>OX421456.1:2697500-2757500 GCA_949126865.1 Montipora capitata | reverse complement strand
ACAGGCGAAGAGTTTGTGAAGGGATTTTGCTTTCTTTCAGTTAACAGCAAAGAATATTCAGTGTATGCGCTCGTTGTTGAGTCTTGCGCACTGCCACGGTGGCATCCTGGGTACTGCATGGCACATGGTTCTGACCACATTACAGGTGAGCTTGTGAACACTAGAAACTTCTCCCTACAAGGCTGGGTTAAAAAATAGAATTGCTCACTGAGAAAATAAAACTCCATCGGAACTCATAACATGAAGCTTACTCTGTACATATCCTTTGCTAAAGCCAAGGCATTTTTACAGACCAACTATTTCTGACGAGTTTCGGCCCTCGCAATCGAAAGATCGGTATGTTAATTTTTTTCTTTCTTTCAGCATCTCACTTGGATACTGGGCCTGAAACCGTCCGCGGGAGGGACATTAAAGGCAATACCTACGAGCGAAGCACCTAACTTGGTAAGAACATTTGTCAAAAAGGTTTTTTGTCGTCTGAAAACGTAAGTTAACTTTTCTTGTTTCATATGATCCAATCATCTTAAACTATTGTCTCCTATTATATCTCTCAGATAGTACGCGCGCTGTGATTGGCTAAATTAGCGGGTCGTATTCTAAAATTACAGCCCGCTGTACAGCGAGCCTGCGAACGCAGACGAACGACCGCTGGAAATACGTCTGCGTTCGCAGGCTACTGTACAGCCCGCTAAATTTAAAATTTCGATAAAACATTCCCTATAGCAAGTTTTTCATGTCGTTTCTGTTACATAAACGTGTAAAACTGTTTGAATCTTGCAAGCAACTATTTCAAACAGCCAAGAAGATTTAGTTTTTCGGATTTTGACATGGCAATCTTCCAGTTGAACCAGTTGAACCTTCCGCTTGACTTCGACTAGTTCCCTTGCCCGAGCGCCGGATTAACCTCAGAGATATATAAATATCTTACTAACCTCGTTTTCTCGGTCCGTACTTTAAGTTACGGATCCCTCGTTTTTTTGCCGTTAATTTATGGCTCGCGCGCTTTGCGCTTGGCCCATAAATCAACGGTCAAAAACTCGGTCCGTAACTTACAGTACGGACCTCGAACTCGGTCAGTAAGAGGTATTTATTTTTTTCTCAGTGCGCGAGTGGGTGGAATTCTGCGAATCCTGCGATCTGATTGGCACTGGGAACGGGCGGTATTTTTCTATCTTTGCCCGTCAAGCCGGGCGGAATCCTAGCCCTGGTTGCGTGAGCTTGTGTAATGACCTTAAATTTCCCTTCTTTGACACCGAATCCGTTTACATACAGAAGTAAGTGTTTCAAAACAGATTTTTTATTAGACAAGAGGCGTGGAAATGGAATTTAAACAAAAATATTTCCGTTTGAAACGTTCAGTTTGTAAGTCGCTTACTGCATTCGCTATCAAGCGCGGTGCGAGTCAACAATTAAAAAAGTGATTTCAGAGAGGCAGAGAGAGAGAGAGAGGAAAAAAATAAATACTTTATTTACCAGCTAAGGGTCGGTCCGTACAGCGAAAAACTGTGACCTCGGTCTTGAAAAAGCGGCCCTCGACCTGCGGCCTCGGCCGGCGTTTTCAATACCTCGGTCACAGTTTTTCGTTATACGGACCTCCCAGCTGGTAAATAACATATATATATTTAGCCTGCAATCATGCACAAAATTCTTGGACATAGCGCTTGAAGCAAACAGTCGCGCGGATTCAAACTTCTGGTGCCATCATCGATAATTACGAGTTATGCATAAGTGTCCCAACGAATCTTTTTTTCACGGTTGTAGGTTAATAGTTCCTTTTTCTGCGAATCTAGCCTGAAAACGTTCTTAGCATTCTCGCAAGTTGAATACGTGTAAAACAGTGCGGGCGTGTTGCTATGAAAATAAGCAAAAGCTAGTGAGAAGAAAAGTTTCTTGTAAGATAAAAACTTCCATGGAAGAATTTTAACAATCTGTTTGGTTTTATCGTTGTTAGGTTATAACTCAAGCAATGATGGCTGAACTTCCTGTGTTAGCTGCTATTTTATCCAGGCTTTTTGAAACCTCGAGGTGCGTTGAGCGCTTTACATATATGCTGGTTTTCTTTTGGTAGTCTTCCATTTTTTCGTAACACCGAAACCGGTGCGTTATCTGTAAGAAATTGCATGAGACGCAGCCAATCAGATTGACCAATCAGAGCTCAAAAGTGTGATTCATGAAGCCGGTGCCTACAACGGGAAAATAATGAAACGAACCAATCAGGTCTCAGAGCTCGAGGGCCACTTCATAAAGCCGGAACTAAGTGCGTGATTAAAAAAAAACGCGCGGGAAAGAACGAGGGAATAAATTAATTAATCAGAGTTTGAAGCGCGGGAAAACGCGTGGAAGCAAGTCACAAGCTGTTTTGGTCTTGTGATCTTTGATTGGTCGAGAAAGAAGCGGAATGTTTTTGGCCAATCAGTAAAATCAGATTAACAAGCAATACCAACAACCAATGACAATCAGCAATGAACGAAAGTGGAGGTTTGAGGTGAGCGCGGGAAAATGAACGTAAGGCTGTTTTAAGTGGGCATAACTTTGCTTACCAATCACCGAGCGGACCGACAGCGAAAAACAAGCCGTTCTATTTCCTGGTTTTTCAAGCTTTGTGATTCTTTTCTCCCTTTCTCTGCCAGGTATCTGGATGACGTGGCGCTTCATCATCTGGTCGATGCCTTGTGCAGATTGTCTACCACATCAATGGAGCAAGCACAGAGTAATAAGGTTAGAAATGTTAGCCACGTTTGCCTTGTTTCGGGTAGCGGCGTGTATTAAGACGCTTAATTTTCATGCGGGTGGCTCGGGTGAAATCCCGCTCAGAACACCGATTCCATTTGTCATAGGTGGTCCCGAATTGACCTCCGACACGATTCGTAAATAGTCAGCCGGTCTTCTCCTTTCCAGTTTGGTTTCTTAGCTTTGCTGTGTTAATATAATGAACAGAATTAACAATTTGAGTGTAACTTTACCGCTGTTATGTTTACCCCCTGTCTGTAGAGTTTCTAAGAGTATTTTCCTTGTGTGGTCCCCATTTCCATTACTAGGGCGAATGCTCGGTTGGTTCACCGGGAAAACATAGCAGCACTTCAAGTTACACTCCAATAATTAATGCTGTTGAAATACAGTTGTCACATGGCCAGCATTTGAAGATATAAAGGGATCCCTCCTTTGTGTTAAGATATAAATTGTTCTTTACTGTATACAGCCCGCGGGCTCCAAACTTAACACATCACCGGGTATAAACAATATTTCATAACATAATTTCTGGAAAAGTTTTCGGCTTTGTCAAAATTAAGGGCTTTTCTGGAACGTTAGCTTTTGAATCGATAACCTACGACCATAGAACCTTATCAACATAATTTTATATCGTACCCAATGTATTGCTTCAATACCCATCTCCACATCACCATTAGCTTTCTTATCAAACTTGCCGTTTCTATTCAAGTTGGTCCATCCATCCAGGAATTATTTCCTACGATATTTCTGGTTATTCCCAGGAACCGTCTCTTTTTGCTGTTGCCAAGCTTTTGGAAACGGGTTTAAATAATCTTCACCGTGCTCGTGTATTGTGGAAACCCTTGACGGCTCATCTCTTAGAGGTAGGATCTTCGGAAATACGCATTAATTTTTGTATGACAATGTTGTTGACTTGCTTATTTGTAAAATTTAGAGCGTAAAGCCGGGGCTTATGTGACCTATCAGAATTCAAATCGTTTAAAGCCGGTGCAGGAAACCATGTGACAAACAAACGAACCAATAAGAACCAGAGGGAAATACCAGCAGCCGGCGGAAAGCGCGAGAAAGTTCCAGTGGCAGCATGCAGTCATGGACAATTCAAACCAATCAGAACTTGGATCAATAGGCCTGTTGCAACAAACGATCACATGGTACAAAATCCGCCATGCTGGAGGGCAAGCTCATTATTATTCCCCCACTGGGACATTAAAACAAAGAGACCTGAACCAGTCAAGCTTGACTTGCCTTTGTTTTAATGTCCCAGTGGGGGAATAATAATGAGCTTGCCCTCCAGCATGGCGGATTTTGTACCATGTGATCGTTTGTTGCAAAAAGGCCTATTAATTTAAGATTGTGCTAATCGAGGGAAACGCGTGTGGTTTTGGTTCAGTTTACTCATAACGAAAAGTAGCTCCATTTTGTTTTAGTTACCAATCAGATCCCCCATTCCTATTCAAAACTCGTGAAAATTGCTTGAAAAGGCATCTAAACGTCTAATCTACCCTTTCATTCCCACGATCGAATCGTTCATTCTCCCAACTAGTGCCATAGAGATCTTTGTTGGGTAGTCATGAGAATTTGGTGTTACATCAAGATCACACCTGTTAATCTGATAATAATCTTAATTCTCAAAACCTGTCTGAATGACATTTCATTGAAATTGTGAAGAGAATTTACATCCCGATCACTCTTGGGAGTCAAACGTTTAAGTACATGAAAAGGTTGCATTTGTGCCAACGTATGTTTGTTCAACAACTTTCCAAGTAGACATTTCTTGATTAAAAATTTGAATCTCGTAAGGTTTGTCAACACCCTCATAGTAAAATGCGTGAATGGGGAGCGGAAGCTGTCACCACATTGGTTCGTTCAGCTTTGACGCATGATCACAATCCACCACTCAAGCAAGACCTGGTAAGTGATTTGTGATTGACAACCTGGGCCCGGTTGTTCAAAAGCCGATTAACGCTAATCCCAGATTAAAAATTAACCAAGGAGTTTATTTCTCTACTCCCAAGTGCTGTTCAACGCTGATATTCGGCAAAACTTTACATTAGAAGGAATCAATCTCAAAAAAACAAAAATAAGCAAAATAAATTTTCACCAAAAAGCTGAAAACAAGAAACAAAAATTTACGCTAATCCTGGATTAAGTTAATCGGCTTTCGAACAACCGGGCCCTGGGTTACAAGGAAAGTTTGGTATTTGAATATAATTAAAATTTTACCGAGATCAAGGGTCGGCGTTCGCGGTGGCGTTTTTCAGTGGTGCGGAGTCAAAGTACGTCGATGTTACGGTGTCTTCCAGTCTACACTTAAAGAAAAGCGAAGTACACAGAGAAGCGCACGGCTGCAAAGCGATGTTCACACAGAAGTACAGAAATAGGCAAGCAGAAGTTACATGCAATTCGGTTTCCTCTGTCTCATCAAAAACCAACATTTCAATTTTTTTTTTTTTGGAAAACATTTCAATTGATTTCTTGGATTTAATCGTATTTTATTAGTCTCTCAAATTAGCAACGCATTTGTTTATCGCTTGGTTTTCCTTGAGTGAATTTTACTCTCTCCATTTTGTTCATAGTATTATGAATTGCGGAATAAACGGCGAAGTAACGTTCATACCAAAAGAGAACTGGTCACAGAATAACACAATAGGGCCGTTTATACGAGAAAAAATAAGCCGCGGCTTACATAAGACGCTAAAACCACGTATAAATGGTACAAAATCTACGTTCACGGCTTCCTCAAGCCGCGGCTTACCCTGGCCTTGGAGTTTATACTCGTATAAATAGTTCCTTTCGCGTATTATGTACGCTGAGGCCAGAGTAAGCCGCGGCTTTTCTCGCGTATAAACGGCCCTAATGGCTGAATCTTGTGCATACATGATTTCTGGTCCTTGGGTCGTTTCGCCTTCTGTACTCAGTAGTGATTTTTTTTGTCTCTATTTTCACAGCAATTGCAATCCATGCTGTTGAGTCCGTTACAAGAAATGTCAGCTGTAATGTTTCCTGATATTCGATATAAGCAACTGGAATGTGTTCTCCAGGTAAAAAGATTTATATATGATATGTGTACTCCACCCCAACAAAAATCATTATTACTTCAGTGTACGGAAAATAACATTTACAATCAAAATTGTTCGATATTTTTTTCCAAAGTATTTGTATCCCAAACAAATGAATTTCGGAATCACTGGTTAAATTTCTCTGGCGCCCGGCGCCATTTTTGAGTAATAATTATTGTGTCGTGTTACGGTTGCGGCTTGCTCCGCGGTTAACTATTCTTATGGAAGGAAGACCAAATGTGGACCACATTTCGAAGTTAACGAATATTTATAACAAAGTTAATGTTTTTTCTCCGTGGTCAGATTCTTCACTCTACTGGTCAAAATCTGGGTCAAGGCTGGCTGTGTGTTTTGGGTGTTATTGGAGCAGCTACGAACCAACAGGGGTAAGATATCAGGCCATGTTTCATTATATGACGTCTTCGTCTGGAGTTAACATTAAAATGCGAAGTTTCCATCCTATGGTGGTTATATCTTTGATCAACGATGATATTAAACTATTAATCCCTATTTTATGTGTTCCAGTGAAGGCCTCATTCGCGTTGCATTTCAAAGCTTGCAGCTGGTTGTGACGGATTTTCTTCCCTTGATGCCTTGCTCGTGTATCAAGGTAGTTGTTGACGTGGCAGGAAAATTTGGTCTACAGCCGCAGGAGCTCAACATAAGCTTAACAGCTATTGGCCTGCTGGTGAGTCACGTGAATAAGTTGCTTAAAACCGTTGACAGAGCGAGTTTCAATCGAGTGCCGTAAAACCAAAACCAAAATAATTACGTCAAAAAGGACGGAAACAATCTAGTAAACCAATCAAAACTCGAAGTAATTCCACTTAGCCGACACAAAGCGCGGGAAATGTGGTTTCACTTCTGATTGGTTGAAAAAAATGGCGCGAGAACCTTGAACCAATCACTGAGTGAAGTAGAGTGGTTTTCAATTGAGTGTCGAACGTAATTAGCGAATTGCTTTGGTTTATGATTACTTCACTCAGTGATTGGTTCAAAGTTCTCGCGCCACTTTTTCAACCAATCAAAAGTGAAACCAAAACCAATCGTGGCTTGCGCGTGCACATTTTCCCGCGCTTTGTGTCGGCTTACGTGTAATTACTTCGAGTCTTGATTGGTTTACTGGATTGTCTCCTTCCTTTTTGATTGGCCAAAGTAATTACTTTGGTTTTGGTTTTACGACACTCAATTGAAAATCGCTCTAATGCAAAACCAAAGCAACTCGCTTATTACTTTCGACACAATTGAAAACCACTCTATGCTAATGAGTTACGGCACGCAATCTGCGTACCATGTGGTCTTAAAATCACTTTTCAGATTCGCTTATGCAAAGGACTTGATATAGTTTATGTGTCAGCCTTCACGGTTTCCCCTTCAATGTTCCTTCTTTTTAGTGGAATATTTCCGACTTCCTGTCACAACACCGAGAGAAGATCCATGCTGCACTGGAGCAGGACGATACAGCTGCTTATGATGGTGGCAATGTTGGGAACAAATATGACAAACCCGTCCCTCCCCCTGACCGTCAGTGGATGTGTTTGTATGCCAAGCTTGGTGAATTATGTGTTGATCCTCGACCTGCGGTTAGGAAAAGCGCGGGACAAACGTTATTCTCTACTATCAACGCACATGGTTCGTTATTGGAGAATGTCACCTGGTATACAGTGCTCTGGCAGGTAACTGTCCAAGCTTTGTTTCCTTTCCATGGAAAGAGTAGGTTATTCTTGGAATGCCTATTGAGCAGATAGCTGGTACTTCCCGAAGCTCTCTACACTGAGGACCTTAAGATAAGAATTGGCCTGGGAAATGCGATTAAATCTTGCGACACTTTTTAGCTTGAAGACTTAAGACTTCAGTGTTAACATGAAGTTTCGAAGAAAAACTTTGTCACCGAGTCGTGCCCGCGTCGTTGTTTCTAAAGTGAATTTCAACTGAGCATCGTAAACCTTATTCAGAAGAATTTGTTTGACCAATGAAAAAGGACGAACACAGTATATTATCGTACTTAGGGCCTGTTCACATGTAGGTGGGGTCGAAAAAATAGCTCGCGATTATATGCAATCTTACTACCCCGGGGTCCCGGGTCACCTTTCTCGATGCTACTGCGTGGTCGCTAAGTACGTAAACAGGCAAAATGGCGGGCGAAGGATGTATTTTAGTGGTCACTGCTCCTTTACTCTCACTAGCTTTTCTTGCTTCAACTTTTCAGTGCTGTAGAGTTCTTATTGTCATTTTTAATGCTGCATCGCTTCCGCCAAAGGCAGTATATTGTGACACGAGCCGACCCCGGTTTGGCGCGTTACCCCACCTTCAAGCGTTTACATGGCAAAATGCGAACCCGCCACGGCTAAACCCTAACCCTAACCGGCTATCATGTAAATGCCAGGCTGAAAAAATAAGAGTTTATATGAAAAGGCGGGTTACCCCACCTCCATGTAACGATCATCCGGTTCAGTGTATCAGTGTACTACCACTACCACTACCACTACCACTACCACTGCCACTACCACTACCGCTACCCCTACCACTACCCCTACCACTACCATTACCACTACCACTGCCACTACCACTACCACTGCCACTACCACTACCACTACCCCTACCACTGCCACTACCACTGCCACTACCACTACCCCTACCACTGCCACTACCACTACCACTACCACTACCCCTACCACTACCACTGCCACTGCCACTACCACTACCACTGCCACTACCACTACCGCTACTCCTACTCCTACTCCTACTCCTACTGCTGTGTAGTCCCGAGAAGGGCTGTTTTGGGGATGTAGTTCTGAGAAGGGCTGTTTTAGGGTGACATTGACTAACTGACTTTTCTTGACTATGAAAATGGCTCAAGTTGTCGAAACGGAACGTCAGTCAATGTCATCTCAGGACTACGCTTACCCGTACTTTCTCTTATTTATGATATGATTCCTGGGTTCAAACTATTTACGATTTAACAATCTAATATGCAGTCGACGCGAGGCGTGGAAAACGCACGCAAGCAGGTCACAATTTTGACAAAATATTTGGGGAGTTCATGCCTAAAATGGGAATCGTTGATTTGTTTTATTCTTGCCTCAGGTTTTATTTCCATTATTGGAGCAAGTGAAAACGATGTCCACCTCTGCGGCGGATGTTCCACCACCCAGCGATTCCGTCAACTTAAAGGGCAAAATTCTGATTCACCATTCACGTGATACAGCAGAAAAACAATGGGCGGAAACACGTGTTTTAACTCTGAGCGGTGTTGCGCGCGTGTTCAACAACCGGCGCCACATTTTGGCGGGACTCGAAGAATTCCCGCGCGCATGGGCGCTGTTGCTGGAGTTTATTGAGTTTGCGGCGTTGAGTAAATCCGCTGAAGTCGCTTTAGCGGCACTGAAGAGTTTTCAAGACATTGTTCAGGACTCGAATGACAATCAAGAGAGTTTAGGTCCGGGCTCAAGCCCGGGGGATAGCTCACGTGACAAAAGCGCGGGAAAAACTGCGGCGAAGCCTAAGGTTCAACCCAAGTTCTGCGAAGCGGCAGACGAGGATTTGAATTTGTGGTGTAATGCGTGGCGAGTGTGGTACACTATAGGCACCACAAGTATGTCGGACTCGCATACCGCACGAACAAGGCGAGATTCTACCGGGAAAATCACAACAACAAAGACTTACCCTGCTCAAGCTTTCCTAACTGCTCTGGTGCAGATTTTTCCGTCCCTTTTCATGCGAATATACAGCCGTTTTGGCTTAGCTGATTTACAAAAACTCGCAAAAATTTTACAGACTTCTGTAACAATGCCGGTTCCGGTGGATCAGGCGCCATTTTTAGCCCCCTCTTTCCAAGACACCACTCTTGCTCCGCTGCAGCATGCCATTTTGGACACGATTGAGGTTTTGCGCGAACCGTTGCCGAATTCTGCTGGATCTGTTCTCTGTGTCTCGAACCAACCTATGTATCCAACGCTATTTTCGTTGCTTCTTCAATTTTTTGATTACGCAACAATACCGCCCCTTGTTGAAGGCTTGTCCAATGGGGAAACAACTTCTAGAAGAAAGAAAAAGGATTGGATAGTTCTAAATCTCACTCCTTTCTCGGAGAAGTGTTTGGAGATGGCCCTGGGTTTGTATGAAGAATGTATGTCAACCCCTGCGGTCATAGAAGAGAAAGTACTGGAGAACATTATTAAGGTATGAGAGGATTTGTCTAACAGTCAAGAACCACGTTAAAATCAGACTGAAGCAAACGTTAATTGAGTTTAGGTTGTGTTGCTGAACTATAGGTAGCTGCCCGGGAACTTTTATTTGAACTGTCACACGTTCACTATTTCTTCTAGAAATTCGAAATTGAGAACTACCTTGTGATGCACAATAAACAACGCCACACCAAAGTACTGGCCTGTAGCCTTCATTGGAATAACCACTATTCGGCATTTCACCCACAGACTGATAAGTTAGAACCACTTGTTATAGCATACTTAACAGCACCACAGATAGGTACTGCTCAGTAGCTTTCACTCGAATGGTCACACTTTCGGCTTTCATCCACACCACTCAAAAGTTAGAACTAACCTGAACAGCATAAGAAAAGGACCTAGTGGAAGGTACCTGAATAAATCAATGCCTTCATCCATTTTGCTTTGTCCAGTCCCTGCGCAATCCTCTACGTCTCAAGTACAGTTGTCCATCTCAGTCTACCTGGAAACTAGCCGTGGATTCCTTGATGAATGTAACGAGGAGAGGATTAAGCGTCGCTCTGGCTCACCCAGGTAAAGCCAGTTGAATTGTAGTTCGAACGAATGAAGCGATGAAAACGGCCAAAAGCGATCAACCTAATGAAGGGCAAATTTAAGTTCTTTCTATTATTTGTTCCTTTTCTTTAATTCAAGGATCAATATTCTTGGTCACTGCCACGAGCCTCTTTTTTTCCATGTTTTATTCTAGATTCTTTCCGAACGATGTGGTACGAATTCGCTTCTGCGTTGGAGGATTTTCTTTTTTCGGATATGTAAGTTTGCCGTAAAAGTTTCATAAAACTTCACTTATGGCGCCAATATCTTGTAATTTAGTTTATTTAAATCTCTGTGGTACAATAAACATTTTTGTTTTTGTGTTGTTGTTGTTGTTGTTGTTGTTATCTCACAGTCATTAGATGTATGCAAACTGTGGCAAGCACCGGAATTATATGATGTCCATCGAAAGGTCGCAAAACTTTAATATAAGCCGGCCAAAGCAGTTGAAAGCCTGCAATCCGAGAGAAGTGGGATGGAAGAAAAACGTGAAGCGTGCCTAACGTATGAGCACAGGCAACGGTTGTCAAGGAATAGCGCGGGAAAACACGTAACGTAACAGGGTGCAGGCGCGACAAAACAGTGCGGGTGCAAAGCCAGCCGCGGGAAAATAATCTACGAGACTAAGCTGGTGTCAAACGTGGAACAGATGAAACCATGTTCTTGCTTTTAATGCTGGTCTTATTTTCTAGGAGCCCGCCGGAGAATCAGTCGCTTGAGCAGCACCAAGCGGACGAGGAGTTAGACATTAAGGTGAGAATGATATTGCAAGCGTCTTTATTTGCTAGTACTCATTTAGCCTAAAAGAAATGATTTTTTTGTGTGGCTTGTCAATTGATCATCAGGGCAACTGGACTTTCTTTCCCTTTACTTGTTTCTTGTTTAAAAATTGCGGCGGGGTGGGGGGCAGGGGGTGATGAGATGCTCACTCAAACCAGTGACAAGTAACGCAATAAGCACTATGAACCAATCAGGTTTCTAAACAGTGATATGCAACTTGCTTAAAGCGCGGGAAAAAAACCACCAGTGTATGGCGTGAGTGGTGTTCCTTTTGCGTCTCTCTATGGTTGAAAAGATGGCGTGACATTCATTCACCAATCACTAAGCGTAGCGAGGACAATCGCATAGTTACATTCGAACAGCTAGGCTGAAACCCACTGTAAGAAAAAGTGTGATTTAATCAATAACCAATCAGGGAGCGCGCATCTTGCTTATCACCTTAGAAATTTTAACAAAGATTCGTATTCACGAACAAGAGCCAATGACTAGGAGCGAACAACTGGTACCTTTAATTTGAGTGATCGTTTGCTCAGAAGTCATTTTTGCCTAGCCTGTATACTGCCACCCGCTCTCCTAAAAGAAAATCGGGAGAGAAGTGCTCCTTTCAGATGTTTGAGGAAGGCGAGCGGCTGTATGCAGGCTACTATTTGCGGCATTAATTCCAAAGTAAATGTATGCACCTGTGACGTAACCAGCGACATAGCACGTTGATTGGCTTAGGTGCGAATACTTGATGAAACGAACCATTTTAAATATGGATGATAATAGAGTAACTCAAGTTTCAAGCCATGGGCTCCTGCCCTAGTATGGCTACATTGGTGGAAAAATGAAACCTTTTTAGAGGGGTCACTTACCATTTTGTGTTTTGTTGTCAGCTACTGCGCATGATCCGTGAAGAGGTTCTGCCTCATTCTGGTGCTCTCCCGAGGGACTTCATGGCTCGTATTATGGCTCTTCTCAATCGAGGCTCAATACACTCGGCTGCTGATGCTACCTTCAGTGGTACGTTTGATTATTTCATTCTTTCACGAATCTAGAAGGTCTCGTGTCGCGCATGTTACAAATCGCCTTAAGGCGCCTTACCACAGTTTTCCAAAGAAAAAGATCAAGATTTTGAAATCTGTGAAATTAAAGGAACAGGATGTCTCTTCTGAAGTGTTAGTCACTGCAATTGATGTAAAATGCAATTTTATGGCAATCACGGGAAAATGCTAAATATGGTGACCGAGCTCCTGGACGGGGGACTGGAAACGAGACTTTTCAAAGGCTTTTTTCTCAAAAAGTAGCCGTACTGCCCCACCTTAAAATTTCAGGATTTCCTTAGCGAGAAAGAAATCATCATTTATAGGAAAAAATAGTGACATCTGTCAGACAGGTTTTTTGCAAATGGCAAAAACGTCGATTTTAGTCTGTTTTGTCAGTAACTGAAAAACTGTTTGATAGATTTTTTTTTGAAATGTTTACGGTTTCGTCTTCATGTTGTTTACTAATTCCCAAAAGTTTGACCCTGGTCGTACGGCTAGGTTTTGAGGCCTTTGAAATGTCTAGTTTCCAGTCCCCCCTTCCAAGAGCTCGGTCGCTATATTTAGCATTTTTAGCTTTTTTAGGTAAAATTACATTTTACATCAAAAGCAGTGACTAACACTTCAGAAGAGAGATCCTGTTGCTTTAATTTCACAGATTTCAAAATCTTGATCTTTGTCTTCGGAAAACTGTAGTAAGCCACCTTAAAAAGGCGTCGCTTAGGGTTCTCTTGAAAGGAGCAGATGCAAGCAATATGTCATTACGGCCTGTAGAATGAAGGTGTCTGTAGATACTGTAGTCAATGGGGACCTCTGGTGTTCTAGGGATCACGAGCATTTAAAATACTCGTGTCTCGTGTCATAAGCATGTCACGAACGGTTGGAATCACGCTCGGCAGGACGTTACCTACTGTCACGCAAATTTGGTGTGTCACAGGTGTCACTCATTTTGTTGATAGCGTGCGTACCGAGTTTTTGAAATAAAGGTACGGTGGAACTTCCATTGGTGTCAGGCCATGGGAGAGTATTCCTAATGTCACGCATATTTGGGATATTTCGTGTAAAGTGCGGTGCACTCTGACTCTATCAAATTAGGAGCCTGTGGCGATCGAATGTAATGCTTGATCATGAAACGCAGCTTAGCCGTTGACCTTAAAACCTCCTCATCCTCTGCGCGACACGTTTTATACTCCTTTCCAATTGTGCTTTTGTATACGTGAAGGAACGGATGCAAACGGATTTCCCTTGCGTGAAGAGTTTGCAAAGTCCTGCTTTGAAACGCTGTTGCAGTTCTCTTTTGTAAATGGAACATCCGAAGAAGCTCAGCGTGTTGATCGGCCTGGTAAGTTCCCATGAACTGTCCCTTTAATTAAGTCTAAAGCCGTGTTCACATTAGGCCTCGATTATGATCGACTTATAATCGAATTAAATATGAAATGGGTTCACATCAACTAATTACAGCGCTTGATTATGATTTGATTATAATGATTTCAAACAACCTCAAGGGGGGTTGTTTGAAGTAATGACAGTGCGCAATTGAACAGAATGACGAACACGTGGCGGTATATATATGAGCAGACGAAACTTCTGATCGCTATTTGGTGTCTTCTTCTATTTTCGGAAGCTATTTTTGGTTTTGTTCTCGCCTCAAGCATGGTGATGATAATCGTGGCAGCCTCACGGTACGGCGCCATTTTGTCTCACACTGCGAGGTCACCCTGACTATTGTATTTGAATTTTCGCAGATGTGAACAGATTTAATTGAATAAAATTGAACGGAGTATGATAGCCTGAATCATACTTCAGGTGATCATAATCAACGTTGAGTTTGAACACGGCTTTTTACCACAATTGCTTGTAATCTCGCAATCTGATTGGCTAATTTGCCGTTGTCGATGAGAGTCTAGACAACGCTGTACGCGTCATGCTCGCGTCATTTTGTCACGCAGTGTAATAGCCAATCAGGAACGCTCATTTTGGAAAATAAACCAATCATATTGCGAGAAAGTTATAGTATTATGGTAACGCTCTGAAATGAAAACTTTCTTTGGCGTTGAATATTGTGGTAAAAAACAAATCGAAAGTGGTTCAGCGTTGCCTGTACTCTTATGGACAACGATATTCGTCATCACAGTGGTCAAAATTTGTTGTGGACTCCCTCGGCTGCGCCTCGTGAGTCCACAACATTTTGACCACTGTGATGACGAATATCGTTGTCGATAAGAGTACAGACAACGCTAAACCACTTTCGATTTGTTAATTAGCCTTAGCTACCTATTTCAAACAATAAGGTAAGGGGCAAGGTTAGCGTCATTTTTATCTGAGGGTAAATGCAGCAGTTAGTCCTTACTTGAGAAGCAGCATTTGAGGGATACTTCGTGACGTTAACTGTTCATCATACGGCCCGTACGGACCCGCTTGTGCTTTCATTGTAAAACTATTGGGAAAATCACCGTATGAGGGCCACGCGCATTAGTGCAACAGGGCCGGGAAAAGCCGTACGGCCCTGCTAGCAACACGTACTGCTCCGTGTGATGCGATTATAGAGGATTACGTCGCTTTTAAACATCCAAGTTATTTACAGCCAGAAAAGCAAATGCAAACAACATATAAGATTAATTTTCTATGCAAATTTTTGTTACTTATTTTGTCCAAACTTCATCTTCTGAGTGCTAGTGAATAGTGTAAAGAGCCTATATGATAAAATGCTTATTGACTGAGTTTAGGTCGGGCCGGTCAGGAAAATATTTGGCCCTCGGTCATGGCGCTCGGTCCATATGCCATGACTTCAGGCCAGATATTTTCCGTTCCGGCCCTCCCACTCAGTCAATAAATACATAGTATTCCGACGGACGAGTGATGTTGAAGTTGGGGAGAAGAGCAAAGGAACGCTTCTTGAAATCCGAGTGCATCTAATTACCTGAATATCTGGACATATGTGTGATGATGATGATGATGATGATGATGATGATGATGATGATGATGATGATTAGGATGGCGATGGTGGTGGTGATAATGATGACGATGTTGGTGGTGATAATGATGACGATGTTGGTGGTGATGATGATGACGTTGTTGGTGGTGATAATGATGACGATTAGGATGGCGATGGTGGTGGTGATAATGATGACGATGTTGGTGGTGATAATGATGACGACAAGGATGACGATGGTGGTGGTGATAATGATGACGATAAGGATGACGATGTTGGTGGTGATAATGATGACGACAAAAGTGACGATGGCGGTGGTGATAATGATGACGATGTTGGTGGTGATAATGATGACGATAATGATGACGATGGTGGTGGTGATAATGATGACGATGTTGGTGGTGATAATGATGACGATAAGGATGACGATGGTGGTGGTGATAATGATGACGATAAGGATGACGATGGTGGTGGTGATAATGATGACGATGTTGGTGGTGATAATGATGACGATGTTGGTGGTGATGATGATGACGTTGTTGGTGGTGATAATGATGACGATTAGGATGGCGATGGTGGTGGTGATAATGATGACGATGTTGGTGGTGATAATGATGACGACAAGGATGACGATGGTGGTGGTGATAATGATGACGATAAGGATGACGATGTTGGTGGTGATAATGATGACGACAAAAGTGACGATGGCGGTGGTGATAATGATGACGATGTTGGTGGTGATAATGATGACGATAATGATGACGATGGTGGTGGTGATAATGATGACGATGTTGGTGGTGATAATGATGACGATAAGGATGACGATGGTGGTGGTGATAATGATGACGATAAGGATGACGATGGTGGTGGTGATAATGATGACGATGTTGGTGGTGATAATGATGACGATAAGGATAACGATGGTGGTGGTGATAACGATGACGATGTTGGTGGTGATAATGATGACGATAAGGATGACGATGGTGGTGGTGATAATGATAACGATGTTGGTGGTGATTATGATGACGATGTTGGTAGTGATAATGAAGACGATAATGATGACGGTGGTGGTGATAATGATGACGATAAGGATGACGATGTTGGTGGTGATAATGATGACGACAAGGATGACGATGGTGGTGGTGATAATGATGACGATGTTGGTGGTGTAAATGATGACGATGAGGATGACGATGGTGGTGATGTTGATGATGATGATGATGATGATTGTAATTGTACAGCTATTAACTTTAAAGTACTTATTTTAAGCACTCAATAAAGATCTCAAATCACCAGGGTTTTTGTTTTTTTTCAGATGGTAAGGTTTCAGAGTTGGCGCTTGATGCCCTCCTCAGGCGTTGCAGTGATGTTTTAGCGAAATATGTTGAGGATGAAAAGCTTAGTGGCAAATGCCCCTTGCCAAGGTTAACGCTCCTCTTCCTTCATCTATTTATTTTGTCATTCTTTTCAATAATCGAAACTTAACAGTCGGTTGTCCAGTCAATCAGCGTGGTATTTGTTTAGTTTCTTCCATCTGTTCAGTTCTCATATTTGTTTTACTGATACGTATTTGACAGGACCCGTATGGCAGAGATGTCGTTTGTAATAAAAGCTATAAGTACCTTGCTTTCGTCTTTAAAAAGAGCTGTGCTGGAAAAGCCTTCTGTTGGTAAGTAACTACTACAAGTTTAAGAGAAAATAACCATTTGCTGCCACCTTTACGACCTTCGCCAAAACGTTCGACTGTATTGAGTAACGAAGCAAATAATTTTGCTTTGCCTAAGGTGAAAAAACGGGTCGATAAAGGGCGGGAAAGAACTAATATAGAGATTTAGCCAAGCCTAAAAGCGGAGCTCCCGGGTTGTTTATTCACTACTTGCACAATCCCATAATACACCTCTATTACCCCCAAAACTTTTGCATAACCATTGTTTGCAATTTCTCTTGGGACATTTTCATGTCCCAAGAGAAGTCGAAAACAATGCCTATGCAGATTTTTTGGGGGGGTAAAATTGGTGTATTATGGGATTTGTGCAAGTAGTGAATGCTTACAATAGTTAACCTGGCTTGAGCCTGCGATAGCCTTGTACCAGATCAGCAGTCAACTTTTAAAAAAAGCTGACCTCGATGAGCTCTAAAGTTGAGCCCTCGATATGGCCTCGTGTTACTGGTCATATTGGCATACATGGAAGGGTGGACGTACGGTCGCACGCTGACCAAAGCCAAATTTTCTCGCACAGATGGGTTCCATATTTTCTTACCCATGGTGTTCCGCGCGCGCCTTCCTCGCCCGGAGCTCCGCTATAAGTTACGGTAGCGTTTTCACGTGCAAAGTGAGGAGGGGGCAGAAAGACGTATTGCAACCATATGCGACGAGTAATGTCAATCAATCTCTATTTCGACACAAAATCTTATCACAATGAAAGTGGTCTTCCTAGGAGCCGTATAAAAATATCACCTAAAATACATAATTGAATATTAGTAACATCATATCACTTATACCGTCTTATACACAATAAACTCTCTGTAAAACTGCCTATAAGTATGAAATATAAAATGATTAAAACTATTCTTTCCCGTGAAAGAAAATTTTGAATTCCCTTAGACTAGACAAATTTCTCATCTCAGAGGGAATCCTGTTCCATAGAACAGACTCTCTGTAGTGCAAGCGGCCTTTTCCAAACTCAGTTTTCGGTCTAGCGATGTAACAATTTGATTCTGAATTCCGAAGATTATATGAATGTACATTTGTTATGGTAGTAAAAATTTTCTTCAGGTAAGGTGGGGAAAGATTATTATGTGTTTTATTCTCACTAATGGCTAGCTTAACGAATGGCTGTTTACACCCAGCCGAATTGGTCGCAGACAAGAGAGAGCGTTTTCTGTCGCCAAAGACAGAAGACATGCTTCCGGTTTTTGAATTAAAACTCGGAGAGACTTATTCCGTCATTTAAAGTGCCCATAACCCCAAAATAATTGTTCGCTAAAATGAATCTTTGCGCCTGTTCGAGACGCATTGCGACCATTTTTTTCCTTTTGCTAACAAATCCTGCCATTTTATAGGCTTCGAAAGTTGTGAAAATCCAAGCATCTTTTGTTCACGACCGAGTCAGAAGGGGAGTGGGTCTATTCCTGTTTTTACGTCACAATCTACTTTGCATGCATTTTTACAAAGAGTTAATGCAATGTAAATCAGTTTGTGACGTAAAAACAGGAATTGACCCACTCCCCTTCTAACTCGGTCGTGAACAAAAGATGCTTGGATTTTCACAACTTTCGAAGCCTCTAAAATGGCAGGATTTGTTAGAAAAAGGAAAAAATAGCCGCGATGCGTTTCGAATAGGTGCAAAGATTCATTTTAGCGAAAAAAATATTTTGGGGTTATGGCCACTTTAAGCCCGCAACAACATCGGTGTTCTGGTCAAATGAAACAGCTTATGAATTTGTTTATTTGTCAATTGTTGGCCATAAGGAAGGGTTATGTTTTTACAAAAGTTGGCCGTGTAGCACTTATATTTCAACAGACTTCACTCTTGATTAGAGTGTAATGTAAAGGGCTAGTTTTGTGCCCCATATGAACCATGTGAGCGTTAGCTCTACTAATGGAAATGGGCCCACACAAGGACAGAGAAAAACTCTGACCAGGGTGGGAATTGAACCCACGACCTTCGGGTTAGATCACCGCTGCTCTACCGACTGAGCTACAAGGTCAGACGGGAGCAGGCCGTGGGAACTGAAGATGTTAAACATTGGTTCATATGGGGCACAAAACTAGCACTTCACATTACACTCAAATCAGTTAAAATTGTTGGCCATAGTTGCCCATTTGCAAGGCAAAACAATTCTCAAAGGTTTTTTATATCTATCTGTAGTATCCCAACCTGCTTTTTGTTTGAATTACAGTGGATCAAAGAATCTGGAATCAAGTTATTGAGCTTTATCCTCAACTTGTGGAGTGTTCAGTTTGTAACTCGACGCAAGTCCGGCGTGCTTTACGGGAGGCGTTGCAAGAATACGCTGACCTGCTGAGCCCGCCGATCCATTCTTCGGTTGTGAATGGAAATCGGTAGCCTCTTTCTGAAAGCCACGAAAGCAATGAACCACGAAATTTTATCGAAAGGACGATTGACTAACGTGAATTTGATAAAGGAATAAAGTTTGTCCGTTGCTTAGGGCAACCTCAGTCAGAAACTGAGAGATAACAACTCATTGGGATGTTATTTCCCCTAGGAATTCTCTTTTTCACCCCTTGGGGCATCCCTAATAGACCTAATAGACCGCTGTTTGCGTTTGCATGGTTGGGCCCCGGCGTTGGGCATGGAACTTGATATCACCGGGAAAACAAATAGAAATAGTTCTGTTGAACACTTAAAATATTGGTCTCTATTGTCCGTTTTAATTGAAACATTTGTTGTACAGAAATCTTGTTGGTAATTTGTCCCGTGGACGGCATGACAAACGCGTTAGTGTCGTTTTATATGACCGCTGCTTGCGTTTTAAATAAACTTAATTGAAAAAAATTCGTGCCAAGAATTTAAAAGTAGTCTCAGGGTTGAATGAGATCAGTCCTTAAGGTAGAGACAGACAACCTGTTATAAGCGCGGGAAAACTTGGTTCCAAGCACGAAAAATGGAGAGGAATGTGTACCCGTTGCTATTCGCGGCTAATCCCCTTTTTAGGCGCCCAAAATGGGGTGAAAAAGGAACCGGTTGAGTGGGTTGGATAACGTGTGACTGTTCGCAAGCGCAGGAGGGAGGTAACCGGTTCTAAGAGCGAGAAAACACATTGTCAAGGACGAGTGAACATGCGGCCGGTTCCAGGCGCCGGCGGGGTATTGCCTATTGATGAAGACGTTAACGGAACGGGAAATTGTGTAGCTATTGCGATGCACGGAAAAAAACTTCCAAGGGGGACAAAGCGCGAAAAAGCTTTCAACCACTTTTCAAGCGAAACTGAAAAAAAAGAGTAACAGATCCTTTTAAGGCGACAAATAACCAAACAATGCCAACGCTGGTCATCGGCTTGTACTTACAAACTTTCAAATGCAACTATTGATATGTAATTAATTTGTAATGCGCCCGTGCTAACGATGGGATGCGGATGCATTGTCCATTTACGACCTTGATAAACGACCTAACTCCCCAGTGAGTTCTAGTGCTTCAATGGGTAGAGCATCCGACCGGTGTTTACGGACGTCGTAAGTTTTAATCTTGCCAAATGACTCCGATTTCTCAGTTGTCCTGTCGCCCGTTGCCGAGCAACCAGTTGCCTATGTGTGCGCATGTTTCCCATGCACGCGATAGAGCGACTTTCATATGACCTTGAAAAATAAACGTAAAAACAGAACGTAAACAAAAATGCAAAACATTTGATTGGCTTGTCGAACAAACACAAACGAGCGAGAATTTTCATTGGCTTAGCGAACGCGGATGCAAACAACGTCATCTCTCCATGGAACTTTCTGGAAAGCGATCGGCATTTCGCTTTGACGTCATTTGAAATGCAGTAATGTGATTGGGCAATCGAACTTTTTACTGCCCATATTAGGAGTTTCCTTGGCGGGAATAAGGAGAAGCTTTGTTTTAATCTTGCTAAACATTGGTCCGTGAAACAAACTGCGAACATTTTTTCAAGGTCATGCGAAAGTCGCTCTATTGGGTTGTATTGACAAATACCCGGCTGATTTCATATAATTCCCCTGGTGTTGCTGAGAAAAAGTGTTGAATGATTCCCACACGTGTGTGTGTGTGTGTGTGTGTGTGTGTGTGTCCAAATATCACCGCAGAACTTGTTAAGTATCTATTCACTGGTTTTGATTTGAGTCAATGCACATTGCAACAGTTTGGTATCTGTATATATATACATTTGGTTCATTCATTAATTCCTTTCAAGAGAACACATTGACCTGCTCCCAACTGTCTGGTTTCATAGCTCAGTTGGTAGAGGTCATGGGTTTGAATCCTGTTGGAGCCGCCTGAATTTTTCAGGTTTCTATCAGAAACAATTGCTTAAATTGTCCAGACAACTGCGAGGGTTACTTCAATTTTTCTTAATGGCTGGATCATGGACTCCGAACTTTGGACTGCGGACTTGAACTAGGCATGAAACACAAGTGTAACACAACGACCACGGACGGTGGATAAAACAACTGAGTATAAACAGCAAAACGTGGAAAGTACTGACCGAGATGTATATAAACAAAAGCGCGAAGACAACTCACGACTTGCTCTTTTGTCTTAAGGAATTATCTTCGTGTTATATTGTAGTCCTAATAAGCAAAGGCTTTGTGATACGCAAGCAACTTAAAATTTGCGATAAAAGCGAACGACGTTTCGGCGTTTTCAAGTTCAGAAACTGTCAGGAACGATTAACAATTGAATAATTAAGCATTGACACGTAAATAGTTTGGCGCAGATTGAATCCGACGGGACGTTGTTTGTCTCTATAGTGTTCGTCAATGGAAGATGACTGGTACGTTTCATGTGTTTATCCACGTGCTGGTGTAAATGCTTTAGTGTATAACCGAAATAACCTGCATCCCACAAGTCACGTTGTATTGACCTTGACAAATTGTTTTCGATCCTAAAGAAGTGAGACAATAAGTTCGATTGTTTGGTAAATGAAATGTTCCCTCAACGCCCAATAGGATTCAATCAGCGCCAAACTATTTACGTGGCACTGCGCAATTAATTATTCAATATGTTAATAGTTTCTGACGGTTTTATTCTTGTCATTTTGAACTTGAAAATGGCGAGGACTGCGAAACGTCGTCCGCTTTCATCGTTAATTTTTATATTGTAGTCACGTTAAAAATCAGCTACGGGGACATCGAACAATTCCATGAAATTTCAAAGAAAAGTCGGATAAACAAACTTCGGACAAAGGGTAGGTTACCTGTTAGCTCTTATCTATTGTATTTGCCTTTTGCGCAAACATCCAAGAAAAGCTGCTGTGCAACCTGCGTTCTCAGGCCTTCTCAGGAAGAAGCGGCAAAACTTCCCCCTCTCCCTCTCCCTCTCAGAAATAAAATTTCAAGTAGGGATGGTATACACCTTATTCCAAAATGGCCGCTGATTTGTGGGGATACAAGTTGGCCCTTGTTGCCTCGTTCAAGATAAAATATTCTTTTGAATTTTAAGCTTAAAAGCGAGGCATCCAGGGCTCATTTGAATAGAAAACAAAAGAATATTTAAATGGCGGCCATTTTGGAATAAGGTGTATAAGTTATCTTTCAAGCGAAGTGTCGATAGGCACCGCTTAAGGAGGCTACCTAGAGATTTAGGGCCGCGCGCAAGCTGGGTTAAAGCCAGAAGCCGCGTAAAGCCTGAATTCGCGCGTGTTTTTCTGATTTTTGTGACGTCTGCTTGATCAGATCTGTAAAATTGACTGCTAATTTTCTCGCGTTCCCTTCGGTAATTTTTTTTTCAAAATTGGCTCAGTTCTAACCACGTATGTTTCCTATCAAATACCCTATATGTGTTAAAATCTGTCAGAGCTAATCGCCTATGTTTACAGAATATTGACAAAACCGTCTGAACAACCTTGACTTTATACCATTTCAAAATGTCAGGCAATAATATCATTACCATAATGTGGCAAAGAATAAAAAAATTTCACCCAAGGAAAGTCTAAATATTAAAGAATTTAGGCCAAAAGTAGGAACATACTAGCCGTCATAAGATGTGATGTTGCCATGGCAACGGCCGTAATCCAATAATTTACACCAAAAAAATAAGCCTTTTTATATCGGTACCCATATTCGTAAGTCTCTGCCGTGAAAACTTTGAGAGAAATTAATTAGGTTTTCTTTTCTAACGCGTACCCAGTAGTGAGGGTATTCGCGAATACTGTAGAGATCCACCTTAATGTTGTATTTCAATCAGGCCTCAGTTTTAAGCACGCGCGTTTTTGAGACGCGGACGGCAAACGGAAGAGAACATTTCGCGTGGTAGGACAGTGGTGTTTCTCAGATTTTTATACTAATTATCTCTAATGGAGAAAAGATACTTAGCAATGTAAATGTGGTTGTGTGAAGACAAGTTAAAAGCGAAAACAACTCAGAGGTGTAAGGTGCTTCTATCAATAAAAAGATACGGGAAAAGGGTTGATTCAGAACGTTAATATGGAAGATGGAGGCACCTGCAAATAAACGATGGTTCCATTCTAGAGGCGAGTGAGTTTGTAGGGTTTTTGTGTTTGTTAGAACATAGCACAGTGAGCACTATTTTAGATCTAAGATTTTGTTTCCTATCAGCATCAGCTTGCGCTATTCCATTGGTTAACAACGAACTTCTCATAGGAATACTCTTAGTCTGCTCGATATGTCAGTTCTTAAGCCGATGACACACGGTTCAACAAGCTGCAACATTTGTTGATCAACAAATGATGAACCTTGTGTCACTGGCTTACAAAATAACAACAAATCAAGGAACCATTTAGTATAGAAAACGTATAATAAAAAGCGCCTACAACATGAAGTGATGTAAATCAGACGCACTGAATGCATAGAAAATTTCCTTTTAATTGAAACATCGCTTCAGACCAGCTCACTGCTTAGAGCAAGCCCGCCCAATCCAAACTGAGCGGGTATCGAATCCCAGTTGAGTTGTCTTTTTCACCAAACGAATGTTGTTAACTTGATTCGTAGGATGTATCTTATATACTTTGATCTCTCTATATTTACGCAAATAAGGAAGACATGCTAGTAATAAAATCATGTAAGAAAGAGTGCCTAAAAGCTGCTCACACGAACTGGTTGTATTGATAAAATTTATCTGTCACTCAGCATCGCTTAGGGCTTGCTCAGTGGTTAGAGCAAGCCCGCCTAATTCAAACTTACCGGGTATCGACTTCCAATCAATTCCAACCGATGCTTTTTTTTTACCATTTTTTTTCTGCTACAAAATAATGTCAAAGTGCTTATAGGATATATTTTAGGTACTTTGACTGTGGAAAATGTGCGCAAATGGGGAGAACATTTTAAGAGTAAAAAAGGAGAAAGAAAGAGCGCGTGGAACCTGTATTGACGTCATTTAGAGAAACTAGTTGTATTGATAAAATTTCTCTTTCATTCAGCATCGGTTGGACTACCTCAGTGGTTAGAGCAACGGCGCCAGTTCAAACTTACCGAGTATCGAATTCCAATCGATTCCAACCGATGCTTTGTCTTACTTTTTTTTCCTGCTACAAATGTTGTCAAATTGCTTACAGGATATATTTTATGTACTTTGACTGTGCAAAATGTGCGCAAATGGGGAAAACATTTTAATAGTGGAAACGGATAAGAAAGATTGCGTGGGACATGTATTGACGTCATTTAAACAAACTAGTTCTATTGATAAAATTTCTCTTTCACTCAGCATTGGTTGGACTAGCTCAGTGGTTAGAGGAAGCCCGCCCAATTCAAACTTACCGGGTATCGAATTCCAATCGATTCCAACCGATGCTTTGTTTTACTTTTGTTTTCTGCTACACAATGTTGTCAAATTGCTTGTAGGATATATTTTATGTACTTTGACTGTGGAAAATGTGCGCAAATAGGGAAAACATTTTAACAGTGAAAAAGAGTAAGTAAAAAAAAGCGCCTAAAACCTGTATTGGCGTCATTTAGACAAACTAGTTGTATTGATAAAATTTCTCTGTCTCTCAGCATCGGTTGGGACTAGCTCAGTGGTTAGAGCAAGCCCGCCCAATTCAAACTTACCGGATATCGAATTCCAATCGATTCCAACCGACGCTTTGTTTTACTTTTTTTTTCTGTTACAAAATGCTGTCAAACTGCTTATAGGATATATTTTATGTACTTTGACTGTGGAAAATGTGCGCAAATGAGGAAAACATTTTAACAGTAAAAAAGGGGAAAGAAAGAGCGCATACAACCTGTATTGACGTCATTTAGAGAAACTAGTTGTATTGATAAAATTTCTGTATCTCTCAGCATCGGTTGGACTAGCTCAGTTGTTAGAGCAAGTCCGCCCAATTCAAACTTACCGGGTATCAAAATTCCAATCGATTCCAACCGATGCTTTGTTTTACTTTCTTTTTTTTTTCCTGCTACAAAATCTTGTCAAATTGCTTATAGGATATATTTTATGTACATTAACTGTAGAAAATGTGCCCAAATGGGGAAAACATTTTAATAGTGGAAACGGATAAGAAAGATTCCGTGGGACCTGTATTGACGTCATTTAAACAAACTAGTTGTATTGATAAATTTTCTCATTTACTCAGCATCGGTTGGACTAGCTCAGTGGTTAGAGCAAGCCCGCCCAATTCAAACTTACCGGGTATCGAATTCCAATCCATTCCAACCGATGTTTTGTTTTACTTTTTATTTTTTTTTCCTGCTACAAAATCTTGCCAAATTGCTTATAGGATATATTTTATGTAAGCTAACTGTGGAAAATGTGCGCAAATGGGGAAAACATTTTAATAGTGAAAACGGGTAAGAAAGAGAGCCTAGGACCTGTATTGACGTCATTTAAACGAACAAGTTGTATTGATAAATTTTCTCATTTACTCAGCATCGGGTGGACTAGCTCAGTTGTTAGAGCAAGTCCGCTCAATCCAAACTTACCGGGTATCGAATTCCAATCGATTCCAACTGATGCTTTGTTTTACTTTCTCTTTTTTTACTCCTACAAAATGTTGTCAAATTGCTTGTAGGATATATTTTATGTACATTAACTGTGGAAAATGTGCCCAAATGGGGAAAACATTTTAATAGTGGAAACGGATAGAAAAGATTGCATGGGACCTGTATTGACGTCATTTAGAGAAACTAGTTCTATTGATAAGATTTCTGTATCTCTCAGCATCGGTTGGACTAGCTCAGTGGTTAGAGCAAGCCCGCCCATTTCAAACTTACCGGGTATCGAATTCCAATCGATTCCAACCGATGCTCTTTTTTTACCTTTTTTTTTCTGCTACACAATGTTGTCAAATTGCTTATAGGATATATTTTATGTACTTTAACTGTGGAAAATGTGCGCGAATGGGGAAAACATATTAATAGTGGAAACGGATAAGAAAGATTGCGTGGGACGTGTATTGACGTCATTTAAACAAACTAGTTGTATTGATAAATTTTCTCTTTCACTCAGCATCGATTGGACTAGCTCAGTGGTTAGAGCAAGCTCGCCCAATTCAAACTTACCGGGTACCGAATTCCAGTTGATTCCAACCGATGCTTTGTTTTACTTTCTTTTTTTTTCCTGCTACAAAATGCGGTCAAAGTGCTTATAGGATATATTTTATGTACATTAACTGTAGAAAATGTGCGCAAATGGGAAAAACATTTTAATAGTGAAAACGGGTAAGAAAGAGCACCTAGGACCTGTATTGACGTCATTTAAGCAAACTAGTTGTATTGATAAAATTTCTCTTTCACTCAGCATCGGTTGGACTAGCTCAGTGGTTAGAGCAAGCCCGCCCATTTCAAACTTACCGGGTATCGAATTCCAATCGATTCCAACCGATGCTTTGTTTTACTTTCTTTTTTTTTCCTGCTACAAAATGCGGTCAAAGTGCTTATAGGATATATTTTATGTACATTAACTGTAGAAAATGTGCGCAAATGGGAAAAACATTTTAATAGTGAAAACGGGTAAGAAAGAGCACCTAGGACCTGTATTGACGTCATTTAAACAAACTAGTTGTATTGATAAAATTTCTCTTTCATTCTGCATCGGTTGGACTAACTCAGTGGTTAGAGCAAGCCCGCCCAATTCAAACTTACCGGGTATCGAATTCCAATCAATTCCAACCGATGCTTTTTTTTTACCATTTTTTTTCTGCTACAAAATGCTGTCAAATTGCTTATAGGATATTTTTTATGTACTTTGACTGTGGAAAATGTGCGCAAATGAAGAAAACATTTTAATAGTAAAAAGGGAAAAGAAAGAGCGCATACAACCTGTATTGACGTCATTTAGGTAAACTAGTTGTATTCATAAAATTTCTGTGTCTCTCAGCATCGGTTGTACTAGCTCAGTGGTTAGAGCAAGCCCGCCCAATTCAAACTTACCGGGTATTGAATTCCAATCGATTTCAACCGATGCTTGTCTTTACCTTGTTTTTTTCTGCTAAAAAATAATGTCAAAGTGCTTATAGGATATATTTAAGGTACTTTGACTGTGGAAAATGTGCGCAAATGGTGAAAACATTTTAATAGTGAAAAAGGGTAAGAAAGAGCGCCTAGAACCTGTATTGACATTGACACGTCATTTAGACAAACTAGTTGTATTGATAAATTTTCTCTTTCACTCACCATCGGTTGGACTAGCTCAGTGGTTAGAGCAAGCCCGCCCAATTCAAACTTACCGGGTATCGTATTCCAATCGATTCCAACCGATGCTTTGTTTTACTTTTTCTTTCTGTTACAAAATGCTGTCAAACTGCTTATAGGATATATTTAATGTACTTTGACTGTGGAAAATGTGCGCAAATGTGGAAAACATTTTAATGGTAAAAAAAGGGAAAGAAAGAGCAGATACAACCTGTACTGACGTAATTTAGAGAAACTGGTTGTATTGATAAAATTTCTGTATCTCTCAGCATCGGTTGGGACTAGCTCAGTGGTTAGAGCAAGCCCGCCTAATTCAAACTTACCGGGTATCGAATTCCAATCGATTCCAACCGATGCTTTGTTTTACCTTTTCTTCCTGTTACAAAATGCTGTCACACTGCTTATAGAATATATTTTACGTACTTTGACTGTGGAAAATGTGCGCAAATGGTGAAAACATTTTAATAGTGAAAAAGGGTAAGAAAGAGCGCCTAGAACCTGTATTGACATTGACACGTCATTTAGACAAACTAGTTGTATTGATAAAATTTCTCTGTCTCTCAGCATCGGTTGGGACTAGCTCAGTGGTTAGAGCAAGCCCGCCCAATTCAAACTTACCGGGTATCGAATTCCAATCGATTTCAACCGATGCTCTTTTTTTACCTTTTTTTTTTCTGCTACAAAATAATGTCAAAGTGCTTATAGGATATATTTTAGGTACTTTGACTGTGGAAAATGTGCCCAAATGGTGAAAACATTTTAATAGTGAAGAAGGGTAAGAAAGAGCGCCTAGAACCTGTATTGACATTGACACGTCATTTAGCCAAGCTAGTTGTATTGATAAATTTTCTCTTTCACTCAGCATCGGTTGGACTAGCTCAGTGGTTAGAGCAAGCCCGCCCAATTCAAACTTACCGGGTATCGTATTCCAATCGATTCCAACCGATGCTTTGTTTTACTTTTTCTTTCTGTTACAAAATGCTGTCAAACTGCTTATAGGATATATTTAATGTACTTTGACTGTGGAAAATGTGCGCAAATGTGGAAAACATTTTAATGGTAAAAAAAGGGAAAGAAAGAGCAGATACAACCTGTACTGACGTAATTTAGAGAAACTGGTTGTATTGATAAAATTTCTGTATCTCTCAGCATCGGTTGGACTAGCTCAGTGGTTAGAGCAAGCCCGCCGAATTCAAACTTACCGGGTATCGAAATCAAATCGATTCCAACCGATGCTTTGTTTTACTTTTTTTTCTGTTACAAAATACTGTCAAACTGCTTATAGGTTTTATTTCATGTACTTTGACTGTGGAAAATCTCCGCAAATAGGGAAAACATTTTAATAATTAAAAAACGGGAAATAAAGAGCGCATACAACCTGTGTTGACGTCATTTAGAGAAACAAGTCGTATTGATAAAATTTCTGTATGTCTCAGCATCGGTTGGACTAGCTCAGTCGTTAGAGCAAGCCCGCCCAATTCAAACTTACCGGGTATCGAATTCCAATCGATTCCAACCGATGCTCTTTTTTTACCCTTTTTTCTTCTGGTACAAAATGTTGTCAAATTGCCTATAGGATATATTTTATGTAGTTTGACTGTGGAAAATGTGCGCAAATGGGAAAAAAAAAATTAATAGTGAAAAAGGGTAAGAAAGAAGGCCTAGAACCTGTATTGACATTGACACGTCATTTAGCCAAACTAGTTGTATTGATAAATTTTCTCTTTCACTCAGCATCGGTTGGACTAGCTCAGTGGTTAGAGCAAGCCCGCCCAATTCAAACTTACCGGGTATCGAATTCCAATCGATTCCAACCGATGCTTTGTTTTACTTTTTCTTTCTGTTACAAAATGCTGTCAAACTGCTTATAGGATATATTTAATGTACTTTGACTGTGGAAAATGTGCGCAAATGAGGAAAACATTATAATAGTAAAAAAGGGGAAAGAAAGAGCGCATACAAGCTGTATTGACGTCATTTAAACAAACTAGTTGTATTGATAAAATTTCTCTTTCATTCAGCATCGCTTGGACTAGCTCAGTGGTTAGAGCAAGCCCGCCCAATTCAAACTTACCGGGTATCGAATTCCAATCGATTCCAACCGATGCTTTGCTTTACTTTCTTGTTTTTTTCCTGCTACAAAATGCGGTCAAAGTGCTTATAGGATATATTTTATGTACATTAACGGTAGAAAATGTGCGCAAATGGGAAAAACATTTTAATATTGAAAACGGGTAAGAAAGAGCACCTAGGACCTGTATTGACGTCATTTAAACAAACTAGTTGTATTGATAAAATTTCTCTTTCATTCAGCATCGGTTGGACTAGCTCAGTGGTTAGAGCAAGCCCGCCAATTTCAAACTTACCGGGTATCGAATTCCAATCGATTCCAACCAATGCTTTGTTTTACTTTCTTTTTTTTTCCTGCTACAAAATGCGGTCAAAGTGCTTATAGGATATATTTTTTGTACATTAACTGTAGAAAATGTGCGCAAATGGGAAAAACATTTTAATAGTGAAAACGGGTAAGAAAGAGCACCTAGGACCTGTATTGACGTCATTTAAACAAACTAGTTGTATTGATAAAATTTCTCTTTCACTCTGCATCGGTTGGACTAGCTCAGTGGTTAGAGCAAGCCCGCCCAATTCAAACTTACCAGGTATCGGATTCCAACCGATGCTTTTTTTTTACCATTTTTTTTATTCTACAAAATGCTGTCAAATTGCCTATAGGCTATTTTTTATGTACTTTGACTGTGGAAAATGTGCGCAAATGAAGAAAACATTTTAATAGTAAAAAGGGAAAAGAAAGAGCGCATACAACCTGTATTGACGTCATTTAGAGAAACTAGTTGTATTCATAAAATTTCTGTACCTCCCAGCATCGGTTTGACTAGCTCAGTGGTTAGAGCAAGCCCGCCCAATTCAAACTTACCGGGTATCGAATTCCAATCGATTTCAACAAATGTTTGTTTTTACCTTGTTTTTTTCTGCTACAAAATAATGTCAAAGTGCTTATAGGATATATTTTAGGTACTTTGACTGTGGAAAATGTGCGCAAATGAAGAAAACATTTTAATAGTAAAAAGGGAAAAGAAAGAGCGCATACAACCTGTATTGACGTCATTTAGAGAAACTAGTTGTATTCATAAAATTTCTGTACCTCTCAGCATCGGTTGGACTAGCTCAGTGGTTAGAGCAAGCTCGCCCAATTCAAACTTACCGGGTATCGAATTCCAATTGATTCCAACCGATGCTTTGTTTTACTTTCTTTTTTTTTCCTGCTACAAAATGCGGTCAAAGTGCTTATAGGATATATTTTATGTACATTAACTGTAGAAAATGTGCGCAAATGGGAAAAACATTTTAATAGTGAAAACGGGTAAGAAAGAGCACCTAGGACCTGTATTGACGTCATTTAAGCAAACTAGTTGTATTGATAAAATTTCTCTTTCGCTCAGCATCGGTTGGACTAGCTCAGTGGTTAGAGCAAGCCCGCCCATTTCAAACTTACCGGGTATCGAATTCCAATCGATTCCAACCGATGCTTTGTTTTACTTTCTTTTTTTTTCCTGCTACAAAATGCGGTCAAAGTGCTTATAGGATATATTTTATGTACATTAACTGTAGAAAATGTGCGCAAATGGGAAAAACATTTTAATAGTGAAAACGGGTAAGAAAGAGCACCTAGGACCTGTATTGACGTCATTTAAACAAACTAGTTGTATTGATAAAATTTCTCTTTCATTCTGCATCGGTTGGACTAGCTCAGTGGTTAGAGCAAGCCCGCCCAATTCAAACTTACCGGGTATCGAATTCCAATCAATTCCAACCGATGCTTTTTTTTTACCATTTTTTTTCTGCTACAAAATGCTGTCAAATTGCTTATAGGATATTTTTTATGTACTTTGACTGTGGAAAATGTGCGCAAATGAAGAAAACATTTTAATAGTAAAAAGGGAAAAGAAAGAGCGCATACAACCTGTATTGACGTCATTTAGGTAAACTAGTTGTATTCATAAAATTTCTGTATCTCTCAGCATCGGTTGTACTAGCTCAGTGGTTAGAGCAAGCCCGCCCAATTCAAACTTACCGGGTACTGAATTCCAATCGATTTCAACCGATGCTTGTCTTTACCTTGTTTTTTCTGCTACAAAATAATGTCAAAGTGCTTATAGGATATATTTAAGGTACTTTGACTGTGGAAAATGTGCGCAAATGGTGAAAACATTTTAATAGTGAAAAAGGGTAAGAAAGAGCGCCTAGAACCTGTATTGACATTGACACGTCATTTAGACAAACTAGTTGTATTGATAAAATTTCTCTGTCTCTCAGCATCGGTTGGGACTAGCTCAGTGGTTAGAGCAAGCCCGCCTAATTCAAACTTACCGGGTATCGAATTCCAATCGATTCCAACCGATGCTTTGTTTTACCTTTTCTTCCTGTTACAAAATGCTGTCACACTGCTTATAGAATATATTTTACGTACTTTGACTGTGGCAAATGTGCGCAAATGGGGAAAACATGTTAATAGTAAAAAAGGCGAAAGAAAGAGCGCATACAACCTGTATTGACGTCATTTAGACAAACTAGTTATAATGATAAAATTTCTGTATCTCTCAGCTACAAAATGCGGTCAAAGTGCTTATAGGATATATTTAATGTACTTTGACTGTGGAAAATGTGCGCAAATGGGAAAAACATTTTAATAGTGAAAACGGGTAAGAAAGAGCACCTAGGACCTGTATTGACGTCATTTAAACAAACTAGTTGTATTGATAAAATTTCTCTTTCACTCAGCATCGGTTGGACTAGCTCAGTGGTTAGAGCAAGCCCGCCCATTTCAAACTTACCGGGTATCGAATTCCAATCGATTCCAATCGATGCTTTGTTTTACTTTTGTTTTCTGCTACACAATGTTGTCAAATTGCTCATAGGATATATTTTATGTACTTTGACTGTGGAAAATGTGCGCAAATGGGGAAAACATGTTAATAGTAAAAAAGGGGAAAGAAAGAGCGCATACAACCTGTATTGACGTCATTTAGAGAAACTAGTTGTATTGATAAAATTTCTGTATCTCTCAGCATCGGTTGGACTAGCTCAGTGGTTAGAGCAAGCTCGCCCATTTCAAACTTACCGGGTATCGAATTCCAATTGATTTCAACCGATGCTTTTTTTTACCTTTTTTTCTGCTACAAAATGATGTCAAACTGCTTATAGGATATATTTAATGTACTTTGACTGTGGAAAATGTGTGCAAATGGGGAAAACATATTAATAGTAAAAAAGGGGAAAGAAAGAGCGCATACAACCTGTATTGACGTCATTTAGAGAAACTAGTTGTATTGATAAAATTTCTGTATCTCTCAGCATCGGTTGGACTAGCTCAGTGGTTAGAGCAAGCCCGCCCAATTCAAACTTACCGGGTATCGAATTCCAATCGTTTCCAACCGATGCTTTGTTTTACTTTTCTTTTCTGCTACACAATGTTGTCAAATTGCTTATAGGATATATTTTATGTACATTAACTGTCAAAAATGTGCGCAAATGGGAGAAACATTTTAATAGTAGAAACGGGTAAGAAAGAGCGCCTAGAACCTGCATTGACATTGACACGTCATTTAGACAAACTAGTTGTATTGATAAAATTTCTCTTTCACTCAGCATCGGTTGGACTAGCTCAGTGGTTAGAGCAAGCCCGCCTAATTCAAACTTACCGGGTATCGAATTCCAATCGATTCCAACCGATGCTTTGTTTTACTTTTTCTTTCTGTTACAAAATGCTGTCAAACTGTTTATAGGATATATTTTATGTAAAAAATCGGAAAGAAAGAGCGCATACAACCTGTATTGACGTCATTTAGAAAAACTAGTTGTATTGGTAAAATTTCTGTATCTCTCAGCATCGGTCGGACTAGCTCAGTGGTTAGAGCAAGCCCGCCCAATTCAAACTTACCGGGTATCGAATTCCAATCGATTTTAACCGATGCTTTTTTACTTTTTTTTTTTCGCTACAAAATGCTGTCAAATTGCTTATAGGATATATTTTATGTACTTTAACTTTTGAAAATGTGCGCAAATGGGGAAAACATTTTAATAGTGAAAACGGGTAATTAAGAGCGCCTAGTTTTATTTATAATTCGATTTTCTTCCCCTGGTTCTGCTCGGTTGCGCCATATGTTCAGAAAAAGCTCATTTCAATACGTGACGCAATTTTCGATGATTGGTTCCTAACGGCTAATCAATTATTCATGAAAAATTCCAAGATTTGCCAGATTTCTTTTTTCGTTGCCGCGTCAAGATGTGTTGGAGTTAAGCTGCGTAATTTTAACTATGAAAAATGGCCGTGCTTTCTTTGCCAAGGTGAGGAACAAGTATTTTTCAATGTTTAACTTTAAGGTAAGAATTAGCGGCATTGAAAGTATTTTTTCTTCGATTATTGCCTAACGGCAACCAAAGCAAAGAAACGTTAGGAAAGTTTACACGTGCTTTTAACTTTGCTCGAACAATTTAGAATTCATCCGTATTCAGAGAGACTGCATTTGAAAAGCCTCACCAAACTGATAGAGAAATTTAATTTCGGTTCAAAATTTTTCGTAGCATATGCAAGTTTAGGTTTATAAAGTGTAAAATTACAATTAACTCTAATACATCGGACAAATCATCGGATTTTGACTAAGCTAAACTGATGTATCGTTATGAATATTGATCTCATAGTTTATGCAAGTACAGGTTTCTACTTGTAACCTTTTCCTCTGTATACATGATTTCATATGTCGCAATATTTTCTTCGGAGTATGACTCAAGGATTGAAGATTCGGCTTAAACTATCAGAAATTCATCCGCGCATATTTTAGACACTTTCACACTAATCACTTGTTCTGTTTATTTCATTTACAGGAAATTTTCATTCTCAAAAAGAATAAGACGCAAAGAAAAACTGCAATTAACCACATCGTTGTTTTAAGGTAAAGATAACGAAGTTCATTGCTTTTAAAGTATTTCATTCATTTTCTCTTATATTAACTCATTTCATCTGATTAATTGCCTATTTCTAATTGTCGATTTCAGGAAGTTACTACAGTGGATAGCATACGCAAGAGAGAAGACCCCAATGAGGAACCAGGAGCGAAGTCAACAAAGTTAAGAGGCGCATTTTTTAAATCATAGCGATATATTTTAATGGTGGCTTAACGACTTGAATAAACTCGGCTACTTTGTGATAGAATTGCTTTTAATTTACAAGTGGAATCAGCTTGTCACATTGGATGGTGTCACTATTTGTCAGCTGAGGTGAGAAAAATACAGAAGACCGACGGAGCACGAGGAGATGAACCACGAGAAACGGCGCAGAAAAGGAAAAATTCGAAAGACAACAAGTTCATCACGAGGAGATAATACATTTTTTGTCTTTTCGAAATGCATGTTAAAATAGGCAAGACAAGAGAGGAGGCCGACAGAAGGCGAAGGCAACCCGAAGGCTCCTTTTTCAATGTTAAAATAAGAGAAACTAAAAATATCTTAACACAGTTTTCTTTTAAGCCACCGTTACAACTTTGAGCGATCGCAATTCCTGATTTTAGAATTTGCGCTCCGGGGAATAGTTAGTTCAAACATGTTTAAAAAGAGAAATTTGATCTCAGAGAATGCGCAATTTTGCTCCAGTTCAAAGTAAACGCGATTTATGCTAAAATTTTGTGACGACAAATATGACTTGAAAATGCCTTGGAAGATCGCTCAATGGTGTCATTACATCGTATGGTTTACATTTTAAGTAAATATGGGAAATTTAAGAAGGTTATGACAATTTAAAGGAATAGGAAAGTGCCACAGCATCGAAAACTGACATTTAGATACGGGCGCATAAATGTAACTAAAACACAGGAAAAGACGCAAATTAAAGCATTCACGTATGTACTAAGACGCAGGCACATATGAGTAAATACAAACACTAAGAAACAGGCGCAGGCAAGAATAGGCACAAACACCACGACACAGGCGTACAAGAATAGAAATACACTTGGACACACGCGCACAAGAGTAGATACAATCACTAAGAAAAAGGCGCAGGCAAGAAAAGACACAAACACCTAAGACACAGGGGCACAAGAATAGGAATAGGCACTTGGATGCATGCGCACAAGAGTAGATACAAACACTAATTTCAGGTGCAGGCAAGAATAGACACAAACACTAAGACTAGCGTGCCCAAGAGTAGATACAAACACTAAGTTTAGGCTCAGGCAAGAATAGACACAAACATTAAGATCAGCGTGCCCAAGAGTAGATACAAACACTAAGTTCAGCGTGCACAAGAGTAGATACAAACACCAAGAAACAGGCGCACAAGAATAGAAGTAGACACTTGAACACACGCACTCAAGAGTAGAAATAGACACGAGTAGATAAGACACACCAAAACACAAACACCACGACACAGGAGCACAATAATAGATACAAACACGAAGACACCAGCGCGCAGGATTGCTTCAGGTGCTGCATAAAGTAGAGGGAGGTCTGTGAATTTTGTAGTGCGCCTAAGTGCCTAATCGCATTTTTCAGTTTATTTTTAGCCTACTTCGATAGATTGTCAATGCCTCCTTAAATGTCCTGGTTTGTTAACTTAATTTTTTATTGAGATTAATTTTAGAAAACTCCAATGTCTGTCGAGCCAAGCCATCTCAAATAAGTGCAATTTTTGTCTTGATTATGGTGTAAAATTATAAACAAGATTCGACTTTGTTTTAAACACTTAGAGTAACGGTCGTTGTTAAATTACTGAAACAAGTGTTCGCTATTAATGCCATCGTGGACGGCTTTCTAGAACGCAATGATAACTCCAGCATGTTATTGAGCTCAGTCCTTTCCTGGCTGGTTAAATGCCCGATATATGGAGGACGGAAGGCTGCCAAAAGGCATCCTGTGAGGTTCACTGGCCTCTGGTAGCCAACGAATAGACCATTTTCGATATATTAAAATTCAGTCCTAAACAAAAGGCATCATCTCGAGGCTCTGGGCACGAATATAAGGATTTGTATGAGTTTATTCCCCAGAGCCTCGAGATGATGTAATACATCGAAAGTGGGCTATCCGTCAGCTGTCACCTGTCACCTGTCATCCTTCATCACTTGCTCTTCATCCCACTTCAAAGACACCAGCAAGAGAGACCTCGAGGCCAGTGTTACTGGGAAACTATGGCTGAGAATCGCGTTGCTAGTCAATAGACCATCGGTTGCAGTGCCAAAAAATGTTTGCCGGAAGTAACCAGAAAGCGGTCCCTGGTTCCAAAGGCCAAAGAGACTGTCATTGGCGTATGTCGCTTTACACAGCCACGGGAGACGATGCTGAGACCATGACACTCTACATTCCAGCGGTGGACCATAGATGGACTCCCGAGACTGAGTTGGCGATGACGATGATGAGGTCTGTCCCGATTGTGTTGAAAAAAAAAACGCAAAATAGTGTTTCAAAAATCAGTGGCAAAAAGTGATGAAATAGTGCTCGGTTTTTTTTTTTTGAAAAGTGCCTGATATTTGGAAGTAGTACTCAAACGTTGCGAAACATTTCATCAGTATGCCTATTTTTTAACAAAGCATTGGCCTTCCGTTGTTTATAATGCTTTACATCAAACGCAACGCTAAGTCGGCTCATTCTCATTTCAACCGTGTAACATTTTGTGTCCAATTATTCAATTTCACGATTATAATAGAATCTCGGTTTGCTGAAAGCTGTTTTAAAGATGATGTTGCTCTGAACTAACCCAGAATACGAAGAAAAAGCTCTGTCACTCGAAAAGCGGAAAACTGTTCAATAGTGATCGGAATAACACAATGTACTCCAAAATTCAAAAAGTGTCCATTGCAATAGGGGCAGGCCTAGAGATGATGATACCAATGATGATACCAATGATGACGAGGATGAAGACGACGACAATGGCGACGATTATGGTGAAGTCTCGGCAAATGTGAGAGTGCACGCAAACTCATCTCCAAGACAAGATTGTCAAATGACCTTCTTCAGTTGGCATTAACTGCGAACACTTCAGTAAATTCCCGACGACCTTTACTAGAGTATTTAAAAATGAAGTCAACTTGACTTAAATGACGAATCTTTTGGCCTTTTTTGGTAAATTTCATTTCTAACCATTGGTTATTTTTTCTGTTGATCAAAAGGGGAAAGTTAAACAGACAGCAAAAACAAACCAAGCAGTATTTTAGATGCAATAAACCCACGTTATTTTTCGTATTGTTATGATAAAACTTTTTTTATTTTCCTCAAGATCATTTTTCATGTCCGCTTGCTTAAAACTGAAGTTATCAAAATCGAAAGCCATTTGTCACGCGGCCGTGCTCGCGCGAGGCATGGATCTATTCGTGCTGTGACCATCATTGCAAATCAGATTGTGATGTCATATACGAAGAAATCTCGTGTCTCTCACAGACGGTTCGTGAGTCAAATGACTGCACAGGCGCCCCAAGCTCAGTGTGAGCATGGACGACAAAAATATAAGGATTTGTATGAGAATCCCGATAAAAAGCTTAAGAAGATAATTATATGACAAAAATCTCAATTAAAGAGCCTAACCTTATTGCCATCGTGGATAGCTTCCTTCCAGATCCGACGCGATTAGAGCCATTTCACAATTTCCGTTGACAACCACGAAATTGTGAAATGGCTCAAATCGCGTCGGATCTGGAAAAGAACCACACAGGAAGGAAGCTATCCACGATGGCAATAAGGGTAGGCTTTTTAATTGAGATTTTTTTTCATATAATTTTTTATCGGGATTCTCATACAAATCCTTATATTTTTGTCGGCCATGCTCACACTGAGCTTGGGGCGCCCGTGATGACTGTTGATTTTGCTAACTCAAACTGTGCATTAAAATTTGAGTCTTTAAAACCCAAAAAACTAGGAAAGATGCGCTTCGATAGTAAATAGGTAAAAAAGAGGTCTCGTTTACCTTGTCAGTTTTTCCTAAAAATTAAAACGTTAACAATTTTGACTTAAGTGTAGTTTTAAGGTAGTGAAGCGGATTAATCTCGGTTTTTTGTTGAAACAATTATATTATACAATTCTCTGTCCTAGTTTAAAACGTTTAATTTTTTAACAAATATAAAAACAATTTGCTTCGTTTTGCAATATTTAAGCACTGAAGGCTATTAGGAATTAAAAATATTGAGTTTCATCACAAAATCTTTCAAGCACAAGTAATGCAAAAATAATAGGTGCTATACATCTTATTCCAAAATGGCCACCTTTTCTTTGCATGCAAATTAGCTTTGTTGCCTCGTTCAAGGTGAAATATTCTTTTGAATTTTCAGCTTCAGAACGAGGCAACAAGGGCTAATTTGCAAGCAAACAAAAGAATATTAAAATGACGGCCATTTTGGAATAAGGCGTATGCAGTTTCCTAAATATTCGTTTTTTCGCTTTATTTACAAACCTTATCATTTCAGTTAGGATTGGTTTGTTTGAGTCTGTCTGTTTGACTTGGTGGATTGAAGATTTAAAGTTTAAATTTTTGATAAAAAGTTTGAAAAGCCAGGCTCGTTTTTCTCTGTTAGTTGGCGTCTCTAAAGACTGCAAACAGACATTGGGGTTTTAAATCCACTATAAGGGAAATACGTTTCTCAGTACTGGAAATTAAAAGGTGTAGCTAAACTCAAATATTTTTCGTTCATTATATAAATCTCGCTTTTTCTGTGCCATGCAAGCCACGTAAACTTGGCAGAACAAACAGTAATTCGGACCCACGACGGTGATGTGAGAAGCATGGGTCTATTTTCGATTTTACGTCACAAACTACTTTGCATTCCTGAGCAGTTTGTGACGTAAAATCGAGAATAGACCCATGCTTTTCACATCACGGTCGTGGGTCCAGATTATTGCTGCTTTGATACCTTTGTGCGTTTTGCCCAGCAGATAAGAATGGTAAAACACGTTTTCTTTTGGTGGTGAGATAAATATTTGAGTTTAGGTGAACTTTAAGATTTCTTGTACACTAGAAATGTTCTTCGTTCTTTATATCTATGCGGTAAGGGTGGTAGTTTTTAATTTTTCTTGCTAAAGCGCTTGTTTTCAAGAACTTCCTCAAAGGAAGGTGTTTTAAAAATATTTGTTAGAACTTACATTTTTTTGCTCTGTTAAATATTGTCAAAAGGTAGTCTCTGAATTTTATTTGGCGATTTTGTTGTCAGGGGAAACGCTGTGCAAATTGAATTAAATTTTCCCGCCAAAAAACTTAGAAAAAATACGGGCGCTTAAAATACGCATGCGCCAATTTTTTTAAAAAAAAAATCAAGTATGTATATTAGAAAACTTAAAAACATGCAAGAGAAAATAAAGTTTTAACAGCATTTTTATTGTATCTTTATTCTTGTTCTCTCTCTTAAATGACAAGTCTCAAAGCTATGAGCATTTTATTTTTTCTTCACTTTAAAGTTTACAAACATGTTTTTTTTTTTTAAAAAAATCGGCGCATGCGTATTTGGGACGCCGTATTTTTTCTAAGTTTTTTGGCGGGAAAATTGCCAAGGTCAACAAGGGTTTTGTTAAGATCGTATTAAGAGCCATTACTGTTAAAATTTCTTCAATAAATCCCTACATTTGATACGATTGTATTCAGCAAGGCTTGTGTTTTCAACAACAAACTAAAATTACATTGTGGGAAATGCTGGCTGCGTCTTAAAATATCAACAGCATATGATTAAATTATTCCTTAACACTTAAGTCGATTTAAGTTCCCGTGCAGTTCCATTTTGGTATGTTAAAGTAAAAAGGGGTAATGGAATCATATTTCATCAATGTTAAAGTAAATTCCATCATCCCTTTTTGTTTCAAGATTCCAAATCAACACAAGTGGCAAAGAAATAATTTAACCACAACTGCTGAAGAAATAGGCCAGTATTAACGACACAACTTGTTCACGGTTGTTGCATAAAGAAGGAAATTTCTAGTAAGCGGCATAACTAGATTTGGAAGCATCGAACTCTAACGCGCCTCTGATAGCTAAACTGAACCTACAAATTAGCCACTTTGAAAAATACCATAATATTCATTGTTTGCCCTCCAAAAGTTTGCATAAACATTGTTTCCTTTTTGTCATGAGACTTACATTGGTCCAAACCGAAAAAAAAAAAACAATGCTTATGCAAAATCTTGGAAGACAAACAAAGAGTATTATGGTATTTTTAATAGTGGCCAATAGCCCTTTCCACGGTTAGTTTTTCTCATTTGCATTACAATGTAATCTAACGTGGATGCGAGGAAATTTCGGGTTAAAACTTCAAAATAGCCTCACATTCATGCTAGATTACATTGTAATGCAGATGAGAAAAACTAACCGTGAAAAGGGATATTGAACATTGCGTGGGTTCTAATTGCGATGGTAATTACTTCTACTTTAAATATGAATGAAAACTAATTTTCATAAGAAAAACTTCGCACTTAGACTCGTTTTGAAAAGCAGGCATACGTGAACTCGGAAATGGCCTATTTTTCAGATGACAACAGGAGACAATTCGCCCTTGTCACACGGCGGCCATATTGTCCCGGGAGACCAAAAAAGCTTTGCTTTACCACGCTAAGCCTCACCCCCATGGTTTCCACTGCGAGGCTTGGCGTGGTAAAACAAAGCTTTTTTGGTCTCCCGGGACAATATAGCCGCCGTGTGACAAGGGCGAAATCCTGAAATTGTCCAGATAAGTGCCGTGCATCAACAATTTGCTTAGAGATCCTTAGAATGACTAAAGAACGCATTACGCTCTACTGCGCACTTGGCAGGCTGAACGCGGAGCGATGCATGCAACAACCGTGAAAAGTTAAGGTTGGTTTTTACTGGAAACATCATCATAAGCACAAGAAACACGCACAAAGTTGTTATTTGGTGTCGCAATTCCAAACAAAACGTACTAATGATTAACTTTTGCGCACGTCGTTTGTGTTAATGCTTGCGTCGCTAGTAAAAACCAGCTTTCATTGTATCGTTAACATTAAGGAACCTTGCTGATAGTAACAGTGCAACCCAGATATAGCCAACATACTCGAGCCTGCTGCAAGAAAACTGGCTGAAGACTAATAAAATTTACGATTGAATTAATCAAGTCAAATTACGCAAAATTAATGCATCGAGTTGTTGAAATTGGTTTGGGGCCGTTTGGCATATGATAGCGTCATGGTGTAAGATCGTGCAGTTGTCTGTATATAGTTCTGAGAATGACGACAACCCAAGGGGTAGTCATACGCTTCACTGAAGTGACGAGTGACGAGTGACGAGTGACGAGTGACGAGTGTTGTCAACAAATCATAAAGTTGCTCTGGGTTTTGATCTCCCTTTCCTCGGTCAATTTTAGATCGTTATGTATGTCTGTCCTCAAGTTTCAATCGACCTATGATATTCTTTTCTTAGGAGTTCTTTTCTCTTCTCTTCTGAGCATGTGATTTTGTTAACTCCGTGTCCGTGTTCGTGTCCGTGACGTTCATAACCAACTGGCATCGTATAATAGTGATAGTGATAGTGATAGTGATAGTGATAGTGATAGTGATAGTGATCGTGACCGTGATCGTGACCACAGACAAGAAATGTCGGGATGTTGGAGTTAGGCCTTGGCGGATTGTGCTAGCATAATTTTTTAAACGAGCACTGCCACGACATAACTAGCAAATTTTAGCACTTTTGGAGCATAAATTCATAAAATTTAGTAAAGATGGTGTATTTTCTACAGAAATAAATTAAATTTATATAGGTAGTATGTTCTTGCAATGCGTGTTTTAGCTACGCTAATAGTAGTAGAGGCTTTGTTCTGACATGCTTAGTTACTAGGACTCTTTTGGCGAATTCTGCGTGCGCAGTTAACCTTTTGGAGGAGTCTGGTACTCTGGTTTCCCATCCGGCTTCACGTGGGGATTGTGGAAGCTAGCACAACTGCCATACGACTCCAACATTGTGCGCCTATGCGTACAGAATCTGCGTCATTTTGTGAGCATAATTTCGGAAATCAGGAGCATAATTTCGGAAATCAGGAGCGGAATTTCGGAATTCTGGCATAATATGCCACTTTTTGGAGCGTTGGAGCGTTGGAGCGATGGAGCGATGGAGCGATGGAGCGATGGAGCGATGGAGCGATGGAGTGTTGGTGTGTTGGTGTGTTGTAAACTGAGGTGTGCGATAGCTTTCGGAGTCCGTTCTATTTAAGGGATACTCGCTGCAGTGACAGCTATTTGCGGGCAGCGCTAAAGTAAACACGGTTTTTAAACTGAAGAAAGTTAAAGTTAAAGTTAAAGTTAAAATTGGTATCGTTAGGTTCACTGTTGCACTGTGTGTCGCGTCTTATGAAGTCTGTGTTACAGTTGTTCCTAAGTTTAGGCCTGCTAAGATTTTAATGAAGGCAATGAAGTCTAGTATGTTGTTGTTCTTAATATAGCGATGTCCAAGCAAATAGTTTTGTCCACTAAACTATCAACTAACAAAGTGACTCCTGCCAGTAAGAAGTGCTTAATCGTGTTCTGTTGAGTTGGAAAATTTCTTTCAGACTATTAGAGTGGGGTGCCTGTGAGCTATAGATTGACAGCAAATTGCTATTCCCCTAGAACCAATGCCACTTTTCATTTCTTAACACTTCGGTCCGTATAGTTGTTACTGATCGAGTGACTTGTGTACGAGTCTTGTTTTATCAAATGGTCAAATTTCTTTAAAAAGAATAATGCTTTTGTCGCGCAGTCACCAAACACTGAAAGTTATGGAAAAGAGAAAAAATTCCTTGCAAATTCAGTACGAGACTTAAATCACTAGGAAATTATCTCGAAAACTAACTGAATTTTTAGAAACTATAGCTATTCCGATGGAAAAAAAACAAAGCAGAAATGCAAGTCAAAAATATTTTGAGTCCAATCTCTTGAAAAAATTCCTCTGTTCACAGAAAGATGATTGTTTTCTTGATACAAAACAGTATAATAAATTAACCAAAATCTACTCATACTGTTTCCTTCTTAATGACCTTTTAGTTAATAAGAAAACTTTGGGGCACTTTTGTGCATGTTAAAACCAAACTTTTCGAGGAAAAATGGAGAGATTTGGCAGGTATCTCCGACCTGGTCTAGAGATGTTGGCCTAAACAGCCTCCCATCTTTGCATTAGAAAGGTACGCCCTCTGCTTGACTTTGTCCATTACAGCCTCCTTTTAGTTATGCCGTTTCTTGTTTATGACTAATTAATCTCCACAAGGAAATCTTCAACTGTATATTGATCCCATTCGTAAAAAGGATGCAAATGTTGACCTCTTAAACTATTCACTTAATTTTTTATCTTCGATAGGCTTGTCCAAGATTTGACAAAAAGTGTTAAACCGTTTCCTGCTTAATATCAGACGGCCCACTTTTCTGTGACAAAATGATTTCTTGAAAAGCCTTCTGTGCAGCACTCAGGTGTTTCAAGTGTTCTACGAAATTGGTCATGGCATTTCTTGACAAATGTCCCGAGGCAGATGCCACTTATTTAATTTTTTTTCAAAAAGCGTTGTTCTCTTCCTGAGGTCTGCTTGGGAAAAAAATTTTGTGATGTCGGAATCACAATTAGTCACTTGTTTTATCTATCTATTAAACGACGAGCATCAAGTGGATCAGTGGAGCCCCTTCATCATGTTCTCGAGCCTTATCAAACGTCATTCACGGTTCAGTCGTGGATCCTATTAGAACGACATGCCACGAGTCTTAATTTCATTAAGAGGATTATGATATTATTAGTTCATTTGATTTGATTTGATTTCTGTACAGTGTCCCTAATCAGTGCCCGAACGCTAAATTCATCATCATCGTCATCGTCATCGTCATCGTCGTCGTCGTCGTCATCGCCGTCGTTGTCGTCGTCGTCGACATCGTCGTCGTCGTCGCCATCGTCGTCGCCATCGTCATCGTCATCGTGGTCATCATCAACGTCATCATCTCCATCATCGTCATCTTCGTCATCGTCGACGTCGACGACGTCGTCGTCGTCGTCGTCACCAACATCATCTCCGTTATCGTCATTGTCATCGTTCTCATCATCATCATCATCGTCATCGTCATCGTCATCGTCATCGTCGTGGTCGTCGTCATCGCCGTGGTCGTCGTCATCGACGTTATCACCATCGACGTTGTCGTCATTGTCGTCATCGTCGTTATCATCATAATCATCATCATCGTTCTCATCGTCGTCATTATCATGATCACCCTCATCATCGTTATCATCATCTGTTCTTGGACGCGTCTTTGACTGTTAGAAGGTTATCTATAGCCTATGGTACTACATTCAAGACGACTTTGGCACTGCTTGCTTATTGTTTATTGAAGGCTACAACTTACGAATAACAGGAGGAATCCACAATGACGTGCTCTCTATTTAAATCGATTCAACGTAAAAATGATATTATGGAATCTACAGGTTTCACGCTAAGCAATCTGACAAGTTTACTTCAAAGTGGCCAAGGCTAACAAAAGGATGGGTTGAATTTATCAGGAGAAACTGTTTCACAATGCTGAAAAGTGGGACATAAAATTTTTGACGGAATAAGCAACTTTGAGAAGCTTTTCAGAAAGACGATCAAAGTTTAAAAAAAAAAACTTTCCTGGACTTTGTTAATAAGATAATCGGTCACACAATAGATTTTTTTTTTGGTCCGGCGTGTGGTCAAATTTTAACTTTCAGGCTGAGTGATATCAAAATTACATGCCTAATTTCCCTTGGACTGAAAATTTTAAATGGTTTCAGGTCATTTATCATATCATGACATAACGAGTAAAATCGTCCAGTCATGAGCCTAGTTTTGAGAATGACGAATCGAGGACAAGTTTACTGGAAGTAATAAGCCTGGAAGCAAAGTGAAGTAAAGTGTGATGTGCGTTGTCAGTGGATCATATAGATGCTCTGAATGTTGACCTGATTGCTAGCATTTAGCACTGTGGTCATTGACTCAGTTGATGAGTTTTGATCTGTGCTTTCCTCGTCATCTGTCTGTCGTTATGTCTGTCTGTTCCTAAACTTTCAATCGAGCGCTAACGTTTTTGACTTTCAGCCTGAGTTAATGTAAATACTTAAGACCTTATCTTTCTAACACAGAAAAAAAAAATCAATCAATCGTTATGTTCGCTTAAAGATGCTGAAAACAACTCTCTGCAAAAATAGATAACTATTGTGTGCAATTTAAGGTGTATTTGTTGCTGGAGTGGAGATCCCTAAAGCATAAGCCTATTTTGTATTTTGCTCAGAAAGATGATCTTATAACTACTGTGTCCTGAACCGGTACATCTCAGGTCTTCACTGGTAGGGAGCTTCTCCAAAAAAAACGAAAGCTGAACTAGAATTGGTGTTTCGATTTGCTTGCTTGATTAGTTGAAGCTCTGAAAAAGTTATTCGATTGCAACATAAAGAGCAAAAAATATAAGCTTTCCCTTCAAAGTACTTACTACTACACAAAAGGGCGGATTTTGTGTAATAGGGTGGCTTTTATAGCGGCTTTTTTTCACTCTCATTAAATATCCCTAAAGCATTCAAGCATTTCATTCGGCCTAATGATTTTACCTAGAGGTTAGATATATCTCGGGTTGCACTGTATCCCAAAAACTAGTCGATTGAGTCGTTCAGAGACAAATAGGTTACCGTATTAACCTGTAGTGTTAGTGGCCTCACCCAAATCCGAGGCGCGTCCTAATGCGCATGCTCAGCATAGACCTCGTGCTTTTTTTTTTTTTTAACTGAAGAAATGAAAAATAACTTTGAGGTGAATCCCCAAGACCAGAGACTAACCTAGGCGCGGCTAAAGCTTGGCTCGACCTTTATAAAACTATTCTTAATAGAAACGAGAACGTTTTAAAATGACTATAAGCTAAACAATTTGTGGCCTCCCTTGTTTAGCCCTTTTAAATGAATCAATTTTGATTCCAGTTATTGATGACAAGTCTTCACTCTTTTTTATCTCTTCCCCCAACCAAAAGCGATGTCTGAGGACACCGTATTTGCGCTTGAATCTCAAAACTCCCAAGTGACGATCAAATCAGTTTGCTACTCCTAAGTGACCATCAAATCAGTTTGCTACTCCTAAGTGAAACGAAGAGGGTCCTCATAGTATTAATTAGGGTATCATCGAAGGGAGGGAAAGCGGCTCTAGCGCACAACGAAACCGCCCTTGAATGGCGGGAGGCTTATGCCTGCTCATTATCGATCATTAACTGCAATCCTAACGCAAAACGTCGCTGCTTTTTGTAAACAAGAGTGAGGCCTTAATTTACACAGGTGAATACGGTAATATTTAGGTGATCTAATTCCACTACCTCTGCGTCCCTCTTCCTTTGCATCAGATGAACCTCTTCTTTCCTTGTTTCACTAATTTCATCTTGCTCTTGCTTCCATTTTACATCTAGGCCCCCTTTATTCTTGAAACTCATCCCTTGACTTGTGCCATTAGTACCTGAAGATAGGAGAAAATTTATTAGTCTTGGATCAAATCTCATTTGATTAGTGATCGGGTTAGACCCTTATATGCTTTAAGGACGGTGCCTACCATTGTTATTGCGCAAACGTACTGCGCATCTCCAGATATTCGGATTTCCTATTTGTAGTGCTTACTAATGCAGGGATATTTTTCCGCGGTTTAAACTTATGCGGAGAGAGCAGAACTTAGCAAGTGCTCTTGGTATCCAAAAAGAAAATTGGGGGTAGCCATGCATTTTTCAGAGATAATTAAGCTTTAGTTTGAAAAGGAACGCCATACAATGCTTTGTATTTTAAAGCTTTTTATTAATATTGTTGATTAATTATCTTTGAAAAATGCGTGGTTAGTTACCCCCAATTTTCTTTTTGGACTTTAATGACACTTGTTGAGATCTGATTTTCCCGCATATCCATACAACCGCGCAAAAATACCTTTGAATTAGTAGGCATCGTCCTTAAACAACTACTCACTGTATGGAAACTTGAAATGATAGACCGGAAGTGGGAGATTTTACTTTTTCATTCGCCATTGGGATCCGTGATGTGAATCGATTCCAGTTATCCGTCTACAATGCTTGGTTCCGACAAGGCTACACAACCTTTCACACATTCAAAAACCCTTACCATTTTCAAGATTCTTGGATGACCCATTCCTTGTTCTTTTGGAGGGAAGGGCTGTCTTCCTGTGGCTCCTATATCTTGACTCCCTTCGTGTCTAAGCCTAAAAAAATGATAATGTGTTTTATTAGTCAGGAGGTAAAGGTACACCTTATTTAACGTCGGAAGTTCCTTTACTCTCTAGAGAGTATTCTCCCAGGAAGCCGACGGTGCGCTCATTTTACCCCCCTCTTTTCATCAGTGCTCCGTGTTAAGGGTATTTAAAGCTACTTAGGCTACACTGAAAGGAAAGAAGTCGAAACAAGGATATGAGATCCGGGGATCGAACTCGGGACCTTATGCACCAAGGCCGCGCACTAACCGACTGTGCAACCCTTGCTCCTTAGGTAGCCTTCCTTATCAACACCATTTGCATAAATTCAAGTAATGGTGTACAATAGTAACACCGAGTCTACTCGATTTGCCTTGACTCGGATTGGCTGATCTCGGCTTTGTAAAGCAAACTATGATCACGGCTTGTCGACTCCTAAACATAGTTCGAATACTGCCCCAAATTTAGTCTCAGAGGCTAAATGATATTTATGCCGATTAGAGATGACGAGGTTCTTCTTATATATCCCCTTCAGTTACTCCCCCAAACGATCTTTCTGCAAATATTGAAAACATAGCTTGTCCAAACGTGTTCAGTTAAAACCGTAATTCTTTGTATAAATACTGTTGAAGTAAACGTTGCCAAGCAGAATTCTTCTATGGTGTTATTTTGTAATGGACAAGGAGAATTTAAACTTTTGAGACTGTGAATGACCCCCAAAAGTGTAATGATTAATTTGAAAGTTATTGGTAATTAATTTTCTCTGGTGCTCCAATGATTCTGTACAAAGTGATTCTATCTTTGAGTTTGTGGACCATTGTGGTTAAAATCATAAAAGAGCGATAATGACTCTAATGAATTTTTAAAATGGCGACCAAAGTGGGACTTCAACAGAAAAGAAATTCTTAGCACAAACGCGCGGTTGAGTCTATTACCATACAGCTGAACATTATCGTACATCTAAATATTTTTAAATTTGAAGACAAAATACCTGGTATGCAAAACTTGAGCTACCTGTGGTAGCACGAGAAGGTTCCGTAACAACTTGCCCAATTTCGTTGACTCATTCTCTGCGTTTTCTGCAACTTGAGGGAGATTTCGGTCCGTACTTCTTTTTGCCAACAGCTTTGAACAGCAAGGACGTTTTCAAAGAGTCAATGGGAACAATACTCGAGAGGAAAGACTTGGAAAATGACTGTTTCTAAAGCGCCATGTTGAATATTCTTTCGGTTTTCCTTCAGCAACGTGGGAAAAACAAATTAGCATATCATTTGCAAGTCAATCAATTTGGCGTATAGTATAAAAGAAGGCAGAATTAGAATGGCGTTGAAAAAGTGGTATTTTCGGGCAGTCTTGCACTTAAAGGTACTCCATAATTGTAGATATAAAATTTATATATAATCTCAGAAATATTCGGGCTGCTTTTATTATTTTGATGGAAGGGGGGGAGGGGGGTTATGTGAAGTCACATGAAAGTACCAAAACGAGAGGGAGGGGGACAGTAAAGTTAAAATATTAAGATAAATAACGCGAAGTGCAGATTTGATGAAGACCAAAAATATGACAAATGAAATCAATACACACAAGTGCGCATTCAGTGTTTGGACACAGAAGATGTTGAGATTAATACACACAAGTGCGCAGTGACAGTGTAGACACATAAGATGTGAAAATTAATATATTGACAAGTGCGCATTCATTATTTGGACACAGAAGATGCCGAAATTTATTCACACAAGTGCGCATTCACTGTTTAGGCACATGAGAAGTTAAAGTCAATACTGACAAGTGCGCATTTAGTTTTTGGACACAGAAGATGCCGAAATTTATTCATGCAAGTGCACATTCACGGTTTAGACACATGAGATGTTAAAATCAATATTGACAAATGCGCATTTAGTGTTTGGACACAGAAGATGCCGAAATTTATTCACGCAAGTGCACATTCACGGTTTAGACACATGAGATGTTAAAATCAATATTGACAAATGCGCATTTAGTGTTTGGACATAGAAGATGCCGAAATTAATTCACACAAGTGCGCATTCATGGTTTAGACACATGAGATGTTAAAATCAATATTGACAAGTGCGCATTTAGTGTTTGGACACAGAAGATGCCGAAATTAATTCACACAAGTGCGCATTCACGGTTTAGACACATGAGATGTTAAAATCAATATTGACAAGTGCGTATTTAGTGTTTGGACACAGAAGATGCCGAAATTAATTCACACAAGTGCGCATTCACGGTTTAAACACATGAGATGTTAAAATCAATTCCGACAAGTGCGCATTTAGTGTTTGGACACGGAAGATGCCGAAATTTATTCACACAATTGCGCATTCACGGTTTAGACACATGAGATGTTAAAATCAATATTGACAAGTGCGCATTTAGTGTTTGGACACAGAAGATGCCGAAATTAATTCACACAAGTGCGCATTCATGGTTTAGAAACATGAGATGTTAAAATCAATATTGACAAGTGCGCATTTAGTGTTTGGACACAGAAGAAGCCGAAATTAATTCACACTAGTGCGCATTTACGGTTTAGACACACGAGATGTTAAAATCAATACTTACAAGTGCGCATTTAGTGTTTGGACACAGAAGAAGCCGAAATTAACACATACACGTGCGCCTTCCCTGTTTGACCCAAGAGATCCTGATATTAATAGGCATCATTATGCATTCCAATTTCAGACACAGTGTATGCCAAAATTAAGACACATCAGTGCGCATTGTTCTTTTTCCTCAGGTGTTTGAGAACTTTGATTGTTGTTTCCAGCCCAAGTGGAACCCACAACCTCCCACAAGGAAGGCCATTTCTCCACAACCTGAGCCAAACGCTCTTTGCAACGCCATCTGCATATGAATTTCTGCTCTTCTCAGATAAGGATGATAAAAAAGGTTGTTAGAGTGGTTTTCAACTGAGTGTCAAAAATAATTAGCGCATTGCTTTGGTTTATGATTACTTCACTCAGCGATTGGTTCAAAGTTCTCGCGCCATTTTTTTCAACCATCAGAAGTGAAACCAAAACCAATCGTGGCTCGCGCGCGCACATTTTCCCGCGCTACGTGTAATTACTTCGCGTTTTGATTGGTTTACTGGATTGTCTCCCTCCTCTTTGATTGGCTAAAGTAATTACTTTGGTTTTGGTTTTAGGACACTCGATTGAAACTCGCTCTATGGTGGGCCCCATCTCACAACACTTATTTAGAGCCACTGTGGGACATTAAAAAACTCTCACATTGTTTCCAAAGGATGGGGGACAAAATGCTGTGGGTTGGATGAAGGTCACAATCCCAACTAGGGTACCCAAAGTCCTACTGAATTTCATCATGCACTCTTGTGCAAAATTAGTTAAAAAGTCAAAGAATATGGTCTGAAGTATGTACCTATCAATGTTTCAAGGTGGAAGTTTCAAGGTTCAAGGGCAACTAAAAAATCATCAGGTTGTCCTTTCTCCCGTAGCAAAGAAACTAGTCTATCATCTTTCGCACGGGTGCATTACACCTTGAAACATCTGAAGTTGCATTTGAAAATTTGAGGTGCACGACATTGTAGAGCCCGAAGTTCAGTAGGACACATTATCCATTTACAACCTAGATAAACAAATGAGGCTTCCCAGGAATTTTGTTAACTCAATGGGTAGAAGATATGACCTGTGTTACGGAGGTTGTAGGTTAGCAAAGCAACAGGCCTATCATTTTTCCTTGGTATTTACATTGAGTAGAGCTAATTCTGGTTAGATCAACTCCTGACCCCCTCCCCAACACACCCTCAAAACACATCTATCTTCTAAATTGGGACAACACTTTTTTCAGCAGCTTAAATTTATTGAAGCATTTAATTGACAATAAATAAGGGTTACATAAAAGTTCATGTTGCATCAGGGATTTCATTGATGACAGTGCTGCACAGAAATTGTTTACAGTTTTCAATTCTTCTCTAGTTAACCTAAAAGCTTCAAAGGTGTGAATCTTAATCCTCCAACCTGGAACTAGTAATTTAGTTCAATGCAATTTAATACATTGTATGGTTTGACAAAACGAGTCTGTAATATACTCATGAGATTTGCCAGAAATTGTAATGAGCCACACATATCATGTACTATGTGAATTTTAAACTATTTCAGTGTACTATGACACTACAGAGATCTAATAATAATTAACAATTATTATTTGTTGAAGGCAAGGTGAATATCTCTGATTAGTATCACCCAACTGGTGGACTAATGCAAATCCCGTATTTTAATTGGCTACGCTACTAGAGGACTATTAGTAATAGTCCTCAAGTAGTGAAAAGGGTGACGCTTTCTTTTGTTTTATTCCCAAATAAAGATTTCTTCAACTTGCTTTGCCTTTTCTGTCCAACTACTTGGGTGATACTAAAACAATAATGACCCTTCGCCCTCAACGGCCACGGGTCAATAGCCCATTCGGCTTCGTCTCATGGGCATTGACCCAAAGCCCGCAAGGGCTACGGGTCTAATTGTTAAATAAAAACCGAAACAAAGTGGAGGTTTTATTCACAGATATTCACCGAGCCTGAGGTGAATAATTTTGTTCTCATATAATTATATAGCTGATTATTTGAAAAGATATGCATAGTTTTTCTTCTTTAACCATTTAACTCCCAAGCTGGCCTAAACTGGCCATACTTAGTATTATACTCTGTTTAAGGCCAGACGATTTTACTTGTCAATGGGGAACCCCTGGGAGTCAATGGGTTAAAACAATAATATTATTAATTTCTTTGCCTATCACCTCGACAAAATGGCTTGCGGCCATTTCAAAAAAATGCTTAGGTATTATCGTGTACTAATCACCTCAAGTGTAACCAATCAATGCAGAGAATTTTCAATAATCAGTTATGTAATTATTATTGTTAACAACATAGCTGTCCACTCAAAAACTGCATGCTCTTTAACCTCTCCTCCTCTAAAAGTACAACTTAAAGATTTTACTCAGTGTCTAGCACTGAACAATTTCACTCATCAAAGGGGAAGGAACTCTTAAAAGGTGAAAGAGTACATATTGACTTATGTCCCATTTCATACTGATATTTATGTATTGACTGATTCCATACTGATATTCATGCATTTTTATTACTTTTTTGATCCATGGATGATCATGTCCAAAAATTTCAAACAATTGAGAGAAGAGAAATACTGTTACAGGCCTTTGCATTCTTACCAGTAAAAATTAACTTACAATAGTTTGAAGAACTGTATTAATGCACAGTATAAATTCCTACAAGACAATTGAGACACCAATGGAGTTTAGAGGATTATAAACAGACACAAAAAACCCATTCAGTTTTATCTCACAGCAATCTTGCAACACATGCTTATTTATTGGAGCTCAAAAACTACTGTCCATGCGCAAAGTCAGTGTTAAAGAAAAGTCACATAGTCAACAGTATTATCTTGCACACATCAGAAATACAGGTCTCTTAAATTCAGCCAAGCATCTTTGTTTCTGTCACGATAAATGTATGAGGTCACTCATGACGTAGGTCTTGACATTCCAACTGCATCCTGCAAGACTTCACCAGATAATGACATTGAATGGTTACCCATCACCTACACAGCAAAGGCCAATCCCTAGGAAGGACTTCTGCATTATAGGTAACACACAACCAGAACAATTTGACCCTCATAGCCCGATGAAGACTTGCAGGATATATACAGTTAAAATTAATTGTTGCAATCTAAATTGTAAGTGACCACATTGTGAGACAAAGAAGGAACTTTATCATTATTGTTCTTCACAACCTTTTTTAAGACACAATTTAACCTATCATGAGCAATGTCCACTCTGGAAAGAAATCTGGACTAGAAATTGAATCAATAAATAAATAAATAAATTTCACTTAATTCACTTCTACAATAACTATATGTCCAAAGGTTACTTCCCATAACATATTTCACGAGACTGAAGTAGTTAAATACAATATCAACCTCATTCCCAAGGTCTTTCATGGAAGACCCTGGTAATAAGTTTGATACAATGTATGGACCTGGTCCCAGTTGTTCAAAAGGTAGAAAACGCTATCCACCGGATAAATCACTATCCATTGGATATCGCTATCAGTTTCGCTATAACTTATCCACTGGATAGTGATTTATCCGGTGGATAGCACGTATATCCATTGTTTGAACAACTGGGGCCTGTTGCAGTCCATCAAGTATGATCTTGGTAACCCTCACTTACGGTATGTTCAGAAATGTACCCTACTAGATGCCCTGCACCAATTTTTCAAACCATGAAAAGGTGTCCAGAAATACTAGCAAATTTTGAGCATCACTAAAATGTCTCCCCAAATTTAAGTGACACACAAACAGGCAAGAAAACCATGCAGTGCCACCTACAATCCCATAAATTGGTTGCTGGAGCTTCAACTTCATGGTCCACTTCATGATGTTTCTCAAAACTTGGTGATTTCTCAATAATGAGTTCAAGTATCTTGTGTGGGGCACATACAAAAGTCAGACTGGATCAACTTGCATTAACTTGGATCGCTCACCTTGTATTGAGCGAAAAACGGTTTGGTAAGCCAAAACTATTCGACGATTGCGCCTATTTCACCGAGGTTAGCTTAAAGATTAGGGCTAGGGTGATTTCTTGATGCCTTACCATTGTTTTTTAGGTTGATCCGAGGTGAGCGATCCAAGTTGATCCAGTCCAAATTTTGTATACCTGCCTGTCTGGTAGGTATAGAGATGACACAGTTTGATCTACAGTACTGTATGAATCATTATATTCCACTCCAAAGTTACATGATAAATAAACTTATGTGGTTTTAATACATCAAAATTACTCAAAATTTCAGAGTTAAATAACCTGCATAATTATATACTGTAGCAATCAGTCCTTCAATTTACCCTCATCCCTTAATTGAAATGAAAAAAGTTTAAAGAATATATATTCAAACCCACTGTTAAATAATATTTACTTGCAGTACATATTACATCACAATCTGAATAATAATATCCAAAGTCTTCAAGTTTGTTTATATTTAGTAAACACAAAGCAATACTATTTACTGTAAATAAATTATCCATGCATACTGGCTATAGCCCTGGGCCAAATTAAGTCACATTGGGAAGAATACTTCATTGAAATAAATAACCTAATACCAGTAGAACAGCTCTAAGATTTTATGAAGGAGATAACATAAATTTCTAAATGTATCAATCCAGTAAAGGACAAAATTGAAAAAAACTGAGAATCTGTAAGAAGCAATAAACGTTATTTCACATCTTTCTAGAAGAGTGGACTTCTTTAAATTAAATGCTAATAACTGCTCATCCATTGATGTCCAATATTGACAGGCAGAACACATTTGCTTGCATTTTTGAAACCCATTGTCTATGTAATTTAATAAATCATTTATTTACCTGAGTCTTACTTATCTGAAAAAATGTTCCATGCTAGCTTAAAGAATGATTCTGTAGAGAGCAACAATCTCATATACAACTCTCAGACCTCTTTTTTGAATTAAGCTTTGAAACTCTTGTTATTCCAGTCTTTGGGCACAAATCAATTATTTGCTCGATGAGTGTGAATATGGAAATCTTCCTTGTGATTGTTCACATTTCTGAGCTTAATTCTTACACAGATTTCCTCTAACTCGAAGTTAGTTCACTACTCTTTCAAGAAAACCTCTTTAAAATCAAATTTTTAAATAGCAGTTTGACAGCCAAGTTGCCACAAACTGATCCAATAATTATTTATATTTAACTAATGTTTTGTTCAAATTTGCATACCAAGGAGTGGCTTTTGGACACTGAATGTTTTATAATTTAAGCAAAAAATGAAAGCTGTCTTATTTCTCTGCAACAACAAAAATCCAAACTGAAGCAATTTTGAAGAAAACATAACTGTTTACCTAAAAAAAGGGATAAATTTCAGCTTTTTGAGGCTTATATGGCATAACAAATGAAGTGATCAATTATTCAAAATTCTCTCAAAAAGCTAATGAATTTGCAGGCAACACTATTCAAATCTGTGCTACGTAGGATTAAGTCATGTAAGACAGCTGTTTACAATAGTAACCAAAGCTACTGAACCAAAAAGAAATTCAACCAGCAAAATAAAGCATGGAAACAAAGGCATTTCACAACTGATTTTTCCCTCAATATCTCCACTGATACCACATTTAAAAGTTTCAAGATAAATTAAATTAACTTGATTTGCTATAACATGAATAATCAACTAAAGATTTCACAAGTATATAAGTATATACACATTTAGATCGAACAAAGTTTGCATGTAAATATTGCCCAAAACAAAAACTGTCCCAAATAGAGTAGATAATTTGACCCACGGGTGAAGCACAAAAGACATGAAGACAGAAATTAACACAAATAAGACAATATTATTAAAAGACAAAAAAACCTATGGGAATCTCCTTGAATTCAAAAATAACCAAATTGACAGAACTGCTGGACTAGACTAAGAGGAGATTATTCTGTGTAGAATTATACATGCAACTTATACAAGCCATTTCCTCCCCACACAAAATCTTAGCTTTTGAAACAAACACATGCCAATCAAGAAAATAATACTGAGGAAAATCTGTTTTCACCCTGTAGATGCCAAAATAACGACAATATTCTACATCAAATTGATATTTTCTTTTGCAAGCAAAATATATATACACTGTAGTGTGACATGGCAATTCAATTATTGGTAAAAATATATTTTTTCACTTTTCAATACACAAACTTGAAGAAATTCGATCTGTAGCATTAAAATAGCTGGTAGTTGCTATCATATTTCTGCTTATCCATTATATTAAGTTTGTATACTTAAATGAAAAGTAAAATATTCTCCAATTGCAGGTGGTAGTATTTGACAATAAGCATATTTCAGAAAAGAAAAAGTTTCTGGGATCAGTTTGTTGCCTAATTTGAAATATTCACTGGAATATATTTGTTATTTTACCTTGAACGCACCTTAATACATCCCTAGTATTTAGCATAAATAATTTTCACTTGGATTTCACATTGAATAATTTCAAGCGGTCATAAACATTGAGATTTTTATGGCATACCAGCTGAGTGCAGGTGGAATTACCCTGGCGTGCAATTATAGTGGACCATGCCAGGAAGATGTTCCAAATTCTCACAATCCTTCCATACTTCTCAGTCATGGCTTCTTGGTTTGCTGGCTCCATCCAGTTATCATACCAGTGGTTGATTGTCAAGGAATAGTGCACACCAATGGTTTCTGAAGAATGGACCTCAAAGCCCGCTCGTTCAAGCTCTGTCACTACCCATCCCAAAGGACAACTGGCATCAGCTCCTGGAAAGATATACTTTGCCATAAACAGCCCCCAGATGAAATCTTCCCATTGCCAAGTTCGGCGTAGACCAGCAATCTGGAGAAAGAAGATACCATCATCTTCTAGCATCTCATGCACCTGTGCAAGGAAGGACTGGAACTTTCTGATACCAACATGTTCTGCCATTTCCAGGCAGGTAATCTTGTCATATTTGGTGGATGGAATATCACGGTAGTCCATGCACAGAAATTGGCTAAGGGAACTCTGACTTTTTTGCGTGGCCACATATTTAGCCCATTCAATTTGACGCTTGGCCAATGAAACGCCAGTAGAGAATGTTCCGTGATTTTCTACTGCATAATTGACTAAGGTACCCCACCCACAGCCAATGTCCAAATGTTTCTCGCCCTCTTTCATCTGACATTTCTCGCTCACTACTTTTAACTTATTCAGTTGCATTTCTTCGAGCGTATCTGAATCCTTTCGACAAATTCCAGATGTGTAAATCATGGTAGAGCCAAGAAATCCATTGTAGAAATCATTCCCTCGATCATAGTGATCGCAAACCTGCTCGGCGTCTTGGATTTTCGAGTGAAAGATCAGTTCTGGCAAAAAGTTGCAAAGGAAGAACCTGACGTGATCAAACGTCAATTCAAACGTACTGAATTGGTGACGATTTTCCAGAGTTTCGAGGAGATCGCCTTTAAAGTCTAGTTTTCCATCTGCATAGGCTTCATACAGAACTACCATGGGAATTTTACGGTTGACATACTTTGCTGCTAACCCAGGATCGTGGAAATCGATAAACCTTTCGATGCATGTCGATTTTATGCCCCCTTCAATGGCGCAAATTTTGTTGAACGTTATCATGAAAGCTCCGAAAATAGGGATCACAAGTACGGCGACGGCTAAAGGATAACACCAGAACGGAAAGCCTAATGAATACTGAAAAACAGCCGGTGTTATGAAGACCAGGGCGAACAATGCTTTGTAGGAAATTCTCTTCCACGCCAGTTGATCAATTCCTTTGAGCTTCTCCTTTGGCGTAAAACCGTTTACTCTCGGACCACCGTTTTGGATCCTTTCCATCGTCGATTATTCCCAAAACACTTCTATCTTCTATGGGATAGAAACCAAGCAAGCTTTACCTCTCGCGCCGACTTGGGAGGAAGAATCTCTTATCCTTTCAGTCGCTTGACATTGGCTCCCCAGCTGTCTGTTGATAAATTTTATTTCAGTAAGTGCTTAGCACACGTGTCTGATTGATCACGTGATCAGTCAATGAAATATTACTGGGAAAAGCCCGGAAATATAATGCGTGATCAAAAATAACAGAGAGATCGATGCCGATCAAAGTCGTTCCCTGCATTTTGTCGAGTCCAAAAAGAGACTACGTTTCCGAACGACGCGTAAACTTCGTGTTCTTTGTTTATAGAAGCAGAATGAATACAAGTCAAGGCGACGATCTAAAAAATCAAGCGACGAAATTTTACATGTAGTACCTGCCATTGAGATCTTCTTTGTCAACTGGCCGGGTTTCAAATGTCATTTACACGTTGTATCGAGACCAAGTGTGTTCCAACATGTTGGTGTTGCAAGTATTCATTAAATTGCAAATACCGTCATCAGTTTAAATTTTATCCCACTTACCGTTTTTTACTGAGCAGCGGATTGACATGTGTTTACGAATCTTGTCTCCAATGGACTCCGGGCTTGTTTCAAGGTCCAATTTGAAGCAATTATAAATTTAAGCAAAGTGCCTTCTCTCAAGGGAACTGTTCACTGTGAATAATATGCATAAGAAAGAATCGTGTGATGCCTTATTCTATTAATGAAGTAAATATATTTCGCGCTTGATCATGTTTCCATGGGCACACTTACCGGTACCTTCTAGGCCGCTCTTTAAGCTTCATAAAAACCGGTTCCTTTCAATTAAAAACGGAGGATTTATTATGTCCAGCTCGCTAAAAATAATTTTTAAATAACTACGAAGTGTTTAGAAGTCCCAAGCCGGCCAGAATTTTTCAAAACAGCAATTTGAAGTCTTCTAATTTTAATAATAATAATTTTATTGGTAAAATTGAACAGTCGTTCTCTGGTGAAAATTATTAAAAACTCATCATTTATGTTTATCCGTTGAAGACAGTAGACTGGCTGTCGAAAGCTCATGTTTTAAATAATTTTTACCAGAGAACGCTTATTCAATTTTATTATGATTAATCCTGGTAACGGATCGTCGATATTTTTAAATAAATTTATTACTTATACAGCGCAAAATTCATTACAGTCGATTCAAGGGGAAAACTTAAAACCAACGGAAAGGCAGATACATACAGATGCAGGAAATCTTGGAGACGCTTGTGATGCAGGCAAAAGCAGAAGTGTTGTAATCACTGGTGTCTTTTGTTCCATTCAATGACAGAAACTTTATGCATCTTCATTTGTTTGCAAATGCTATCAGCGTCTTAACATGCTGTCAATCAGCGTCCTTTGTTTACAATAAAAGACGCTGATTGACAGCAAGTTTAAGCATCTTAATTACTATGAACTACGCCAGGGAAAACCAGTGCACAACAAGATAAGTTCAAGTCTATTTTAGTCATAGGTAAGGAGTCCATGGTGATTTCGCTCTGAGGTGTTTCAAGAGGAGCGCAACCACCCAAAATAGCTTTCCTCGTGATTCTAATGTCGGTGGGTCTAAAACATCTTTCACATTCCACAGGTCAACTCGTTGCAGGTCACAAGTTGTTTTACCTTTTTGAAAGTAACCCAAAGCCCTCAATTTGGCTAACCCTAGGCCTAAAAACCAACCTTAGGCCTACGGTTAGCCAAATTGAGGGTTTTAGTTACTTTCCAAAAGGTAAAACAATGACCTGCAACGAGTGACCTGTGAAATGTAACCGTGTTTTAGACCCGCCGTTGTAACGAGGGCCTG
>OX421456.1:2637500-2692500 GCA_949126865.1 Montipora capitata | reverse complement strand
GCGGCAGAAAGGGCAGCAGTTTTTCTGCAAAACCAAAAGCTCGTAGTCGTCTGTGTGAAACAACTGTAACAAAATAAATAAAATAAATAAATAAATAAAACGACCCTAAGGTGATTCTCGAGTGCTGCACTGCGCATCTACTTCTGCGCACAACTTCTTTACATTTTTTTGCGCGCGCATCAGCGTCGGCGCTTTTGCCCAATGTTTCTCGACCTTGGCACATGCGCTGGCAAAAGTTAAATGTTCCCAGTCGCTTGCAAGCTCTTTTCTTCAATTGAGTGATGTCATTTTTGGAAGACTCTGACTCGCCAGATGTGGTTAATTAAGTTCTGGTTCCAAAATAAGCCGTCTCACAGCACTTGTGTAGCACGTTAAAATAACCCACTCACTGACCGAAAACAGTGGGCAACTGAGCTCCCGCTATTATGGGCTATCACTCTTTCTGTAATGAGGGCAGCAGTGAATCCTACGAGTCATTTAAATAAGATTGCAACGGCTGTCATTTGGAACATAAGAAAAAAATCCGGGCCCCGTAAACTGGCCAGTATAACGCACTTCGAGCTCATTCGGTTTCATGAAATAAGGCGATATACGGATATGAGAGATTTAGCATCGCGTTCACATGAAGTTGTTCCTTGTCATAAAAGTTTGATTGTTCTAACTTGTTTCTCTTCTTTGAGACGTTACTCACCCGGTTACACGATGGACACAGTGTAATTGACACATCTGGCAGTAACGACCGGTAGTATTGATATTTCAAAGGGACTGGCCACTTCTTGACAAGTACCTCGCGGCTATTCATGGCCTGCAGGGTTGATCGACCAACGCGAACTGGTACAAATTCGGATCCACCTTGCTGAGAAATACAAAAGCAAAAAGCTATTTAATAATATGACTAACACTTAAGATCGATTGGAGTGAAAGTTTGTTGAAATGGGAAGGTGACAGCTTTATTTTCGCAAGATTAGTTCAAGGGCAAGTAAAGTCCGCACACATTGATAAGAACGTCACCATATCAACGCGTTTATTTGGACAACCCTAATGTCAGTGCCGCCCCAATATCTGCCTGAACTTATCCAAGAGAATCCCGCACGCATTAACAATGAGAAAAGCTTATTGAATTTCAATATTTTATGACAGCCCACTGATTTTTAAGGCATCAGATTTGTATGCACATGCTCTTTATTTCATCTCCCTCTGTGGAGGGAATGGAACAGCAGTGTGGAAACGCTGGGTCTTAAAATTGTAAACTTTTAAGCTGCATTAATAATCCTTCAAAACAGGGTAGCATATAACAAGTTTTGATTGTCAAGGTGGTTCCAGTGTGACAAACCAACTTATTATGAAACCCTTTCAATGAAACGCTCCAAACAAAAGGAGCGGTAATGAAATACCCTTTTGTTTCTCGGTTTAGCGTTGTCCGACCGATAGAAATGTTTGGCATTTCAAAAAAAAAAAAAATTGTCACAACGTAGTTAAACCATTTTTAATGTCGCATAGGAGTTTCGGTGGTTGATCCTTTTTCCTACGTTGTCTTAATTTTACAACAACATCAACCACCTTTTCCGCCAGATTGATTTTGGGTTCACGTCTTTTTGTTTTCCTGGCTCCACAGCAATGATGCTGGGGTACCGATCTCCGATTCCCAGACTACTGGTGTTATTTTCGGTTTTTTTTTTTACAATCCCACCGACCCAATATCAGGAAACGCATTCGACGCTAAACGAAAAAAAAAAAGAGGATGGCCTAAAGGCAGCTGAGAAAATTGCTGTTGTTAAAAGAAGCAGCTGAAAACGTGGTTGTTGGCTCAAAACAAACAAACAAACCTTTCGCTTTCGTTAAGAGAAATTTAGCACATTCGCATAATTTACATTTTCTTAAGTGATTGAAAGAAAAAAGAACAAATGAGAAGATCCATTTGACTATTCCTGTTTTTAATCCTTTCTGTTTTCTCTTCGTCTTCTGTGTTTTTGACAGATATTGTTTTTAAGCGCAAAAACCTTTTTTGCTGTAATCTTTAAAAATGGCTATTTGACGACAAAAAACGATATTATCGCGGGTAATTCAATTATTTGCCTCATACACGCGCTTAAATGCAAATTATTAAAATAAGGCTTTGATAAGAACGTTTAAAACGACGTGGGAAAAAGTAGAAAGCGAACAGTTGAAAGGAAGGGAGTTTTCAATTGCTTCTGTTCTGACCATTAAAACAAAGGAACTTTGAAAATCCAAAAGCTTAAAGCTTCGGCCAGCACAAAATCAATGTTATGAGGATGAATTGCTTTTTACTTTTCCGTGAAAAGCGGATATTGAGAAACATGACGCACCATAATGGAAATCTGATGGGCTTCAAAAAGAATTGTGAAAAAATTCATATGGGATTATTGTGAAAAATTGAGGCAAAAAACGTTACCCCGAGCCAAGATGCGAGTTTAATCGCACGACATAAGGCGTCATTTGTTAGTAGAAGAAGCCGTGGAAAAATATATTGTCAATATCTTGCAACGTGATCGATCCCCTGCAGAAGTGCAATTTTGCAAAACGCCGTCACATTCAAGAATATTAGATTGACATATGTATTGTCAGTACTCAAGTTATCTACTGATTGGTTGGCAGAGACGTAATGTTATAGATCGTCTGCCGGGCACGCCACGATGTCATTGGTTGCGAACTCTCCGAACAGCGCCAGATTGGCGCATTTCGATGTGCCTTTTCTGACACATTTTTGGCTCAATGAGTCTGTTTGTCCTGTTTAAAAAATAAATCGTTAATAAATAAACGCGAAGGAAGATGTTGGCAACGGTTGAGTGTGCATTGTTAGTAAATCAACTTTACCGTGTGTTTCGTTTAGGCTTGGTTTTCACTAGCGACGCAAGCACAAGCGGAAGCATAAGAGAGCTTATTTCACCGTGGAAATGGATTCGGGATTAAGCACAAGGATCAAAATTCTTCCCTTTCCTTCTCTTTGCGCTTACGCTTCCGTTCGCGTTCGCCGCTCGAAACGCAGCATAAGCACAAGGAAATTTGCTATGTTCGTTTTCACTTGCATATTCTACTTTTGTTATATGGCTGGAGTTTTTCCCGCTACAGCGCGCCCATTCATTGGCTAGTTGATGGTCACATGACATTTCACAATGAAACTGTTTACCGCCAAATGCCATGAGCGGGCAACATTGCGAAAACTATGACGTCAAACGGGGAACAGTTCACTGTTACCCGCGAAATGTTGACCGCTGTTGCACGTGATCAGAGCGTGCAGTTGAAGGTGGCCTGAAGTTGTCGCTGGAATCTGAGCGCTTTTTTCAAAATGTTTGACCCATTTGTTTTGCTACATAACAAATCACTTAATGACTGGTCCCTCGGGAAACAGTTCATTTTGTTTCCCTCGAATCTCAATGTTTCCCTCGGCTGCGCCTCGGGGAAACATTGAGATTCTCGGGAAACAAAATGAACTGTTTCCCTCGGGACCAGTCATTAAGTGTTTAATGCTTGTGCTCGTGCTTGCCTCGCTGGTGAAAACCAGGCTTTTAATAGAGTTTTTCAAACCGGCTGCAGGTAACGCATTAGCAGAGTCCCTCTCAGTTCTGACATTTGTTTGAAATAGATTTTAGCAATACAAGTCGCTAGTTTATCTTTAGAGCGGTTTTCAATTGAGTGTCGAAAGTTATTAGCTAATTACTTTGGTTTTGCATCTACTTCACTCAGTGATTGGTTCAAAGTTTACGCGCCAATTTTTCAACCAATCAGAAGTGAAACCAAAACCAATTGTGGCTCGCGCGTGCACATTTTCCCGCCTTTTGTGTCGGCTACGTGTAATTACTTCGAGTTTTGATTGGTTTACTGGATTGTCTCCGTCCTTTTTCATTGGTTAAAGTAATTACTATGATTTTCGTTTTACGACACTCATTTCAAAACCGCTCTAAGCCAATCGTATGTCCACTTATTCTTTTAGGAGGAGGGGGAAGGGGGTAGGGAATTCGCCAATTTATGTGGCTTGAAAGTCACCGCGTGTGATTTAGCAAACAGCTCTTGGTATCAAGTTAATGTACTGATCATCGCAGTTATTAATCAACGTTACTTGAGCAGCAGTATCGAAAGAAAGCCTGAAAAATTCAAGATGGGACGGGACTCAAGCCTTGATCGCTCAACTGGCAGACCACTGCACCGGTATCGCACAGGACTCTGGAATCGAATCCCGTTCAAGCCTGAATTTTCAGGCTTTTCTTTCGTTACTGCTCAAGTAACGTTGATTAATAACTGCGATAGAGCGGTTTTGAAATGAGTGTCGTAAAACCAAAACCATAGTAATTACTTTAACCAATCAAAAAGGACGGAGACAATCCAGTAAACCAATCAAAACTCGAAGTAATTACACGTAGCCGACAAAAAAGGCGGGAAAATGTGCACGCGCGAGCCACAATTGGTTTTGGTTTCCCTTCTAATTGGTTGAAAAAGTGGCACGAAAACTTTGAACCAATCACTGAGTGAAGTAGATGCAAAACCAAAGTAATTCGCTAATTACTTTCGACACTCAATTGAAAACCGCGCTAATGGACATCTTAAATTGATTCATCTCTCAGCAGTACAAATATATGTGGCTTTCATATATATTAACTTTGGTCATCTCTTGGTATGTTGACAGGTTCGTCTTTGCCAATTAAAATTTGCGAAAGAGGAATTTACCCTGTTGTAATCATACTTATTAATCTTCAGTTTCTCTATCTGTTAATCGAATATCTTTGGTAGAGCGGTTTTCAATTGAGTGTCGAAAGTAATTAGCGAATTGCTTTGGTATTGCATTACTTCACTGATTGATTGGTTCAAAGTTCTCGCGCCATTTTTTCAACCAATCAGAAGTTAAACCAAAACCAATCGTGGCTTGCGCGTGCATATTTTCCCGCGCTTTGTGTCGGCTGCGTGTAATTACATGTACTTCGAGTTTTTATTGGTTTACTGGATTGTCTCCGTCCTTTTTGATCGGCCAAAGTAATTACTTTGGTTTTGGTTTTACGACACTCGATTGAAACTCGCTCTAAGATGTTTTTCTAACCTCAAAGCTCATCAGCTTTGCGGTGAATGGATCATCTTCTTGCTCTTCGGGCGGTTCCTCGGTTAATTGCAGGGTCTGGAAATCTGGTCATCGGTCAAGGAGATATTTGATAAGTACTACGTGTATGATTAAAAAAAATCCCCTCAACAGTGACAGTGGCCTGAATGAGCCAAGACAGACCCATTCTCGCCGTATCGTCTCAACAGAGGCTCGCTGAGGGAATTCAAGAGAACGGGTAACCAGAGAGAAAACGCTAACGTTTTCATCTATCAAAAGTCAGAAAGAGTAACGCGGAGGCAGTGTGACCCAATGGTTAGGGCGCTTGCCTTGAGATCTGGGGATCCCGGGTTCAAGACAAGTCCTGGCCACTGGTTGAATTTGTTCCTGGTAGTCCCTGGTTGAACTTCTCAGCTGCACTTGTAAATAGCCAACTGGCTTGCCTCCGGCCAGTTGGGATTCTTAACAGTTGTTGGTGCCAGTTCTTGTTGTTCTGTCGTGGTTGCGTTTCATTGGTCCTGAAAAGCCCCTATGGAGAGTGGTCAAGTAAGTATGTATCGTATCGTATCGTAACGTGAAAGACTGAAGCGTGCAAGAGAACGCAACAGACAGACTAACACAGGGACAAAGACAGACACATAGATATAAACATGAACATAAACAATGAGTCATCATCACAGAAACTGCTGACATAAACAGAGTCCTGGTTACAGAGAGACACTGACATAAATAATGTACACAGACATGGACAGCGACAAACACAGAAAGAGGTCATACAGGTAAAGGCAGACACACAGACAGTTTTAGACAGCAACGTATAGAAAGAGACAGACATGAACAGGGGCATACAATACATAGACAATGTTGGCGAAGACAGACAAAGAGAAAGAAGGCCAAAATGAGAAGGACACAGACGCAAACACAAGCAAACAAAGACAGATAGGCAGGCAAAGACATCAATGGGCAAAGCCATTGATAGAGACTTCTTTTATAAACACAGCACTGTTTGGAAACTGCGTGAGATGTACCCCAAGGATTGCTGCCGTTCTTTCTTCCGTTGGTATCTCAAGTGGGATGAAAGCAAGAAATAGACCAATTTCGATATATTAAAATTCAGTCCCAAACTAAAAGCATCATCTCGAGGCTCTGGGGAATAAATACAAGGATTTGTATAAGTTTATTCCCTAGAGCCTCGAGATGATGCCTTTTGTTTAGGACTGAATTTTAACATATCAAAATTGGTCTATTATGCCCACGCTTCTAACGGCTTACGGCTACACACCTCACGCGATGTCGCGCATTCTGAAAATAAGGAGAATAAAGCAACTGCTTGCAATCTATCTATGTTGTAAAGCTCTCTAACAAACAAAACATGATGCTAAACACATTACTGGGCCTCCTTGCATGTATTTGGTCCAAATGCTGTACACCTTGAATTAGGGCAAAGGATACTTCCCATATCTTTCTCCTGCCAGTTTGAGCCACTTTTCTTTCTGCCCCCGGTCTTCGTCGAGTCTTTCTCGATAAGTTTAAGAGCTTCTTCGTCACTAAAGGTAAAAAAAGAAGAAATTACGAAACACCCATTATTATCACTGGGGTGGGTTGCCTTGCAGTCCAAGTTACAGCATGTATTATGAAAAGTTGTTTTAAGAATATTTACTTGAAAGAAAGATAAATAATTAAACACTCAATGTGCCCTATAATAACTGAGTCTATCTACAATAAGTGCTACACAGCAAAATTACAATTTCGTTTCTCTCTTTAGCTACTCAGCTACGATCTTTTTTAAAGCGGTTTCCGCTATAATCCCTTCTTCTTTGCCCCGCCATAAGAAAATTAATACGAGTCCTACCTGATGCCATCCTCTAAGACAAACTCAACCAACGGAAGCACCTCTGGCGAAAAAGAAAATAAACTGTGTTTAAATTCAAAATGCCTGAATCAGTTTAGAAGTTACTGTCCAAGTGACACAGCTACAACAAACTGGCGCCTAGCAATAGGATCACTCATAGAGTCTTGAACGACTTGTGCTTCTAAACAATCACATAAAACATTAATCGAGTTTTGCCGTCTTCGCATGTTTGTCAGGGACTGGTCAAAAAGTATAGGGGGGGGGGGGGGGTGGACCGGAGCAGAAAGGGGGTGGGTCATCAGTTTTTGAGCCCTTAGCAAGGGGTGGGTCGTTCGATTGTCAGCGACCCATTGGGGGTGGGTCATCCTATTTTAAACAGGAATAGGCACATTGTTAAATAAATATTTTTTTAATGATCGAGGGCTTGATTCTGTTGAAATAGCTAACAATAAATTTAAAGATGAAATGGTATATGAAATGAATCATATATGAACTGCGGATATGAAATCAAGTGACGCGAGGTCACGGGTTCAAACCCCGTTGAAGTCCTGAATTTTTCAGGCTTCTCTACGCAATTGCAAAAATTGCTCTCATAAGTGCGAAGATCATAGCTTCACTTAATAAATTTAAAGCATGGCAGCTTTAACGACGTACAATTTTATCTTTGTTCGTAAAATCCAACTCTCTTTTGTCTCTTTTTGTTAACAAATACAAAAATTATCTAGTAAAAAATGAATGTGCTTTTCACTACGGTGTTGTTCCTTCTGCAAGACTACAATTACAAAGTACTAAAATAATTCTTGGATTATCACCAAGAACTGTTTTATATTATACATTTCTCATATGGTGTATCAATTTACAAATTGCCTAAAAACTCATTTGTGTATTGTTTTGTACATGCTTTTGTATCTGGTTAAGAAACAAACCTCACCGTAAATCAACACCACCACAACTTCATATACAAATGTGGTATAACTGATTATATAACAAAAAAAGATATTTTATCAGGGGGTGGGTCATGTAAGTTTCAGCCTTCATTTAGGGGTGGGTCAAATAGTTGTGGGTCATGTGTTTTTTATCTGCCACATTTTCAATTGCTCCGGCCCACCCCCCCCCCCCCCCCCCATATACTTTTTGACCAGTCCCTGAGAGCGCATGCTATCAGCCAGACTTTCCAACTTTTTTCTTTCGTTTAATCCGTACAAGTTGCAGGCCGTTACTGACGCGCTGGGCACAAGTGGAATATTTCACTTACCGAAAGACGAAAACGAATACACAAAGGGCTGTCTGCAGTTAATACACTGGTTGCCTTTGTTATTTAAAAGGGGGTTTGTAGTGGAGCATCGGTAGCACAAAGGAAGCAATTCCTAAAACAAAACAAAATTGTCCACGTGAGAAGTCCCCCAACTTAAAACGATGTCTTCCTATACAGGTTGGATTTGCCCACGAATGACGTAGGATTTGCTAAGGAACAAGTTGCCGTTGCCGTATTTTCCATCTTGCATGGACATACCCCTCCACTCCTCTAGATCACCTTAAACAGTGCAACAAAATACAGGGACCCTTCTTTCCACCCAACATAAGATCTCCAATCAAGGTTTCTCTTCTCGACTTTTAACTCCAAGACTTTTCAATGACCCTCTCGCACTTAAAGTACTTCCCTCCACCCGCCCCTCCCCCCCCCCCCCAGTTCTTGTCACTGACACAACTACGCATATCTCCATCAGCACAATCAAGAACACTTTCTTTGACTTTGTGTAGCGATCACGTGTTTTGGATTTGAGCATGCGCAATTGCAAAAATCGCGATCTTCAAGCCTAATGCGCATGTTCGAAAAACTTAATGTCAATCCTGCATAGTTCCAGTCCTTTACAGGGGCTAACTACTAGTTTGGCACTTCATTTAGAATTAAAACTTTGTAATTTTGCCCCAACAAAGGACGGGGACTACCACTAGCAAAATAAGCTATTGTGTACAAAAAACCAACAGATGAGGGGCAATGGCACCATGCGAAATTTTCAAGAGTAATAATCCACCACTTTTCAGACCTGAAACCTGAATATGACAAAAGACCCACACTGAACACAGCTAAATGCATTCCCTAGTACTTGAGCAATGTCTGGTTTCTTGTGATGTCCTTTTCACTTTCTATGAGCGAACGATGAGGCATAGTCGGAGAAAATTGTCCCCATTAATTAACCCATTCCCTCTTGAGAGTGAGAATGACAGATTTTACTCTAACGCCACACGATTTCACTCGTCAATGAGGGCCCCATCGAGCCTTAAAGGTCACCTGGGAACCAATGACTGGAAGATAAGGCAGATGTTATCAATATCATTTTCCGAGTTCCTGTTTAACCTACCTCGCTATCATGGAATGGTTTTGAGCGAATGGTAACACTTCCCACGTCAATCGATTCTTGGAAACGTTGAGGAATTTTTAACGACTGCATAAAAGAAGAAAAAGAAAACAAGTTCATCTTTTCAACTCAGTACACTATGGACGACACTTAAGGGGGGTGGCTCTAAACTACAGAAAGACAATGGTTGCTAAGAAAGCTTTTTAGTCAAAGAGCCCTGCAAAAAGGTTCCATGGATGGTTCTATGAAGTAACGTTTTCAATAGAAATGTGACATCACTTAAATCAGAACGCGCATGCGCAACTAGTCCCAGTCCTCTGCCGTGCGTTCCAGTGTAAAACAGGTAAAAGCTCTCAGGAAACGACAGGAAGAGGCACTTTTTTCACCGGATGGGAACTGTCCCATCATTTTTCGTAAACTGTAGCATGGAATTTCTATTTCGACAAAAAAATGGAACCGATATAATATAATATTTTGAAAAGTGTATCAAGGGAGGGCCTTATGACGTCATAATTATTTTGAGAAATGATTTCATTTAAAATCCATGCTACAGATTTTGTGCTAGAATGTTCTCACACTTTTGCGTTAAAAATTTGTGGAAAACATATTTAACTCGCTGAGTTTTTAGGCATTTACTGTTTTGGTCACGTGATTTACCAAATATGGTTGTGATTTGAACCAGACAAAGAAATGTTAAATAGAAAACACTTGGCAAGAAAGGATAACTGTAGAGTTAAAGGAATTAGAGAAATGGCTATTTGAAGGAGTCCAGAGCAACGGTTTGGTAGGTAAGAGCCATCCCTCTTAATTTAAACAAAAATACCTCATGCCTTGGGGTCAGCTATTTCATGGGGACGACTTAGATAAAGCTAACAAAGAACTGTAATGAGTAAACATTGACCAACAACCTTAGTTTCACAAAGCAAAGACAAAAGATTTTATGGACACATATTTTAAGAGTAAATAGGTGACCTCCAGTTTTACGCTCAAAAGAATCAAGTGTAAGTTGTCTTTCTGCATTCAATGTGCGTGCGGTTTTACAACTCGAGCTTTTAAAACTGCATTACTGAAGCAAATGCTATACTCTTTTTACCAAATACAAACCTGAAGTTTGTCGTAAGCCGTACGCGCCATTTTATAGGCTCCAAGATTCTTGCTCTGCTTAGCAAGAGCAAATAAGGTCGAACTAGGAACTGTTAAGTTAAACTGCGAATACATCTTAATAAGGGATGATTCATAAGACAGTTAATGAGTAGTACCTTCCTATGATGCACTTTTTTAATGTCGTACAAGGTGGTTGAGACCTTTGAGTCTGTGCCGGGGGGTAGGGTGGGAGGGAGACTTCAAGGGAAAACATGCGTTCAAATGAAAACGACTGAACGTTACTTTCTTAAAGTTCAATTCATTTTGCTGCGCAAGGTGGTTCCATCTTTTGAGTTTGCGGATGAATCTTTAAGTGTGCCCATTCAAATGAAAGCTACCGAGCATTTCTTTCTTTCTGCTGTGCAAGGAGGTTCTGAATTTGAGTCTGTGAACGAAATTCAAACATGTGACCATTCAAAGGAAAGCTCGTAACCAGAACTTTCTTTCCCGTTGTGTTGTGTATTGTGTCGAAAACTATTAATTGTCATAGTTGGCAGTAGCCGGTGAAAAAGATACACTCGTGATACTCCAGGCGGAATGTCCTTTACCAACATATGTAGGAGGTAGCGAGCGATGTTAAAGAGCGTCTCCGGAAGATGGGATGTAAACGGTTCGTCCTGCGAGAGTAAAGAACATGGTCACCTTTCAATCTTTCGCATGAAAAATTGCTGAAGAAGCACGCAACAATAACTTGAGGGCTCTCCCATAGACTATAGGCTCAAAGATTTTACTGAGATAAACGCAGTGCGAATGAAAGAGAAAACATGTTTCTTGTACACAAATGAGAGTGTCGCGTCTACAAGTGCGCGCGATTTTTAAGGACAAATGGCTCGTTCAAGTTTCAGAATCTCTGTTGCAATTTACCATTTCATGACCTGCTCAATAAACTTGCCCATTTATGATTATGTAGTTTTTCTTTTAGAGTGTTGCCATTTTCCCAAGCCAGCAAATTCTAGGGACGACAACTGAATGCCCTCGACCTCGACCTACAAGTGACAAAATGAGTGAGCCCTCCTCATCTTTTGAGCCAGCATTCTCCTCGTCGAGTCGACCCCTAAATGCCAACAAGTAGGCACTTAAAAGGACGCGTACTGAACCAACCTACAAATCAAAAGTAGACACCACAAAACAAAGGTCATTACTCACCGTGTATCTCTGAATGGAGTGATAGAGATGGTATATTTCTGCTTTTTGCTGATATTCATGGAATTTGTCCAGCATTTCATAGTCTGGTTCAGCGTTGGAATTTTCCGTGGAGACCAGATCCAGACACTGAACTGACAGCTTCCAAAAATAATATCCAGCATCATGAAACCTACAAATGTCATCAGGAAAGTCTTCAGAAAAGAATAAGACTTTAAAGTGCAATTCTGAGGACCCATATATCATGTCACAATTATTCAAAATGGGGGCACCTCGGGAAGTAGTAAGCGATTCTGAAGTTCATTTCAGTACCAATACAAAATCTTCCTTGGAACAATTTCACACAAATTTCCTTCAAGTTTAATGGTGTAGTGTATCAGCGTGCAAGGTGCTGCTTGCCGCTTTTCCAACCAATGGCATTGAAAAAGGTTGTGTGTGAAGGATGAGTTTTTGCTTTTCCTTTTTCAAGACCAAAACTGTAGTCCAACGAAGAAAAACGATTCTAAAGCTTAAAGCTCAGTGTCCACAAAAGCCAAGACAAAACGTGCCAATCACAAGAGTGGTACTGACCTGTGTTCTACCACAGCATTATGACACAGTTGTTCCAACACCTTGACAGCTTGGTCTCGTTTCCCAGCTTTATGGAAAGCTGTGAAAAAGAGATTGTTTTGGAGTAGATTCAGGAAAAAAAATATCGTCAGTAGTGGTTTATTATTATTATTCCTCAGAATAGTGAGTCTAACGTAGCTCACCTTCCTGGGCCTCATCAAATCGATCATTTTCCGCCAACCAGTTAGCATAGGGAACAAACACTTCATCCTTTGAAGGAAAATCAGAAGTGACGATTCAGCAAACAAATGTTACTTGATATACCCTTAAACACGATGTCATCACTTAACTTTCCCGCAAAATTTTTTACCTTAAATTCGGCATGTTTCTCAGCAAGTTCAAAGGCCTAAAAATCAAGAACACAAAAGAGAGAAATGCATATCAGTGTCGTGATCAACGTAACTTACAAGTCAATTATGTGACGATGACAATGACGAGGACGACGATGATAATAAGGATGATGATGACGATGTTTTTTTTTTTATGATGATGGTGACGATAATGGTAATGATGACGATGATGGTAATGATGATGATGACGACGAAGACGACGACGACGACGATGATGATGATGATGATGATGATAATGATGATGATGGTAATGATGATAATGATGACGATGATGATGACGATGACGATGACGATGATGGTAATGATGATGACGATGACGATGACGATGACGATGACGAGGACGAGGACGAGGAAGAGGACGATGATGATTATGCTGATGATGCTGGTGACGATGACGATGGGGAATAACATCCTACCTCCTCCCAATGTTTGGATTCCACATGCAGTTCCAAAAGAGCTTTCATGTCACCAATCTTGACGTACATCTCAGAGGCATAACCATGCTGTATGAATAACAAGACAGAGTTAAACTGTGTAATTTAATAGGGAATATATCTTTCGACAAACATTGTTTTTGTTATTCAAAGATGCCAACCTTAGGAACAAAAGACCCTTTTTTTTTCACAGCCAGTGAGGCTCTCGTTGGCACATTAATGACAATAGGTGACGTCGACGATATCTTCGCTATAAGAGTACAAATAATTCAATATGGCTAGAACTACACAGATTTATAGTTAAAAATCGAGATGACCCATGATGGAGAGATGCCGGTTGCAGCATCTCAAACAATAGGATTTCACGACAAAGCAAGCATCGTTCCCCCGCACCTGGTCATGTTGTTTGAAGAAATAAGCGCATTGCTTCAGTCCTTCAACTTCAGCTTTGTTGAGGTTGCGTCCAACTTCCAATAGCCTGTTTAAAACAAGGTATGTCAAGAGATGCGTTGTTTTCTTAATTTTCACAATGAGTCAGCTCTTCTTTTTTAAGAAGAAGAGTGCTTATCTTTTCACAAAGCAAGATCCACTGACACATTTCGGAACAGATGTGCGCTTCTTTTTTGGCTGACAAGAGAAAGAGGGCATCAAAGCTTTCAATTGCATACAAAGCTGTTTAAAGCACCCGATCTTACAAGCAAATAAACTTAATTACAACTCAATCAACTCACTTTTCTACCCAGCCGTTCTGCCCAATAATTTCAATCGCTTTGAGATTTTCGCCCGCAGCAAGGAACATATCACTGAAAAAAAAAAAGAAAACAAATTCACTTCACTCAAATGTCATCGGACAACACTGAGGGAGCAACTGAAAGGGATTTGGCAGGAAGGCAGCCATGGACTTCTGGTCCCTTGCGAGGAGGACTTCACTCTACGCAATTCAGTTAAAACAGTAACCATGCAACCCTAAAACGTTTTTTTAAATAATGTTATTTATGATTCTACGAACAAGGGCAATTGAGTGTTTGGAAGTTTGCAATGATTTTGCACTGAAAAAAGACAAAAAAGCCTTAACTTAACAGGGAGTCTTCACCCTTTAACTCCCAATAGTGCCACTTATAGATTTTACTCTGTCTAACGCCAGACGATTTTACTCGTCAATGGGGAACCCCACTGGGCTGAAAGGGTTAACAACAGCTGGATTCACTCAAAGACATATGTCCCCATTAACCCTTTAACTCCCAATAGTGCCACTTATAGATTTTACTCTGTCTAACGCCAGACGATTTTACTCGTCAATGGAGAACCCCACGGGGCTGAAAGGGTTAACGCGGCCTCTGCGAGGCGGCGTGCTCCGGTGGCTAGGGCGTTGGGTTTGCATGTGGTTTCCCCAGGTTCAAATCCCGTTCTAACCTCTGGTTTGGATTTGTTTTCGGTTGTCCTGGATTCAACTCTACCGTGCTTTGTAAATAGCCAACTGGTTGCATATCGCCAGTTGGGGTTCTTATCCATGTTTCTTTCAAATTATTAAAAGTGGGGTGCCTGTGAACTAGCTTCATAGCTGAGTGCACTTCCACTATAAACAAAGCACCGCTTTGCTTCAGACACACCCTCAAGAGTTGACGAGGCTGCTCAGAGCTAAGAAGGGAGTCTTGGTAGAATCTCTTACTGGGTCCCAAAGGAAGGAGAGAGAAGAAAACGAAAAAGCTAGAAGGTACAGTGAAATATGAAACTTGCATTCAGATCTGTCACTTGGCACTTGGCACTAGTATCACAAGATCTTTTTAACACACGCTGAATTTCATTCCAATGGCCTTTGAGGCATTGCTAGATGAAAGACCCTGGGAACAACGTTGTCTGCACATGGAAACAGTCACACCTAGTTGTACTTACACAGCTGCCTTGGAGTCGTTTGTTGTTTCACACCATTCTGCTTGCTTCTTAATCAGTTGTTTGACATTCTTCGGGTCACTGCTACCAATAAAATCCTAACACAAAATCGACAAAATAGGAAAACATAAAAAGATGGATATATTTGTTGGTGTACAGGTACACTCTCTAGAAAGTCAAAGGAGACTGGTGGGTAAATGAAATTATTGCCATTGAAATTATTATTATCATTATTGAGAGTCGTCCTGCAGTACTGCTAGGACTCCGTGAAATATTAAAATTTAATATTTGATGGAGGTTTTGCAGTACGGCAGGACACTCTCAATAATAATAATAATAATAATAATAAATTAAATCGCAATAACCCCAAGTGATTTGATTTGATTTCCAGTCTCCATAATTAGAGCAAAGAAACTGAAACCTGACCACAATTTCTTTGCAAATGGAAACTTGTAGCCACTCCCAAAAATAAATGATGCTAAATTGAAAAACAGGTCAGACAATCTAGATAGCAACAAACAAACTGAACCAGGAAGAGCCATATGACCTGTCAAGCTCCACACCCCTAAACTTAATTACTTTATTTTCCCAGTTGTATGTGTGTAAGAAGAGCATCTTCTACTTCAAATCGTTCCAAAACCAGCAGGAAAAAGCACAGCGACTGAACTAAAAAAGTCAAACAATGGTGGTATTACCTTGGCATATTCAAACTGTCTGAGATCTGTGAACATCTCCATGGCCTGATAGGAAGTAGACACGAAAAACAGAATTTAAAAGAGAAAGTTTCATGTGTCCCTTTCAACTTCAATATTTTACAAGTTGTTTTTATACCTTTCCATCATTTCCAGTCTTTTTGTACAGCTTACCAGCATCATGAAATTTGCCCTAACAGATCAGAAGAGTAAAAAAAGTGAATGAACTTGAATCATAAATTGGCTGTGTTCTATAACCACCAACACAGATTTGGGACTTTGCACTTAAGCACTTGGGAACTTCATCTGAGGAGACCTTACATGAATAACCTCAAATCATTATCTGTAACTTTAACAGCACAGGCCAGACAACAAGACTAGGGTGTACTGTTTTAGAACAGTGTGTGGGGACAAGTAGTTGTATAACAAAGAGAGAGTCTGTCATAAGAAGAAAGGCAGCATTGTTCTGTCTCCCTCATTAAACAATGATCCTAACTTTTGGTCCTTAGTAGTGAACAAGATTACTTAACTCCCATTTGCCACTTCCTATTGGCTATTGGTAAGTACAATATATGAACAGTTTCAGAATTGTTAAAAGTAGAAAACAAACTTTCACACCTTAGTTAAATATCTAAGGGATTAATTAACAGAATTGTACCTCCTATTTACTGAAAGTTTGCTCTTTAAAACTTGTTTGAACAGATCAAATACATACCTCTTACTAACTAAGTTCAAGGACCATACTGTTAAATTACGGATTGAGTTTTTTCCTGTTGATTCATGGCCCATGCGAGAAGCGTGCGGAACATAAATGAACAGGATAAGTGAAGATCCGTAATTTTACAATAAGGACCAAGGAAACGAGGTTAGTAAGTTGTTTATTATATCTATGAGGTAATTAGCTGTGTGGAAAAGAAAACTAGTTGAAGTCAAGCGGGAGGTTCACAAGCTACAAAGATTGGCGTGTCAAAATCTGAAAACTGAAATCTTCTCGGCTGTTTGACATAGTTGCTTCAAGATTCAAACAGTTTAACAAGTTTATGTAACAGGAAAGACATGCATGAAAAACTTGCTAGAGAACGTTTTCTCGAAATTTCAAATTTAGCGGACTGTACAGCGGGCCCTGCTGTAGAATATGGCCTGCTAATCACAGCGTGAATAGTATTTGAGAGACATAATAAACTGCCTTACTCAATACTGATCAGCGAAATGGAAAACCCCTGACCTGATAAGCATAAACATCTGCAAGGAAAGCTTGCTCATCAGTTTCACCTCGCTTTTTTCGTTCCTGCAAATAAAGAATTCAAACTCTTAACACCTACTTTCTACAAGTTTGACACTCTTTTTCAAACAACATTAATTTTTATATACTAACCTCAATGTTATGGATCAACTCCAGATACCTCAAATCACGCACTCTGATGAAGGCCTATAGAGCAAGTGATAATATCTAAGTCTTGTATGTGCAGCATATTCAAGCCATTTTTAGGTTAGAGAAGGGTTACAGAATTGCCTTCATCTTTGGTCCAAGGCTATGTTGAAACCTCTGTTATCTGGCTCTTCTTTTTAGCTGGCTGGCTGCCTTCTCTTACCTCTGGTTACCCAGTAAAGCCACAATATGCTTCATTTCAAATCAGTCCATCTTTTCTTTGTACAATATTTGAGCACAAATTAAGGACGGTGCCTACTAATTAAAGATATTTTTGTCCCGGTATGTGATTATGCAGGAATTGTAGATCTTAACAAGTGTTATTGAAATCCAAAAAGAAAATTGGGGGTAACCACGCATTTTTCAAAGATAATTCATGAACAATATTTGTAAGAAGCTTTAAAATACAAAGCAATGTATGGCGTTCTTTCTCAAATTGAAGCTTAATTTTCTCTCAAAAATGCATGGCTACCCCCAATTTCCTTTTTGGATACCAAGAGTACTAACTAAGATCTACTTTCTCCGGATAGTTTTAAACCGCGCAATAATATCTCTGTATTAGTAAGGATCGGCGATAGGAAATCCGAGTATCTGGAGATGCGCAGAACGCATGCGCAATAACAATAGTAGGCACCGTCCTTAAAAAGTCTGTTGTTTTTGATGTCATTGTTCTCGACGTTTAAACATCGTTCGTAATAATAAACTTTATTTAAACACAATGGCAATAGAATTAATGTGTTTTTACCAATGTAGTATATAGTATATATATAATAATAAAAAAGTTCATATATGATGTAATAATAAGATCTAAAAGTTACTATAGTCTTAGTGCTCTTGGGACAAATGATTGCTGGTGTCTCACTGTACATGATAAGTTCAGCAATAATAATGGCTTTCAACCAATTTTAAGAAGGCCCAAGTTTGAATCTTCTTTTCTAGTAGGGCATGTTTGAATCATTAACAGAAGCACATCATTTTACCACCTGTTAAGATCCTTAATAATTATAAACTAGTAACAAACAACAAGTTAGAGCTCAAGTTATAATAAACAAGTGGTCAAAAGGGCATGCAAGATCGACATTGAAAAACTACAGTTAGAAGTTCATGCAAGAAGCAAAAATAAAATTCTCTACGGTGGGGGTGCCATTTAGCCAAGCAAAATTACAAAATACCTTTTTAGCTGTGTCAAAATCCAAACCCTTTTGAAAACAAGGGGGGAAAAAGAGAAAAAACCTTATTAAACAAATAATGCTATTTAACGGAGATGGATCGTTTAATGCAGTTAAATGCAGTTCAACAAGTTACTGAGTAACAACGACAAGTAGTACATTGTAGTGGTCTGGACTGGTCGATCATCTAAGAATTGCCAGCAGGGGCAAGCTCACTCAGTCACTTAACCACATGGCAATTCACCTCCCCCCCCCCCCCCACCCCACACACACCAATCCCCTCCACATTTCCACTGGTTATCGATGCCAGGCATAGGGGACTCAAGGCTGGGTTGTGGGGATTGCTGGCAATGGGAGTGTTACTCAATTGAGGGGCCGGCTGGCTGACATATCCCAGGCACCCAACCTGCATTTAGTGATGCAGTTGTTCAAAATGATTAAAAGTGAAGTGGCTACTTGCATGTGAAGAATTTCAGTGAATTTCAAGGATATTTGGCAAAAAGGTACACCATTTCGAAGATGGTGAAAATTTGGCCCAATTCTTACAACATTCCTTTCATGGAAAATGAAATTTCAACTATCTTCAAAGCAAAAATTCAATGAAATCTCAATTTTAAAATATTGTGGAATTTGTCAAAATGTACTTTAAAAGAATAAAAAGCAATAACTCAAAGATACTCGGTTCCCTAACACAAAATTGTTAGACAAGTGCAAACTATAAAGTGCGAAATTTCAGATGTAATCATTAACCCATTGACTCCAGGGGGTTCCCCATTGAGGAGTAAAATCGTCTGGTGTTAGACAGAGTAAAATACTAAGTATGGCCGGTTTAGAGGTGAATAGGTTAATTTGGACAGCCATGATTTTAAAGGGTCGTAAATCATCCCAAAAGCCTTTCACTCTCATCACTTTTTCAGGTTACCTCCATTGCCTCCATGGCCAATGCTCTCCAGTCTCCCTCAGTAACTCCAAGGCAAGCCACTTTATAAGCATCTCTAAAGACAAAAATACCACACAAGTTAATTTTATTGTGTGTTAAATAAACCCCTGACACTAAATGAATAGTTTACTAAATACAGTTTACATTAATCTATATTTTGGAAAATGTACACTTTACTTGTATAGCTTCTTCTCCAAATATTGATACATAGGGGCAGACTAAAGAGAAGAGGAGAAATGATTGCATCAGTTACATGTAGATGTTTCAGATATGTTTCATGCATTGTGCCAAGTCTGATCAGTCCAAGACATGGACTTCATTAGCATCCTGGACCGGGACTTGCTTGAAGCATGGTTAGTGCTAATCAAGCATTAAATACCATGGAAACCTATAGGTTTGGATACCTCTTAACCATCAGTTAGCGTTAACCAGGCTTCGAGCAACTGGCCCCTGGGTGAGTAGGTAGTGATGGATTAGAAGAGGTAACACAGAAGGGATAGTACCCACTTTGGCATTAAACAGCTGTGCATCCATTTTGGACACATGGTTCTACATGTACCATACTGCACTAACTAGTTTTTTACACTTCTGTATTGCCTTGTTTTGGCACACTTTTTAAAACCAAGGAATCCAAGCTGTACCTGAGGCACTTCCACAGCAGACATGGTGTAGACATGAAGACAGAAAATCTTAGAACCTGTAAAACCAACTACAAAACCCTGATGGAAAGAAAAATTATTCTGATTAATTCTTGCAGCCACCTCTAAATCCATTATTGCCAGGAGATGGAATTTTTTTTGGTAGACAGTCCAATTTTTTTGTAAATTGTCCACAGTCAAATAAAAACTAATAACATGAATATTTTCTAGTAAACTTGTAATCAAATGCCAAGGAAAACAATGGATATGAGTATTGGACAATACATACTTAGCAGTAAATGTCAGCATCATAGAAAAAAGGTAACTGTGAACAAGAGTTTCCCCACACCAACAGTCTCTTGACTGTCAGCCAAGTGTTGGTTGACAGTTGGATAACAGTGTTAACTAAGTGTTGGTCGACAGTTGGATGACAGTGTTAACCAAGTGTTGGTCGACAGTTGGATGACAGTGTTAACCAAGTGTTGGTTGACAGTTGGATGACAGTGTTAACCAAGTGTTGGTCGACAGTTGGATGACAGTGTTAACCAAGTGTTGGTCGACAGTTGGATGACAGTGTTAACCAAGTGTTGGTCAACAGTTGGCCGGCAGTTAAAAGACAGAACACAGTTGGTGCAGGGAAGCTCTTGTTCACAATACTTACCGAAAAAAGAGCTGTTAGATGCAATTATGTAAAGGCTACCTATTTGCCGTTCCTACAGTAGGAGCAAGACCAAAGTAAATTGCTTCTCTTATGTTAGTATGCTCCTATGTTATTTATTTGTTGGCACAAAATCAACAAATGTCAACTTCAGTCACTGCCTAAATAATCAGTGTTGACCTTAAATATGCACCAGAATTATAGCAAAAACATACCTGAAGTTTCTGTTGATGAACTGGAAAGTTACTGGCTTTGATGTTTAACATTCCACCACCAGAAAAACACAACATGTCCTGAGAGGAACCAAAAAAACATACCCAGAAACTACTTCTCTTGATTACTGAGTATTAGAAAGGCAAGGCAAAAATTTGGTCAACAAGTCTACCAAGAAGTCAACATTTACATTGTACAGATAGTCTCATGACCTATGATCAGTGGTAAACTCTATGTTTATCTGAAACTGCCCCCAGAGGAGGAATCCAAGGTGACTGTAAATAAACTCTAAAGTTTGCTTTCATTAATACTAATAATAATACTAATAATTTAATTCTTAAAAACGGATAATACAAAAGGTCTCTATGCTTTTTAAATAAAATAAAACTATGTACACTCAAGCAGCATTCTAATGATATTATTTAGTAAAATAAATATATACATAAGTTCAGATTCACTATTCACTATAAAATGTTTTAAACAAAAAAAGTCTTAAGATTGGATTTTACAATACCTACAGAGTTTGCTGTTTTAAGAACTAGTGGTCAAGTGTTCAATATTTCAGGCCCGGGCACAGAAAATGCTCTATCTCCATAGGTTTTCGAGTTCGTGCGAGGGACTGCTAAACAAGTTGTTAAACTAGGTAAATTAACCAATGACTGTAAGAAACATTTGTGAGCTGATGATTTGAGTGTTGGCCCTTCATCAGTTGAGAGCAAATTAATTTTGCATCCTAGTTAGTGACCCATCCATTAAGTGTTTACTGTGCATGTAATTAACAGACCAACTATAAAGTGTGTGAGGACAATTTAGGAGGGTACACAGGTGTGTATTTGTTTCTACCCAACACATACCTACTGCTGCAAAAACTATCTTCATTACATTACCTCATAGTGTGTGTTCCAGGCCACACTGTTGGCATTTGGCTCCTGAAAAATGCAATTTCAGCTTGTCATAAAAACTGTCAATGCAAACTAGCGCATTATGAGAAATTATAAAGACTTGATTTCAAGAGCATTGACAGTATACCTGGAACAAAAGTTCATTTGTCTTGATGTTGTAGACAAGACAGGTATTGTTTTCATCAACCACTGCCAACTTAGTGCGGCTACAAAAACAAGACATTAAAAATTTACTGGGATTACAAAGTTTAAGGGAGAAAATAGTCATCTTTAGCTTGAACCTCTTGTTTTCCCATTACAGACAACATTATGTTCTCAAGGGAATTTGCCTTTTGTTTTTTATAAGTACAATAATAAAGCACATGCATAAGACGACATTTGAAAAAAACAGTACTGTTCTTTACATCATGAGGTCTGATATGGGAAAACAAAACGTACAAGCTAAAGAGGTTTTTTGAGTGGACATTAGTTCAAGTTCAAGTTCAAGTCTATTCCCATCAATATTAATATCTATGACAATCTGTAAGACTGGTCCCCAAAATAGTGAGAGTACTAGTCGAGGCGGATCATTCATTATTATTAAAAAACATGATTTACAAAAAAGTGAGATAAGGGAACAATACTGAATACAAGTAAATTGCTAGTTACCAGTAAAAGGAATGCAAGGCAACAAGAAAAATGGATATAGATGCACAAAAAGCAGTTATATAGTATAAATATATGGTATAAAAAGAAAGAAAAGAAGAGAGAGAAGGTTTTAATGTCTGGGCACTTTTCTTTCATTCCCTTCCTGATATAACATTACAGAAATGATTTTGATTTCAGAGCCTTCAACTTAAATGCTCAAGCCACTGACTCTTCAATGAAGTTTATCAATTAATATTGCCTTGATTATATTGATTGGCAAATTGATAATGGCAAACACAAGCCAAAATTATGTAAGCATAATAATTATTAGAACAAAACTTAAAGACACTTTATTTTCTTCAAGGAATTTTATTTGATTTTTATTTCTTTTTACTTACCTGGTGCTCAAATCAAGACAGCGAACACTTGTCTCTTGTTTTAGAATCGGCAGAGGAAAGGGATTGTTAATAAATATCTTCATGATCTATGCAAATGAACACACAAATGAGATCTGTTTAGCATCCAGCTTTATTAATTTTGAAACATTACAGTGCAAACTAACCATAAAAAAGAATAATAATGCATTAAAAAAGCACATCTCCTCTTCACAGACTCAAGTTCTGTCTTTTATCCAATCATAAGACTGTTTCAATGAGGGCAGGTACAAAAGTCAGACTGGATCAACTCAGATCACTCAACTTGGATCAAGCGAAAAACGGTTTCGTTTAAGCCAAAGCTATTCAACGTTTGCGCTGATTTCACCAAGGTTAGGTTAAAGATTAGAGCTAGGGTGATTTCTCGAGGTCTTTTATCATCATCAAGGTGAGCGATCCAAGTTGATCTGGTCCAACTTTTGTACCTGCCTGCTTCAATGATGGTTTTTGTGGGTGAAAATTGTGCCTCTTGATGTTAGCAGAAGCTAATTTAGTTATGACATGATTAGTACAGAAAGTTACTGAATGAATGCTTACACTGTAGGTTTTATTATCCTGAAATAGCATTTAAGCTTCGATTTAGCTTGAAATATTTTTGGATGCTATCCATAGCATTGACACAGTCTTACTGGAAAGAACAACCTTGTCATCTAATATTATGCAGCTAGCACAAGCTTACTCCCTTACTGGAGAGTCTCTCACACTATGCAGTGGGACTCTCTTTGTAGAACTCAACTCAAAATTATCTGGTACTATGGCCAATCTGTGCACCTAATTTAAAAACCAATTCAATTTATTTTTTCTCTATTAATCTAAGTGCAGGATCAGTGATTCATTTTGAAAATTGTGTTAATGGATACAGTGTACCCCTCAGGCAGAAATCAATGGGTCACAACTCAAATGCAATGGGTCAAAATTGTAACCAAAACAAGTTGTAGTTTTATTTTTTCAATCATATAATTGATGTTTTTTAAACCACAGACATCTGAATTTTAATCAATAAATACCTATATAAAGAGAAAAGAAAAAAAGTCCTCTTACCTATCTATGAATATACATATAGTGTATATTTATAGATATCATAGGTAGAGGATTTTTTGTCTTTTCTCTTGGTATAGGTATTTATTGATTAAAATTCAGGTGCCTGTGTTTAAACTTGTAAAGAAATTACAACTGTAAAACAGAACAAATAAAACTGTAACTATAAGTCAATTTGAGAAGAACTTGAACAAGAAAAGGACACTAGTTGTCTATTAAAAAAGAATAGTGCTTTTCGAGACCTTTAGAACACTAAATGACTTCAAGAGTAAAGCAAACACACGGAAATTTGCATACGTCCTTGTGACAACAATACAATCGTTCGAACCTTGTTTCGAATATTCCAAGAATCGTGTTTGTTGCTCGCATGAAAAGTTTCTTCTCTGAACAAACAGTGCGGAGATAAAACATACCTTCTTCGTTCATCTAGGCTTTCTTGTGCACTGAAATTTGCATCCTTGGTGGCGTGTTGATATTCAGCTGTCGAACACCTTTGAATGACTTTCCGTGGTAGTTTTTGCGCTGTTCGCTTTCGCTTGAAGTCTGAACTCTGACTATTTATTAAGTCGGAAGGTTCAAATAAACGTGTATGCGTTGTATGTTTATCATTTCAGGTGTGAACTTTTAGCTTTTGTTTTAACGTATATCATTAAATGCGTGCTTTTTTCACTCTGTTTACGTTAACAAAAAGAGTTCGCAGTTATTAATTGTGTAAGGATAATTGTTCTCAAATTCATCACATCCTTTTGATAACTCAATTTTTTGGTGCGTCTTATAACTGAGTATTTTCGCGTAATTTTCTGTTTGAGAACTTAGCTTGATTAAACTGCTAAGTTTGGGGTGCGTCTTATAACCGAGTGTGCCTTATAACCGAATAACTACGGTATGCGTACTCGGGACGCGCTCGACGGAAACCAATGGGTATTTAATGAATGTAATGCGTAAAATACGCAAAATGCAGGGCAAAATGAATCACTGCTCAGGATGGGCAGAAGACCTAAGTAATTTTGAATAGTATGCTAAAAATGTACCTGTCCATTTTTTAAGCCAACAAGAAGACCTTCTCTTCCTGAAGGACCACCAATCACTTTGATGTATCGAATCAGTGATTCCATTACCCATTCTCTGTTAAAAATAATAAACATATATTATTTAAGCTATGTTGATGTGTACAAAAGGAAAGCTATTTTCAGAGACTTGCCTCTCTTTAACCCCTGTAAATGCCAAACATTGGAGTCTTCTCTCCTACAAGAAGCCATCAAAAATAAGTGCAAAAAAATTAATAAGTACTATTAACAAAAAAAACCACCAGATTACCAGCACAATATGTTAAAACTGATGCAAAATTAATTTACCTGGCATAAAATGATGTGGTTGGAACAAGCCACAAGCAGATTACACTCAAATTTATGCTCAATTTTTTCCTGCAAAAAATAGCAAATTTACAAATATTTTTTTTAACTGAAATAAATGCAGATAATGTTGTTTAACAAAGTTAGCAACAAAGAGCAGTAGTGGTCTGGCCCGGTCTGTCATCTATGGGCGGTCAGCAGTGTTTGACACAGGCACATGCTCATTCAGTCAACACTTAACCACATGGCAATTCATTGAACATTTTGCAAGCCACTTTGTGCAGTACTGTACAGTTGGGCTTTTGCTTCCTCTCCCCCTCCCCCCCCCCTCCCCAGGTCCCTCCCCCTCCCCCTCCTGGTTGGGTTGCAGGGATTGCTGGCCGTGGGTGGGGGCTGGCTGGTTGGCCTCCAGTGGAAGCCCCTGGACAAATCCCAAGCACCCAACCATTACTAAGTCTTATAATTAGTGATGCAGTTGTTAATTTTATTTATCTGGGCTGAATAATTCAAGATTATATAAATAAGAATCAAGGGATAAAGTTTCCAAACAACCACTGGTTATGGTCTTAAAAAAGATGTTCATTATTGTGGACTGAACTTGCATGTAATATAAATAACTTTGTGAGCTGACGTTTCAAGCAGTAACCCTTTGTCATAGCTAATTTTGCTCTCAGACTGATGAAGAGCTAACCCTCGGAGCACCAGCTCACAAATCTATCATATGGTGGATAATAAACTTCATCGACAAACATTTAATAATACAAATTTTTCATTCACCAAACACAATTTGCCTTCAATACCTTTACTTTGTAATGCATGTCTGATAAATCATCTGTATTCAGTTCATAAATGACAATCTTGTCAGGAAGCTGAACCTGATAGAAACAAAACATGATGGACGGAACATGAAAATGATGACAATAACAGAAAAACTAATCAACAAACAACCATGTGAGGTTTGCATGAAGCACAAGAAACAGTCTTCCCTTGGCCAAGTAAGATCACACTGAAATGGACTGTTGTATGTATCTTTTTCCACAGACAAATGTGTACATGTTGTAGTTAAAACGTTTCCTTGCGAATGGATAAATTGTTTTCAGACTAGTTTGTTTTTTACTTTCTTTTGTGTTAAAGACCCCCCTTATACCATAATGTGAAACAAAGGAAAGTAAAAAACAAACTATGTTTGAAATTTTTTTAACCAAGGCAAAATGTTATACAACATACACATCTTTTGAATGACTCATTCAGAGACTTGCTCACAAGTTTTTATGTCCGATACAAATACAAATTAATGTAACATGAATTTTTAAGCTGGCAAATATTATGGTTATTTGACTTCTGTTTAGCCAATGAAATCAACAGATGAGTTGAGTCCTTAGAACTCTGGACTACTACCTTCACCAGTGATCAAATACAAGCCATTTACATGCCCAAAATTACATGTGTACTAAAAATTAAAAAGTTGCTTTCATTTTGCAGAACTTACAGCTAGTCTGTGCCTGTAGATTGCAATCTTCTTTACCAGATCTCTACACTTGATTCGCACTGAAATGAAACAAAATGTTACTGATTATCATTTGAGAAATCAAAACACCCAGTTGACCTAAGAATTTCTGCGACTAAAGAAATGAAACTGTACAAGATTAACCTTTTTGTTCAGTGATTAAATGTTGAATGATAACATCTGTCATGTTGTCCCTGAAAGCATACCTAGGTGCAATTAAAGAATAAATAGAAAGATTATTGTTCTAAATTCCTCATAAATTATAAATGATATTATACGTTATCACTGTGGCTTGACATAAATCCATTGAGATTTAGCACTGATACAATCGCTGATGATTAAAAAATAATACTCCTCACAATAATAATACTCCTTTTTCTTCTGAATAAATTGTAGAATTACTGAGCAGGATCCCACAAAAGTGGTAGCAAGGCCCTTTATCCAATTTGATTTACAATATAAAATACGTTCATATGTGCGTTTGGTTCGATTTAGATTAGATGATTTTGAGAACAATCTTTTTACAGTGGAAGCTAGTGTAGCATGTCAAGTTGGCTAACAAGCATTCCACTTTGGGTTGCGTTTGATGGTTCTGATCCGCTCTGCCAAGTTTTTTCCCTAGTTTTCCTATCTCATTTGATTAACCCTTTCAGATCACAGAGTGGGACTTTTTACTCTGTCTAATGCGAGACCCTTTAACTCACCAATGGGGGCCCCCTCAGGGATGAATGGCTTAAAGTCATTTTGTGATTTCCACAATACTTTAATGTTCTAATTCATGAACTGACCCTTAAATTAAGCCAGTACCATTTAATTAACCCACTGACCCCCAGGAGTGAGACTTGAAAGATCTTACTGTCTAACTCCAGGCCTCGGTTGTTCAAAGGATGGATAGCGCTATCCACCGGATAAACCACAATCCAGCGGATAAACACTAGCAAAACCGATTGAGTTATCCAGTGTATAGCGCTATCCACCCTTCGAACAACCGGGGCCAGATGATTATTTTACACAAAACTGGAACCGGTTCAGGAGTCAATAGGTTAAACAGTCTATACAGGTATTGTTTAGAGCCAAGGGTTGTGGAATCCCAACCTCTCTTTATGCCCTATCAAACCCTTTACAACTAAGAAGGCAAAAAAAAAAGCTTGTAAAATAGCTCAAAGTTTTAGACACCCACCTATCTTTGTAAAGGCCATGCACTGTGCTGAAAATTAGTTGATAATAAGCTATGGTGCCATCCTGACACCCAAGCGCCTACAAAAAAAATAGCAAATTTTAGAAATAATATTGTATGTGTAAATGTGTCGCCCATTTCTACTACCATCATCATCATATTACTGTTTTTTATTTATTCTTTTATCTCCGCACAAATAATGAAAACAAGAGGAGAAAGGGCATTCTCATCATCATTGTTAATGTTACAGTCATCATTATCATCTTAATCATCAGCCGCTTGACTTTCCCACATATCATAATCACTGTTAAGGTACAGTGTATTTGCAATAAAGTTAACATGAAAGCACTGCAAGTACTAACCACATAATTGGAATCGGGTCGCACTTTGCAACACCAGACCCAACTCTGTTGTTCTCCGATGGATGTCAGACAGACTCCCTCTTTTGTATGGAGTGAGCACTGAAGCAAGAGGTGACACAGGTTGAGTTCTTTATCCATTTCACTACCATCATATTTTTATCAACACATCATCAACCAACAAGAACATTTAAGTCAAACCATTAACTAGAAAAAAAATTATCACTGACGGTGAAATCGTCAACTTGAATATTGTCTCATGTTAAACACCATGCAAATTCTCTGAGATCAATTTTAACAACATCATATAAGTTGTACATGTATACAAGTCAGTACATGCAGTCAGTGAGGAGAATCGGTAATTGGCTCATGGCAGTGAAAGGGATGTGTTTGCTTGGTGCAAAAACAAACTCTGTTCTAGAGCAAAACATTATTTCATCAGTAATTTATGACTGTGGCAGCCAATCAGGAAACACATAATTTATGCAAGCCATTCTTTTGCAAGGTTTGGCCATTTTGTAGTTTGGATATAAGATGAACAGAAGTTATCACGGCTTGCCGCTGTACACATGAATACCCTGGATCCAGATCTACCAAATGAATTAAGTTTTTCTGAAATGCCATAACACATCTTGCTATCCCCCACCCCCAAATAATTTTGTATAGTAATCATTGTTTGCAATTTCTCCTGGCACATGAAGATGTCCCAAGAGAAATTGAAAACAATGCCCAAATAATTTTTTTTTTTTTTTTTTTTGTGGGGGGGGGGGGGGGGGGGGTAAACAAGGTGTATTATGGGATTCGAGAAAGTAGAGAATAAAGATAAAGATAATGAATATTAGGCAAGAGAACTTTAAATTTAACTGGTTTGACAGAACTTTATTCCAAGAAAAAATTTGAACCACAACAATTATTTAGCAAACAAGTGAAAACATAATTTGTTAACAAGATTCAACTCATTGTCAACTTGACTGGACATAATATTATCTCATAATCATCACTATTCACCTTACCTTTTTATCAGAGCCTCCAATCACAAGATACTCCCCTTTGGAAAAGAAACTCAGGCAGCATGGATCATAACCAAGGTGTCGATCTTTTCCAACCTACGAAATGAAAATTCTACAGAGTAAGTACAATGTACAAGCCTCACAAGACATTTAAAACAACAGATACCCAGCAAATACCTGTTTTCCACTGAGCTGATAAAATGATAGCTTCTGTGTCCAGTCTCCCACAGCTAAGATGTCGTATGGCTCCTCCCTGTGGAGATACCATAATATTCATTTTATTGCTTCATTTCAGGATGTCACCATGACAACACCATCATACAAGAATGCACTCATCAGAAGTATTCATTTGAATGAAAACACTCAAGGATTCCACACATGGACATGCAGTTAATGCCATTTACTTGCACGGCAACTAGACAGCATTACAGGAAAGGACTGCTCCAAAGCTTTCATTTTAATGCTTACAGCATATACATTTACACTTAAGGATTTCATTCACAGAAAGTTAGAGCTACATGTACCTTGACTTAACCCATTGACTACCGGGAGTGAGACTTGATAGATTTTACTCTGTCTAAAGCCAGACAATTTTACTCATCAATGGGGGGAGGGGGGGGGGGGGTGGGGGAAACTTAATAGATTTTACTCTACATGTAACACCAGATGAGTGTGGTTCAGGAGTCAATCGATTATAAATAAATGACAACACAATAAACAGCACCTGAGGAAAATACATACTCAATCAAAACAACATTTTTCATTCTGAAGGAATAACAGACTATGTATGTCTTACTTGGAAGGATTCCAACTAAGAGTCCAAACTGGAGCTCCACCAGGCCGTTCAATCTTCACTTTTTCTTCACCATTCTAAACCAGGAGATACTCATTTTAATTAAGAACAATTCAACTAATTTTTGTCTGTCTCTACGACTGTCAAGATTGCTGGTACTGTAATAGACCATTTTACAGTTCTAGCTAAGTTACCTGGCCTACAAATGGAAGCGAGGCTGCCGGTGACCCTGTTGTGATACAAACCTCCGTGCTTTTGTAATGTTAATACAGACTAATTAGAATTACAACAACACAATTTGCATGATAAAAGCAGGCGGGGCTGTATCAATGCAAGGTCACCGGCAGCCTCGCAGCCATTCATAGGCTAGGTCGCAGAGCAAACAACTGTAAAATGGCCTATTCATAGCACATAACATAAATGTACATGTAGTATGACAAAATTGATAAAAATAGTGTTACTTATCGCTAGGTAATACAAATGTACCTTATTTCTGATGCTGACAAATCCATTAAAAAGCCCAAGAGCGAGATATTGCCCATCATTGGTCCAACTAGGAGGAAAAATTAATAAAAAAGGATTTAGAAGTTTGGCAACAATAATTATTGAAAGGTTAAGTAATACATGTACATTTAGAGCAAGTTTCAATCGAGTGTCGTAAAACCAAAACCAAAGTAATTTCTTTGGCCAATCAAAAAGGATGGAGACAATCCAGTAAACCAATCAAAACTCGAAGTAATTACACATAGCCGACACAACGCACGGGAAAATGTGCATGCGTGAGCCACAATTGGTTTTGGTTTCACTTCTGATTGGTTGAAAAAATGGCGCGAGAACTTTGAACCAATCACTGAGTGAAGTAATCATAAACCAAAGTAATTCACTAATTACTTTCGACACTCAATTGAAACCCACTCTATGAAGTAATAATTAATAATTATTGTTGATCTAGTGATGAAAATTTTCACTATAAATTTGTCAGTCAACTAATTAAAATCTTAATTGCCTGACTGACTGTGTGTCTGAATAAAAGAGGTTATTCACTGCATGGCTATTTCAGAGCAACCTACACAAAACCTGCTACAGTGAAGTTGCCATTCTAAGCTTTCAACTGATTATTTATTAGAATGGCAGGAAATTATGTACATGACTATTCACTATCCAGCAAAATGGCATCTCAGGAGCACAATAAACACATTACACATTCCCCTCAGGGCTTGTCAGGGCCAAATTCTTTCCATGCTGTTTGGGGAACTTTGTCCATAATGATTGGCTATTACATTGCGTAACAAATTGACGCGAGCATGACATGAGCAGCATTGTCTAGACTCTTATCGCCAATGGCAAATTAGCCAATCAGACTGTGAGACTGTAAATGGTTTAGTGAAGTTTACAATAAACTAGTGAAAACAGAGATGCTCCTGTCCAGAACAAGGCTTGTGGCAAGTCAACACCAGGGTCCCCTACTCCATTTAAACAGTGAACAGGATCTTTAAATATCATCCTGCCATCCCACACAATTTGATTACTACCAAGGGCTGAAAGTTGATGGTGGCAGTTCATAGTCCTATTAATTATCCAAGTAGATTTGACAGTCTAACCATCTGTGAATAATGATAACAAAAAAAGCACTTACTCCTCAGTGCAACCAGGATACAAACTTGAACTACAACATCCACACTGCCCTGTACAGTACTCTGATGCTCAACCTGCTGAGCCAACTGGTTGGCAGACACTGATTATGCAACTTCCAGAGATTTCATGCTACATTCACTGGAATGGTAGTCATGCAACAAATATAGCCCACAAAAAAGAGCTGATTGACTGACCACACAGAAACACTGGAAATTCTGATTTGTTACCTGCAGGCAGTTACCCTTGAAGGGACTTTATGTTTCTGAACTGACTTTTGATCTGGTGACCACAAACCTAAACATAGTGCAAACCATCTTGAATTTACCATTGAAAGAATGTTTTCAAATAATTTTAAATAAAGCATGCATGTAGATAATAATTATTATGTCAATCTGTCAGACAAGTTTGTCAGTCTAAAATCAGGATGCCTACTAATTCAAAGGTATTTTTGAACAGTTTACTGAATATGCAGGAAAAGCAGATGTTAACAAGTGTTATTGAAATCCAAAAAGAAAATTAGGGGTAACCACGCATTTTTCAAAGATAATCAACCAACAATAATTATTTGTAAAAAGCTTTAAAATACAAAGCATTGTATGGCTTTCTTCAATGCCAAATTGAAGCTTAAGAAAAATGTATGGTTACCCCCAATTTTCTTTTTGGATACCAAGAGCACTTGCTAAGTAGAACTGCTTTCTTCGCATAGTTTTGAACTGTGCAAAAATATCCCTGTATTAATAAGAGTATCTCAAGATGCACAGAACGTACACAGAACGTGCACAGAACGTACACGCACTAACAATAGTAGGCACCATTGTTAATGCCTGTGCAGGACTTTCGTGAATGAATGAATGGCAACTTCAATGCCTGCTTTGACATTAGGGAGCTTAAGCATGCAACATTTTTGAGATGCTGGTGGCAACTGGAAGTGAACATTTGCATGGCAGGACAGTAGTTAAGTGTCTCCCAGATTCTCTAATGGAAAAAAAATACATACACTGTAGCAGACTATTAAATAAGTGTGGTTGTGTGAAGACAAGTCAAAAAAGAAAACGCTACAGCTCCCTTCCGGTTGCCATCCACATCTCAAAAACGTTATGACCTGTCAATACTAAATTTCCCGTTTTTAGGTCAAAACTAGGTAAAAATCTAAATTAGTACTCTAGCTCACACGTATAACATTCCTGACAACTCCCTGAAATGATACAAAATATAATATGGCACAAAGAGCTATTCATGTTTAACTTTTGGCGACTCTCAGAGGACAACGTCTCCAATTTTTTCAAGTTTCAATCCATTTTCCATCCCCACCATACTTATCGGCAAACAACAAAGAATCAGTGCACTTCAATGGCCATTGGCAACAAAACTACAGCATAAATTTTTATTTTAGTGTTTTGAATTTTGACCAAGATAGCGTGGCAGTTGCCCCTTTTCATCTGTGTAACTGTACATTTATTTTAAAACACTATGAGTACAGTACAGTCAATAGAGATAAAATTATATCCATAAATGCATGCAATTAAATGTAGCGATTTTGGTAAGCGTCACAAAGTAGCCTCTTGCTCTTCCAGGGCTTCAAATTGTGACCAATACAGGCTCCTTTGTGACTAAAATATCTGGAGGAGTCGCATATTTGCAACTTGTTTTCACCTTCCGTCTTTCAAAACAAAAGGATTAGCAGTTGCCACTTTGCTGCTACTTTAATTTGCTAAAATAAATAAAGAAATGACAAAATTATTTTGTTTCTTGCATGAATTTTCTTTCAATCTGAAGATAGCGTAATTGCAGCGTAATTTAGCTGCAATGTTACGTCCACAACTCCATTCCTTCGATATCATTCGCCATTTTCAGTGGTTTCTTTGCACTCAAGTATTGTGCGCTCATATTTTGTTTTGCTAAACCGCTGACAACACAATGCAGCACAACGATTCTGCGACTAAAATTTGCGAAATTGCAACTAACTTTTCCATCTTGTCGCAAAATTGCAACTGGATTTTTTCATTAATTCAAAGCCGACTTCTCCCCAATATCACTCATGTATAGGAATACAGACAATTAAAATTGTGCACTGCGCGAGTCCCCTAAACTCTGCTCATAGCTTGTATATTATCCGAGAAACCCAGAATAACACCTTTCCTGTCATCAGATGATAATCGAGTGAAAACTTTCTTACGTCTAATGCACACCTTTCAGTGATATTTGGACTGTGGTAGATTGTACTTCTATAGTTTTATTGTGCATTGAAACCTTACCAAAATCATTTGACGTGCAGCTTGCAAGATGTTGTGTGACAGGATTGTAGGCAAGGCACTGAATAGAATCATTGTGTCTAAAAATAGAACAAGAATTACGTTATGATTAATTAACCCTTTCACCCCTAAACCGGCCATACTTAGTATTTTACTCTGTCTAACACCAGACGATTTTAATTCTCATTGGGGAACCCCTGGGAGTCAAAGGGTTAAACTAAAAGATTTTCCCTATTGTACTAATTTTGAAATTTATGAGAATCAGAAATTTTTCCTGAGTGACCTTGTTGGTTAAAATTCTGACTTTTGGCGATCAGCACCTTATTTTGGTAGGGTGGTTAGCATACTCCTGCAACCCCTGGACATATGTTTGCCTGGTGGGGGGTCAGACAGTTCAAAGGGTAGGGGAAAGACAAACTGTGATCCCCTGGTCCTTCAGGCTGAACGTTGGCTGGGGACTGAAGGGTAACAGGTTACTCCCCCATGCTGACAAGCCACTTATACCACTGAATGAAAACAAGTACAAGGCAAATATCATTAAGTACACATGTGGACAAAGAAAGGGAAGAGACAGGCTAAAGATTATGGTAAAAAATTTTAGCAGCAGCAGCTAGAAGGTAAGAGTCTAAAAACATGTCTAACAACAGGGACCTCCGTTATAAGTCAAACAGTAGTGTTTCGCTTTCACCATTGTATCACTGTTTATCTGCTTCAGTGTTGTCACAGTTTTGTTGGTTGAATTTCTTGGCCTTGGCATCTAGCGAAAGAAAATTCAGTTTTGGATAGTGCAAATTTTGCACTATATATTTGCACTATGTATATTTAATATTATCATTTAACATAACCAAAGGAAAGACAAGGGTGGCATTTATACACAATTTTTGTTGGTTGCATTTATTTTGTTGGTTCTAGACAGGGAAAAGTGTGTGATTTCTATTAAAGAAAAATACATGTAAAATTTCTTACGAGTATTTCAGAATTCCTTCTAGTTTAGATGTCCAAATGATGACACTCTTGTCAGCCCCACCAGATGCAAACCTTTTACCTATAGTAAAAAAAACAATTTTATTCTGAAACAAGTTGGCAACGTACCTCTTACACATCACTTCACTCACTGACAGCAAAACTGACAGCTTCTAAAATTATCTCTTTTTAAAGGGCTTACCTATTATGCATTTTAACCCACATGATTGATGGCAGAGTGGGAAATAATATCACTTATAAACATCCACTGTTCAGCATAATAATTTTTTGTTATTACAAAGTCATTCTGGTATAAAATGAAGTTAAATTTGGGAAGCCGACGATATTTCTTTAAGCTCATCTACTGCACTTTTAAGTGAATTTGAAATTATGTTCTCGACCAAATTTCATTTATGCAACAATTATTATTTACAAACAAGAAGCTATTTTAAAAATAAATAGTGTTCATTTCCAGAGTGATAATTTGTTAGGATGTTTGGGAATGAGTCCGAAAATTTGAGGAGGACAAACAAAGGCAACCCAGTTTACGTTTTATTTCAAGACTGTCATACCAAGGGCATACATAACCCCCTAGTTGCCAGATTTTTAAACATGAGGTGATTATACTGGCCCCATTAAAATTAAGCAAGTGCACTGTTGTGATATGTATGTGTTAGATTTTGCAGTTATTAATTTCTGTTGTTAATGGAAGTCCAATTGTGCCAAATGGCAACCCAACAAAAAATAAAAGTGTCATAACATACTGTGCAACACTCAACAAAGCTTCAAGCCAAGTATTTAACAATTTTTTTTAGCATTACCATAGCAATGCAGGTCATAATCACGCACAAAAGTGAGGCTTAATAACTTAAACACCTCCAGAAGAATACTCTAAGACATCATTTTGTACAGGAGTTACTGGACTCAAACATCTGCTGACGCAAGTCAGCATCTTTGTTGTAAAGCATAAGAGTGAATTGCACGCTTTCTTTGGTTAATATGCTTTGATTTATGATGTTTGTAATGACAATAATTTAGTCCAGCTTAACGTATCATTGAACCCTGTTACTTTAAATTACATTATACCCTGCAGAGACCAGGTCATGTGGGATCCCTGTAACCTATTATTACCTTCTAAGGGCCGATTTACACAGTACAACTTTGTTGCATGTGACATGAGCTTGCGACAGGCCTACCACATTACATAAACATGTTTTAAAATGCTAGGACATTTTTCTGATGTACATGCTAATCCCAAGTCATGTCATAGGCCTATCAATGATAAGCTTGTCACATGTGACAAAAATATGTAAATTTTATGAGCATGGTTGTAAGACAGAGCCTAAGGTTTACTGTCTTATCCAAGAAAACAGGAAAGTTTTATCATTATTACAAAGCAGCACTTTCTCCTTAGATATTTTAAGAGTCATTATATTTTAAAATTGATCCATTTTAGCTGCATCTGTGTTGTTAGCTAAGGGCAAGAGGTCAAATACGTTTATCAACATCAACGTTATTTTAGGTCAAAATGGCAGATTAAAACTAAAGTTGAAAAAAATTCTCTAAAATTCGATACACAATACAATAAAGAAATTACAACAAATTCAAAACCTATTATTCGTTTCAATGCCAAAAAAATATCTTCTGGTTGAGAGGCGAAAACACAACATTTAAAATTAGCTTAAACTTTAAGAGAATGCATTAAAGGAATGTTGAGCTTTGACTCAAGACTAAACATTAATTAGAATAGCGCAAGTGAAGACAATTACAAATTTGTACAGTTTTTGACAAAGAGGTCTTAAGGGCAAAGCAGATGCTCTTTCAATTCTAACAAACTCTTCAAGAACCTCGGAAAAAAGATAAGATTCGATTTCCTGCAGCCATATAAGACTTGACCTCTTAACCCAACAGAAAGAAAACTAATTGTTGGCTGGAAAAAATAGAACAGGCAGGTCTCTCAATGTATTAAAAAGGTTATCATTCGTTTCAAAAAAGTCAGTCAGGGTTATCTTGTAACGAATACCTCACCAGTTCTCGAAATTCCATTCTTTGGTCATGAAATTATTTTACCATTAATACATAAAAACACAAAAAGGCGAATTTTCCTAAAAATTAACAATCAATGATCGCTGATGATAGTTGAGGTGTAAACCTGTACATGTCAGCTGTTTTAGCTACTAGCTCTTACCATCTCTGGCATAGGCCACACAAAAAACCGTCTCTTTATGCCCTTTGAGCGGCTGGATTAGTGTTCCATCGTTTGTATCGTACACCTAAGAACACATTTTTCAAGCGATCACCAAGTTTTCAAAATCCAACAACAAGAAAAGCCATTCCAGATTATTTACCAGAACGCGGTTTCCAGCGGCAACGATAAGCTGGCTACCGTCCGGGTTGAATGCGAGATCGTAAATACTGCAGCGCGAAAAAATAATTCCATCAATGTTTGCATTGCATTAAAGGACAATAACGGAAGGTTTCATAGGTCTCACCACTGCTCTACCCTGTCTTTATCGTGAACTTTATCGACCCATGTAGGAAGCGCTCTCATCTTGAAAAAAAAAAAAACATAAACTTTCGCTAGGATCGTGGTGGAGTATGGGACTGTACCAAGGCATGGTTCACGTGATTTTCCCTCGCGTGCTCCACCCTCGCAGGCACCAGTCAAGGCATTCGCTCCTCGCACGTAGGACAAAAAGAGACAAAAAACCACGCTGGGTCTCTTTTTTTCGTCCGACTGAGGGGAATGCTTGACCTGTGTCGAGACAAACGACTTAAATACGCCATCGTGAAAAGTTTCAAAAGTGTTGAAGTAAAGTTGCAATAGCAGTCAAATAAACTGGAGGTTAGGATTCGTAATTAAAATTCGATGTGCTTACTTATTGCTCCTGTTGCGACCGTAACTATTGAGGCGTGTTTCGTGCGTGATTGTAGGAAGATTTGTTAACTTTGCAACTGAGTGCAAGCAGAGTTGTATGGGGGAAAGTTTGTGAGCCTTATTTGGGAAACATCAAACTAGTCAAAAGCCCAAAAACGGAGTCACTTAATTTTTTGTCACTTAATTAAACCGCTTCTCGACTGGCTTGAATCCGCGTCAAGTTCGTAAGGGTACCCGCTTACCCGAGCTACCCTGGACGAGCCAATTTTTCCTACATCTTCTTATAAAACGTGGTGAACCGTTGCGTGATATGAGAAACAAAAAGTTGGCTCGGCTAGAAGGGTAACCCGCCTGGCAGGGTCACCCTCTTTCGAAGATAGGGCCACCCTCCCAGCCGGGACAACTTTTTTTTTTCATATGAACACTTTGGGTCAGTCAACCGGGACAACTCCACGGAAATTGAAGTCCGTGCCTGTTTCAGTCTTTAAAACGAACATTGTGGCTTAAATTGCTATCAAAGAAGTTAAATCTAAGTCAACAGTGATCGGTGTGAGTGATTTAAAATATAGAAATCCAGAGGCCGAAAGAGAGATATTGAAGTTATGAATTAGCAGGACCAATGAATTATTTCAGCAGGGTTAACGTTAACTTTGACTCGGTCAACCGGAACATCTTCACTCACGTAAACGGTCATGAGAAGTTGGCCCGGCAAGGCGGGTACCCTTCTACCCGGGACAACTTTCTTAAAACGGGGCCTTCGCCTAGGAAGCATGTACTGATACAAGTCATAAAAGCTACTGTAGGCTTATATAACCTCCGATTTTATAAAGTTCAAGGGGAGTGCAACCAAAATTTCTACACCACATTACTGAGTTCTCTTAGCTATTCAGATTAGGTGCAGTACTCCACGGTTCTGTACGCTGATAACGCATGGAGCGAAGCCCAATGTGGCCGAAGTCGAAATCTTATTGGTCGCAGTGATAGAACGTGACTTCATGGGAAGACGCTTTTGACCGAAAGTTCTCCTTTCACCGATTGACTTATCCACTCTCACTTTCCTTTAAGCATTTAATAAACCTTAATTTTTACAAAAATTCTTTCTGTCATTTTAGTATTCTCTTGTCTGGCACCCAACCCTGCATTCTGAATTACGAGTTCAGTAATACAATACTGAATAACTGAGTGAAAAATGATCCGTCTGTGGATAACTGTCATTGATGAGGAGGATTTGACATGGAAACCATAATAAGTATGATCAGTCGGCGAGCCCTTATTGCTAGGAGAGAAAATAAACCTGGCACTTGGGATTGTTGCCAATGGCTGAGATTCTTCGTTTTCACTCTCGTAATCAGTGACCATATTTTTTAACCAAAACGGAAATAATATTTGTATAAGAAAAGTTTTCAATTTCTAGAGGATTAGTTTTAGGACACCAACTTCGTGGCCGCCGCTCCTTTCGTGAGAGACAGCAAATGACGTCATCAAGGTCACCTGAAGTGATCCGTGAAGAGACCACAGATGAAAGACAGATTCCAACTGCGAATCGCAGTGATGAACGTCACGGGGAAAAAGGAAAAGGAAAACGTAAGCAGAGCAGTTCAGGATCGAACGTAGTTTGAACAACAAAAAAAGCAAGGTGACACACGCATCACGCATGCGCGCAACCATTTCACCCGGTCAATGAACAGCCATGGACAGCTGTTTCGGCCTTGCTGGGCCTCATCAGCATGGCGTAGCTAGTTTACCAGACGGGTGTGTTTGTCACTCCTTTAAGTGACAGCTTCACATGCAACACATGTAGTAAGCTGGGTTGGGAACAGCAAAACTGTTCTCCAGCGGAAAGCGTGTGTTTTGGCCACACCGGGTTGGTGTTAACGTGTGTCACCTTGCTTTTTTTTGTTGTAGTTTGAACCACTGGCCTCAGCTACACCGCCCACCGGTGCAGCGTTCTATCAGGAAATTAGAAACATCATCTCAGTGAGATAAGAAATTTAAGTGAGATTGTAACCCACAACAGTGCGAAGTATGAATTGTATCGCAAAGCCTAATGAGAACTCGTCATTTGAAAAAAAAAAAAAACAGTAGAGGATGAATTCACCTAATAGCTTAAATCCTCGAAACATTACCCTTTAGTAGAGATAAAGAGTTGATCTCTTCTCAAGAACGCTTAATTAAACTGTGACCATTGTAGGAAATGAAATAAGACAAATAGTGCAATTTACTGCGGAGAAATATATCTTTCGTAAATATCTTACCAGTGCATTCACAGGACAGGCAGTATATCTTACCAGTGCATTCACAGGACAGGCAGTATACAGTGTCCTTGTGTCCTTTCAATATATCCACCAGTTCCCCTTCAACTGGGTCGTATATCTAATAAAGATATGAGGGAAAAACAATCCTTGAACTTAATTTCACGAAATTGATCCGATTCAGTGGTCAACTGACATCTCTAGTATCAAGACCGTAACTAGCCTGCGAACGCAGACGTACTTCCGACGGGGAGGGGGGGGGGGGGAAGGGGGAAGAAAACGACCGCCAGAAATACGTCTGCGTTTGCAGGCTAGACCATAGCGGGAATATACTCCTTTGCCCGTTCTTACACACTAAAATGCTCTCCTTGCCACAGGTATCAGTTTTAGCCCTTGCGCATGTGCATGTTGTTGTTCTTAGCCAAAATTTAAAAGGTATACAAAGAACGATGGCTAAGTAGTCAATTTTATATCCCTCGGAATGGAAACGAAGGAGGCTCCGTCTGGGTTAGCCTGCGTCGCAGACGAAAATAAACCTAACCGGGGTTTGTTTACGTCTCTGACGCAGGCAACGTCTGGGTCGGGGAAGGAGGATATTCATGAGTGCTCTCAATGTTTCATCAGAAATGTACACGATTTCATGTCGGGACAGTCTCATGGTTCTCCGACAACAGAGCAAGTTTTCCCTGATGTGCCTGATGTTCTACCGACATAGCTTGCTAGCGAAGAGGGAAAAGTGGATATTTAACAATTAACTTAGCGGACGAGCCCGTAAGCCGAGTTGACTAAAATCAGGCGATATTCCGCAAGATTGAGCAGGATAATTGTTTTATTATTCAACACATTGATTGTAAAGCTCAATTTTCTACGTTTATTGGCAAAAAAAAGCTGGAAAAACTACCATTTTTCTCCGCGACCCACAAAATTACGTATATCGCAGGATATACGTTGAGTACGCGCGCACGACGAATATTCAGCGCGCTATGACCATATGTGGACATAGTCACAATGTGTTGAATAATAATCATGAATATCCTCAAAAAAGGCCGTGCCTCCTACGTGACCTGATGTAGGCCCATCTCCACCCCAGGTAATAAACCTCGTCGCATATGTTAGCAGAAACGAGTATTAAGTACCTATTGCAAGGAAAATTACGAGGATACTTAACCTCGAGTCATCACGTGCCCTTATTTAATCACGAACATGACTGATCCATAGCAATAATTTGAAACGCCGTTATCATTCCCACTTTTCCTAATTTAACACAACTCAGCGGCAATCGTTAATGCCAACAAAAGTACATTGTCTCCAGGGCCCGGTTGTTCGAAAGCCGATTAACTTAATCCAGGATTAGCGTAAACTTTTGTTTCACGTTTTCAACTTTTTGGTGAAAGTTTTTTTTGCTTATTTTTGCTTTTCAAGATTGACTTCTTCTAATGTAAAGTTTTGCCGAAAATCAGCGTTGAACAGTACTTGGAAGTAGAGAAATAAATTCCTTGGTTTTTTTCTTAATCTGGGATTAGCGTTAATCGTCTTTTGAAAAACCGGGCCCTGAAGTCCGAAAAAACGCTCCCTCTGGACCTGCATTCCATGTATCTGCTTCTACAGGGCCTAGGCAACTAATAAAAATCCCCGCTCAATGGCTCAAAAGCCGATTAATCTCAACTGAAGAACCTCTTGCTGAAACGAAACCAAAAAATTAGAGTCCAAAACTGTATGTTGTTTTTAGTGGCTGGTACTATGAGAAACTGGAATCGAGGTGTGCTTCAAACCAAAATGACGAAGCTACAACCCCCTTTAAACACCAGAAGCACGGGTTTCTGGGCCCCACCCTATGATGGAGGTCTCAAATTAATTGGCTTTTTGCCTTTAGTCTTCTTTAGGCTCTTGTCGGTCAAGACTTGCCACAAGTCGACCTCACGATAATCCCAGGAGAAAATGTTTTGGCGAGCGAATCGTGATTTTTCGTACGCGAAGTGGATGTGCGAGCGACGAAGTCGCGAGAGGTCCGCGCGCATCTACATGAGACGAAGGACTTTCGAAAGTCTATTGTCGGTCATGCCATGCCACAAGTTTAAAAACGAACCCGATAAATCCCAGGCATAAGCTTGTAAACTTTCCGAAACACTTGCTGTCTGCGGGCTCTGTATTAAACTTATATATCAAAAACTAAACTTGAACTATCGCGTGCCGTGGAAAGATTTCGTGAGAGAAGCGGCTATCGATCACTGTTAACACATCTTGACAGCCGGATGACAGAATTAGGTTTGCATTCAAACAAACCATACCACATTAAAAACAGGCTCTTTCATACAGAATAACAGTTTTGATCATTAAAAAAACATTCATTTGAGATTCGTTTGAAAATACACTTACCAAAATTAAATGTCCTGCAGCCGCGAGAATTTGGGAGCCATCGGGGTTGAAGACAAGGTCGTAAATCCTACCAAGGCAAAATATAACGTGACTTGTAATGAAGAGCAATCAAATTACTGAAACCATTTTAATGTCTGACCATTTGAATGGCTTCCACGCGATTAAGTTCAAACGGCAGGCGACTGAAACCACTTAACATGACGTTTATTTAGTAAAGTTTTATTGACGAAGCTACAATAGAAGGAAAGAAATTAGTAAACCTTGCGTTTGGAAAAGTCATGAAAGGACAAAATGAACGCTCGGAGTAGAAATCTCACTCCATTTATCTTCATTTGAATGATCACACTTAAGAACAGATTTCATCCAGTTTCCAATCAAGGTATAATTAAAGCAGGGGTTACTGTACGCTATCAACCTTCGTTTTAGTTATGATTCGGTCAAGACATGTACAAGAAGACAATCTCTGCATAACTTACCACTGTGCTTGCTTTGATCGGTCCCTAACTTGGTCAAACCATATTTGAGTTACCCGTGTTAAAGCCATTGTCCAAAAAGAAAGCTCTTACTTTCGGTTTGAAGAGAATGCAAAGAGTGAAGTTCCATTAACGAGAATTCCAAAATACTAAGCGTGCGTCTGGTAATCCGACAAAAAATATTCCAGTTGAAGGCGCGCTCCCTAATACATCAGTGATCCAGTAGGAATAGAATAGAAAGGCACCGAAATGATGAATTTATATGACCCGACCCGAAACGACAAAAATAATTTATCTCCACATTAACAGACAACGAATGATTCGCTCCTGACCTCTTTGCATTTACATACCTTTTTAATTTAATCCTTTTAATAAATTGAGGTGTACATTCGAAAGGCAAAAGTCTATTTGCAGAACATCCTTCGCTCTGAAGTCTTTTCTTAAATGAAAGACTGACCCATAGGAAGTGAAAAAGTGATGTCCATCCCATCAAATTAGGGACTTGTAGAAAAACACTGTTGTGCTCTGGTTTATTTTTGAATATTCGTTTTGCTGCCTTTTCACATATTTATGTTGATATACAAAACACATACACCCAGCAACGTTTTTTTAATTAAAATTGTTTCCGGAGCCATTCTTGAATCAGTTTGTCATTTGATAGTATTTTGTACAGAGATTCAACTTGACCCTTTGGCCGGATATGGTAGCTTTGTCTCAAGAGATATGACAGTTTGTTAGTTAGCTGATCGGCATTGATGACTACCGTTTCCATTTTTCTGTTGGGCAAGCCGAAGTGACATAGAAAACAGAACATAGCCGCTAAAAGCGCATTTTATAAGATAAAGACCGTGCTTACAGTATACTTTTACAAGACTTCTGAGAAATGAATTTTTTTTCCCGCTTATATTAAGAAGTACCGGAATAAATGATTGTAAGTAGAGAAGGTTGGACGCACAACCATGAGCCGGTGTGTTTCTTCGTAAATGACTCGAAAATACTAGAAAAAGTCCGATTGCTACCGACTTGAATAGAGCATATTACCTTGTACCTTGCGATTATAAATTATTCATCGATCCCTTTCTAGGCGACACGATTTCCCTAAGCTCCGTATGAACACTGCAACGTTGCTTGTCAGCATTTGTTGGGTGACGACTTTGGGAGCGCGGATAAACGAATCAACAACATTATCGATAAAGGGTTGAATTAATGATCCAAAAGATGTTTCATGTTGGTTCACAATTTATGCCGAAACATAATTAAGTTCGAGCTCAATGAAAGTACTGTTAATACCCTAAGAGTGATTTCTTGTGTATTGTGCCACTGAAATGCTGTTGTGATTTTTCAACACTGGAAAAAGAAATATTTTGCTCGCAAGAGTCAATTAACCATAGCTCAGTTTTGAAGTTGAGAAACCTACTTATTAATTAAGTATCACTTTAGTACATTCTTGAGCAAATATAGGGTAATTGACACTGTTTCGAAGTGGAGCGCAATTTGGTCTGAAATCATCCGTGTGATTTCAAAATTTTCAAGATTTTCAAACTTTTCAAGATTTTTCATCGTTCGATTTTGAAATCGCTAGTCATAATTATAAGAACTTCACTATAGGATTTAAATTGTATAATTCATGAAATTAATTAATTTAATAATGCGAGTTTGCCAATGTGCTCGTCGTCTTTTGCCGTCTATCGCGAATACTCGTCCAATTTCAGTAGAAGAGGCAGGGAGGAAGAAATTGTCCCCAAAATAAAACAATCCATGTAAGTCTATTACAAGTCTTTCTCCAAATACTAAAGTGTCCACAGCAAAAGATTCCATGTCGCTGTAGGGCAGAGAGTATTGATGATATGTGGCATTAAGAGAGGGTAGATCAGATTGTGCGTTACTGTAAGCATTTGAGGCAGTATTAAATATATACTGAAGGTTTTTTTTTTCTTTTTTCTTTTTTTTTTTTGGCAATATTACCAGCCAAGAAAAATATGATTCTTGAGTTTCTTTCTCTTTTTCTTTCCAAGTAATTTGGTTCACGACGAAGACAAAACACGCTATTTTTTACTAGAAGCACATCGCAATTCTCAAAATTCATTTTTCTAAGGATACAAATGTTATGTTTTTTGTCAACTGGTCGGGTGAAATCGATACGCCGGTTTCCTCTTAGATTTTATGATGTAACGCCATAAATATGCAGCCTAGACTGGGCTAGACATGTCGATTCAATACGTGTTTAATTTCCGCTTTTAGGAAATTATCTTTGGCTTTCTTTCCAAACATACGCTCGATAAAAGATAAATATCACACAGGGGTCGCTCAAAGCTTTTAGGCAATTAATCGTCTAATGGACAAGAAAGAGAAGCAGTCATATAATAGCTCTTAAGTGATCAACCAACGAAGACAGAAGCTGACATAAAGAATGCAGAATTCGAGTAAAATTCCACGTTGGATAGACGACACAAAAGGCAATATTCCAACAGAAACGGAATCCGATAAGGAAAAGCAAGAAAATGCGGGAAAGGTGTCACTAACCGATCAAGGAAAAGCTGCAAAATTGCTTCGGAAAAAGTTAGCATTTGCTCTCGCGACCAACTCGAAGATGAAGTCTGATTCTGGTACAAGTGCAAGCGAAGCTTCAGATACAGAAACGACGGGAAAGGGTTTGATGACAAAAGAAGAAAGAAAATCGTCCATTCCACGAAAGATCGCTCAACAAAATTCGAGTATATCGCCCAAAAAAAAACAGCTGGTGGAGGAAATAACCGGAAGAATACAAGAAGACGAAAGCGAGAGAAATGGAAAATCTGTTGTTTTTTCATCGCTTAATGATGCTTTTCACATTGGAGATAAAGAAAATTCAAGTGCGTATTTGCAAAAACAAAGGGAAACAGCAACAAATGCGACTGCTTTAACGCCTCCAAACACGGTCGCTCGTAACAATATGTTATCACGCGAACCAGCGAACTGTGATGCTTCTCTACCGACATTTCACGAACAAGTGACGAGGACCTCCGAAAGGAAGCTCGGTACGCAAGTGCTTGAAAATCTCGCTTTTGTTGAAAATGAATTGCCAAGACTGACAGCTAAAGTCAATGCAACACTAAAAGATTTTCATAGCCTTAACAAGGAAGTTGAACGCGTAAAAATAAAACTTGAAGAGCTAAAGAGAGAAAGAATCAATTACGGCGCCTGAAACATGCAACTATAAATGAAACATTCGTGCTAAAACTGATAAAATCAAGAAAAAAGACAACTTTTGTCTTAATTTACTGATGTCTTACCAGCGTGCTCGTCCCCATTGTTAATAAAACTTTTCGAGATGTATGTTTCTTTTCTCGAACCGCGGGAGTATATTTTTCTGACAAGTTTAATTAACGACAAAATGGTTACAAATGTCGTGTTCATTAACAATTCAACTAAAGCTTGTGCCTGCACGTGCCTTGTAGTGCACGCTTCACCTGCGTTCGAGAGCACGCTTTCAAAGAGCAAAAAATTGCATAAACAATTTTCACCAATTAATATTTTTTCCTGCTGGTGAGGGGAATTGGCATTCGCTATTTTCACAACTCCCATAGACCGAATGCATAAATGGTGGCCAAACAACATTTCATTTGTATTTTGTCCATGCAAACACTTCTCCGCTTGGTAGGTAAAGGTAAAGTCACTGCTTTACGAGCCAGAAGGCCCATCAGGCCTGCACTTATCTCCGGTTTCCTTAGCATGAAGCGACTAGGGTTACCCCCGGCATTAAATTCGCCTGTACCCATTTATACACCTGGGCCCGGTTGTTCGAAAGCCGATTAACTTAATCCAGGATTAGCGTAAGCTTTTGCTTCATGTTTTCAACTTCTGGGTGAACGTTTCTGTTGCTTCTTCTTGTTTTTCAAGATTGACTTCTTCTAATGTGAAGTTTTGCCGAGTATCAGCGTTGAACAGCATTTGGGAGTAGAGAAATAAACTCCTTGGTTAATTTTTAATATCGGATTAGCGTTAATCAGCTTTTGAACAACCGGGCCCTGGCCCCTGGGTGTTAGGGTTAGTAAAGTGTCTTGCCCAAGAACACACGAACCCGGACCACTCGATCCGGAGTCGAGCACTCTAACTTTGAGCCCACCGTGGATGTTCGTAATCTTCGTCTTCCATCATCAACCTTTGAAAGGTAACCTTTTTACATGTAAAACTAAACTCCACTTGCAATAAAGCATTATTGTGCTGTTGTGATGAAAAAAATCAAAGCCCGCTTTTTGAAAACTTTTTGTGTTTCGCTCAACTTGAATTTCCAGGGAGGGAGAAAAATATGGAAACAAACCGTGTCCATGGTAATGATCCGTAAAATCCCGACCGAAAACCAGCCATGCAATCAGAGTGACCCATTTATCCTGAGAATTGCTTGCCAGATAATAGTGGCACACTGATATTTAACAATCAGCCCTTGCGGGCTACGGGTCAATAACCTTGAGGGCGAAGGGTCTAATTGTTTTAGTATCACCCAACTAGTCTGACAGAAAAGGCAATAATAAAGTTAGCAAATGCAAGTTTAAGAAATATTTATTTGGGAATAAAACGAAAGAAAGCGTCACGCTTTTCGCTACTCGAGGACTATTAATAATAGTCCTCTAGTAGCGTAGCCAATCAAAATGCAGGATTTGCATTAGACCACTAGTTGGGTGATACTAATCTGTTTTAGTATAAATACACAGGTGATTATACAAAATCGCGCGCTCTCATTGGCTCGCTATCTCGGATTTATCGGCCGATAATCACCTCGACGGACAAAATGGCTTCCAGTAGTCGTTTGGCCACTGTAAGTGAAGATGATTTCGCGTTGAAATGTTTTTTTTTTTCTCTTTTTTGAAATAATCACCTGTGTATTTATACTAAAACAATTATTCGCCTCAGGCTCAGTGATTATAGATGAATATTCACCTCGACTTCGTCTCGGTGAACATTCACCGATAATCACTTCGCCTTCGGCGAATAATTGTTAAATAACCAACTATGAGGGTAAGTTCATCGTAGATCTCATTAGAAGAGCTCTGCCCAGAGTTCGAGAGAATAGCTATTACCGAGTAGGCTCAAGTAAGGAAGGGAAATATATATTTAGAAACTTCAAAGAATCCAGAATTGATTCCTTTCTGCCTCATTAATTTAACAGCAAATTCTCATTCAACTGAGCCGGTCCTTGCCTTTCACACACTACGCATATCCAAGTTATACAAGTTCACTAGCTTCTGCAAGGACAAGAGCCTGAAATATCATTTTTAAAAAGCACACTTTTAAAGCAGTCCTGGCAATTTCCATTTCAGAAAGTGATTGTTCCGTTAGAAAAACTAGCTTTCTCGTCCATAATACTTGTTTGAAGCCATAATAGGTACATTTGACACTTTTTACAAGTAGATAAAAGAACGGTTGATAGAAAACTAAACCAGCCCCTGCTTCTTCAACGTAATAAAGGTTGCAAGACAATCCAAGACATGACTTGTTGGTTTGTTGCTGAATATCACGTGAGTAAGAAATTTCAGAGTAGGTAGTCTGTGCAATGCTGGATGAAACATGAAATATTGGTTTACGTGTCCTGTCAAACATTGTTAGTTATTTACTAGTGGTAAAATCAAATTCATTGTCTTGAAACAAAAGGTTTATTTGGGTAGCAGATCGTCGATAGAGTCTTCATTCATAAGACGCTTTTCCATTTCAACAAGCAACTTAACGCCATCAACCACCTTCTGGACGAGCTCCACCTCAGAGGACCCCAGACGGTCGAGGTTAGACACATCAAAAACACCATCGTTAGATGCTGTATCTACACCCCCCGTGCCACGCTTTTGAAGACGCAACGCCTTTAAGATTTCGGCAAAACGTGGGTCTTTAGATAGACAGGGAAGCTTTACATGCACGCCTGCGCGTAGCCCCGTCCCGAGGTTCGATGGGCAAGTAAGGATGAACCCGAGATGTTCATTCCACATGAATTCTTTTCCCTCCTTTTTCATGGCGTCTTCGATTAGCTGTAGGCTTTCGCAAAAACGCCTGAATACATCCTTCATATTGCCGCCTTTTTGCATCGAAATAACGCGGGTGTGATCTTCTTCGTTTACCCAAACTAAGACTGTTTTCTCTTCGTTGTGCCAGATCCCGCGGGCATCGGGCCAGTCCCGCGCCATTCCAGACGACAAGAGCAATGGTGAAACCGGTTTATCAAACAGAAAGTGGTCTTCAATTAGCTGGTCTTGTTGCTCTGGAGTCATGTTATTCAAGGGGTAGTATTTTCCTTGTAGACTTCCCGTTAGAGTGTCCAATGCTTCTACTACAACCTTCTCGACTTTTCGTCGTTCAGACCGAGTGCAATGTGGTGGAAGTGCAAGACCACGGATGCTGCGCCCAGTCCTTACACGGCTTGAAAGCACGAATTCAGGATCCAGGTCGTCTCCGCCGATCAGGTTGTCTGGATTTAAGTCTGTCTTGTGTAAGGCTGTTTTGCTGTAACCATTATGCCGTCCCTCGATTACCGGGTCGAGCAAGTCAGCAAAGACTTCATAAGACTCCTACGATAAGACGAAACATTACATAGATCGAGAAAATGTTTGGGTCATAATAGTAGCTTTGCCTTTATGGCGGGATAAAGTTACTTACAACACCCACCGCCAATTCCTGTGGCAGCGTATCTAAGACTGGGAAATCCGTACCCTACTTTTTCAAAGACAGTATGTGTGGGTACGTCCCACAGAGATTATGAACACGTTTCGTCTTAATGCATTTGTGACTTCATTGGAGACATCTCTCTTATTGATTTGATTAACTGGGATGACAAAGCTTGGTAAGAGAAGCTGTTTTAACAAAGATGATCCACCTGAGAGAAAACGATAACTCAAACTCACCGTTTAGATTGGTTTTCAATTGAGTGTCGAAAGTAATTAGCGAATTGCTTTGGTTTTGCATTACTTCACTTAGTGATTGGTTCAAATTTTTCGCGCCACTTTTTCAACCAATCAGAAGTGAAACCCAAACCAATCGTGGCTCGAGCGTGCACATTTTCCCTCGCTTTGTGTCGGCTGCGTGTAATTACTTCGAGTTTTTGGTTTACTGGATTGTCTCCATCCTTTTTGATTGGCAAAAGTAATTACTTTGGTTTTGGTTTTACGACACTCGATTGAAACTTGCTCTATGGTGTGCTGTAATTTGTCTCACTCTATTATACTGTTATTTACTTTTCATCTCAACTGACGGGCATTCAGAAATTAAAATCATTTTTACCTCGTCACCTGCAACGCATCCAACTGTCATGATAAAAGGATGTCCGGGATTGTCTACTCCAGTTTGAATAACCTTATCAAACGTAAACCCTGAGGGAGTCTTCAGAGAGCTCAATCTGTCATAGATCTCTTTCGTAAGGCAACGGCTCATCCAGTTATTATGTTGCGATAGATCAGGGAAGTTGCTATCCACAGCTTCAGCTTCTGCTTGTTGCAAGGGCTCGGGTGCTTGTTGCAAGGGCTCAGGTGCTTGTTGCAAGGGCTCGGGTGTTCCCTCGAGAATCGCACGGGCGTGTTGTCCCGACATTAACTTCTCATAAAGACTCGTGATTGGCTGTCCCTGCTCAAGAGATTTCTCCATGGCAATCAGCAAATTGACGCCATCTATGACTCTTTGAACCTGTTGTACTTCCGACGATCCCAGTCGATCGGAATTCGAAATGTCAAAAATTCCTCCGACTGATTCGGTGTCAACCCCACCAGCGCCGCGCTTTTGAAGGCGAAGTTTTTCGAGAATTCGCGAGAATTCCTTCTGTTGACTTACCAGGGGGATCTTTAAATGAACTCCACCTCTGAGACCTAGCAAGAAAAACAGCCGTTTTTTGCTGAAATCCAAAATATTTAGGCTTTTATGCTATAGTTAGTGCATCGTTTTCAGATCGATACTCCAGTGAAAGATAACTAGTGCTATCACGTAGAATTTTGCATTGGAAAGTTCACATTTTTCCCAGAACGATAGCAGTGATTAGCTAGTTGTGATTGTGGAAAAAATTGATGTGATTACATATTAGATGTAGTTTTCGAACAACCACAATCGATCAAATAAGCCTATCTTGACTGGAGCACATCTTTCTTTGATCAGGGCGCCACCCTTGAACGCTCAGAAACGTAAATGTAATTACTTACTGCTTGTAACCTGTGGCAAGAGAATATAAGGTAAGAGTGCGTATTTCCATATTTGGCCCTATTCCGATGAAACGTTTTTGAAATCTATTATTAGTTCGGCGTCATAGTGCGTGGTTATTTCAAAGACGTCGCCTTATTGGTCAGTCGAAATAGAAGAGGATCGCGTGGTCATGGCAACTTGCTCAAATAATAGTACAACCTCGTTCCCAGGACCTTTTCCCTGGCCAAGCCAGGGAAAAGGTCCTGGGAACGAGGTTGATAATAGTATACCCTCTTTAATTTAAATATGACTGAGCCCTAGTCGCCTTTGCAAATTTCCCTTTCGTAAACGGTCGTTGCCATTTCTCAGAACGGTCGTTGCCATTTGAAACGGTCGATGCTATTTATAACGGTCGACTACACACTTCACTTCAAAGAAAATTAAAAGAAACAAACTAAGAAAAAATATTAACAAAAATTAAGACAAAAAATGAAAAAAAAAAAAACATTTATAAAAGAAAAACTGGAGGAAAAAAAGAGCCCGAAAATTTCATGACTCGAACTCCGGTTCTTAGCCCTCGCCCTAAACAGAACCCTAACCCGAACCCTAACTCATATGACCAGCGAGACACAACTCCCAGTAACCGCAACCTTTTGAGTTCTTAGACCTAATGAGTGTAATCGCAGAGCTAAAAAATGGCATCGACCGTTCTGAGAAATGGCAACGACCGTTTCAAATGGCAACGACCGTTCTGAGAAATGGCAACGACCGTTTACGAAAGGGAAATAGGCGTCGCCTTTACCTGTCCCAAGGTTGGATGGGCACGTCAAAACGAACCCAAGATGTTGGTTCCACATGAAGCCGTATCCCTTTTCCTTGATAGCACTTTCAACCTTGCTGAGTCCAGTACAGAAACGTTCAAACACGGCTTTCATATTCCCGCCTTTTTCCATTGAGATTACACGTGTATGGTCCTCCTCATTCACCCATACAAGAAAATTCTTCTTTTCGTTGTGCCAGATCCCGCGAGCATCAGGCCAATCGCGTGCCATGCGCGATGCCAGCAGCAGTGGAGAGACCGGCTTGTCAAATAGAAAATGGTCGTTGATGAGCTGCTCTTGTTCTTCATCAGTCATTTTAGCCAAGGGGTAGTACTTTCCTTTAAACTCTCCATCTAACGAGTCTAAAGCCTCTGTCACAAGTGTCTCGACCATGCGACGCTCTGCGCGTGTGCAAAAAGGAGGCAGGCACAAGTTCTTAATGCTCCGTCCAGTGCGCACGCGCGACGACAACACATAGTTCTCGTCCAGTTCTCCACCAATCAAATTGATAGGATTCAAATCGGTCGTATGACGATCCGTTTTCTGGTATCCACCATGACGCGCCTCTATCACCGGATCGAAAAGATCGGCAAACACTTCATAGGTCTCTTCATCCCCAGCTACACAGCCAACAGTCATTATAAAAGGATGCCCTGGGTTGTCTACCCCTGTTTGGATCGCCAAGTCGAAAGTAAAACCACTAGGTGTTTTCTTGCCACTCAGTTTCTGGTAAATTTCCGGCGTCAAACATTTTGCCATCCAGTTGTTATGCAGTGATAAGTCTGGGAAGTTATTGCTATCATTTTGAGGTGAGCTAAAATATCAACGAGACAGCATGATCAAGCAATGATCCCTTTGTCAAAGCGATAGATAATGCCAAGTTTTTCTGCAAGGCATTTCTAACTCAGGGGGACGGTTGCTCGAAGCCTGGTTAAGGCTGTCGTAAAGTAACCGTTGGTTTAGAGATTATTATTGGTTTCCATGGCATTTAACGCTGATTAGCGCTAACCTTGCTTTGAGCAACCAGAGCCTGGTTGTGAATTACGCCCTAGCTAAAGTAAGTAACATTCTGCGGACAAAAGTGTCTTGACTAGGGAATGCAAATCTTTCTCTCCAAACTGATGTTTTCTAATTTAAACCTTGTGATGTGCAGTCCCTTGCAAACAATGCATATGTCTCCAGGATAATACGCGTCCCAACATCAGTCGGCGGAACTGCTGGTAGATTTGCACCAGTCAAAAGTTGGAGTAATAATTCAATGGGCCATTTCCGAGTTGCTGTTTCTCTCGCTTTCGAAGTGAGTCTTGGTGTGAGGGAAATGAGTTTGATTTACATAAGAATACGCAACTCATTTTCATTTGAATGGTTGCGTACCAGGACTGGCTTTGAAACTGAGGCATGCAGCAACTCCGAAATGGGCTATTAACATAGAAGTAAATGACCTTGAAGCGTGTAACCTGCAATTCTTTTCCTTGGAACAAAGCTGTGGATTTTAGGACACCAATTTTATGCCCAAATTTGGACATAATAAGAACGAAGCTGCATGCGCGGGAAAATGCGCGAGCTCTGTTACATCCAAATAAGGAAATTTTTAGACTCAAAAAACCCCGGCTCTGAACCAGAGTTAAATGTTTCAAGGTCGTGAGCTTCTAAATAACATGAAAGCAAAATTGCCTACGTATGGACGCATGATTATAATTCCGCCAAATAGTGCGAAATGCCTTCAATTTGGATTGAATTTAATGAATTGATGACTGGTTCCAGGTTAGTTTTGTATAGTATTACCTCTTCAAAACCCTAACCTCTCTGTTGACCAACGGCAACAAATTCACAACAAATACCACCTATTCCAACCAATGATCATGACAAGTGAGAAAACCCGGCACGTGCTTCCTGCTTTAGTAATTAAGAAAGTGCGTGCTTCTCTCAATCAATGAAGAAATACCTTGTTAAAAATACAATATAATTTCAAGTTTTATCTTACGAAGTTTCATCCTTTTTTTTCACTGGTGCAGGCTCCGGCTCTTCAGCTGGTTTCGAATTCGGCTTTTCCGAGCTCGGCGCAGGGTCTATTTCATCTTCGATGGGTGTATCTACAAATAAAGAAAATACAGTTACTTTATTCCCCTTGAGATTCAAATATGACTATTTTATCCCTAAAGCTTGTATATGGTCAAAGGAACAAACAAACGACCTCTCATTAGAACATCCGCAAGATTTTGGTGGCGGACAATTTTTTGGAAAAGAAAAGATGGCAGACACACCGCTTTTAATCGCCTTTTTTCATTCTTGAATAGTATTGCAGGGAGTGTGATCAATGAGGCACGACCGCAAAGGCTTGAAGAGCCATATGAACTTTGGAAAAGGACAGACAACAGGAAGAAATGGAAAATGCGTCTAACCGACTGCAGTGCAGTTGGTTGATGATGATGATGATAATGAACCAAGGCAGTTCTATCCAAGTTGCTCACTTCATTGGCGTTGTCCGTGGAAGCTCGATGATATAATTTCGATTAAGAACGTTTTAAGAAAAGTTGTATATGTTAATGCAAATTACCCTAATTCTGTTGTTTGAACCTCTTATTGCAGATTTAGTCAGTAAACGGTTTAAAGAAAAAACGTTTTGGTTAAAAACTGTTTGAGCATTTTATTATTGGGAAACTATTTTTTTGCGCCGAAGTTTCGCAGTCGTGGAAGGCACCATTGTCCAGTAAACGAATGAAAGAAGTAAGGAAATAAAGCGCAGCGACATTAATTAAGTAACCATATAGCAAAATACGAAGTTCCGTAGCGTTTGATTCCGAAGTATTTTCTTTTTTCACTAAATGCTCTTCTCTCTTATTTTGTCATTAAACTGCCAAAAAGAGTAAACTCGCAATTGACGGCTAATCCTTACCGTGGCCCCCTAACAAAGTTTTTTACAAATTATCCGCCAATCGGGGTGTGCAAATTTGATTGACAGTCACGCCTCCTTGCAAAGTTCGTACAGTTGTAAGTTGAACACCGTTGCATGGGTTGTTGAGTTCACGTATTTACACGTATTTGTCAAATGTGAAAGTTTGTTGGTTAGCCACGGTAAGGCGCGTTGCACTGTAAGATGTATCGTAGATATAAAGCAAATTGCATCTTGTCATTTTTTTTTCTTTTTCACTAGTTAGCCCTGGATGATTTTTATCTATAGGGACCTCCTTTTTGCTCGATACAATCTAAAACCGTCACGCTGAAAAAAGCGAGTTCACACTTTTCGATTCTTCGCCTTATACGTTTTTGTATTCTTGTATTTGCAAGGTGAAGAGGTTTTCCACATTGGACCATTCATCCTCTCGGTTATCACAGACGCTCTGTAAAATTGGTTGGATTGACAATGAAATTGTTAGATAACCGTACCTTTCTGAGCAGTTTTTGATGATCCACAACCCATTCTTGGCCGCAGCCCTTATAGCTGAGTTCTGGAAAA
>OX421456.1:2567500-2632500 GCA_949126865.1 Montipora capitata | reverse complement strand
ATTACTGTTAGTATTATGGTGATGTTCCGGTGAGCAAGAAATCTAGTTCCTTTGTAATTTCCTGCATAAGATTGCACAACACCTTGATTTACTTTCATTGTTCATTTCAGTTTACAGTGTCCCCAATTAGCGCTCCAGCGCTAGAACGACTAGACACTTAAATAAAGTTCCTTTCCTTTCCTTACCTTCCAGTACTGAGAATTTCCAATTTATTGATTTCTTGGTTCCTGAGAGCTGAGAAGTATGAATTGAGTGCATTATTAGCCAAGCTTGCATGTATTATCGTCAATCAAGATTAATTTAATAAATCAAGTTTAATGTCTTACCACCTTTTTCACATGTAAACTTTTAATTAACCTCTCCCGACCTGAGATTGGGACTTTTATACTGTCTAACACCAGTGGATTTTACTTGTCAATTGGGGGCAAAATTTAAAGTGCTACTGTGATCAAAAAATCACTTCTTTTTTTTCTTCAGATTTTGAAAGTGTGATTGCTTAACACTTGACCGGCAAAAGTTTGAGCTTTGATTTTTATATTAAAGGTGGTTTACTTTGAGCGTAAGTTTTGGACTTCATGGCTACTCACGTTCCAAACTGACTGATTGGAGATCAGAGGGTTGGGTCTAGGGAAAAGTGACGTCATTGACTAATTGGCTTAAATTTCAGTGTGTACACGCAGGTTATTATATATGCAAAACACGAGTTTAAGTCTGACAGCTTCAAACTCCTGTGCTCCATATTAATTCAGCTGCATACACATGCATTGCATTCTTAAACCATTGAATCTTTGACATCATTTTCTCCTTGATCCAGCTCTCTCAAGACTTTAAAGTTAGTAATGGCCGTCCATAAAATAGGGAAATTCCAGTTAAAATAAACAGGTGTCTTTTTGAAATCAAGGCTTAAAACTTGCGTCACTTCTGTTTAGTTAACGCAGTTTTGAAATCCAAAGAAAAATAAAAATTGATTTTTTTGGTCATAGTAGCACTTAAAGGGAGTTGTCAACTGTGTTTTTTGACTTTTTTTTGCTGCCAGGGTGACAGGGTATTTGGATTTACAAAACTTGGTGGCTTTGCTGAAGAGTGTATTGTTGACCAAAAGGTAAGTTTTTCCTTAAATACCGTCCCTACTTGTCATAGATAGCAATAATGCTGGGTAATAAGAGTAAAGGACAGGACTGAAAAGTGAGGGAGAACTCAACGGTTGCTGTGTCGTCTTCAAAGTTTGTGAGGCTCTTTTCCGTTGTTTTATTGTTTCGTTTGGGGCACTAACAGCCACCTGATGTCATTGGCGGGACTTCAATTGCACGGTTAGCTTATTGAAAAGAAAAACCTTTGCCCTTGAATTCTACAGTGGATTTGTGGCCATGGGAACATTTTAACCAGGAATATTTTACTCCATTTGGTGGGCTCGTGAGAATTCAGTGTTCAGCCTTGTATTTTATTACGACTGTTGACAACCGAGGAACTGAAAATGGCTCAATTCGTGTCGAATCTGGAAAAATACCTCACAGGAACGAAGCGACCCACAGTGGCAATAAGGTTAGGCTTTTTAATTGAGAATTTTTTCGTAAAATTATCTTCTCAGGTCTCAGGTCTCAGGTCCTTACATTCCCTCACACTGAGCTTGGGGTGCATGTGCTGAAACTCCAGTATACAAGTCAGTGTATGAAGCAGTCTGACAAAGAATCTTTTTTCAGGGTCTGCAGAAGATTCCACCAAGTCTTACATTTCAACAAGCTGCAGCTTTTGCAGTGTCGTATGGAACAGCTTATGTGGGACTCATAAACAAGGCTAACACTCAGCCTGGGTAATTTCATTCATTCTACTAATCTTTTTAATTCAGTCTGTAGAAAGAATAATTTAATTGAGTCTGTCCCCGCCTTGAGGGGCTTTCTGAGGTAGTATGCAGGGATACCCATTGGAAGGTTCCAGAGAGTTTGGTCAATCCTCATCCCCAATTCTGTAATCTTAAGATAAGAGTCTTACCTTCATGATATACATGTACAGTGCTGGAAATAACAGTCGGTCATCGGACATTGTCCGACCAAATTTTGAAAATGTCCGGCCAAATTCACATTATGATCGGACACGATGACCGAACATCTCACCAGCACATCTTGAGTTATCTTCTTCAAGGTGTTGTCAGCCAACAAATTATGTCCGGTCCAATTTGTCAAATGTCCGACCAAAATGAAGATTTGAAAGGACATATGTCCTGTGAATAAAGAAAAATTATTTCCAGCACTGCATGTATGTCATCATAACTGGGTACAGGATACACTGAGGACATCTTCATTGAAAACACAAACAAACCAAGGAGCCAAAAGACTTTGAACACACCCTTCACCACCAAAACTATTAAATAAAATTAATCTGTGATTAGCCTGTGTCTTCATGAAACCGATGCCGCAAAATGGCCACCAACAGACTGTATCCAGTGCACAATTCCTAGTTTGGTCACAGTGGGTCTCAAAGCCAGGAACTTCACTGAAACCTTGAGTACCTTTCAACCATTAATGTCAATGCTGAATGTCTTGTACTAATCCAGAGTTCCCAAGCAAAGGGGAAATCATGCTTATAGGACTTTTTTTTCTCTCTCTGTGTGTGCCACTTAAACGACATAGCAAGCTCGAGTCTGAAGACAATATCAGTGGTCAACAAATTTCAGCCTTTATAATATGTACTGATACCTATCAACCACTTGTCAAAGTTGAATGCTCTTGTATGAAACCAGTTTTTAACAAGACAAGTGGAAATCATATAAGATATCTTGTTTTTCTCTGTGTTACCTATGTACTAAATATATGACATAGCAAACCTATGTCTGAAGACAATAACACTGGCCATCAAACAATGTTGGTCATCTGCAGAGCATGCATTGAAACATCACAACATTTGCTTACACCATGTTCTGTTAATTCTGAGATATTTTAGTGATTTTATTTTGATCCACTAGACTAAGTTCTAATTTGGGGTGAAAAATAGTGGTCCATTTTCAATAAATATCAACATTTAGACATGGCTGCATAGTGTTATATGGTTCAATTTGAATGTTGTTGTGTTTCACAGTCATCTCCTATGTAACACTGGGAAAACAGGACCAGGTTATGGAATTTATTAACCGTAAAGCCTTGTAACCATTATTGAATATCGATATATCAATATATCAAGCATGGGTTATTGGCTTTATTGTTGACAGAGAATTATGTTGATTTTTTCAGTCAAAGTGTTTTAGTGACAGCTGCTGCTGGTGCACTTGGTTTAGCGACAGTTGATCTTGCGGCAAATGTTTTGGGTGCAAAGGTTGGTTACTATAACGTTAAGTAATAATAATTATTATTAGTTTACATTGACTTCTGTCAACAAGACAACAAAAATGTTCTACAGCCATAATTTTTCCAAGGAATGTTAACTTATGTAGTAGTTGATTCTGTACAGTAAAAACTTTTGGCCTTTGCAAGCTTTCACCTTCCTTACAGAACAGTACGCTGCATAAAAATGTATTGTCACTATGGTTGACTTACCAGTAAAATAGTTATTTCTGTCAGCCTGTTCATGGTCAGCATTAATTTTTTAGGTTATTGGAGCTGCCAGTAAGGAAAAACTAGATATTGTCAGAGAAATGGGAGCATTTGCCACAATTGACTACAACAATGAAAATTTGAGAGATAGGGTAAGTACATCTATATTTTTATTCATGAATCAATGAAATATGTGATACTGAGTACATTGATTTTAGTATGCACAAGTCAACGTAAGCAAAACAGTGATATCACTTTACCAGACAGAAGGACTTCTAAAACAAGAGATTTCAAATCCCAAACCCCCTAGGACTTTCTTTAACTGACAAATCCCCTTTCATTATATTTTCAAGAAACATTTAACCTGTAGAATATTTTATGCTTTGAAAGTGACTTAGCCACTGGATAAAGTCATACATCCTTTGAAAAATGCAACTGGGACCAGATTTCCTCTTGGGACCCCTCCAATCCTAAGATATTAATAGTAGAATCCTGTACCTCAAGAAAGTCATCTTTTCATATCTGATGGCCTCTTTTGTGGGTTTTTCTGTGACAGCTGATGAGAAAACTCAAGCAATGCTTGTTTTTGCTTGGAAACTGGCAACTGCAAGTTACATGTAAATGAGGAAAAAAGGTACCTGGGGGGATAATGCCAGAACGTAACCCTACCATTGAGGGATCAATATTGAATGTTCTGTTTTAGATAAAAGAATTGACAGGAGGCAAAGGTGCTAATGTGATAATGGAATCTGTTGGAGGAAAGGTTTTTGCAGAATGTTTGAGAAGGTGAATGACGATGACAATGACAATGATAATGCAAAGGAACATTGATTGTGGTTGCCACAATAATAATGTTAACTACTGACATTTTATGCATACTGCAAGACAGTGATCGCAGCATTTTGATGATAATATCATTGATATTATACGTGTTATAACCCATTGACCCATCAGAGTGAGACTTAATAGATTTTATTCTCTCTAACGCCAGATTATTTTACTCGTCAATGGGGGCGCATCCTACGGCGTTTGAAGTGTGAATCGGTTAAGGAGATGATAATAATATCACACATGTACAGATCTTGTGAACTCCAGCTATTATTTGTGGCATTTTAGGCTCCTGTACCCTGCGAGCAGAGTCTCCTTCGATCTTCCTAGATAAGTTGGGAAGAGGAAGAAGACTCTGCCAGCCGCCTTGACATTTCGTATTGAGCATGCGTTAAAAATTCAAATGTAGTTGGGTGTCAGTCACGCGTGACCGGTAACCGCAACACTACAAAACGAAAACAAACAGTCTGGATATTTTCCAACAACTCTGGCAAACACACAACAACCAAGGAGTCATTTCCTTGGAACCTCAAGATAGTTTTTGCTTTTAAATTCCTATTTCATTTTTTACTGAAAATTTTATAGCTTTCTTGCAAACTAGTTTCTGTATCCGACATAGGGAGGAAATACTCATGGGAATTTAGACAGTTAAAAATAAAATATTGCCACGTTTTTATAAATTTTGAAATGTATTGATGACGCATGAAGATTGATCATGCACAAAAATAAAAAACAGGTTTGACAAGTTGAAACTGGACTGACTCATCCATTTCTTTGGATGAGCGGCAATCAAAGAATCTCGAAGCGGCTGGCAGAGCCTTCTTCCTCTTCCGACCTAACCTAGGAAGATCAAAGGAAACTCTGCTCACAGGGTAAGGCTCCTGTTGCTGATAGCTCCAACTTACCCTTACAGACTGTATATTGTCTTCAATTTTCTGGTTGCATTTTGTAGTATTGCATGGGGAGGAGTTATTCTGCCAGTTGGGTTCATGTCTGGGGAAATTCCACAGGTACAAAAAAATACAATTATTTAGAAATGTATATCTCCATGTGTTTGTGGAATCAAAATAGAATTTTGCCTGCTCTTTTGATATTCTTCAAGTTTCATAAAAGCTGACCAGTTCATGTACATTTACCTATATTACACTTTCATTTTAGTCTAATTGTCTTAATGGTCGGTTGAGAGATTATAAACCTACGGTATTTACATGTACTGGAGACTATTTACCTAAATATTATTATCTTGCTTTCAGTGATGACTAAAATTGATTTGTGTTAACAGCTTTCATGCAATTTTACTAAGTTGGTACTGTAAATGTGCAAAAACCATGGCTAAAAATTATTCTTGCAATGTGTTTACAATGCAGATATGGAACTTACTTGTTTTACTTTTTTAGATCCCTGCAAATGTTTTGTTAGTAAAAAATGTATCTGCTGGTAAGTATTGCTTGGATATAGGTCTAGCATGTTATTTTGATCTGATTTATATTGATATTTTTCCAATTTTTTGTCTTTTTTTCTTTGTCAACAGCTGGTTTGTTTTGGGTAAGTAGTAACAAATGATCTTGAAAAGTTTTTGCAATACCAATTGACTTAAGACTGTTTTATGGGAAAAAGAGTCTTTACACAAAACATTAAGTACTGTGGATTAAACAACTTTCATTGTCAACTCAGCAAAGTCATCTCGGTTTTGAGTGGCTCACTCAGCCTGCACAACTGGGCCCAGTTGTTCAAAAGCCGATTAACGCTAATCCCAGATTAAAAATTAACCAAGGTGTTTATTTCTCCACTAATAAATGCTGTTCAACGTTGATATTCAGCAAAACTTTACATTAGAAGAAGTCAATCTTGAAAAACAAAAATAAGCAAAACAACCTTTCACCAAAAAGTTGAAAACATGAAACAAAAGTTTACGCTAATCCTGGATTAAGCTAAATGGCTTTCGAACAACCGGGCCCTGATTTGCAAATATATATTAAGTGGTAAATCATTGACAATCTTTGATGTAGTGCTTGGAAGTTTATATTGAAAAAATGCAAGTTTTAAGTCCCAATGAATTAATATGGCTCTTTATGAAAGGACCTTTGCTCTTCATTCCTTCCTGAGTATTGAATAATATAATCCATGTAGCATGACACTAAAATGTCTCTGTTGTTGTTTTTTTCCCATGGATATTTCAGGGATCACACAGTGAGCACAACCCAAAGTTGCTCAAAGAATCAATTGATAAAACACTAGAACTGAAGGAAGAGGGAAAGATTAAGGGACCTCACATTTCTGGGGAGTTTGACTTAAATCAGGTTTGTCGTGTTGCAAAATGTAAAGTTGTATTTAAATGTGGTTTGATGATAATGCACTTGGCAGCCTTGTTTTCTGTTAAATTAAGGGGACATAGATGTGGAGTCAACCTAGATGTTCCATTGACAAGTAAAACCATCCGGCATTAGACAGAGTAAAATATGAACAAGAGAAATCATTGGCTAAAACAGCCAATAACCCTCTGGCTCAAGTTGTTCAAAGGGTTGACAACATTATGCAGTGAATAAATTGCCTTTGAAGATGCCTATTAATTGGATACTTCGTTAACCTAAAGGCTAATTGATATAATTCAATAACACTTAACATCAAATCACCCCAAACCACCCTCAGAGCAGCTAAGAGAACTGAAAAAACGGTGAACTAACCACAGGAATTTGATTGCAAGGTCTGCCTCCGGGGTAGGGATTTTGATTGTACAAAGGACTTTTGACCACCTTCACTTGCCGCGGGGTGAGGATTTTGACCAATAATTATTATTTTCTCCCGGGGGTGGGGAATTTGAAAATGTCAAAATCCCCAAACCATGCCCGACCCCCCCCCCCCCCTCACTCCACACACACTCGTGCATAACATTTATAGGTGCATTAACATTATTGTCATGATAACTTGTAAAAACATTGTCTGAGGAAAAGCAATGTTTTGTTTCACCTTTGTTTTTATTTTCAGGCAAATGAAGCTTTCAAGTTTATCATGCAGAGAAAATCAACAGGAAAAGTGCTCATAAGAGCAAGATAATTCATGGCATCAATTGACTGACACTAAGCATTAAATGTTATTGATTAGGTGTGTTATTGACAAAATTCAGATTAGGCAGATGTTTGCATTGAGTGACAAAATTAATTTACAAAACTTTCCAAACAATGGTTTTGATTTTGTTTGGCAAATCTTGACTTTCAAGATGTTAACAAGTCCTCATTTTCAAAGCTGGAATCTCTTGTCATGTTTGTTTTATTGGAAAATGAATAATCAAAGTTAAAACTACAGTATCAAACAAAGTTATCAACATTTTATTTGAATTTTCCCAAATTTTAGCAAAACCTATATTGTGCTTCCTCTGCTTATTCATATTATTCCATTGTCAGATACGTTTTTTACGTTTATTCTCTCCCTGCCAAATGGTTACCATTTGAAAGTTTTGCTAGCATGTCATTAACAATCTTTTAACTGATCAAAATTTAAGAATCATTGTTTGCAATTCCATTCATTGCCAATCAGTAGATAAAAATGTACAGTTTCAAAGTACAAGTCTGTAATGCAAGACACACTAATCCAGAACATGGATTTTTTTTATGTACATCAGCCGTAGATGACTACATGTAACTTTTCTCTGGACATTTTCTCTGGAAGATAGCTGTTATAAATTAGCAACTTTAACCAGATTCTTCTTTCATTGAACATGAAAGATGTCCATTCTTAAATATTTATAGTGACGGAAAGCTTCCTTTAAAGTCAGGATTCCTGGTCCACAAACAGTTGTTGAGGGCACATCTTTTAAAATTTTTCCTCTGCTGTCATCAGTAAAATACTGTAACAAAACAGCCTTTATGTGTACCACACAGCAACAGCAGATGGAATGTTCTTGATCCTCCGAAATTTTTCAAAGGCACATCTGAACTGGCCACTTTGCAGAACCATTTCAGTCATTATAATCAATAAAATCCACTTGACAAATAAAATGGGTTCAATTTCTAAGCACATCTAACTCATTGAAGCTGCGGTTGATAGTCGAATTCTGAACCTTGTGAAGCACCTTGTGGTGTCGGGTTGAATGGTTTGGGCGGAAGCTGCACTGGGTCAGGAGGTTGTGGCATGACTGAAAAACAGTGGCAAAATCATGGTCACCAGTGGAAATGATATGCCTGTTGTGGTTCAATTTTTTGGGGGTTTAGACTATTTCAAACTACCGTAAAAACTCGTAGATAAGCCGCACCCCCAAATTTCAAGCATGTTTGTTCTTGACAAACTTGCCGAAATCTTATGCTGTGTATTTGCAGCAACCTTAAAAAGTTAACTCTCAAAATAGCTTATCTTTAATTGATTTGGGACTGACAACACTTGTTTCATTGTTAAAGCCCAAAGTTGAAATAAAAACGATGAAATTTGAGCAAAAATAAAGTGCAGGGAACGATACAAACTTTGCTTAGAAACCACACAGTCATTCACAGAAGGAAGACTGGACCAAGTCATGCTCAGAAACCAACATTGGCATCACTGGTGTGTGTATATCATGTTTATAAAGATATACATATATGGAAGCCACTGATTGCAGAAAAACGTGTTGTTAAACAAGAGTTTAATGACCCCATGGACAAACACACCATGCAGGTGATGAAGGGCAACAAAACAGTTGGCCATTTGCCTCATGAGTTCTCCTGCGGTATTTTCTCACACACGGTGGAGAGTTCAAGTGATCGGTCGAAAAATAGGTTTAATCTTTATTTACTGAAGGTTTTTAGTGTTACTTGTGACCTCAGACCAGCCAGTTTCCTCCCTATGAAAGCAATGGTCTTGTAGATAAGCTGCACCCACGATTTTGAGCCCAAAATTTTAGCAAAAAGATGCTGCTTATATATAAGTTTTATGGTAGTTCAATTTTGATCTTTCTTTACCTAATATTCATTATCATAACCCGAAAGAAAACTTTAAGGAAATTTTTGAACCAAAATATATAAAATTGAACTATAATTATGAAGTGATAAATAGTTATTATTTCATGTACAATGGCATTGTCTGTCATTAATTTTGTTCCTTGTGATAAGAGTTTTTGTGGATTGCTCTTGATGCCCTTGAAATTATGTATCAAAGGCCATTCAAATTTAAATGAATGAAGTCAAGGAACTATACCTGGTTTAAACTGTTCTGCAGTCATTCTTGTGATACATATTCCTATTCCTTCAATTAATGCCAACAAGATGGCTCCAACTGCTGCTGATCTTAAAGCTGCGGAGGGTCCCCCTGTAAGTAAAGCAAACTAGTCAATGCTGTGAAGAGTACAAAAGTATTTAATGGCAGCAATGCCTGACAGGAATCCTTGAATTAGTGAATTAAAATGAACAATTGGGTCCTTAAACCCTTTCACTCCTGTAAGGGCCAATGAGACTTATAGATTTTACTCTGTCTAATGCCAGATGATTTTTACTTGTCAATGGGAAACCCTACAGGAGTGAAAGGGTTAACAACAGCTAGGTTCACTCCAAAACTATTTAAGCCTTTCACTCCTGTAAGGGCCAATGAGACTTATAGATTTTACTCTGTCTAACGCCAGACGATTTTACTCATCAATGGGGAACCCTACAGGAGTGAAAGGGTTAACAACAGCTAGGTTCACTCCAAAACTATGTCCCCATTAATAACATGTGTAGTCCACATTCCAGTTTGATGACCATCTGACAAAAAAAAAAATTTTCCAAGACAGCTGAAACATCTTCAGAAATGTTGTAGCAGCAACTACATGTATGCATATTTTTCTTAATACAAAAAAAAAAGTTAAGGCAAGGTTGTCAGAACAACAGAAATCACATCATGCAGCAGTAATTTCAGCATGGAATAATCTAATACTTGTATGTGTGGCAGTTTTGCTTAGCCTTGGAAAAGTTAAATATGACATTGTTTAAATTGAAGAAGCTAGCCAGAGACACACTGATGATGTTTTGAAGGATCATATGCATGAACATGTAATTCAATAGTTATCAAAAGGCAACATTTACTATCACTTCCTTTAAGTATAGACACTGACAATAATGTCACTATGTACACCGTATAGTACACAAGTATAATGTCATTGAAAATGATTTGAATCCAGGGACGACATACAGTATAACTTGATGGAATTTGAACATGGCTTCCGCTTCTAAAGGTTGTCGAAATAATGTCAGTCATAACACAATAGGGACCTTCAGATTCTAGGTTCTCGTCCTAGAATCTAAAGCTCTCTAATTGTCCTTCTAAGGACTACATGTAAGTTATATCACTGTCATTGTTACCTCTGGCAGCAAGAACAGCTCCTGTTATAGCGCCACTTCCTATCGAATTCCAAGGATCTTCCTTGCCTCGTATGCCCATTAAACAACAGTCAAATGTGGAGAATAGCCCACCCCATACGGCAAAATTACCTGTAATAGACAACAGTATAATGCTAAGACCATCACATCCCTTGGATGATCACCAAGAAATGGCAATCGCATCTCTTGTGCTCACTCTGCTAAACAAAGGAGATGCAGAAAAGTGACCGACCTCCAAGAACTGGAGCCCTTGTCTTGACTGCTCCTATGCTGCCATATAATCTTGAACCCTGCAGAAGAAGCACAATGTTCAATTCAACGCTTCTTATTATTGGTTATAAGGTGAATAAAAATACTAGTAATTTATTATACTGTATTTGAAAGTATATGTGCATGTAAAACCAGACCGCAAAAGTACCAGAAGGCACATGTATAGATTTCCACTAAATGCCTGGCACTTGAGTACATCCAGATGTTAATCAGCTGGAAGCCTTTCAAGTGGAGGATCCTTTAGGAGCCATTGGCGCTATAAAAGCTCATTGACCACCACTTTCAACTTTTAATTTATTGCTTCATAATTCTACCTTGGCCGCAAGCTGGTCATAGATTTTGCATGACCATTACCTTTTGTTGCCGACACCAGGGAAAAAAAATTAAACACTAAAACTTTCAGCTATAAATGGAACTTCCTCCTTTGCAAATTTTTTGGCAGATTTCAAGTCCAACTTTTCTGAGAAACTTATTATAGCAGCCCAGCTTAAAGGTGAAAAATTACAGTTGAAATATTGTAACTAAAATAAAAAAGGCACAACATTAATCGCTCACTGAAAAACTATGTCCCATTAACCCTTTGACGTTCAAACCGGCTGAAACCGGCCAGACTTAGTATTTTACTCTGTCTAACGCGCAACGATTTTACTTGTCAATGGGGAACCCCTGGGAGTCACACTTATGTCCAGGTTTGCACCTAATTAGATGCACGCCCAATTTTGACATCCAACACAAAGTGTCCCCTTAAGTCTAAGCATTTGCTACCTATTTTCAATAATAAGGTAAGGGTAAAGGTTAGCGTTATTTTTAGCTTTGGGTAAATGCAGCAGTTAATCTTTACTTAAAGAGCAGCATTTGGGGGACACTTTGTGACATAAATTGTCTGTATTCTGAGACACAAGTGACGTTGAAGTTGGCGAGAAGAGCAAAGGGACACTTCATGACGCTTATTGAAATCCGCGTGCATCTAATTAGGTGCAAACCTGGACATATCTCGGGAGTCAATGGGTTAATTGAGGTACAAAAAAGTGAAACATGTGAAACATGAGGTTGGTCCCTCCAAAAGAAACTGTGGTTTCAGTGAGTGCTTAATCTCGTGGCGTAATCCTATGTACTTTGCTTGTACATTTTGAAAATGTGGACCAAGAAACTTAACGAAAGACAACAAAAGTTTTTTTTCACACCTCAAGCCAATGTACATGTTACAACACCTTGGGTAACAATGTCAGACTGTCAGGCATCTAACAACAATGGTCACCCAGCTTTAGTCGTTAAAAGGCCAGAATCGAAAACTCTAACCAGTGGATAAGTCACCATTCAGAGTATAAAATTAATGTACTAGAATTTCAATGTTGGCTAAGATTTTTGCACGCCTTTGCTAAGAAGTGCATAGATTGTGCATACTCGCAGTTATGCCAACAAACACTGAATCTTTACACAGATTGAACCTGTTGGAAAAGTGACTTGTAAACTGCATAAAGTTATCTGGCCTTTGAACAACTGAGGCCAGGTTAAAACTCGCACCAAGTCAATTATTGGGTTGATCTGAACCATTCGCAAGCACACATGGGACTGATTGATAAGACATTAAACAAAGAAATAATAATTATTATTATTTTAACTGCAGACAGTACTGTTTCAGCCTTCTGGGCCTCATCAGTGCAGTGCTGATGTCTGGGATGGAGGTTAAGCTTATAAAGCCACCCCAAATGTCCCACACATGTGGTACATCTAAGCCATGCCAGAGTGCTCAAACTAGCGAGATAGTGAGCATGCACAATTGCTAGCGGCAATGACTCATCCCAGTAGAGTGCTCAATTTGGACATGAATGCAAAAGCTTTGTAATGCCAAAGAGCTATTATTTTATTAATTTTTTTCCAAAAGGGCACCGTAACCAATCCTGCAATCTGATTGGTTCTTGGCACAGTCTGGATTTCCCTATCTGCGCCCACCGGCACGGTAACATGCCAACAACAAATCAGATTGCAGTTGCCACGCCATCTTGGAAAAAAATGTTATTTGCAGGCTAAGGGTCTGTCAAAACAGTGAAAAACTATAACCTTGGTTTTGACAATGCTGCCCTTGGCCTATTTTCAAGACTTTGGTTACAGTTTTTCACTATACAGACCTCACAGCCGACAAATAACATCATATGCAAGTACCGGCCACCTATGAAAAGAGTAAAAGAATGACATTTGAGCCAAGCAGATTGCAGTAATTATTGATAGTAGGCCTGGAATGCTGGTGAATCGAGAAACAGACAACATGCACAAATATGGTGGGCAATGTATTCACATAAACGACAAATCAGCTGTTTCACAAAGTACGCTTTCTGCTTCAGCAAATATCGTGTGAATTTGGGGAAAAGTTCACAGAATAAGCTTAAGTTGAGGTAGACAAATCGCCTCAGTTTGTACAGTTGAGTGGTAGACATACCTTTGGAGAATTTCTCCATCCTTTCATGAACGAAAAGATCCCTCCACCGATCGCCCCCATCGCAAAGGCCCCACCACAATCATCGACAATTCTGTATGGACTGCAAAAATGAGTCAAACTATCTTTAAACAAAGTTTTGAAGCGCTGGAATCGTGCTCGAATACAGCCTAAAATAGGTATTAATAATGAAAGGAAGGAAGATAGACATTATCGAAGCGTGATAAAATCGTATCGAGCAAAAAAACAGTATTCTGAAGGCCATGAAAACGTAACAAATACCAGGGTTCTCTAGCATATTCCTCCATTTTGTCTTTCGCACGTTGGTCAGGTGTGACGCAATAGTTGTAAGTTCCATTTATCACAGTATTTGATTGGTCAAAAATTTGCGCCAATCATGACATTTAAAAGAACGTAATAAAAGACTATGAGGAATGCTGGGTGAACTGCTCTCCACCAATACCAACACGAGAAATTCTCCCGCCAATTTTGTAGCATCCAATATGGCGAACATTTGTTGATAATTTGCTTTGAAATTGATTAGATCGTGTCGTTTTCCTGCGTATTGCGCCAGAATGTTGTCTTTTGTAAATTCAAAGACGTCGTTGACTACGCTGGCTGAGTGGAGTCCCTCGGATTGGCCGGAATCCCTGTCAGAAATGAGGGTAATTTTCAAAATGTTGCGATGTACTAATTGAGTTATGTGTACCTGTAAGCCAGTTGAAACGCAATGGTTTGAATTGTTTACTTTTCTTTTCCAGACGATCGACAATCTTCTGAGATGTTCTATTTGTTATGAATATTTTGATGTTGCAGTGATCGTTCCTGATTGTTCTCATAATTGTGAGTATAGTATGCGAGCAGGCTCTTCAGTTCTTCGAAGTCTTTTAAGATTGTATTTAATTTCGTACGTCATTTCGCCATATAGTCAGCGAGTTCTTCAATCAGTCAGTCAGCTATTTATTTAGTCATCCCCCCAATCAACAACAATGTTAACAACAATATCAATATTAATATTCTTCGCAATAACAATAATAATAATAATAATAATAATAATAATAATAATAATAATAATAATAATAATAATAATAATAATAGGAAAAATACAGGAAAGATACACAGAGCTACATGCAGGCATGAAACAACTTTAAACACAAGCGTTAAACAAATCAATATTGTTTTTGACTTTTTCGGAGGCTACCATGAAGAGCTAAGGAAAGGACTAAGCTCAATAAAGAACACTGACAAAGAGCTGTCCTTCCTTATTGAATGCTGTCAAAAATGGATTATAGTAAGAAGTTTCATGAATATGTATAAACTGTTTGAATGTAAAGAAGACGATGAAGTGTAACCTAACTACTCAGACTCATGTCCGCAAGTTATGTGAATGATTCATGAAAACAAAAATGAAATCTACCATAATAATTGGGAAACTGTACATAGAAATCTGTACATAGAAATCAAATTAATTTAACTCAAATCAACTGAAGTTGAGGAAAGAGGAAAACCGGATTACCTGGAGAAAAACCTCTCAGAGCGCTTGTAGAGTGGAGAACCATCAGACTCAACCCACATATAATGCAGAGTCTGGGAATCGAACTCCATCCACATTGGTGGGAGGCGAGTGCTCTCGTCATTGCGCTAGCCCCGCTTCCTTCCTCCCCAATTCTATCCTATGCTTTATTGAAGTCTCAGGATCACCTGGCCACTGTTTTACAGAAATCTGTCAGAAACACGGGAAAGGGGACTCTGGAGAGTTAAAATTTAAAAAATTCCTGAGAGAGCATGATCCCCGGACCCACCTAGAAACTTTTTCGTTGTTTTGGAAACCAGTCATTTTTTACCCTAGATTTGCCCCTGAGGATGTTTTTCATTTGACAGAACTGACCAGTCAGACCATACATTTGGAAGGACTAACCCTACAACACCTTCAAATTAACAAACTTTGATAATGACATATACTCATGCAAGTGTTCCTTCAGATTTTTGCACTTCCTTTGCAAACTGACAGGTCTGGCCGGCGAGTTCTGACAAAAGGAAAGTGCCCTCAGTCTTATTGAGTTGAGCACAAGTGCTTTATTTATTGGGGAGACTGCAAATCAAACCAAATCATAGGGAATTAAAGCAAATCAGACCACATCAATCAGTCAGTCAGTCAGTTTACACGTGTGTATGTTTTGATATGTGCAATGACCTTTCATAAAATAATGATTACTGGTACTTTCAGATTGTTCTCTTTGTATAAGAAGGTCTCTCAGCTACGAACCTCAATGTCCAACGTGTAAGATGGTAAGTACAGAAGTACATGAAAATGATTTTGTTCAATGAATTTGGTCCAAAGAACAACACTTTTGTGGTCGACAGAAACCGGTAGAAGTGCTAGAATTTATCACCCTTTTTTATTTTACAGAAATTAAATCCGCCAAGCTTAAGAAATAACAGAGTATTAGATGAATTGGTGAAAAACTTTATTAAAGTTAGGTAAGTTGTTTATCGTTAGTTTACACTGCGGTGTGTGTTTGGGTAGGTTCCCATCAATTTTCTAATTACATTTCCCACCCTTTTATAGGAGGCAGTGTGGCCCAGTGGTTAGGGCACTTGCCTTGAAATCCGGTAATCCTGGGTTCAAGACCCGCTCTGACCACTCGTTGAATTTGTTCCTGGTAGTACCTGGTTGAACTTCTCAGCTGCACTTGTAAATAGCCAACTGGTTTGCCTCTGGCCAGTTGGGATTCTTAACAGTTTCGTTCATTGTGTTTCAATGGCCCTGAAAAGCCCCCATGGGGAGCGGTCAATTAAGTATGTATTGTATTGTATTGTATAGGTACTTACTACTATAGTTCTAGCGATGAATATTTTCAGTGTCTCAACCTGCTTCTCTTTGGGGAAAAATGGCAACAGCTAATTCTAATTCGTGAAGTCCAGAGGAGAGGATATGAAAAAAAGATCCTAAGGAAAAGTACCGGGTACATTAATTATTAAGTTTAGAAATTAAAATTTCCTACTAACTAGTTGTTGGGACAGGGAGGCTAGTATGTTCTATTGTTGGGGCAATACACCATGGAAAGAGGCAAGAAAATGTGTTTAAGGAAACAATATTATAAATACCAGTGGGAGTGGGACTGAACTTGGCCTCAGTTAACAATAGTTAGGTCCACCCCTCCCCTTTAACCCTTTTCCACCTGACAATGAGACTCCCAATCTCAATCTCTAAATTTTACTCTGGCTAACGGCAGACGATTTTACTCGCCAATTGGGGCACCTCAGGTGTGAATTAAGAGGTCAAGCAGATCTTTCAAGTGATAAGTTTTCGGAAATGCATTGCCGTAGCTGGCGGTTCTTTTTGGAGCGTGAGAAGTCTGGGGTAGGGAAAAGGAAGGTTCTTTCTTTTCCCCACCCCTGCCTTCTCGTGGCTTTGCTGCTCGGGATCTCTTGCTTTCCACAACAACAGAACCACCAGCTACCCAGTGTACATTGCTGTGGTGATTTCCACTTTTTCAAATGTGACTATGGTTATTTTTTGTAGTTCACATAATAGTTTGTGTTTCAGGGCAAAGTTGTTGGATTTAGTAACCAGTCACAAAAAAGATGGTGTGATCAAGAATAAGAGCATTGTAACAAGTAATAAAAGAAGAAAGGTAGAAATTGAATTCAAAATATCATAACTATTTGTAAAATGGGTAGCATGTAATTTATATTACGCACTCATTGGCTAGCCACATTGCTGACGTCTTCAGCACATGTGCTTAAGGTAACTCAGTTGTTGGACAATATTTTAGCAGTAGGCTTTGCCCGTCATTCCCTGTCCAAAATCCACTAAAAAGCCTCCTCCTTTCACTCCAGGTGCCTCCATTGATCTTCAGTTGTCAGAAAAACTTTGCATTTTCATTTCTCAGCTCGTCACTGATTCTAGTCCATTCCAGAGCTTATTCGTGGCGACTCCTCATGCTGACAACCTCTTTTCATCTGGACTCTTGTTAGAACTCCTTCAATCATGATATCGTTTGCAATGGCAGCTTCAAGGCCTAAACAATCAGTTAAACAGTCTCTCAATCCGGATTTTGTTTATGAGTTTCCTGGCTTGGTTTCTCCCACAGAAATTGATGTGCATTCATTGCCATCTAAAATAACTGTTTGTTATTGTTATTTTTTCCTTCTAATTTTATTATTTAAATTGTTTTGTTTTGAAGAATATATCTTAAATTAATAATGTCCTATTTAATTTTCTAAGAGCCCAACTGGCATCAAGAGGGTCATGACAATCTCATGACATTTTTTGTTTGTCGTTTTGGATGACCTTTTCGTTTATTGTAGATTTTAAATTTGGGGTAGGGGAAGTGTAATGTCTACATGCCAGACAGGACTCCAATGCAAAGCGATTACTCATGAACAAAACACACAACACGTTTCAAGCCTCCAATGTGTTCTTCTATTCTCTCTCATAACGCCGTACAGCCATAGAGGTTTACACAGCTAATCCACTACACTACAGGAGGTTAGGGATAGGTTTGTTCTTGACTATAAGATTTGGTTGAAAATGTGATAATATTGGGATTGCATTTTGAAAGGAACTAAAAATAAGAATTAAAGATGTATGATTTCATTGATCATAGGCTAGTCATGCTAGACCTGAAAGCAGCTCAAAGTCATCAAGTCCAGGAACAAAAAGGCTGAAACTTGATGATACAGAGAAGGAGATTATAACTCCAATAGAATTAGCCGAAAACAGTGAGGCGGAAGGGTCAAACATTGGGTCCGTTTCAGCCACATCTGAAGTAATTAAAACAAAGGGCAGTGATGAGCATCTGAATGTGACCTCCAAACAAGAACCAATGGTCGTAGAAGAAAGCACCGTCAAGAGGAAGCTCACCACAGAACTAGCAGATTCAGATTTTAGTAAGATTCTGAGACTGACTATCTGATATGCCATGAATGCTCAGATAAATGCCCAAAAACCATCCTCCTCTGAATAAACGCCCTCACCTTTAGGGTAAAAAAGTTGACAAAATTAATGACCACCTTCCAATAAATTGCACCCTACCTTCATTTGATAATCACTGTAGCTACATAGTGTGTAATAATGCAATTGTTTTAGTTCTGTCTTAAGTTACTTTTTGTTTGGAAAAAAAAAAAGATAAAACTCATTTGAAGGAAAAATTAAATTTAAATTAAAGCAAATGCCTCCAAGAGAACAGGCAGTGTTTGGTAACATATAGGCATCTTTCAGGATCAGACCTGCCGAAAATCCCTGAAGGTGAAAGATCTTTGAGGAAGGAGCTTTGAAAGATCTTCCCTGGATCAAACTATCTGAAAAGATCTTAAACACGAAGATGCACTATAAAAGGCCTGGTGCCTTAGGTACATGCAAATGATTTATCAATCAACTGTGGGTGCAACCAAAACCCTTATGGAAATGTGTCGGTAATATGTCGTAAAAATGTTATTGGTCGTTCTTTTTTTAAATCTCCAGTCCCTTTTTCTCGCTCTAGAAAGCATCTTTTAGGGCTTCCATCTCTGTGTTGCTCTTTGTTGATCACCGTCTTGGATAATTAATCAGATGTGCTTCAAATAAATTTGAACAAAAGCAGTGCATGAAGCAACCCCTTTTATAATGCGTCTTCTTGTTTAAATGAAACTTTTAGTGTCTTGCAATGATCCAATATAATACCTTTAAAATATTCAAAGGTCCTTGGAAGAACGTTACATAAAGTTTTGAGATCTTGGAAGAACAGTCCACTTAATTTAAGTGACTTTAAGGTACTTGCTGTACTTACCGGTATGCACTGGTCACTTAGATTTCTCATGCCAAAGCTCTTCTCCCCAAGAAGATGGAAAGTGACTCTAAGTTGTGACATTTTTAAGCTACGGCTAAAAAGGATGAACTTTTGTTCATTCTCTTTTAGGCGAGTGTCCAGTTTGTGGTGACATGGTTCCTCACAGGAAAATCAATTCACATCTCGATTCATGCCTCACAAGAACAGAGAAGAAAAGTTCCTTGCGAAGGTGAAAGCACAGGAGACTCAACCACCATTTTTGATTTGGGTGAAGAACAAGTTACCCGGGGGGACCGACAGTTGGCCAACAGGTTTTTCGGGGAGCTCTTCTTCACAATTACCCTCTTTTAGGGGTCAACAAAAGCATGGGTCACGTCCAGATTGGTCTCTTTTAGAATTTCCGACGAGCATTCCCCCCGGGCAAGTTACATAATCCTGTCATATAAAACTTTTAAACGCACACAACCTTTCTTTTCCATCATGGATTCTTTATCCAGTGATAAATTTATACTGTGAATCACGAGACAAAATGTCCCAGTAAATCACAGGGAGCTTGTAAATCTGCTGGACAATCTGCGAGTTATGCAAGCCATGCAAATTTCGTATCTAAAGAGCGCTGATAAACAGTTTTTAAGTCTAACTAACCATTTTAAAATGGTTGGCTTTCAGGAATCGTGTGACTCGCATGGCTTGCATGTGTCTCGCATCACTTGCAGCCATGACTTGCATGGCTCGCTGGCTTGCACATTGTCCTCACTCCTCTTTAATATCAATGAGAAGCAGAAGATTAGTTCAGGCTTTTCAGTTAAAGAAATACTGAAGGTGTGACAACCTTCCTGGTACTGGTGGACAAGAAAAAATAAGTTGGTGTCATTAAGTAGTACAATAATTGTGTGGATCAGGGAATTTACTTGGTATGCTTTGAATGTAGCAGTAGCCAAAGGAGCATGAAGTAGCTTAGAAGAAAACCCATCCCAAATTTTGCCCTTACAAACTGTAATAGAATTCTGTAGACAAGTTAATTTACTTGGCAGGGCCATAATTACATAATTATGGATGGCATGCATAATTATATAACTTTTTTTTTTTTACCTAGAAAGAAAACAAATGACATAATAATGGAATGGCATGCATAATTATGTAACTTTTTTTTTTACCTAGAAAGAAAACAAATGGACCAAAGAGTCTTTGCAGTGTCTTGGCCAAAAAGAAACATCTAAGAACTGTAGAGTGTAAAGAGACTGATCTTGAAGTGACATGTATATCCAGTGACGATGATTTTTCTTCTAAAGTGACACAAGAAACATGTTCTTCAAATTCCACAAATGGCCCATCGACTCTGACAACAAAAGGCTCCAATGCTCTCATGTATGTTTAATTTGTTTTAACCTCAACTAATGTTAATAATAGATACAGTCAATGTTGACTGAGCTATTCTCAGCTATTCTCTTTGTAGTCAGACTGTACAGAAAAGAAAACCACTTCCAAAGCTTGTCTACACTGTCATGGCAGAGAAAGAGTTACGACAGAGACTAAGAGAGTGGAATTTATCAAGCAAAGGAGACAGAGCAGTAAGTATAGTATGTTGTGGCTCAAAATTTTCCAACCAGTTAAATTTGTATTTTCCTTTCTTTTAGATTATGATAATGAATAATAGACAAAGAAAAATCAAAATTGAAATGTTTTGAAAAATTTTAGACAAAGAAAAAATTTGAACCACAACACATACATGACAAGGCGTGGAAAGAATTTTGTGAAGAATTCTTTAGTAGGCTGAAATCTGATGAAACAAATGGTTGAGAATAGACCATTTTACAGTAACATTACTGTTGTAGCTAAGTTACCTGGCCTATGAATGGAAGCAAGGCTGCCGGTGACCCTGATTTCATACAAACCTCTGTGCTTTTGCAATGTTAATACGGACTAATTAGAATCACAACAACACAATTTACATGATAAAAGCAGTGAGGTCTGTATCAATGCAAGGTCACCGACAGCCTCGCAGCCATTCATTGGCTAGGTCGCTGAGCAAACAACTGTAAAATGGCCTATTTACTTGATCACAAGAATGTTCTTTTGCAAATGCAGTGCTGGCAAAAGATACAGTGAAACTATTAAGTGAACACAGTGATATCATAGGCTAGATTTAAATTTTGAACTAAATTGCCGCACTGGGTTTAGAAGGCATCAATGCATCAATTGGCTAGTTTTCTGAAAATAATGCAATTCTTGTGATTTTAGACCCTTGTAAAAAGGCATCAAGATTTTGTTATGCTCTACAATGCTCAATGTGATGCTGAAAAACCAATGACAGGTAAATACCATGTACTAACAGAGTTTCATGCTGTCAATTAAGCTGTAACTTACTATACAGCATAAGAAAATGAGTTTTGTAATATATTAGTTAATATCTCTTGGGAGGAGAACATACCATTTAGTCAAGCAGAATCGAGCCATTCTCTCTGGCAATGGGTGACTAAAATAGCCAGCTGACAACTTCTGCTTCCATACATGCAGCATTGCTTCCACGAATGGAAGCACCCCACATTGAGAGTCAGAAATCAGGGATGACTGGATTGCATTTGACCATAACATAACAATAGTTTAGTTGGGTCCTGCCTTATTATAAATAAAATAGATACTCCTTTAATTTGGAATAACAAAGGAGGCAACATCATTGGTCCTGTGGTTAGGGCATTGATTCTGCATGGGTTGGCATTGGGTGAAAATCCTCCTCTGACCATTGGCTGCATTTCATAAATTCAACACTTCCTCACTTTATAAAATTAATATGCAACTGGCTGCCTCCTAGTTTGGTTTCTTAGATCATTAGTTTTTAAGAGGGTCACAATGTAAATGACTGAGGTATCAGTGATACTAAGGTAAACCCCTGCAAGTGCTGTGTTTTAAGGGTAGTAGCAATGATGATGATGATGATGATGATGATGATGATGATGATAATGACATTGATGATAATAACATCCTAATAGTTTACATGAACTTGCTTGTAGCTGCCCAAATTGCTAAAGAAGTCGAAAAAGCAGAGAAAACAAGAACACGGGAATGTTTGTCTCTTACAGAAGCATCAACGTCTGTATGTATTATTGAGTATCTGATGCTCAACTAACTGTATTACTTTCCTAAATTGGATTTTTTTTTGGCTTGGTGATCTTCCCAGATACAAATTGAAGTTACGATTGGCATACTTTTGTAATATTATTTTCATTACAACAAGTTATGGGTTGATTGCTTGTCAGGGTCTGCGGTTTGACAAAAACCAAACTGAGGAAGACAGGGACAAAATACGGCAAAGCTATCGTAAGTGGCAAATTATTGTTGTATTCATGGGGTATGACATGTTAATAGCTTAAAACAATGGAACCAGTTGACAAAAAGATAGAGGAAAAATTTTACTGCATGAATTTTAACAATGATAGCACAGTTTTGGACACCAAACTTGTCATTTTGTCAAGTGACAGTGTTGTATCAACTTATTTATGTCTTCCCAAGTGACTGAACATCAGAATGACTTTAGCAAGCTCATTGCCGACATACGAAGAAGGCAGCAAGGCAAGAAGAAGACAACTGCAACAAAGGTGTCAGGTTAGTTGAATGACATTGCATTTTGTTTCACTCTTAATTAAATTATTCTTTTTTTTTTGTGAAACTGCTTTAGGAGGATGTCTGATGCAAAATGTTTCAGGTTTTTTGGGAAAATTCCTGTTAGGACTCCCCAATGTTTCGTATCATTGAGGGCACTTCATTACTAGTGATATTACCAATACTTCGATCTCAATTAAATAAATTTTAATATTATCATGAATTAAAAGGCCAGTTGGGATTTTCATATCTGTTGTGTTCATTTCTATCTGGCCCTAAAGAAACTCTTTGGGGCAGTGATCAAGTAATAAATTAAATTAAGTACCACTTTGCCGGTTGTGTGACTTAACATGTCACTTAAACAAATGTATCTTTGCTATCAGTTGATGAAATAATGGATGGAACAGAAGATAACCCTGGAGAAACTGTAATGCAAAGAGACCGTAAGGATATGTACACTGGCAATGCAGAGGGCACTGAAGCACTGGCTGATGTTGAAATGACAGATAAACTCCCCGAAAGGTGTACCTATAGTGAAACACAGCTGCCATCTTTGGAACCACCAAAACTCAACAAGTATGAAGCTTTATCATCAATTATCCCTGAGCCACCTTCATTACCAAGCCTATTATCATTACCAGATGATGACGATGAATTCACACCCTCTCTGGGCCTAGAAGATGATGATGTTGACAAACTTGAGGTATTTACAATAATAATTTATTATTTATAGTTATTATTTATTATTTATAGTTATACAACCAAACTAATTTTTGATTAACTGAAATCACATAGTTTATTTGATTAGGTAAGATTAAGAATTAAGTTGTAAACATGTGATCTACCAGACAGCAGCAATTGCTTAATTTCTAGGGTTTTTTCAGTTCTTAGTCTGGAAGCAGTGAGGCTCTTTGCAGGCCATTGGCGAGATATAAATATCCAAGTGCATTTATACTCTAATGGTTTAGTTATCAAACAAACCAAAGATCAAACAATATTACTATTTTCTTCATGAAAGTTTAAGCCAAGTTTCTTTTTAACTATAGGACTGCGAGGAAGGATTGTCAAAAGATCCAAATTATGTTATTGCAGAAAGGTAAGAAATTGCATAAACTTAAGATGTCTTTCCTTCCAATGTAGAGAACAAAAAATGAAGTTTGAATGCAGTAGTCTACAGATACACTTTGATTGAGTCCCCTAACAATCAGTATTGTTTCTGGTGAAACACACAAGGTTTAATAAGTTATCCAGTAACAACAAAACCTTGTGCACATGAACTCCCATTTTTTTGTTCAATTTATATGATAAATTACAAAATATGGCTGTAACTTATATTTGGGAAATAAAGATAAACTGATTGGAATGACCAATTCAAGAAAAAAATGGATTGGAATGTAAGGATTGGGAAATCTTACCTTTGCAATGGAAAATAAGGCAACAACCACAAGAGTCAGAGCTGAAGAATCCTCAGTTCCTCTCTTCAGACTTCTAAAGTGGAAAATGTCATACTAATGTTATGGTCAATGGTGCTTTTGAAAAAAAACTTTAGGAATCAAATCTACTACTGCTTGTTTGAGGTGAGATGGGGTCACCAAGAGTCCCCAAAGAAAAACTGTGGAGTGTATTAGAGAGCCAATATGGCACTCAATTCATTACAGAGATGACCCTGACACATTCAGTGTTGGAAAGTCTTTTACCACAAAATCAATCCTGCTTGTCAGTACACTTGTATCTAAATGCATGCTTATAGTGTTACTCCACATTATTCCAAGCAATTTTGAGAGGTAGGGTGCTGACAAAAAAGCAGACAGCACTGCGCAGTACTAGAGGGTCTCTGTACTTATATATGCCAGTCTCGTAATTTCCTGGTTATGTATCTTCCTGGCCAAGGAACCATGACTTTATCTGGAGCACTGCATCATCATATCAATTGCCATTTTTTTCATTTCAGCCCTGTCATCAAAGTTGGCAAAGCTTATGATGCCATTTTTTTTAAATTTCAGCCCTGTCATCAAAGTTGGCAAAGCTTATGATGTAATGGCAAACAGAGAGAGAGTGTCAAGTGATAGTGATGACGATTTGGGATCTGATGCAGTGATTAGTTAGCAATGAAACTGAGGTGAAATCAGTTAGGAAAATAGTTATCAATGTCTTAGTTCAGAGAGAAAACAAAGCATTGATGTGTAGAAAAGACAAAAAGGTTTGATAGGTGGTCAACGAACCATTATATTCTAATAAAGGTGTAGAGTTGGAATACAATGTAACCATATTAATACAAGCTGTAAGTCCTGGTGAGTGTTTTAGTAACTGTAATTCAGTCATCGTTAATAAAATTTGTTTAGTACACTTTCCAAGGGTGAGTGCACGTTTTCCCCTGAAGACAAACCGACGTGCTCAAGACAAAAAAGCAAATTCTTTTATAGTTTTTTTTGGTGTTTTAAGTGTTAACAGGGAAAATTTGCTCCTTCTGATTAAAGGTGTAATTCTCCCAAATCTTTGGTAGGTACTGTTGGCCATTTGGCAGGCCAAAACCAGGACCAAGTTGCATGATTAGTTTATGTAGTATACATTTAAACATTGTGATAGCTATGGCTTAAGAATGAGGATATTTAATGCTCTTATTATCATCAGCTGTTGGGGTTTTTGTCCACTTGACCAGCTCCTACATTGGATTGATTACTCAGTGTTTTGCTGCTGAGTGAAATTTTACTCTTGAATCAACTGTTTTTAACTTAGAAAGTTCTACTTGGATGCCATTAATATTTTATATTTTCAATTATCTGGACTCTCCATTGTTTGGCCTATTTGCCTCAGTCCTCACGAATCTGGATTGAAGTTTGACTTTATTATTTTATATTTATAGTAGCAGGATCCTGCATCCAATTTAGAATAGTGTAATAAAAGCTAGTGATTGAAGACAAGTTTTCAAATCATACTCACAGTGAATTTTCTTATAAATGGCCCTCTTAATGTTCAGACTTGAATGAGAAAGTCTCCCTTCTCATTTCGGTGCAGAGTTGATTGTAATATTATTGTAGTATAAAAAAATATTGTTTCATCGCCAAAAGATCATTAATTTTGGAAACGTTTTCTACTCAAGCCATTTAAATATTCAACTTTATAATACTAATATCAGTCAAAGAGAAGACGCTTCTTTAATTTTTCATTAGTTCTTCAGATAAAAATTGACATGGACTGCAGAAATACTACTTAGGATAATAAAACATACTATGTAAGGTTATGAATGATGAAGAAGAGTACTTATCACATATTGCAAGTCTAATGTAAACATATAAAATTTATTCAATGTTCATATTAGACTATTAAATGGAAAAAAGCTTAAGGCATTGACACCAATAAAACACATGCAATGCAATAGAGCTCAGCAAGCTGCAACTTTGGAGAGCACTGCTATCCCATGATAGGACATGACTTTTATGTCTGTTTTGCATTAGACAAATCTTTTAGTTTATCATGCAGAGTTATCTGCAAAATATGCATAGTCTCTAGGCCAGATTATAAACAATTATTAGATTAGGTTTTTGTGATATCTGGAATAAACAAGGTCTTGGTTAGTGTTATCAGCCTCAGCCTTCAGCTTCGGCTGATAACACTTACCTCGACCTTGATTATTCCGGATATCACAAAAACCGAATCTAATAATTGTTTTATTATACATTGTTTTGAAGAAAATAACGACAAACGCATTATCGCAGTGATCACAGTTTATTTTCAAACACATTGCTGTTGGAAATCATGCAATGCACGTGCAACCTACAGATTATTCACTAATCTGTAGCACAGATTAGTGAATAATCTGTAGGTTGCGCTATTTCCCAGAATTAACTGTAGGCTTTTAGCCAATGAGAAGACAGATGGTGATTACAATGTATAATAATTTCAATAATTGTGTCAACATTCATTGTTGCAGATTGTAAAAGGAAAAATAAGTCCTACTTCATGCGCAAATATGAGGAAGGTAAAGGGTATTTTTGAGACTTGTGATTGGTCCTTTTTTTATACCGTCCCGTGAAATGTGAAATAGCTACTAGTTTTTCCTTATGAATCATGATTTCCATAGTACTTGTGAAGCAGGATTTTGCAAATTTATTTTCCGTGAAACAAGAAATAACTGTTCTAGTCTCGGTGAAGAGTAATTTTCCACTTGTCTGCGTTATTTAATGGATGTGAAAGGACTGTTTTATTTTCCGTGAAATGTGATCTTAACTCCCTTTTTCCACCCTCAGAGATGGGCAAGCAAGCATTCTCCTGGAAGCCACAGTATATAATGCATGTTTCAACATCTCGTCAGTTTGCTTTTTTTAAACAAATTACACTGTACAATATAAATATTATAATTTACAGCTACAATGTTGCATAAAGCTATTAATTAAGCAACCTTAAAGGCTGATGAAAGAATGTTAAAGCAATAATAACATTATTGTTGCCCTTAAATCAGTACTTACGATATGTTTTAAAGGCAGGGTGTACTCTGTCTGTACCACTAGGTCTCTGTCCATTTTCAAAAGACTATCCCTTGATTTGTCCAATCAGGTCTCAGCTTTGTAAGGTTTTTGACCCTTGAGGTGCATCCCATCTTGGAACACTTCTTTTGATGATAAACATTTTGCCCCTCGAGTGTGTATAATATGCAAGTCAACATGCAAGCCATGCAGTTATTGAGAGCTAAACATTTTAAAATGGGCGCTTAGACTGTTTATAAGTGCTATTTGAAATGGGTGCTTAGACTTAAATGCAAGACTTGCTTGGCTCACAGTTTGTCAAGACCCTTGCCCTTTTACCAAATAAAAATAAAATGTCCTCTTTTTTTGGCATGACTTTGATTACCAATAAATTATCTATTCTGACCTACACATCTAGTTTCAAACTACCACTAGCAACATTGGTGAAGACCAGGTTTAGTAAAAAAAGATCAAAATGTTTTAAAACTGTTAAATACTGTGATAAAGTGATGTAACTTTCTAAACACAATTTCATCTTTTTTCCTGTTATTTAAATTAAGTAAACACATTTAACCTAATTAGCTCACACTGATTCTTTGCTAGGATAAGAGACAATTTTCATGTCATTTTCATCAACAGAAAATGACTGAAATCACAGGGCTACAATTTTCTTACTGCTGTTTCCAATTTGACCTTCCTACATGGATACATGAACAGTTTCCTGTTTGTTTGCAGGGATTACAGTAATGTTATATTCTTTCCACTGTCATTGATCAGATTGACAAATCTGACATTGCTGTTTGCCAGAATTAACTGCATGGTAAATACCGGTATAATTTTCTTTTATTAATACAGCCAAAAAAATTCTTAAGCACAAATACACTCTTGCATGTTTGACCAGGATTAATAGACATTGTAATAGAGAGATAAAATGCACATCTTAGGATTAAGAAATATACCAAGGTCAATAAAAGCCTGCTCTCTTGACAAAACCACAGGAAACCGTACCGCAAGAAAATCTGGGTGCAAAAATGACAACACAATGAAAAGAGCACCCATTGCTGCCTAAAGCTCATTTGGAAGGCTCTTCTGGGGGCAAAGCATTTTACTATAAAAAGGAGTTGATAAAAAAATTTGGATGAATTTTCCTTGAATCTCGTTTGCCCTGTGGATGTTTATAAACTTCAAAAACCTAGTGGCTGCCAGCACTGGGAAAAAGTTAAGCACAACATACCGTCCAGTACTTCTTATATAAGCATAAATTTGACATAGTAAGAGACTGTGAGCTCCAAAACACTGGAATATGAGAAGAGTCAGACTTCCAATGAAATTTACCTTCAATATCTGCGAGCACCAATAGTGTGCAGCTTATGCTTTTGATCCAGTTCTTATGATCACTGCACTGTTTAATAAATGACTGCATGAGAAAATCACATGATTTCCTTTTCTCGATGGGATACTGTCATGGTATTTTTGGTAACAAACTGACAACACTTTGCTGTTGTTAACAACAGCAAAATGATAGCAAAACTGATTGAATCTTTGAAATTACTACTTTACCACACAAACTATTTCAGGCCTGTTTTGTTTATGAATGCCAAAAAAAGAATTGAGCTCGAACTTAACTTGAAAGACATAGGGTGATTGTTTTGAAGTTTTCCTATAACAAATTTCAATTTGAAATTTGTGTGAAGTTGACAAATTCATTAATTTGGCTAATTCTCTTGCTCTGAATTAATTTGAAGTCATGAAAAAAAAAAAGTGATGTAGAAATGATTTGAATGTGATCAAAGCTTTTAAAGGTGAAATTTAGGGAATAATTTGGAATCCATAAATTTCACCTTTAAACACCTTGATCACCAGACACCAATACAAATGCCATGACAGTGCCCTTTTGAATTGTTATATGCATGCTTTTATTCAGAATTTTTGGCATCTCTGCTCTATAATTTACTCTGTTCTCTAAAATCATAATCTCATGCTTGCATTTGTGTCACTGAGTGAACCAAGCTATTAGGCTTTCCCTACTACATGTATACTGCAACTAGAAATTTGTAAAACACTCCTAATAACAAATGACCTAAGAACAGTTGTCATGAACTGTCCTCTTGATAACTAACACCATTACTATGCTCTGTGCCATATGATGGACCGGGATCAGCATTGTCTTCAGATGTGGGACCTGGAGAATTCCGATCTGGAGTTACCGACGGTGAATTCTCTGGTTTTAAAAGTTTATAGTCTGTTATAATCACTGTTATGCTTCCTACTGTAACAGCCATGTGTTGTGCACTGCTTCTATCCACATTTTTTAGCTTGGGCCTAGAAATGAAAAAGAAAGCAAAGGACTTTCTTACCGACAGTCATATTTGGAATAGGAAGGAAACAAAATCTTTAGAACAAAATGATTGGCCATAACTATACCTTGATTTTTTGAATGGTTTCTTTGTCATCACCTTCTTTAAAGGGGGTGGTGATGTGACAAACTGTTGTGCTACTTGTTGTGCAACTAACTGCGAATTTAGTTTTGGTTTCCTAAAAATTAAAACCAAACAAAATTTATGACAAAATGTTTCTTGCTTCCCCCTGCATGTGGATAACTAGTCTAAAAGAAGTTGTGCCTATGTGTTGATATGAGGCAAGTGACCAGTGCAGTCAAAAGAGAACGACCCATTCCCACAGTAGATGAAGTCGTCCATGATCTAAATGGGAGTACAGTCTTCACTAAACTAGATGTTGAGTGGGCTATTCACCAGGTTGAATCAAGTGAAGATTCCAGGCCAATTACTACATATGCTACACACAAGGGACTCCTTAGGAATAGCCGATTGATGTTCTGTGCTCCAGAGATGTACCAGCAAGTGATACAACAAGTCTTAGCGGGATGCGAAGGGATGAAGACTTAACATTCACAATGACATCATAGTGCATGGAAAGATGACTGAGGACCATGACAAGTGACTTGGAAAGGCCTTAGAAAGGATCCAGGAAAGGGGTTTGACCTGAAACAAACAGAAGTGCATAATTATTTCATACCGGTATGTCTGAGCTTGAGATTATAATAAAGACACACAGAATAAGAAAAAGATGGACATCCCAGGATACAGAACGGCTGCAGGCCAAAGAACCTTCTATTATCGAGCAGTTTCTCTGTGGAATAACCTACCTGGAAGTCTCACTGAGCTGACAAACCTTGCATTATTCAAAAAGGAACTAATGCGTCATTTACAAAGAGAATGTTAGAAGCTTTCAATGATTTTAACATATATCAAATTTCTTGTCAAATTTGTTATATAAATATGATTCTAATCATTTCTTACTGTTTTATAGTTATAGATATTTTATTGAATATTGTAATTACTTTGAGAATTTCAAATATTTAATCATTTCTCATTGTTCTATAGTTTGAGTTATTTTATTGAATATTGTAATTACTTTGAAAAGTCAGAATTTGGAAAGTAATAAAGTTATTATTATTATTATGGGGCACTGGGGCAAAGTAGAGGCAATCATAAAAGCCAGACAACCAGAGTTAGCAGCTGAGGTGCACAGGTTCTTAGGCCTCTTGAACTTCTGTGCAAGTCATTCATCCCTGATTTGGCTACCATAATTATCAGAGCCTCTAAGAAAACTAACGAGGAAAGATGTTCCATTTCACTAGGCTAAGGAACAAGGCAGAGCATTCATTGAGTTAAAAAGGGGCTAGGAAACACAGAGACCCTTGGATATTTAAACAAATATTTGAAAATTAGTCTTGTAACTGACGCCAGCACGGTAGGCCTTGGTGCATTTTTGATGGAAGTGATGGTGAAGGGCAAGTGATTTGCTTTACAAGCAGAAGCCTGACGGATGTTGAAAGGTGCTATTCGCAAACTGATCAAGAAGTTCCGGGCATTGTGTTGGCATGTGAGCGCTTGCTCATGTACTTAATGGAACAGCCTTTGCATCTCTAACAGATCATAAGCTGTTAGAGTTTATCTACTCTAAGAAATCAAACCCAAGCGCAAGAGTCAGTCGGTGGGTGTTAAAAGCTTCAGTCCCATCATTTCACTTTGAGGCACATCCCAGGGAAAGAAAACATTGCGCACACCTGTAGAAAGCTGTGCTCCAAAGCAGAAGAGTATGTGAGGTTTGTTATAGAATCTTCAACTCCTCAAGCCTTGTCTACGTGAGAGGTACACCCACATCAGGAATTGACGAAGAGCTGTCAAATGTGACAAAATGTATTAAAAATGAAGGGTGGCAAAAGCTTGCGAACAAGAGGTACTTGATGATTAGGAGTGAGCTCTCAGTCAATAGAAAATTATTGGTACTGAGAGGAGCTAAAATCATTATCCCTTCAAGCTTGTGAGAAGAAGTATTGGAACTTGCCCATGAGGGTCACCCATGGATCATGGCAATGACATGCAGACTTTGCACCAAAGTTTGGTACCCAAATTGTGATGCAAGGATGCTGAGAGATTGTGCAAAATAATTGAGAGCCTCAAGAACATGTTTCTTACTCATGGACTACCAGTGAGTATTACTACAGACTATGGGCCACAGTTTGCAAGCTGAGAATGTCAGAAGTTTGAAGAAAAAGAGGGTATTGACCATAGAAGAGTAACACCTCTTTGGCCACAGGAAAATGAAGTAGAGGGACCCAACCGTTCTCTACTCAAGAGGATCAAGATTGCTCAAATTAAGAAGAAAAACTGGAGGAAAGAAATTGACTCATTCCTCATCATGCACAGAACAACCCCACACGGTACAACTGAAGTAAGTCCTGCTGAGTTCCTGTTCGAGAGGAAGTTGTAAACCTGTATTCCAAGAATTGAATGTTCCCCTCTCCTCAAAAACCAACATTTGACTTGATTTGTGTCAATTGTTAATTTCAGTTTACAGTGTCCCCAATTAGTGCTCTAGCGCTCGAACAACTAGACACTTAAATAAAGTTCCTTTTTTTTTTTCAATCCGGGACTATTAGTATATGTTTATATATATTAGATTTAAGTTTGTCTTTTAAAAGCTTGCAAGATGTAGTGTAGGCGCAGTTTTGAATTAGGGCAGTGACTCCTTACCTCCATTATTACTTTTAGAACGCAAGAAGGGCTGCCTTTCATGCATTGAGGGGTAAATCACCGTGATACTTAACTAAACCCGACTGCGTGAGAAAAACCACAGTTGTTGTTGCTTATTGAAACAAAAGTGTTGATCCGTATCATGGAGTCTTCACTCTGATTGTGCCTTCCAAAAACAAATGAACAACTTGTTCTTTACAAATACATATCTTTTGAAACGAAACACTTTTTCTAAGTTTCAACCCACTTCCATCCTTTCTTTCTTTTCCTTCCCTGGTTCAATTTGTTGTTTATCTGGTTTAATCCGTGGTCTTATAACCGATCTAAGTGGGATATTACATTCATATTTTAAGAAGGAGTGGGCTTGTTGATTCACCAAAATGAGGCAATTTCTTTCATGAAACAGCGACCTTATTCAAGAGCTTAACTATCTCCGGTTTAGAATGAAATGTAAATAGACATCCTGTATAAAATGGTTTACCTTTGGTTTATAGCACTAAAGGAAAAGGATTGTTGGCATTGAGCAAATGTAAAATTGCACCAAAAAGCAATAACAATAAGTGCAATTATTACACTGAGTTGAACAAAATAGAAATAAATCCAAAAACGTAAGGATTTCATTGCTTCTTCTTCTGACATGTATGGTTTGGTTTGCTAAAGTATTAGTTGACAAAGGTCAGTTAGCCTCAAGAGTTTACGAAGAAGAGAAGCTCGTTAAACCTGCTTTTAACTGAAATGGTTTTTGGTGCTAATAGGAATAACAGATCTCCTAAAATCCATGTTTTTTCCTAAAAAAGAAGAGGAAAGTGCCTCAAGAGGATGCATGGAGAGCAGGCTTCATGATTTTCTTCTTTAAGGGTGGGTTATTTGATAAGAATGCTTGAGTTGATCCACTTTGTTTCTACTGCTATACGTCATCCAAGCAATGTTTCTGTTTCCAGAAACAAAACTGTGGCCAAGATGTAACACAATCATTGGATTAAACTTTTATGCAACCATTTTATCTTGTAGCTGCTAATAAAGTGATATAACAGATGCAAACATGCACTTGAAATTTTTTTAAATAACATAATGGCAATAAAGGATCCCTCCGTCTGATCATATATGGATGTAGATCATTCTTTTCGTGATTGGGTAGAGTGGGTCAAGACACCCCCTATAAACGAGTAAAATCGTCCGGAGTTAGACAGAGCAAAATACTCTCGGGTGGGAAGTGTTCAAACATGTACTCTGTACAATGTGACCTGCAAAACAGACCTGTTTTGAGATCAAAAGAAATATTGCGAAGTCTGACCACAAAAGTTACCACAAATATTTCAAACTTCTTTCTCGCTGATCTGTTTTGCATTAGTGGAATACATTGTGAAAAGCACATGGTCTGGAATCATCATATCGTGTTGTTAGTTGCAACCCAGATCACATTGCGTTTTTGGTGGTTGCAATGTCTCTGCCCAAGGGTCTCTTTTTTGTGTTAATCTGAACATAAACCAACTTCGTAATCAACAAAACATGGCTAAGTGGAGTAAGTTCCGTTTTCACCCCTAAAAACATTACAATAAGCTAAAAAACAACCGCTAAGTGCCACGCGTTTATACCTTGTAGAAGTCCCCTTCCTGACATCACACATAGCACATTTGAAAGCTTCTGCGCCGTTTCTGTATGTACAAACACTGCAATCCCAATAATTTTCATCCATGCTTGGTCGTAACACCTTACGCATCCTGAGATACGGTAAAATAACAGCTCAAAACACTTGAAAAATCTCAAGCACCTTGCGTTTTAAGGTTATGCATTACCTGAAATCGATCATATCTTACGACCCATTCAAATCTCTGATGTCTGGACGAAAAGTATCTATTCTTTTAGTGATTGCTCAAAACTGACGATTTTATTAAATTTAAGTCCTCATAAGGTAAATTATGACGATTTAAAAGAGGAAACGTTTAAAGTTTGTCATCCAAACATCAAGCTGAACAGATCATCCTCAGCAAAGCCCACTTAGGCAAAATCAATTTAAGCCTAGTTGATTCAAGACGTTTCAAAGAAAGAATCTGTCCTCCCTTCCAACACCAAAAGAATACTCACTTAACAGGGCTCTTTTTGTCTAGCTTCTCTTCCATAATCTTCGAAAAAGAAGTTTAAACGCTGAGAAGAAATGCTCAACCCTTTCCCTGCAAGTGTTCGTCTTACCCTTGTCCTGTTTGTTCGCGTTTGTATACAGGCTTAGATAGAACAGCCAATCAGAAAGTAGAATCACCGGCGCAACTTTGGAGAACAATGGTTTCCTAATATGGCTGCCAGTAAGAGCGTGACTTCCGGTACGATGAGGCCCGTTTTGGATTCGTTGGCCAAATATTCGAAAAATTAACTTAATGTCGATCAACAACGTGAACACAGCCAGGTGCAGGTACGATACCCACCTGTTAACACAGGGGACGAGTCATGGACTTCTCTTTAAGACGACCTCTCTGAGCTTTACAAATGAAGCAAATTTATTGGGAACAATGTGGCCAGGATTCGATACACATGAATTCACATGAGGGTTGAGTGACCGGGGTAGTTGTTTTCCCAAACTCGTTTCCAGGGTCTCTCTTCTCTACCTCCCTTGTCTTTCAGCACCACAATGACGAACATCGCATCTTTTCTATCGAAGCCATTTTAAGACATAAATAAGTAGCCTGCATGAGAAGAAAATGCTCTTTACTATTTTCAAATATCTCTTTTTGTTCCAGAGATATTCAAGTTTTTAAAATATGCAAATTAGCCAAGTGATGACGTCATACACTCACCCAAATTTTGAGCAAATGATGAAAAAGGATATCTCAGCCAATTTGCATCAGAAATGTTTGATTCTTTGCAGTAAGATTCTACTAAATGTGCTCCATAATTTGAGCTTAACAGTTTCGTTACCATGGCAACATACTGGGTTCCAGATCTCTCCAATTTTAAAGGCATTTCTGGCCACCTTTGGCGTTCTATTTTCATATTTGCAAATGGTGCCTCATATACATTATCCAACAAGCATATAAATATGTTAGCTTGAGTTTGTGGCCTTGTTTAAAGTGGTACTATGATCAAATTTTTACCCCTTGATTTTATTACTGTATCACATAGAATTCCATGAAAGAACAAAAACGCCATTTACCGTCTGCAAATTAGCCTGCGTAGCAAGCGTTTCCGTGCTGTTTCGGAGCAAAGGCCGCGCGAAAAATGGCGCGAGTAAGCGCCATTTTTTGCCTCTCGTTTCATTTCTCGCGCGGCCAAAACCGAGAATCTCGTTCCTCGGTCTTTCTTTGCTCCGAAACAACACGGAAACGATTGCTACGCAGGCTATCTGCAAATATCTTCATTAGTTCCGGAGATATTTAAGTTTGAAAAATGGGTAAAATATGCAAATGAGATGACTAATGACGTCATACACTCAACCCAATATTATATTGAGTATATAAATAGAGCTACCTTGGCCAATTTACAGCGCAGACCATTGAAACTTGGTAGTCTAATCGTTCTACAGGAAACACACCTATGGCTATAAAAAATTATGTTCCCACGGCAACTCACTCTTTTCCAGTCCCCACCCACTTGATTTCAATATGTTAGTGATTTTCAGCTTGAAAAAAGTTAAACAAGGCCACGAAGTCGTGCTAACATATTTGTATGCTTGCTGGATCATACTATGAAGTGCTGTTAGCAAATATCAAAATGGAACACCAAAGGTGGCCAGAAAAGCTCATAATATGGGGGAGGTCTGGAACCCAGTATGATTCCATGGTAACAGAACTGTTAAGCTCATATTGTGGAGAACATTTAGTAGAATCTTACTGCAAAAAATCAAAAATTTCTGACACAAATTGGCTGAGATATCTCTTTTCATCATACTTGAACAAAATTTGGTTGAGTGTATGACGTCATCACTTGGCTAATTTGCATATTTTAAAAACTCGAATATCTCTGGAACGAAGAGATATTTGAAAAAAGTAAGCATCTTTCTTCTCACGCAGACTACTTGTTTATGTTTCAAAATGGCTTGGATAGGAAAGATGCGATTTTCGTCATAGTACCACTTTAACGTTTTTCGAGCTGAAAATCACTTAAATATTGAAATCAAGTGGGTGGGGACTGGAAAAGAGTGAGTTGCCATGGGAACACAATGTTTCTAGCCGTAGGTGTGTTTTCTGTAGAACTATTAGCCTACCAAGTTTCAGCTCTATTTATAAACTTGATGTAATATTGGGTTGAGTGTATGACATCATCAGGCATCTCATTTGCATATTTTACACATTTTTCAAACTTAAATATCTCCGGAACTAATGCAGGTATTTGCAAACGGTAAACGACATTTTCATTATTTCATAGAATTTTTTGTGATACGCCTAAAAAATCAAGAGGGAAAAATTTGATCATAGTGGCACTTTAACATGTCACTTGCTCCGGCCCTGCCCTAACGCTAAGGGCAAAAAACGAGTACAGTGGTAAATGTCCCGACAAAAAGATTCTGGGACTATTTAAGGACAGAAACTGAATCACATTTTTTTTAAATAGGCAAGTCAATCCAAAGACGATAAACTCTTAGGAAAAAGTAAAAATTAAATGAATTGGATGAAACAGAAAAAAAGAAATGAACAAAAAAAAAGAATACATTAATCGATGAAAATTTTTAGAGTTACTTCGTTAAAAAATTCCTTCATGTATCATAAACCAACGGCATCTGTTACACATCACACTTAAATCACAATGTTAGTGTGAAAGAAAATCACTTGCAGAAAAGTTAGGTTCAGAGAATAAACTTTACTAGAACACAAATACCCAGATGTCAGCCACAAGTCAGTCAAGTCATCTGTATGACAGCTCCCAAGAAATAGATGCCAGTCTGACCACCTCCCTGTGACATTTGGCAAGCCAGATAATTTTAAATGCAAAAGGTAGAAGCAAAGACTTGAGAACACTTTATTGCCAGCTTCCCTGTTTCAATGTATTAAAGAACAAAGTAATTTAAACAATCAGTGATCCTTTGTTAGCCAAACTGCCCAAGCCCAACCTTTAACACCTGAGTCACTCAAGGACAAAAGCTAGTAACTCATCCTTTACCGCAACATTGCCCATGACAAATACCTAGTACACTAACACATCACCTCAGCCTGGTCCTTCAACTATTTTTACTACATCAAAAATTACCCACAATCATAGTATTAGGGTAGAATTAACAAAAAACTTTGATTGGGCCCTTGTTGGGCTCATTATCCTAACAACTATTATTACAGACTTGTTTTATTGAGCCAATGTTTCAAAATTTTGATAATCTTAGCAAAATATTACAAATATGGAACATACAATCTGGTTCCCAGAGGCCCTCAACCAGGGTAACAAGACTAACAGATACAAACAAACTTGACTTAGCACGCCTCTTAAGTAAAAGGTGAATAATATTGTCTTTAATAGACCAATTCAGCTAACTCAATGTTCTACCCAATTCAGATCCTTTGGGAATAAAACATTTTTTTCAAAATATTTCCATATACATTATCATGTAAATGCAATACACAAAGAATCTTAACCCCGAGAGATTTGAATTGGGTACCACATTGCGTTAGCTGAATTGGTCTATTCACTAAAACAAAGGCAAAGGTTGGCAAAAGGAGCAAAAGATAAGAGGAGAAACCAATCCAGAATTTTCACATTAATTAAAAACACAGGAATATTTCATTCTTACTTTTTCCCACTACATAAAGAGTTCGGAGGCAGGGGACACTTGTCTGAATTTGGCAAAATCTTTTATTTTCCATTTTGGAGACAAAGCTATCTATCTATTGCTATGTTATGACACGAATGACTCTATCTAAGGCTATACATCCCCGTACTTTAACAGACTGTGACAGCAAGATACCTGCAATTTCAAATTTAGCCCCATGGCCCAATGAAGCAAAACATTAAATCTCAGATGAAATCAATAATTCTTTCACTTAACCTCATAACTTGTATACATTAGTGGACATCTCAAGCTGTTCCCTAATAGTACTGAAAAAATCCACACCAGCTTCCTAAATTTCTCAACAGACAATCTAAAGTGGAGATAACCCAAAAGTTTGATAGACCTTTTTTGATATATTAAAATTCAAGTTGAAAGAGAGGTTTCAAAAACAAAGACAATTCCAAAGTGGTGCTATTGTTTTTGTCCTCACTGCCTCACTATCAAGCTGAATATTTGATATTTTGAAAATGGCCTATTGTTTCAAATGGTTTCACCAAAAATTAAGATATTTATGAGGGGTAGAGAATAGTATAAATAAGATTCCTAGGGAAGGGGAGGAGGGTGTAGATATTTTCTAAACAACACAATTTGAGTGTGAAAATGAAAATTGTAAACAACTGATCTGGCAATCAGTAGGTAGGCACCCCTAACCATTAACTCGATTCCTACAGTGTGGTGTACAATTTGCATTAATTGCAAACATTATACTCTAATAATTGACCATAAGGAACTCATTCTTGATCGAGGAAGCAAATTCTCTCACCCAATCAATCCACCACATCACAAAGTTCAGGTGTGAGAATGAACTTACTCTGTCAACTTTTGCATATCTTATTACAGCAACGTTCTGTGGGCAACTTCCGACATTTTTACAATATACAGCATTTTCTCCTTCCATGCCTCCTCTTCTTGGTTTCCAGTGCTGCTTTTGTGGCCTCTTTGAATACATCCCTTACACCCTCCTTTGTTTTGGCAGAGCATTCCATGTAGCAATGGGCATTGATCTTGTCACCCATAGTTGCTCCCTCTTCAGCTTTCACTGGCTCCTGTTTCATCTTGGCCAATTCTCGCTTTGTGCCCTCGTCATTTCTCAGATCCTTTTTGTTACCAACCAGAATTATGGGGACATTGGGGCAAAAATGCCTAACTTCAGGAGTCCATTTTTCAGGTATGTTTTCTAAACTGTCTGGACTGTCAATGGAGAAGCACATCAGAATAACATCTGTGTCAGGATATGACAAGGGTCGTAGCCTGTCATAATCTTCTTGTCCTGCAGTATCCCATAAAGCAAGCTCTACGGTCTTGTTGTCAACTTCAATATCAGCTACGTAATTTTCAAAAACTGTTGGTACATAAACTTCAGGGAATTGATCTTTAGAGAATACAATGAGGAGACAGGTTTTCCCACAAGCACCATCACCAACTATCACCAACTTCTTCCTGATGGCTGTCATAATCATTAACCTTTGACCTGTGAGGAACAATGAATGTAATTTAATGTGAGTGGAGTCTTTGACCTTCCTATTTGTTTTCTTGCTCTCATTGTCAAAGACATGACTTGTGTTGTCTACCACAGATTAGAACTCGTGTGTGAACTTATTGAAGTAAGATAATCCACGTGAGAGTAGTCGTGAGAGTAGTCGTGAGAAGGACTGTTCTTGGTGACATTGACGTCAACTGATTTTCACAATGTCAGTAAATTACCCTGGTGCTTGACCTGGTTGGTCATGTTACTGGTCTGCCTTGTCAGCGTGATCTTGACTGTTCTGTGTGGTTTGTCAATAAGTCGTTTGTATGGTGTCAGTAGTAGTTGGATATGGGTAAGTGGAGTTTGCCTTAAGTTAGTAAACCAGCTTACTGGTGCAAGCGCCAACCACTACCATTTACAACTGCAACTTGCACCATACAAACGAGCTTTTGACAAAACCAACAGAACAGCCAAAAAATGACAGAGCTTCCACAGACTAAGATACAACAACCAGTCTACCTAGCCTAGACAGACCAATAACATTAGGTTTCTACTGACCAATCAGGTTGTCGAAATGTCAATGTCACTTCTTGGGACTAATCTTAACTTGCCAGGTTTTGATGATACCTGAGTTCAAACCACTCAAGTGTAGTTGTGAAAATTGGGCCCAAATTCTGCACAAATGCAAATTCCCATTAAAATTTACAAATTTACTCTGTATCGGGCTACTGCTTTTGAGAAAATCTCTGGAATAGGTTAATTTAATTTAATTATTTGGTCTCTATAGCCAACTACAACACTGGAACCCATTTAACTGTAGATTTGAGACTGATGAAGGATGGGGAGACTCACTAGCAGATAAAAATCTCATTGTCTTGGCTCTTTAAGGAGGCATCTCATTTTCCAAGCACAATCTGTAACCTTTGAAACCCAGTTCATTATGTGTAAAAAGGTTATAATTGACAACCAGGAAGTAGAAATCGATGTTAGGAGTTGCCTACTCGCTGGAAAATAATAATTATCAACCACTGCTGGCAACAGTTGTGACATCCAAGGGAGGGTGGACTACAACATTACCGTAATTTATGGCTGATTTAATACCCGCACTGAAACATTTTTGTTGTGTGAAGAGTGAAGAAGGTAAATGCAACAGTTTACGCGCACCCCAAAACCAAAATAGCATTATCCATTAGGGCTTACAAATAAGGTAGAATTTAAAAACTAAGCTCATCTTACTCAGAAGCAGTTTTTCTTATGTGTAGCAGTCAAAACAAATTCAGAGTTCTACATTCATTTTAGTAGACATATTGATCAGTACTTTGGGTAATTGATGAAATCTATAACCAAATACAGTTGCTTTGCCGAACACTAAAAACACAGCGCCATATTTTAAATTAAAGCAAGGAAGTCTGGGGCAAATTTGTTATTGACGTGAAGTGCCCAGATCAAACCATTCAACAGTTCGGCAAAAAAAAAGATATCTCTGGTTCTACTGGTGGTAAAATGTCGCTGATTAGTTGCTGTCTACATGGTAATCAAAGTTGTCACATAGCCTGCACCTTCCTATTACCCACAGTGGTCCTTATTTAATGCAACCTTAACAGATTACCCACTGAGAATCGGCCAGAAATTATAGTAAGAAAACACCACAAGCTTGTTGCCACACTGATTCAGTTAAGTGAAGGATACAAAAAAAACATCGCTATACCTCCCAACTCAGATACATTTTCCGATTGGAGGAGAACGTGTCATGTGTCAAAACTCACTAGGGAAACAACAACAACTTTCGCCTCACACATGATTAGGTCGTGCACCTTTGAAACAGCAGCAAATTCCATGTATTGTTTTATTTTGCGTTGAGAGGTATAACAAAACACTTCATGACTGGCCCCACGGGAAAGAGTGAGTTTTGTTTCCCCTCGCCCCCCAATGTTCCCTGAGGCGAACATTGAGGGTCTCAGAAACTAAACTCACTGTTTCCCTTGGCACCAGTCATTAAGCGCTTAAAATGATATAACAAATGGCTTAAGGATGATTGTTAACACATATTACTTTTACTCATAGCAGAAGCAATTTGCCTTGCTTAACATGAAAAGTAATAACCCATTCCCAAGTTGCTGCATGCCTCAGTTTCAAAGCAAGTCCTGGTGCGCAACCATACAAAAAGGAAATGAGTTCTGTATTCTTCCCTTTTAATAGTTGAGCAGCAAGACTCAATTTGAAACCAAGGCAAACAGCAACTAGGAAATAGCCTAATAGAATAACAATGTATCAGATTTACTCAAAAGCAGAACTTTCACTTGCTTAATTTAAATGAGCAAAAGTAAACACTAACAAGATCTTGTGTTGTGAATAACCTACAATGCAACATTTTACAGACAGGCATTGGCATTATCACTTTTATTTTAATGACAAACAAGTGGGGTTCGGGTTTCTAAAGCCGATGATACACGGTTCAAAATTTGTTGATCAACAAATGTTGCAGCTCTTGTTCAACAAATGTTTAACAGTGTGTCGTGTCATGTTGAATGTTGAAATATGCCATTCAACACGTTGAACGTTGTTGAACAATGTGAACGAAAATAGAGACCAGCTCTATTCTGTTCAACACGTTTGTGCAACATTGTTCAACATTTGTTGAGCAACAAATGTTGCAAGACGTTGAACCGTGTATCATTGGCTTAACACTGTTCCCTTCTGAAACCTAAATGTACCAGAATAAGTAATAATTGACTTTTCTATATTGTCTGACTGTCTAGACCTTCCCTTTCCCTTGGAATTTTCTATGACCCACTTTTTACCCACCCTTCACTTTTACTCCATAGCTGCTGTTCCTAGTTCTTCCTTTGCCGCTTGAAAAACAGTCGCAACTGTTTTTAAACAGCTAAGAGACCTTTTAACCCATTGACTCCCCAGGGGTTCCCCATTGATGTGTAAAATCGTCTGGCATTAGACAGAGTAAAATACTAAGTCTGGCCAGTTTCGATGTCAATGGGTTCAGGCTTGTATGTTTTGCTTTCCCATTTCAGACCACACCAATGTTCTCGAGGGAATCTTCATAAGTTTTTCTCATAAAAATAATATGCATTCATATGCACATGTATCAGACAACATTTGAAATTAACTATCCCCAATAGTAACATCAAGCCAAAAAGCTATATTAGAAAAGAAGAATGAAACATTGCTGTAAAATAGGAGTTGACATTAAGACTCATGCACAGAGAGAACACCACATGAGGATTAAAAGAAACTGTTTTATTTCATTTTAGAAACTGCAAAGGATGGCTTTACAAATAACGCTTACAAACATTCTGTTTATTTTATATTAACTTTTCTTTTTTCTTCTTATTTTATGTCCAACCCTCTGTACCACAAAGGTTTTTTTGCCTTCATAGCAGTATTAACAAAACACTTAACCTTTCTTATTAATATTTTTGAGTGAACATTACTCGCATTTTCTTTTGATAGCTTTGTGAGGAAAACCATCTTATTTGTGTACAGTAATTTACTTTTGAAAAGCACGCATAATTAAATTTTAAACTGGGCTAAAGCCAAACAAGCTGAACGTATTGCCACTTATGATTGTTTGATTAAAAACCTCTAACAGCACTAGATCCTTCTTTCAGGTAACATCAAATTACACTGAAAGATAATGCCAAATTGTGACAAATATAATTTGTTAAATTCCACCTTATCTGATGAGTAGAACAATCTGGACAGTACAAAAAAAATTCAAACAAACAAATCATGTTTTCAAAAAACAGCAGAAAGTTTTAGATTGCTCAACACACATGCAAAGCCTTTTGTGCCAAAAACTACCTGTATCTGTTATGATAAAATAACTTGGGCGGATATTTCAAGATCAACCCTGGCATGCAGCATCATTCAACATCAAATTTAGCTAGATCTGCACATGGTCAAAAAGCAACTCTGACTATTTCTTGAACACACATCAACTATAAGACTTTCAAAATACAGCCAGAACAGAGTGGGAGAAGATTCTTATGATGTCACTCTCAGTTCAAGTATACTTCTTGAAACAGTCTCATGCAAGTTACAATAGACGACATTTAAATCTCGGTGTCTTGTTTATCTTCTTCTCAAGAGCTGCCTTGGTAGCTTGGTAAAATACATCTCTTACATTCTCCTTTGTTTTCGCTGAGCACTCCATGTAACAACGGGCATTGATCTTTTCACAAATTGAATTTCCCTCTTCTGTTCTCACAGGCTCCTGTTTCATCTTTGCTAATTCTGCCTTGGTTTTTTCATCATTTCTGAGATCTTTTTTGTTACCCACCAGAATTATGGGGACATTGGGGCAAAAATGCCTCACTTCTGGAGTCCATTTTTCAGGAATGTTTTCTAAGCTGTCAGGGCTATCAATGGAGAAGCACATCAAAATAACATCTGTATCGGGATACGACAAGGGTCGTAGCCTGTCATAATCTTCTTGCCCGGCTGTATCCCATAATGCCAGCTCTACTGTCTTGCCATCTACTTCAATATCAGCTACATAATTTTCAAAAACTGTTGGTACATAAACCTCAGGGAATTGATCTTTGGAGAAGACAATGAGGAGGCAGGTTTTGCCACAAGCACCATCACCAACTATCACCAGCTTCTTTCTGATGGCTGTCATGTCAGTGGTTCCTCAACCTTCAAAGGGACAATCGAAGGTTAAACTTTACCCTTCCCCATTGGTGGCACAAAGAAATTTAAGAAACTTCTCTTTTCAAAAAGAAATGACCCAACAGCCGCACTATTTTTAATTTCAAAGCAATGAGGGACAATATGAATGTCAAGCTCCTAAAACACTCTAATGGTCATCATCTTTTTGGTGTTATCTCCAAGTATGTACTGCAGTATAATTTACTCTTTAAAAAGATAGGACATGAAGGGAAAACACACACACCGGAACCAGTTCCTTAAGTTACATTCTCTTTTTGTTTTATTTCCTCAGAAACGAATTGTATCTATTTTGACTTCAGGATGAACTATTTACACAGCGAGGTAGAGTGGCCAATCAAAACAGTTTGTAATTGAAAATCTAAACATCTAACAGATGTAAAAACAAACTTATCAACATGTGAACCTGAACTATCGCAAATCATGATGCTGACAAACCAAAAGCGAAGGAAATGGGTTATAAATACGAAGTTTTGACTATCTATATGATTTGGGGTTAGATTAAAGTGATATACTGTTGAAAAATCCAAGGCTATCTCTCTTCGAGTTAAGGAGTAATGTAATCAATCTTCGCACTGGTGAATCACAGTAATAAATTGGGTTAACCAGGAACCAGTTATTTTAAAGCTAATACCAGTAACTGCTTAGGTTCACATGTAACGCAAGTAATGGAAGATTCACGGAAAAAGGAATTTAAAATGTTGTAGACGTTATGCTTCAATGTATTGTGCACATAAACAAGTATCTGTTCTTCTCTTTAATGGTTAATATTCCATGATAGGCTTCTCACAGTTCAAAGAGTGTGCATCCATGTTTCGATAGTTTCAATAGACAAAGCGAAATAATAAATCTGACAGGCCCAGTGACCCACACTACTGTATTTTAGCTCTTTTCCTGCCCTTATCATTCCAGAAACGAAATAGTTTCTTGTTCATACTGTATGGATGTTGCATTGAAGTGATAAAACAACAATTTGGAAAGGAGGTAACAATTGTTAAAAGTTCCCTTGTCCAAAAGAAAATATTAGCATTTTTGTAATGTAACGAAGCCAGCATTATTTTTTTTGTAAAGGAGATGACCAAAAAAGTTTAAGTCGTACAAAAAAAATAGGGAAGGGTAAAGTTGTAGAGGAACACGAAACCACACTAAAGACCCTTACATGACAGGTGTTAACGGATTAGCAACTACAATATTTTCTGTAGGATGCCTTTCTTTGCAGCAGCAGATGTTTCACCATCCACTGACATATGTGCTTGTGTTTTAACACAGGCACACAACTGCCATTTAACACTTTGTTGCCTTTGTGAAAGGACAAGGCACAAAACAATACATTAGTATCAAAATCAGCTAGCAAAACATCAAATGAAGGTACGACTGCACCTCTGGAGCGCATACATTAACCACCATTCAGGGCTCGACATTGCGACTCACTGGTCGCCAATGCGACCAAAAATCAAGCGTTGGCGACTACATTTTTAGAGCTAGTCGCCAGTGGGCGACTAACCTTCACCTTTTTCCTTCATCCTTTTAACCTCAAAGGCAAATGAACCGTAGTTTTGGATAAAATGCACGATTTATGCGCACAGAAATAACAAAACAAACCCACGACTCTTCTGGCTCTTCGATCTCCATGTTTCATAATCGAGCGCCATGTTTGATTCAGCAGCTGGTATTGCGGGCGCACTAAACAACACGTGCAATCATTGAAGCGTGAAGTTCACACGAGGTCTGATCCCTGGTCAGATCATGAATATTTCATCGAATTCTAGGTCAAAAGATGCCTTAAATTCATTGCATACTTTGCTGAATGCAAACAATGTAGAATCGTGCAACAAATTGATCGATGATTTGAGCTTGTTGTGGGCCGTTCAGGCGGATAAAGCAGATTTTTGCAAGCTGGCAAAGGACGACCTTGGAACCAGCCTGATACCAGACATCGATCACAAACCAGCAGGTCATCCTGTGGCGTTAAAATCCACTGCAAACGGAGATTGTTTGTATAATTCCGTTTCGCTTTTTCTTTGTTGTGATGGAACACGAAGTAACTGGCTGCGTCTTCTAGTTGCAGAAGAACTGTACTCCAATGCCGAGTATTATGCAACGCATGAAATTTCCAAGAAAACTGCCAAATTTACCGAGATCCCGGAATCAAAACCGCAACTTGCAAGTGTTTTGCGCATTAGTTTTATAGTAACCTAAAAAAGAATGGAGCCTGGTACGACTACCAACAATGTGGCAGAGCAGGGCCTAGTACCGATATGTCTGTCGATCGAAATTGCAACGAAGCCTTGGCTTTTTAGCGCTGAAAATATGGAAAACTGGTGATTGTTTATGTTCAGGTTCGTCTATTTATGTAAGCTATAGACTCGATGTTACATGGAAACTTAACAAAAGCGAAGGAAGCACAGGAAACGTGAATGAAGCTGCTTTCACATTGATTATTTACCTCGTAATGCGTAATGATATGTTTTACGAGCCCTGGCTTCCTTTTAAGTTTTAGTATCTCAGTCTTAGAAGCGTAAACTTAGGACTATGAAGAAGATTTCATGTGTACATGACATCAGAAAAATGAAGAAAAAACAACAGCGAAAAAAATGGCACCTAAAAGTTAAGATCTGGCGACCAAAATTTTTGGATCAGTCGCCAATTGGCGCCTTACTAAAAATGTTAATTTCGAGCCCTGCCATTAATAACCACTTTCCAATCAAGATCCGTTTGCGTAAAAGGAGGTCTCTACTTGCTGTACCAATGCAACAAAATATTCTGGAACGAAAATTGCACATTCTCTTGTACAACAGTCAAGTAACTAGAGCATGATAAGAATTAGGTTTTAATGGTGGGTATTAAATGAGCAAATTTCAAGAGAAACCTTTGTACATCTTAGGATGAAAAATGAAGCATAATTTTGCTTTCATTTCAACAAGCATAAAGGGTTACTTGTTCAAATAACCAACATTTTGGTTTGTAAAACAAGCTGATTAAATTGCAACCATGAAAAGACAAAATGGACGATGTTTTGAGCCTTAACCTTTGCTCGGGAAAAGGGCCAATGCTCCAAAAGTCAGTCATTTCACCTTTCTATGGCAACAAGTCAATCTTTAATGACTTGCTTCATAAAACCAAACTTGTGTTTTACTCTCCCAACAAAATTGCACCACAGCCTCTTTCCTCATTTACCCTTTTGCTCATTTAATTTACTTGGTTTACACAAAGGAGGAAAAATTTGTAACTTTTTGGCGTCAACCAAGTATTTAAAAGTTGTAACCCTTGACAGGTGCTCTTGTATCTTACCAAAACTTTGGACATTAACTGATCACATAAAGGCAAATAGTAATGCCCCTACTCAATCTTCGTTCTAGAGGTTGGGACGAATGATAAGAGCCGTGTGCCAAGGATGTGTCACATCACACAAAATTCTCAAGATTGAGGGTGGAGTTAGAAGGAAGGAGCATTGTTTCATAATTCAAGCAGCCGGTGATCGCAAAACGGGTCACCTTAATTAATAAAATCCACGACTTGTTGCGATTACATTAAAAGGCGTTTCCACACCCATCCCTGAGAATCATAACGCTATTGTGGCTCAAGGAACATTTTACATTACAAACTAGCAAGTTGAAGTGAAACGCCAAGCCACCCAGTTTTTCAAAAAAAAAAATGCGGATATTCCGAAGTCAACAACAAACATTATTTTCCTATTTGGAAGAGTCTCAAGGAGGAGACTCCAGAGGAACGCGTGCTTTTTAGTAATTGCCGGTTTCGTTCCCAAATTTAAATCAAAACTGCCAGCTAGCGCCCTACAAAAAGAACAGTGTTGACGGTACCGGATAGGCAGAAATGAACACATTTTCTACCCTCGGTACCCACATTACAAGGCGTTTGCTACCGCTTAGGAAAATATTAATTCGGTAAAGGTTAAGAGAGCAAGTTCTACAGCTAGCAAATTCAGTACTATTTAAACTAACCGCTGGAGCATAACACTTAGTTTACGGAACACACAGTTTGAAACTCCGTAGGAACGAAGATTCACGAGACATCTCTACAGCATAAAACAGATATCGAACGTTAAATAAATAAGTGAAAGACATATTAATGATTTAATTTCTCAGTTTCACTTTTAGGGTGTAGCGGGACAGATTGTGAAACATCGCCGCCAAGAATTTGCTCTCACGGTCGGTTGGAATCGCTGACATTCTGATGTTGCCAACAGCCTTTGAGAAGCGATTAACGACTCCAAACCTTCGACATGGATACAGTCTCCCTTCTCAGAGTATAAAAGAAGCATTATTCTTTCACTTACCTATCTAAAACCAAGTAAACTATTCCTTGCTGTGTGCCAGAACCGACGAACTCAGATATCAGGAAATAGCCGGAGAACTGATCACCCAGCGCCAAAGCCACACCTTCAATATATCCTATAGGGGGGTTCACATATTCTTAGCCGCTGACCTCACGTCATATTGCGGTAAATCCCATGGGCTTGCCCTTAATGCTGATTGGTTTTAAACACAATGAGCCACTGATGACGCGCGTGTTATTCTGAGCTGGTGCTATATAACTATTCTTCCACGACCAATTCGTCTGACAGTTTATCCGTATATCGAGTGGGATGAAGTCCTTTTATTACACAGTGTAGCGTTTAGAAGTGTATGCTGCCTGGTGGACTTTCAAGACATTTTTGTTCAGAATTTTCGTAGCATTCTTAAAATTCCTGTCTGTGGAGCACGCTTATAACGAACCGTTTCATTGGACGAGAGTTGCCTCTAAATATAGCAGCACATATAAATTCTTTGCAATACTTTCCCGAAAAGGGATAACACGTTGTGGACATTGAGGGGACATATGAGTTTGCTGAAGCAAAGAAGGAAAGCTTTTAGCTCAAGAATCTAAACCAACTTCGAATTGTTAATTATTTTAAAATTGTACGAAACAGATATTGTAAACGTGATACATGAACTCTTTGGATCATCTTTTCATTTCCGATTGCGTGACAACCGGTGACACCGTGGTTTTCTATTTTCGCAACATTTCTGCTAGCTCATCTTTCCTTCTCTTGACTTCCTGTTGCTGGAGGAAACGTTTAAACGAAAGCATGTGCTTTTATGTCCTCTAACGCAAATCTACGCATAATTAAGCAGAAAGTTACGCAATCTCTTAAATTTTTCGTTTGGATCACGCGACCTGCTCAAGTGTCACGCAACCACCCAAAAATAGATGACCAGAGCCAAGTCAACTTTAAATGAAGAAACGTCAATTTCCTATTTTTAAAAAAATGCACACCGTTGTACTTGCACACTGAAATTCCCCCAGGACATACAATTTGTAATTGGTTGAAAAGATTCGATAACTTGCAGCCATCAAATATCTTCAATGAGTTACCCAAAGGTAATAAAACGAGAACACGAGGAAACAGCACACAATGCGAAAACTGATAGAGAGCCCTTGGGATGTATTGATTACTTGGAAGAGACAAAAGAATCAGAGGAACAACTTGCGACTGCACGTCAGAAAATTCGTGACCACCAATGACTCATAAGGACTTCCCGATGAGCTTACAAGGAAAAGTGCTTGTGAAAACTATGAAACCCAACCGGTTATTGTCTCAAAGACACGAAGAACATTTCTTGTTATTTTTTAAAATAGGGGCCACAACTCCTCACCTTACGAAAGTCTTGTCTGTGCACAGAGCATTTTTATGAGTTTTGATTTGAATGTTTGGAATTTTTAAAATGACATTAGGAAAAATCCACGCCAGAGTCAAGAAATACTTCTGGTGCCACAGTAATAAATAGATGATCTAGAATATTCTAAGATATTTTTTCCCGTCGCATTTGTAGCTCTGCGACAGCGAATACATCACAAACAAATGGTACACTTCCGATTCTAACAATAGGAGCCTTCGCTAAAGGGAAGATATCGTTGACGTCACCTATTGTCATTAATGTGCCAACCAGAGCTTCATTGGCTGTCAATACAAAGGCTCTTTTGTTCCTGTGGTTGGCACATTTGAATAGTAAAAGCAATGTTTCTGTAAAGGATATCTTCCCTATTTGTCACCAACAATCGGAAAACGGGCAGAGATAAAATTGTTCGGAGCAAGAATCAGTAAAAACCTGTATCTGCAAATAAAAAAGAAGAGAACTTCGTCAGGTTCTTTAACCGAAGGGACCTCAAATGTCTTGTTGAAAACCGGAAAATATATTTTTTTCCTTTTGGGGCTCGAACCAGTAAACAAAAAGACAAAACAAACAGAAAACTGCAATAACACATTTAATAAAGAACAATGAACCCTCTTCAAGTCAGGCCGAAATTTTCACAGATCAAAGTTACACGGAACAAGCGATAAAGGCCCTTTTACAAGTTTATTGATACTGTGATTTGTACATGATCTTAAAATTGTGAAATGGTGGCAGCAACTTCTTCAGTCTAAAGCCTCAACCAGTACATGCCTCCTCGAATTCTGTTGTAATCTGTCAACTGCTCTATTGGGCCTGAAAAAGGTTTTAAAAAATAATTTAGACCCAGCTGATGATGTCCGGTGAGTAAATTAGAACACGAGGATAGCCTTAACATGGACCCCAGAAGGAAGACGTAGGAGAGGTAGGCCGAAGGAGACATGGCGCAGAACGGTAGAGAGAGAACGAGGTGAACTTGGGGTCAAAGGTTGGGCAGAAGGCGGTAGTTGTGCGAAAGACCAAGAAGCTTGGAGAGAGAGAACGCAAGGCCCCATTTCCCTCAGAGGGAAAAGGACAAGATGATGATGATATGTCCGGTGGGTACTAGCCAATATACAGCCTCCCACTCCCCGCAGAGATGGGAAGGGCCAGCACAAAACAGGCTGATGGGTACCCGCCTATATTTCGGTATAATTAGAGTGGGAACGTCACTAGAATACTTTGTCAAATGCTTGGTTATTCTGGGCCCGGTTGTTCAAAAACTCAGATTAAAAATTAACCAAGGAGTTTATTCCTCTTCTCCCCCTTGTTGTTTGACACTGATATTCAGCAAAACTTTAGATTAAAAGATATCAATCTTGAAAAACAAACATAAGCAAAAGAAACTGTCACCAAAAATTTGAAACAAACGTTTATGCTAATCCTGGATTAAGTTAATCGGCTTTCGAACAACCGGGCCTAGATGTTTCAGCTGGCCATGGAACAAAGCCATTGTCACCTGAACTGAGGATCTGAACACAGTTTAATGAACTACAATCCTGGACAAAAATAGTTAGACTTTTCTTAAGTTTCGTCCTTTTTGACAATAACTACAACAGGCTCATATATTCAAATAAAATAAGCCTGCAAACGTCCAAGATGTGAGGAAGACATCAACTATGAAAGGCGGCACGAAGACCTTAAGGCAACCAAATGGACCTCAGAAAAAAATATCAAATCCAACTTGGAGGATGGTAATTTTAACTCCCAACTGAGACTCGGATTCTCTCTGAGTTCCATTTGCTTGTCTGATAATTGTGTCTTTCTTAGTTAGGTAACTGACACGCATTTCGTTCTTGGTGTGGACAGAGAAAAGAGACAAAAATTCCATCTTGAAAAGGAAACACGAGGTTTCAACCATAATGCACCTTGACACGAGGTTTCAACATTCAATAAAAGAACATTTTCACATCTTGGAGGCACATACAATAAAGTTGATGTATTTCTCAAATGATTTTCCAATTGAACACTCCGTGAAAAATACAAAAAATACGGTGCAATCTTCCAGCTTTTCTTACCAACTCCCACAACGGCTGGACAGCGATCATAAATGTACTTCGTTGCGATATTCCTAACCATCTTTGCATCGATCATCTGAAGGAAATAAATGAAAAAAAAAACCAGAAAATGTGAGCTCTAATTGGTTAAAATTTCCTTCCTACGTTGAAAAAGAAGTTGTTTCAAACAAAAAGCTTTGCCGCAATGTTTGTCTTTCCTTTCACAAAAAGAGTTGAAGGCACAGTGACCCGCACTGTAAACCTCGTTGAAGTCCTCGTTGAAGTCCTGAAATTTTCAGGCTTCTCTCCGCACGCACGCAATTGCTAAAATTGCGTTCATAACTGCGAGGATAATAGCTCATTTGACGAAGCCGTGCATGTCGCAGAGTAATGTTGTTCTGTCGTTAACTTGTCACAAAACAAAAATGAATCCTACAGGCTGGAAAAGAATTAATCGTCAGGTGCTCTCGTCCTCCACATGACCTCAAATTTGATCATTTCACGTCGTTGTCAAGCCGAGAACGGCAAAGAAATGTATCAAAATATAAAACGCACGTGCAGAACTCTTGTTTTTGCTAATTAAACCTATTGTTATGTGGCGTTCTCGTAGCCGTTGTCGTCCTTGCGTGTTATAGGGAGCTTACGAAACGACGACGCCGACGGCAACGACGACGCTACAAAACAATAGGTTTAGTGAGCAAAAACAATGGTTCGCACACTTTGCACGTGTGTTTTACATTTTAGTACATTTATTTGCCGTCATCTCCTAAATGACGACGTGAAATGACTAAATTCAAGGTTCTGTAGAGGACGTTAGCACACGACGATGAATTTTCAGTTCTCTATCTACGCTTCCAACCCACTCATACCAGTTTAATTCCTCGACACTTACTTCACGTTTTTAACGCAAAACGACATGAAATAGTTTTGAAGTGATATGAATAACGCGAACTTGTATTTTTAAATGGAGTCCTCGTAACCATCGTCGTCCTTCGTCGTCCTTCGTCGTTTTTAAGACGCGGACGCCAACCGGAAGAGAACGTTTCAAGTCCCAAGACAATGCTGTCTCCCAGATTTTTATACTAATCATCTCTAATGGAGAAAAGATACTTAGCAATATAAATGTGGTTGAATGAAGACAAGTTAAAAGGGAAAACGGCTCACTTCCGGTTGACGTCCGCGTCTCAAAAACGCGCTTGCTTAAGCTCCCTATTAATGGAGAGATTAAGCATCGCGTTTGCGGCAAACGGCGGCAAACGGCGGACTTAAGTTTGCGTTTTGCAAAAATTGGAAGAAATTCGTTTGATATGAGCTGATTTCTTGCGTTTTAGCAGCAGATATTAAGTAAATTTTTAAAAGAGAAAGACGAGTTAGAATAACATAATTTCCATGCTTTTATGACAAGCAGCAGCCCACCCTTTCGCGTTTGCCGTTTCACGTAAACGCGAAGCTTAATTTCTCTGTGAGGGAGCTTTAGCAACGACAACGGCAACGGCAACGAGAACGCCACAAATTTGCATATTCAGTGGGAAAAAACAATAGCTTTGCACGCTCTGCACGTGCTTTTTTCATTTTTGTCCATTTCTTTGCCGTCGCCAGCAAAACAACGACGTGAAATAGCCAAATTTGAGGTTTTAGGGTTTGAGGTCCCTGTTGTTTTGCAGAGGACGGCAAAGAAATGGACAAAACTGAAAATTGCACGTGCAGAGCGTGCAAAGCTATTTCTTTTGCTCGCTAAATATGCAAATTTGTGACGTTCTCGTTGCCGTTGCCGTCGCCGTTGACCACGGCTACGGCAACGATAACGCCACAAACCAGGAAAATTATTGGTCAAAAAAGGCAAAGGATTTTCTATCATATTTTAGCGGTATTCTGCTAAACAACGACGTGAAATTACCAATTTTGAGGTATATCTTTGAGTGGCCCTAATAGTTTCATCAATGCGTCACTGGAAATTCCGACTATTTTGTGGAACGATCTGACCGTAACTTGGAGTGATCTGACTTGGAGCGAAATGATCATGGAACGAAGTTACCTGGGCCCGGTTGTTCGAAAGCCGATTAACATAATCCAGGATCAGCGTAAACCTTTGTTTCATCTTTTCAACTTTTTGGTGAAAGTTTCTTTTGCTTATTTTTGTTTTTCATAATTGACTTCTGTTAATGTAAAGTTTTGCCGAATATCAGCGCTGAACAGCATTTGGAAGTAGAGAAATAAACTCCTTGGTTAATTTTTAACATGGGATTAGCGTTAATCGGCTTTTGAACAACTGTATCCTGTTTCTCAAAAGTCCCGAAACTTTCGGGCCTATTTCGGGTGCCACAATTCCCTTTATATCTTTGCAACGCCGAGGTTCTAAGCCACCAAACTTCGCAATCCTCTTAGTTTTTCTTACATTAAAAGCATGTTAAAGGATCAGCTTTTCAAAAAAGGCAGATTGCAGTTTGAAAACTGGCTTCTCGGGTCCGAAAAGTTCTCGGGACTTTCGAGAAACAGACCCCTGGGGCCCGTTTCTCGAAAGTCCCGAAAACTTTTCAGGCCCGGAAAGCCATTTGTGAAACTGCCAACCGCTTGTTTTGGAAAGCCGATCTTTTAACATGTTTTTAAGGTAACAAAAAGAAAAAGAACTGTGTAGTTTGACGACTTGTATCCTCTCCGTTCTTGACTGAGATACAAAGGGAATTGTGTCACCCGAAAATGGCCCGTAAAGTTTCGGGACTTTCGAGAAACGGACCCCTGGGCCGAGATACAGAACGCGAGCATACGGATGTGAATCCTTCATTCTTTATTTTTACCCTGAAAGCGCTAGTACCCGATTTCTTTTAGGATACTTCGCCCCCATTTTACGACGTGAACGAAATGGAATAATCGCTAAAGACTTAAGACAATGCAAAGTTATATTTTGAAGTGATGTTATTATCGACGTCACGGTCGCAGATCTTAAACTCCCTATTGCTTTCCGGCGGAAGCGTTAGCATCGACGTAGCAGGAACTTATTTGTGGCAATAAATTATTCCTCACCTCAATTCTCTTGTCAAGCTCTGGAAGAGGGATTCGTCGATCGTACGTCAGCATTTGTCTAGAAGAAAAAAAGGATATGCATAAAATTTGAGCCCCGGGGCGAATTTCCTTATGTGTGAAGGTACTCAGTACTGAAGGGGTAGTTTCTAAAGAAACTGTGGTGCTGCGTAGGTGGGGAAGTAGTATACAAAAAATTGGGTTTTATCAACGGAGAAGCTCTGTACGGTGGCCAATTTACATTATCAACTCCGTTGATAAAACCAAATTTTTGTATACTTTATGGGCTGCCATATAGAGAGGTCTTTATTTGAAAATCCTGTTTATACAGGACAGCGTGCCAGCGCTCTTAAAGTTGCTATTACTTGGAGCAACTTTTTTGTTTCGTCTTAACGTTTTCAGTCCTTATACACGAAAGATATAACAGGTGAACTACCATTCTTGCTCAAGTTCGTTTCAAAATGATTATCCGTCTCTACTAGAAGATCTCTTATTAACATCGAGCAGAAAGGGGAATTTAAGTAAACTCTTAAAATGATGGAAAAACAGAGAGAAATGTTGGTTTCAACTGTTTTTTCATACTGACCGTCCGATGTCTTCACATATGGGCGTAGAACCTAACAAGGTAGCGAAAAAGGAAGAGATGTATAAGTAAAAAATGGGTTCGCAAGTTGAACATGCTGTAATATCGATGGAAATGCTGAGCAAAATTGAAAAACAACGTAAAACAATTTTATACATTCAGATTAAGGCAAAAAAAAAAAAAAAACGGAAAAACGTTTTATTGCAATGGTGTTTCAAAGGAGTGGCCTCATACCATCAAGCTGCATCAGTATGTTAGTTTTCAGGAGATTTTTTGCACGAGCCACCTCATGTTCTGTCACACTGGTGCAAATTCGCATCCTGAGGAAAGCAAAGTCATAGTTCACACAAATTTTGGTAGTAAAGTTGTTACAGAACTTTCTTTTAATCAACAGACAAAAAGAATGCACCTTGTGAGGAAAAAAAGCGGTTCCCCTTGATAGCCTTCATTTCAGTTTTAATACTTAAGGATTTCATCCACAGAAGCAAAACTTAGAACCACGTTTTGACAGTGTTATACATAGAACCACAGGGAAGTACTGCTCAGAAGCTTTCATTTTAACCCTCGCCTTTTAGGATTTCATCCACAAAACTGAAAACAAGAATTATCTTGTATACTATAATATAAATGGCATCACTGGAAAGTTCCTTTTGAACTGCCATATGACCAAGTGCATTTGCAGAAACTAATACTGAAACACATTGTCAACAAAGCCTTCGAAACTTACCATTCTTTCTGAACACAGTAAATTGTGTTGTCAATACTCATCTTATCAGACACAAAGTAAATTCCCCTATAGAGAAACAAATAGACGTAAACAACGTAAGTCTAGAAGTCCATCAAATTCTCAATTTTACACATGAAGTAACACATTGCTCAACATCCCACAAGTTTTGCTTCCTTAATAAATGCCCAGTAAGTTCAATTACCTACAATCTTCGATAATGTTTGGGACACTTGCTTCAGAGGGTCATGTTTTGACTAAATGCCAATTAAATATGAACAACGAAGTTCAAGTGCATTATTTCCACCCCCCCCCCCCTTCCCCCTAGCAATGTTGGTAAACAAACAAAGTACTACATGTACATTGCTCAATAAAGCAACATTGTAATGGGGAGGGGGGAGTTTATGAAGGTGTTGTTCTCTATTGTGAACAAGGGCTTGGTGTCCCAAACAATTTTGATGAAGACAGTAGTTCTTTCACTTACCACAGCCCAGTGTCAGTGTAACAAGTGTTAAACGACATAAAACTGTGAGCTAGGTTGTGTTGAACCATATCCTGTAAACAACAAACAAACAAGAAAAATACAAAAGAGTAGCTTTTGAAAACAGAGAAAAAGTTACACTTCAATAAGAAACATTCCATTTTCCTTAACATGACTTGTGCTTGCCTTATTTTACTAACAACTTTCCAAACTTGAGCAAGCATACCACTGTACCTGTGCAAGTTTGCTGCTGATGTTTCTTCCAGCACTGAAGGATCTGTCCCAGTTTCCAATCAGCTTCAAAGAAATACAAAGGAAGGTAAGTGTTAATCTAACATGACCAAAACAACCAGACCTTAATAGCTTTTTTTGGCATATCACATTTTAGCAACATTAGCTGTCAGAGTAAGTAATGTTAGTCCAACCAATCCATAGCATTAAATTAATAGTGAATGCAAGGCCCTGGTTCTTTCAACATTTCACTCCTAAGAGAGTAGGAGATTTACTTTAAAAATACCAGAGGATTTTACCAGTCAATGGGAGCCAGTGTAGTGGTGACAGAGTTATCCCTTTCTTGCACCAGAAGATTTTACTCATCAATTGGAGCCATTTCAGGGATAAATGAGTTAGCAACATCTAGGTCCACCCAAAGTCTCTGTACACGAGCCAGGAGGCCATCAGGCCGGAGCTTATACCGGTTTCCATGGAATGAAGAGACTAGGACTATTTCTACTCCCCCCTGGATGGGATGCCACGCCGTCACAGGTTACCCACCAGCATTAAATTCACCGGTACCCATTTATACACCTGGGTGGAGAGAGGTACCGTGAGAGTAAAAGTGTCTTGCCTAAGAACACAACACAATGTCCCCGGCCAGGACCCGAACCTGGACCACTCGCTCTTGCTCCGGAGTTGGGCACACTAACCATGAGGCCACCGCACCTCCCACAGGTCAACTCAAAAACTCCCCTTTAACCCCTTCAGTTCTGAGACGGAGACTTATAATAGATCTTACTCTGTCTAATGCCAGATGATTTTACTCATCAAAGGTGGCTGCTTGATGGGTGAGAGTCAGAGTTGTAGATTTTACTTGTCGTTGAAGCCACTGTAGGGTCTTTGGGGGTGAATGGGTTGAATGGACTAATTGTACACTGGGAACAATCAAGGAAGATAATTATTCACTTACCATATTGGCAACCATAAGTGCAAAGTAGTCAGGGTGAGTCCAGCCACAACCTTCCACTGCAATGGCAATGTGAGCAAGTGGCATGTCATCGTCACGCACCCGAATCTGCCACAACATAAAAATTAGGGACCTTAAGCAAGGACGACGACGACGGCAGCGGCTACGAGAATGTTGTCTAAAAATATTATAATATTTCCTTACGCAAGGATTTTGCGATTACTCCAAGTCGTGAGGCTTGGAAAGTGTTAATACACATTCCACATGACATTTAGAGTGAAAATTGAAAATTCATTGTCAGGTGCTCTCATCCTCCACATGACCTCAAATTTGATCATTTCACGTCGTTGTCAAGATGAGAAATGCAAAGAAAATTTAATGTATCAAAATGTAAAATGCATGTGCAGGGGGTGCAGAACTATTGTTTTTGCTATTTAAACCTATTGTTATGTGGCCTTCTCGTAGCCGTCGTCGTTGTCGTTGTTTAAGGTCCCTGTTGACAAACATCAAAAAATGATTCATAATGAAAGTACAAGTTGCACACTATAAAGATAATAGATATCCATGAACTTAACGAATTGAGTTCAAGAGATAATTTTTTGTGAGATTCACCAAAATGACAAATAACTGAAAACGTTTTTGACTTCTGAGTCCTAGGAAGGATGAACAGTCTTGCCTTGCATTTTAATAAAAATGTAAAGGAAAAGAACCCAATGCAACTAAACCCCTTTCAAAAACACTAAATTTAGTGGTTCTCTAGCACTCTTCTGAATCAAAGTTTTACCATTTCATTTTTAACAAACCTCACTCCCAGTGTATCTGCAAGGCGTCAATTTATCGTGAGTTTCATAAGTGGACCTCAAGCCGCTGAAGTGTTGATCAGCAAGTTTGACGAGCGCATCATGATCCACACCTGTCAGAAGATGAAGGGAAATCTAAACCTTATGGGAAGGAACATAGAGTTAATTTTAAGATTAAATTCATCGGCAAGGATGCCCATGTCCACGCACAATGAGTCAGTGGCAGACATGGTAAGCCTATCACAGACCACTTCGTAGCACTAGGCACACTGATGCCGCATTAAGTGGAATACTTACCAAGGTATCCCTGCCAATGGGAGAGGTGGGCAGGAGCAAAACTGACGAGCTCAAAAAGCAAGTGCACTAGCTTAACGAACCGCAATTAGTTGCAATGTTGAGAATGTGAGGCCCCTGCACAATGCAAGAGGTGCCTCCATAGCCTTAGTATATAACACTGCTGACCAGCAATGCCATAATTATATCAACTTTGCCTAAATTTCAGTTAGCCACATTATAATTCAGACAATTATTGTGCAAGAATCATGAGGAGAACTTTAAGTTGGATCACAAATTACCTCCAGCAGCTGCAAGAACTATTCTTGGGGCACTGTAGTGGTTGCTGATGTATTCTACAAGATCATCACGAGATATTGTCCTGAACACAAAAAACAAAAGTAATTAAAACAAGCTCAAGCTCCAAAAAAACCCTTCCACTCATGAATGCAATAGGGGATAACAATGACAATGGGACATTTCCAAAAGAACTAATGGCTAAGTAGAAGAGGTACACTGTAAGCCCATAAAAGCTTCATTGAATTTTCTCACAGGAAGTCATCAAGGTTTGCAACAGGGCATTTTAATATGACTTTTTTTCTGTAAAAATGAAGTGAAGAGAGAATATGAACAAACCACATGCATGTTTAACATAAGGTTTCACCGAGGGTGTTGCCAAAGTTTTGTTGCCAGCTATTTTTTTCAATTTAGAGATGAAAATAAAATGCCACAACGTACCGGCAAAGCTGAGCATGTTAGCAGATGATAAGCTTGCACGATACTTGCCAAAAAGAATATAGAGGTCTGTTTTAACAGCTTCAACGCCAATGCCAAAATGTAGACTGTTATAACTACAGTATTATCCAAAGAAGTCTTACAAGTATGACACTGGTAAGGAAAATTATCTATTAAACAACATCTTAATGCCTTTGCTAATAGACCCGTGCATTGTCCACCACACAGCTTAATGATAAAGTAGTCTGCTAATGATCATAAAAATAATATTTATTATTATTATTATTACTCATAAATACATACTTGACATTTTGAGTGGGACCAAGAATAGTCCTTCCAAGGGGAGTTCCTTGGTAGGCTGTTGCATGAAGGTGATCAAAAACAACTTCTTCCAGTTGTGTGTCGACTTCTTGCATTTCACGCAATACCACACCCCTTTCCCGTTCAATTTCTGCCTCACCAAGAGTTGAGTTTTGGATGATGTCTGCGAGGATGTCAACAGCTGAAACAAGAAGTTTATTTGTTAATTTGAGTTACACAACCAAGGTTGTGACGGTCTCACAATAGAGCAAAGTTCCAATAATAATCATAAAAATAAATTTTATTGATAGCGTGTCCATTACAATATGCACACAGATTTCAATAAGCGTCACAAAGTGTCCCCTTGCCTTTCGCCCCAACTTCAACATCACTCATGTCTCGGAATACAGACAATTAACGCACAAACTGTCCCCCAAATTCTGTTCCTCAAGTAACAAACAGTTGCATTTTCCCTAAGCTAAATATAACACTACCCTTTAACCTTACCTTATTGCTGAAAATAGGAAGGAAATGCTTAAGACTTAAAGACGGTGCCTACTATTGTTATTGTGCATACGTTCTGTGCATCTCAAGATACATGAATTTCCTATGGGTGGTGCTTATTAAAGTAGGGACATTTTTGCACGGTTCAAAACTATGCAGAGAAAGCAAACTTAGCACGTGCTCTTGGTATCCAAAAAGAAAATTGGGGGTATTAAACCATGCATTTTTCAGAGACAATATTAAGCTTCAATTTGGAAAGAATGCCATACATTGCTTTGTATTTCAAAGCTTTTTACAAACATGGTTGATAATTATCTTTGAAAAATGTGTGGTTACCTTAATTTTCTTTTAAATTTCAGTAACACTTGTTAAGATCTGCTTTTCTCACATATTCAGTAAACCGTGCAAAAATACCTTTGAATTACATGTAGTAAGCACCATCCTTACAAAGGGACACTCTGTGTTGAATGTCAAAATCAGGCAGGCATCTAACTGGGTACATTTCTGGACATACATGTAAGTGATTACAAAAAAAGAACACAACACTGGGAATTCAATCCCTTACTCTTCTCTTTAACCCACTGACCCCTCCCTAGGAGTGAGAGTTATCAGATCTTAAGATAAAGCCAGACAATTTTACTCATCAACTGGGGGTACCCTAAGGCACCTGAGCAGTGAATGGGTTAATGTTCCCTGTTATTAACAGCAAAGATAATGAGATGGGGACTACAGTTAATAGCCCTTATCCAGGAAGACTTCAAGCCATTGCGGATGTGATTACAAAGGCAGCACTTCCTCCTGGGTTGTTTTAAGACCCTGAGTGTTGGTACAGCCAGGGTTCCAACCTGCAACCTCCCGCGCCACGGTAGTCCAATTCTCGACCAAATGAGCCAACCAGACAGCAGTTGATATTTAGCTCTTTGATCACTATCTCTCTCACAGTCTCAATTATTATTGTGATTGGAGAACATACCTTTCGGGATATCTTTACTGAAAACCTTTGCATAATACACTGTCTGTTCACGGGATGTGTAAGCATTCAAGTGAGCTCCCATGTTCTCTACCTCCAGCTCAAGATCCATCTGGGAACGGTTTTTTGTCCCCTTGAATTAAATAAAAACTTGTAAGTGTACTATAATTTTGAGACAAAAAGAACCCAAAAATACATGTAGATTCATGGTACTAGAGATAAGACAAAATTTGGGAACCACTTTTATAAAGTCCTGCAATTTAAAGAACTGTGTCCAGAACAGAAATGTTGTTAATGCCTTTGGTTTGTATTTTGGATTTTTAGAATCATCACCAAACAGTTAAGCAAAGTAGCAGTGCAAGACTCCTGCCATAAACAATGGTAAACACTTTTTTGATGGCAACATGAAGAGTTTATTTTGAGTATGTTTCGAAAAAGTCACTAGTAATGTTTATGCAAATAGTCCATGTTGCTGATTGCAAAATTTAAATCTTTCGTAAGCCTCTTTTGTTTGTCCACCAGCAATAATAACTTTCCCTCATACTGTAGGCCTCAACAGATAGGTTGTAAACCATTGTTTAATTAAGACAATAAAGAAAGTGCTTAGTAATTAGTGAAAATAGTGAATACCTTGAATGCCATGTGCTCAAGAAAATGGGCAACACCATTATTCTTTTCTGTTTCAAATCTGCTACCTGCATCAATCCATAAACCAACCTGTAACACATTTTTTTAAAAATAACAAAATAACAACCTTTCTTTCCATTCAATACATACAATAAGAGTTCTAATGAACACCTCGTACAAAGAAAAGGCTGAAAGACAGGAATGGTGGCACAAAAAGATAATGATATCTATCTAATCAACACTTTTTCTAAGACAGTAGAAGTACATGTACTTGAGGACTGTGTCCTGTGAGGAACGTGACCTCCAACCTTTGTTTTATGTACATACATTGCTGTGGATTTTTAATCTTGATTCTTAACTTTCTTACAATAAAAGGCACCTCTTCTGGTTGTTATCACTCAAAAATGCCTGTGTCTTAGTTTCCTCTCAAGTTATACAGTTTATATTGAGGAGAGCAATATTTTGTGCACCATCATCCATAGGTGGTTTTCATGTGACATCATCGCTGTCACGTTGGTGGACGAAATCAAACCATCTCCAATTATTAGGTTTTATCAACGGAGTTGATAATGTAAATTGGTCAGCGTACACCATAGCTTCTTTTGTTCATCCACTCGTATTTGTACTGTACATTACTCAGTCTCCAGAGATTGGTTGAAGACCACCTGTTGTTATTAACCCATTGACTCCTGGAAATGAGACTTAACAGATTTTAATCTGTCTAATGCCAGACGATTTTACTCGTCAATGGGGGATGGGGGGGGGGGGGGGTGGTTCAGGAGTCACTGGGTTAATTAACAACCTCTACATCCCCTCTAAAACTATGTCCCCTTTAATTTACCCCATTGACTCCTAGGAGTGAGACTTAATAGATTTTACTCTGTCCAATGCCAGATGATTTTACTCGTCATCTGGGGGTACAGTCCTAGGGCATTTGAGGTGTCAATGGGTTAACAGAACAACTAGAGGTTTATTTCTTTTTCTTATTTTTTTCAGTGGTTGTCAAATTCTAATATAAAAAGAAATATAACATCGCTGATTGTAAACAATGAACATTACTTCCACAAACTACTCACAGTTGCAGTGGAAAGACCTGAATCTTCAGATGCAATTCTCATACCATTGGAGAGGGTTGTGACCTTTGTCTCAGGAACATTGTACAAGGACTGTAAGCATATAGCAAAAGTAAACTTCATTATCATCGATGCTGTTGAAAATGAGATTAACTTTGCCCCCCTAAATCAATTGATGAAGCCCTCGTTATAATGTTAGAGAGTTAACTTACCTGTTCATAAGATAAAGCCGTAGATGCAGAACGTTTGCAAGCCAATATGCCGGTTTTACCCTAAGTGAAATAAGCCACTTAAGTTGATTAATCGTTTAAGAAAAGCCACAAAAAGTTCGCTATGGAACACAAAAAGCAACAATCAGAAACGCTACATGTAAATACCTTGGGCGATAAAGAAAGAAATTTGGCCAATCTACCGGCATTTTTCAAGCCACGAAAGGCGATTGTAGACGCCATCTTGAAAAGCAACGAACTGTAGAGAAAGAATGAGCACGAGACTTCTCTTACGCATGTGCTTAACATGTGAAAAACTGACAGGAAAGTTAACAGGCTCATAAGAATCCTGCACGCTCATACTTTGTAAGCTTTCTCTGAGAAAACTCACAAAAATTGTGGTTTTCTTTATATCTGGATCTGTTTTTCATTTCAGAAAATCACTGCATGTAGTAAGTTGTCAAGAGTGGAAATTTGACGCCTTTGGTCTTCTTATTTTATTTTTTCCAGCTTCTTATTCAGGGATTTTTGTTATACGGAAGCTTGTAGGTTAATTTCTTTTCTATTTTTTTCAAAGCCAAGGGAAAGAGATCGTTTAACAGTCAAGAACTGAATTACTTAAGATGTTTCTGACAAGATCAGAGTACGACAGGTCAGAATTAAATTATTTTATGAAATAAGTGAGCGTCGAGAAAATCAACTTGGTAACAGATGCTTGCCATCCATTGTGGAGTGCAGATTACATTTCAGGGATATTAAGCTGATCTCTCAAATTTATCCTTGTTCTATTCTTTTAGAGGTGTCAACACGTTTTCACCTGAAGGTCGTCTTTTTCAAGTTGAATATGCCATAGAAGCTATCAAGGTGAGACACCATGATGCCTGTCAATATTTTGAGATGCAACCACGTGACTCGTTGCTAAATGTCTTCATGAGACATCTACCTGGAAAGTGGTTTCATTGAGCAAAATGGTTGCTGTTTCTTTGTTTTCTGTTCTATCACCACAACACTGATCATGGAAATCATTGGTGTTGTTTATGTCTGGTCCTCACTAGCAATGCAATGCATAAGCATAAACTACGTATGCAAAACCACTAGAACCTTGATCCTGTAATAACTTTTGTTGGAACAAAGACACTAATTAAGACAATTAACAACAAGTTACTGCATCTGGGTATGCTGTCTATGCTTATGCTTGGGTCGATTGTTTGAATCAGGCTTTACAAGTAATCAGTCATTTGAAATGAATTCAAGCATTTTATGAAGACTTTAGGCTATCATTGTTCAGGTAGCTATTGGCATGGTGGTTGTGATCACTTCATAAAGATGTGACAGTGATATTTGAGGTGTCCACTTAATTTAATTGATTATTTGTCATGAATAATAGAGAATGAATGAGTTGTGAAAATAAGATCTTAATTGTATTTTCCATCATAGCTTGGATCAACTGCAATTGGTATACAGACCTCTGAGGGTGTCGTTCTTGCAGTTGAAAAGAGAATTACCTCTCCTCTTATGGAGCCGTCCAGTGTTGAGAAGATAGTGGAAATAGACAGTCATATTGGTAAGAACAGACATTTAGTTTAACTTCGTCCAGAAGGTCTTTCTCTGAATTTAGACAACCAAATTACTCCTT
>OX421456.1:2560000-2565000 GCA_949126865.1 Montipora capitata | reverse complement strand
TTGCTGCTGGGAAGAAGCGGGTTCAGCAGTGTTGCAACTCTTTTTTTAGCACAGTTTACACTTTCAATACAAAGTCCCTTCAAAGAACAAAATAGTTTAGCATGATTGCTGTTGGTCGTAGGATTAGGCACATTGTTTTTGGCTTTTAATCAAGTCATTCTCTAAATTGAGTTTGGCCCAAACAAATCCCTTTTCATTCTTATCTGTTTCAGATATCACTTGGATCCATCTGGGACATTTTTTCAATACGATGCAAAAGCTATAGGTATAGTACGATAATGATGTTTGCTTACCTGAACAATAATAATAATATTCGCTTGGTAGGTTATCTTGTCTAAGAAAGTTAATGACTCTAATTATTAATTTAAGTTTTATTTAAACAAGGCATCTCCTTGTTCTGTATAACTTTACCTAATTACCCAAATATTTGTTCTTATATTTAAAATATTTTTGATGATCTGTGTAATTGAATTGAGCAAATAAGTGAGTGAATAAATAAATAAATAAATAAAGAACAGAAATAATTTATTTGCCTTCTTATTCTAGTCCTTTTAAAGTAATCTTTTTTTCTGCAATATACATAGTTATGCAACTAGATTCTGGGAAAATGTGGTGGATTGGGGATTTGTATGGTATTAATGGGCCTGCTATTAGTAGGGGATTTGGGGAATTTGCAAGTCATTAATAACTGAATCAATCAATAAATCATCATTAAGTACTCAATCACTTGGTTAATTAATTACTTGATTTGAAACCAAATGCCAGGATCCGGATCAGAAGGAGCTCAGCAGGCTTTAGAGGAAGTTTATCACAAGGTACACAATACAATACATACTTAATTGACCGCTCCCCATAGGGGCTTTTCAGGGCCAATGAAACACAACGAAACAACAGAACAGAACAACAACAACTGTTAAGAATCCCAACTGGCTGGAGGCAAACCAGTTGGCTATTTACAAGTGCAGCTGGGAAGTTGAACCAGGGACTACCAGGATCAAATTCAACGAGTGGTCAGAGCGGGTCTTGAACCCGGGATCTTTGGATCTCAAGGCAAGCGCTCTAACCACTGGGCCACACTGCCTCCTTATCAAGCAACAATACATACATGCATTTTTAATCTGCTGTTGTTAGAGGAGGCTCATGTCCAGGGAAAAACTGTGATCAATTTCCAAGGCTTCAAACTCCCACCAAAATACACTTTCTGATAGGAGAGACCAGGACATACTTCCTTACAAAAGGAAAGTATGTTTTTCCCTCTTGAAAATATCATGTTTCTCAATCCACAATTTTTTTTAGCTATTCTTAATCAAATGATGTTACTGCTACTCCAACACTTATGCTTTTTATCCAAAAGTTTAAAATAGGCATGCTACTTTTTAGGGCTTGCTTTGGTTAACGTCTTTGATAAACCTTTTTAGTCAATGACATTGAGAGAGGCATGTAAATCTGCATTGACGATACTCAAACAAGTCATGGAGGAAAAACTCAATGCCACAAATGTAGAGGTGAGAGAAAGTTGTCAATAAAGGGTGCTAAGCAATATACATACACACTGTACACTACCATTAGTTTTTTAATTTATTCCTTGATCTAGGACATCATCTGAATGGGGCCACACTCAAAATTGAACAGATCTGTCAAGTACTTTGCATTCCACTATTGAAAAAAACAAAGACAAGTTTTGAGAGCATCCTTTTGAATTGCTTGATCATTGGTCAATGGGCTGCTAATGTTTTGTTTGAAACAAGAAGAAAACTGTGTTGCGCAAAGTTTATCCACTGATGAAGAGGTAGCAGCCTCGAAACGTATGGCAATTTACATATTTTTCACGCAATAATGAAAAATTTTGACTAGTTTATTTAATGTTTTGTTTCAATTTAGTAAAATATGTTTGGCAAATGTAAACAAGTTTGTCCCAGCAATAAAAACATGAAAGCCTTAAAGATACAATTCAAAGGTCTTCAAAATCAAAACAAGACTATCTTGCAGTGTCATTTGAAAATATGCAAATCCCCATCAGTTCTTGTATTTTGTTTTCACAATCACTGTACTAAAAAGTAGTCCTTTCTGTTTTCAGCTTGCAACTGCCACACCAGATAGGAAATTCCGCATGTTTACGAAAGAGGAGATTGACACCCTTGTACAGGAGATAAAATGATACTCCAGACATTCGAAAAAATAGTTGGTTTTAGGACAATTCACCCTACTGACATTCAGTGTTTGTTAATAAAACTCAGTGAATGTTTATTGGCTGTGTCTGGCTTCTTTCTTTACCTTCCCATCACAATCGTGCTTATTTGTAGCCATCATCAGTGGCCCTTTTCAGTTTTTTTGCTACCAAAGTGGCCCGGGTTTGATTCCCAGACCCGGTGTCATATTTGTGTAGAGTTTGTTGATTCTCTCCTCTGCACCGAGAGGTTTTTCTCCGTGTACTCTCACTGGTTTTCCCTCTCCTTAAAAACATTTAATTTGATTTGATTTGCATTTATTTAGTTTGTTGACTACAATTTACGGTGTCCCCAGTTACTGCTTTTAGTTTTGTGCTAGAAGACTTGACACTTGAATAAAGTTCATTTCTTTTCCTTTCCTGATTTCCGTAACAAATTGTCCTATGTACATGTTGTACACAAAAAAGCCACATCTATGGTCCAGGTGTACCCCAGAGTCCCACTTTACATTTTGACATCCTGACTTCACTTGAGTGTCAAGTCCATCTTAAATAAGGTGTCACATAGCAGCTCTCATAATAAGGTACAATGTGGTTGGCGTGCACCCCAAACCAAAAACAAAAGGCTGCACAACAGGAACAGTGACTTAGAACCTGCTACCGGTACTTGCCAAAAATCTCCAAGAGCTGCTACACTACCTTGGTTAACAAAACATAAAAACAGGCCCATGTTTCTTACTTCCTTATTTTCTCAAAAATATGATTAAAAAATGCTTAAAGGTGTAATAATAATCAAAATAATATTACTGTTATTAATAATTATCACTTTTTTACAGTGTGCCAATGCTTACTGATTTCTTGTTTTGATAACTAGACTATCAATTTAAAAATAATCAAGTGCATTCAGCATTTTGTTTAAATACCTTAAATGTCTGGTTCAGCTTAGCCTTTCAAATCTTTAATGAAACAAAACACAGTCTATTTGCAATCACCAGGCAGCTTGGGCAAAGTATTATGAGGGAGATCACTAGGGGCCTGGGGCTGGGGATTCTTCCCAGATACTGTGTGTTTAAGACCAGCTCCCTAGTTTCTTACTACAAACTGTGTCACCTCGTTCCTTTCTCTCTACTTTGACTTTAATACCCAGCACCTTGAATCTGGTATTGTAAAGGACATTAGAAAATGAAATTACTTTACTCAAATAGAATTAGGTCCTCATATGAATGCTATTGTTTGTCAAAATAGGTCACTTGCTCTCTTACTTTCTTAACTATTTTAGTTTCTCCATGTTTTAAGGTACAAAACATTTGGTTTGAAATTCCTTTGTTGCGTAGTGCTTCGCTCAACTTCTTTGGTGGGTCGAGGTAGTGCTAAACAAAAAACAAAAAGCTCAGATTAGCCATATTATTATTACAGTGTGAAAACGGTCTTTGTCTTATTCATTAAATAATAATAGAGCGGTTTTCAATTGAGTGTCGAAAGTAATTAGATAATTACTTTGGTTTGTGATTACTTCACTCAGTGATTGGTTCAAAAATCTCGCGCTAAGTTGTCCAACCAATCAGAAGTGAAACCAAAACCAATCGTCGCTCGTGCATGCACATTTTCCCGCCCTTTGTGTCGGCTACATGTAATTACTTCAAGTTTTGATTGGTTTACTGGATTGTCTCCGTCCTTTTTGATTGGCCAAAGTAATTACTTTGGTTTTGGTTTTACGACACTCAATTGAAACTCGCTCTAATAATAATAATAAATCACTAGTGACAGCATAGGAAAATGCACCATTAGCATTTAGTTTGCATGTATAACCCCTGTAAATCCTGATAATTTAAAAAGTGTTACCCTAATAAAAATATTGCTCATGCTCTGAAATAAAAATTACAGAAGTAATTCTAATATTAAATTTTAACCGAATATTTCATTTCACCAACAGCTTGCCATTGTAAAGACGTATACCGTACATTAGGAACAGATCACCCACTCATATCATGTCTCTATTAAACTTATCATACCCTATTCAATTACCTTTGTTAGGGAAAATGACCCTGTGTACAAAAACTGTTAAAATTAAAGATAACAGCAGGGTTTGTAGGGTCACAGGAAACCTGGATTGTTAGGGAACCAGAAAAATTCCGCCTTTATCCAAGGTCACAAAGCGCATGCAGTTCAAATGTGGGTTTGGAATTCCTGAAAAATGATAGTTCTTTGGCAGGGTATGCTTTGTTTTTACAGTATTTTCAAAAGCAACATAATATCATCATTTCTGGAATTATAAATTAAAGGTCATTTAAGTGCTTCTATGATCAAAAAATTGTTTTCTTTTTTTCTTCAGATTTTGAAAGTATGTTTGCTTAAAACCTGACTGGCAAAATTTTGAGCTTTGATTTTTATCCAAAGGCTGTTTACTTTGAGTGTAAGGTTTGGATTTCACGGTCCACCATTACTCACGTTAAAAACCGACCCATTGGACCTCAGAGGGTTGGATCTAGGGAAAGGTGATGCCATTTACTCACAAGCTTAATTAAAATTTCAGCGTGTAAAATAATGCAACTTATTATATATGCAAAATACCAGTTTAAAAATCTGAAAGCCTGAAACTCCTGTGCTGCATATTAATTTTGCCGCGTACACACACATTGAGTCTTTGACGTCATTTTCTCCGCGACCCAGCTCTCTAGTCATGATGGCAGACCAATAAATAACAAAATTTCACTTTAAAAAGTGCAAAATATTATTATTAATGTTCATAATAATAATAATAATAAACTTTATCCAAACACTATGGCAATAGAATTAATGTGTTTTTACAAATGTAGTATATAGTATATATATA
>OX421456.1:2547500-2552500 GCA_949126865.1 Montipora capitata | reverse complement strand
GGGCTATCATGGACGGCTATTTCAGAAGTTATTGAAACCCCTGGGTCTACAGCATGCACTTGCCTTCTGGTCAGTTTCTTTGTGGCATGCAGTCATGTAGCCCTTAGAACATGGCTCTCTGTAGATTAGCTCATCCCTCGTAGCTTTTAGGCGTTAGCAGTGCCAGATTGAGCAGTAGCCTTGCAGGTTGTCTCTGATTTACTTGATGTCAATGGAAAGTCTGATCTGTACGGTCTGTAGTTCTCAGTAGTAGAGCTTAAGTCACATAATACGGTTGACCAGTTCATCTGGTTGCTGTGCTTACTTCAGAATTAATGGAATTGCACTTGAACATTTTTAAAGTTTCCATTAATGCAGTATTAGAATTAATTTTTTATTAATTAAGGTATACCAGCTTTCACCATTTTTCAAGGGAAAAGCTTGATTTTACGACAGGTAAATCTTGGAGGGTTTAAGTTTAGGGTTCGGATGCATAGTATGCACAAGCATACTGGAATCATCTTCCTGGACCAATGAAAATAGTTAGTCCCCTGGTAACACACTATGTTATTACCTTATTTATGTGACATATGCTGTACTCCGATAACCTGCAAGGGAAATTTAGGCTTCAAGGACAAAAAGCCTTTTTCATATATCAACTACTTACGTTATTACCTTATTATTTAGCCCTTATTAACTGAGCAGGAAGTCTTTATGGGAGAATCTTGACCAGCTCGGGTAATAAGATGTTTATTATATATGGCAAACAGGAACAAGTTAATCCATTTAATAATCCATTTAATGTTATTGGATTGTACTAAAAGACATTTTGGTTGCGAACGGCGATGAGTGGCGTTGAGCTGAACTCTGAACTAAATTCTGCCAACGTCTGCTCGTTCTCCTTACCTTTTTTTCTCATCATGCTTTTCGGCACTTCCATAAATAAATATTGGTAGTAGAAAATGCTCAATATTTTTGCATTTTAGTTTGCAACTTTTTCACTGCAAGGCATTACCTGTCTAGATTTTGGAAAATCTAGACCGCGGTCAATATCGATTTCAGCCAATCAAATTCGTGAATTTGGCAGTTCCCAGTCCTTTTGAGAAAGAGCAATATAAGAATAACTACTTAATAGAGTGTTTTCACTCACGTGACCAGCAGCCATATTGGATTACTGAAACAAAAGAAAGTATTTGCATAAAAATATAGTTGAATAGCCCTTAACTTTCACGGTTAGTTTTTCTCATTTGCATAATTTACAATGTAATCAAACGTGGGTGCGAGGCAATTTCGGGTTAAAACTACAAAATAGCCCGAAATTGCCTCACATACATGCTAGATTACATTGTAATGCAAATGAGAAAAACTAACCGTGAAAAGGCTATTCCGGGAGGATTAGTTTGGTACACCATCGTGGTCGCCATTCCTTTGTTTTGGAACACCAACATGGCCGCTGTGACGTCATGTAAAAACGCTCTATAACCGAGAGTGAGGTCATTACGGTCATTACAGCAAAATATCAAAGTGAGGACTTCAATACAGCTAAGCCGAGGGTTGAGATTTTGTTGTAATGACCGAACGGTCGAGGTTATTAAGTTGTTTATTATATGGCTAACAGAACGGTTCTAAAGAAGAAAACAACTAATTTTTGCATAATCCATAATCGGCCCGTGGGCATTACGGGAGAATAATGCCCTAGCGCTTAGCTGCTCTTAGCCAATCACAGAGCGCGTTATATCGGCTGGAAGAGTAGCCATATTATAAGAATTCTTAATCATGCAATATCTTGAACACCAATACCTTGTTAGGGAAAGGCTTTAATGCCAAAACAATTAGGATATTTCTATAGAAAAGATCCTCAAAGCCTTTTTCACAGGTAAATCTACTCTTGTTGCATGCAGTGTTGCATGTTGCTATGACATGTTGTAAATCTACTCTTGTTGCAATGATAGTAACCTAGTACACTTACTTTTGTAATATTATTATTATTGCAATAAATGGCTGCAGCCTAAAAGAGGCATTTGCACGCAGCCAATCTTTGTGTCTGTGTCAATTGACTCAGGGGAAGGGGCAAGTGTGGTACATTTCAACGACTTCATGTCATCATTGTCGAAAGTGATGAAGTAAACATAAATGACATATATTAGCGTTCTTGTAATTCACTCCCATCTATGTCACTACTTATGTTAACTTCTTCACATAATTTTGACAACCATGACAGGGACACTGAAAAACGCAGACTGCAGACTGTGCAGACAGTCTGTAACATGGAAATTCGGTTAGCCTGAATTAGGCCTAAATAACATTCGGTTAGCCTAATTAGGCCTAAATGACATTCAGGTTAGCCCGTTTACGGTTAACTCTCGATAATAGTGAGAGTAACGCCATATTTTACCCCTGGTCTGCACAGTCTGCGTTTTGGCGTGACCGACCATGACACGAGGTCATCGAAACGTACCTTACCACCATAAAATCTACCTTGGCCAATAGATCCATTTTGTCATGGTCACTATAGCAACAAACTGAAAGAGTAACTTCACCTTCCACAATTCAATTTTGTTGCCCTTGTATAAAAGCTTGAGATTTTCTAAATAGGGAAAACTGGATTTTACGGCAATTATAGGCCATTTGCAAAAACATCATAATACTCTTTGTGTGTCCCACCACATTTTGCATAAGCATTGTTTCCAGGTTCTCTTGGGAGTTACTGAATAGTCCCAAGAGAAAACAAAAACAACGCTTATGCAAAATTTGGAGGTACAAACAAAAATGATTATGGTATTTTTGAAAGTGGCCAATTGCTTAAAGTTTTCGATTTTAAACGTTCTCCTTGCAAATTATTCAAATTGATAAGCTTACAATTCCCCCATGTACAACACGTGAGAGTCTTGACTCTTTCTAGAAGACCTTTTGGTGGAGGTGTGGCTCATCGGGACCGTCTGAGCCTAAACCCAGTATTAAGAGTTTTTCCAGAGGCTTGGGAAAGGATTGGAGAAGGCTAAAGTAAACATGCTCAGGACTTTTCGTAATAATTGTCGAAAGGGAAGAAGAAAACATGTGACATATATTAGCGTTCTTGTAATACACTTTGTTATCTTCTTCACATTTGACAATCATGACCTGAGGTCGTAAAAACTGATTACCTTACCACCATAAAATCTACCTTGTCCAACAGATTCATTTTGTTATGGTCACTTCGGCCTCTACAATTCAATTTCTGTGGCCTTGAATAAAAACTTGAAATTTTCTTAACAGGAAAACTGGATTTTACGGTAATTGCTTAAAGTTTTCTATGCCTGCAGGTTTTGGAATCTTAAAAATTCTCCTTTTAAATTATTCAAGTCGATGACCTTGGAAATCCCCCATATACACTTTCTGTGCAAGACCTGGTGGAGTTGTGGTACGTCGCGACCGCTGGAGCCTAAACCCAGTATTAAGATGTTTTCCACGGACTTGGTAAAGAAATAGAGAAGGCTAAAGTAAACAAGCTCAGACCTTTTAAAAAGGTTTCACAAAATCGATATAATTACGGGTGCACAAACAAAAAGACGACAAGATCAAACCCACCCACTCAAGTCTAAGTTTTGCACTAGTACAAGTTTTTTAAAGAGTACCCATGGATTCTAACCCAAGACTTATACAATGCAGGTGCAATGATGAACTATGAAGCCGCTCAGTTGGGGGCAGGTCAATTTGCTGAACTCTTGTTTTCCCCATGAAGACTTGTGCTCCTACTTCACAGCAAGATTGCTTCTCTATCAATGTGCGATATTGCTCCAGAACAATCACAAATTGACTTATTTTTCGACACACTTACTTTGCGCAAGAAAACGAAGAGCCACCCACCACCTTTACTTAATTAGAAAAGCCATGTCATGCGTGACTGCTTCTAGCTGGCTTAATGTTTTTTTAGAGAGATGACAACGGGTATTCTAAAAATAGCAATAAAAGCAAGGTGACACACGCTAACACCAACCTGGTGTGACCAACACATCACGCATGCGCGCAACCTTTTCACCCAGTCAATAGACCATTTCCGAGTTCTTGCCTGCCTTATCTTCAAAGCGAATCTAAGTGCAAAGTTTTTGTTATGGAAATTAGTTTTCATTCATATGTAAAGTAGAACTAATTACCATTACAAAAACTTAGCCTCGCTTTGAAGAAGAGGCAGACTTGAACTCGGAAATGGCCTTGCTTTTTATTGTTGTTTTTAAAATAGACTCATTAGTGACTGCTGGGAGTCCACCCATCAGAAAACACTTATCTAATTCACTCTTGGTCCCAGATCTCTCATTGGATACAAAGGTCACTAATATGTTCCAGTAAGACGATTCAGTGGAAGTCATAAATACTGTACTACCCATAAAATTTGTCTTTGTTCATTAAGGAATAGATACGGTGAAACACATCTACATGTTCCATCACTTGGCAAAGTCACTTTAGACTGCCAAGGTGGTCATTTCTTCTTGGGAGAAAAGCCACAACACCTAGGACCTCATTTCCTACTTTTCTCAAATACTGTTTAGGTTCTTAATGTCCTGCACAGAAATTATGCACATAAAAATACTTGTGAAACAGGGCCTACGGCTTACACTCCTTATCCGAGAAGACTTGCAAATCTAACCATTTGCATGCAGATGTTTCTACAAAGGAAGCACCTCCTCCTCAGTTATTTTAAGATCCTGAGTGTTGATCTGGCTGGGTTCCGAATCCACATGATAGTCCGATGTTCAACCGAGTCATACTAAGCAGGGGTAGATTCAGGATTTTTCTTAGGTGATGCACCACTAAGAAATGGCGTAGCTGTCTGGAGACTTTTTGGCAAAATACCAGTTGCATTAGAAAGCTGCAGGTCTTCTCGGGGATGGGTGGTGCAAACCCCCCATATCTGCCAATGCTTAGATATGGGTAGCTGTCTTTTTCCATTTCCAGTGTGAAAACAATACGAATTGTAGCTTACTTAATAAGCCTGGAATGTATGGTGAACTGAAAATTATAGCTTCCAAACAAGCAGCAATTTT
>OX421456.1:2525000-2545000 GCA_949126865.1 Montipora capitata | reverse complement strand
CATAATCATTTTTGTTTGTGCATCCAAATTTTGCGTAAGCATTGTTTTTGTTTTCTCTTGGGACCATTCAGTAACTCCCAAGAGAACCTAGAAACAATGCTTATGAAAATTTGGTGGGACAAACAAAGAGTATTATGATATTTTCGCAAATGGCCTATTACCGTAAAATCCAGTTTTCCTATTTAGGAAATCTCAGGCTTTTATACGAGGCCAACAAAATTGAGTTGTGGAGGGCGAAGTTACTCTTTCAGTTTGTTGCTATAGTGACCATGACAAAATGGATCTATTGGTCAAGGTAGATTTTATGGTGGTAAAGTAAAGTTTCGACAACCTCATGTCATGGTTGTCAAATGTGAAGAAGTTAACATAAGTAGTGACACAGATGCAAGTTAATTAAACAAGAACGCTAATATATGTCACTTATGTTTACTTCATCACTTTCGACAATGATGACATGAGGTCGTCGAAATGTACCACACTTGCCCCTTCCCCAGTCAATTGACACAGACACAAAGATTGGCTGCGTGCAAATGCCTCTTTGAGGCTGCAGCCATTTATTGTAATAATATTACAATAAAGGTACATGTAGACTTACATGTGAAAAAGGCTTTGAGGATCTTTTCAGTAGAAATATCCTTCGTTTTGTCCTAAAAAACCTTTCCCTAACAAGGTATTGGGGTACAAGATAATGCATTAACAATTCGCAATAAGCCAATATTAGAATAACGTAAGTAGTTTACCTACAAAAAAGGTTTGGGGTTCTTCTCAATAAAAATGTCCTTTATTTTGTCCTTAAAGCCTTTCCCTTGCGAGTTATCTGTGTGCAGCAGGTCACATTAATGAGGCAAAAACACAGCATGTTACCAAGGGCGTGCACTAAGATATCTATGTTCCAGACCTACTTTCATTGGTCCAGCAAGACAAGATGATATCAGCTACTCTTGGGCATACTATGTATCCTAACCCATATTAAACCCTCCAAGATTTACATGTCATAAAATCAAACTTTTGCCTTGAAAAATGGTGAAAGCTGGTATACCTTAAAAGAATTAATTTTAATACTGCATTAATGGAGACTTTAAAAATGTTCAGGTGCAATTCAGTAATGATTCCGAAGCACAGCAGCCAGATGAACTGGTCACACTGTATTATGTGATTTAAGCTCTACCACTGAGAACTGCACAGACTGTGCAGATCAGACTTTCCATTGTCATCAAGTAAATCAGAGACAACTTGGAAGGCTACTGATCAAAACCGGCACTGCTAATTGGGAATGGCTTAATGCCTAAAAGCTACAGGGAATGAACTAATCTACAGAGAGCCACGTTCTAAAGGCTACACGACTCCAAGCCACAAAGAAACTGACCAGAAGGCAAGTGCTGTAGGCCACTATAGGGACCTCACAAAGGCTCTGTGGTTAGCAACAAAAAAAAAACACCGAGAAATTTGTTGCTCTTAACTTAAGCTATTACCTGTAGATAGCTATCATCAACAAAGCAGTTCAGTTTACCTATCACAACTATTGTGAATCAATTAAGATAGCCACTGCTAATAATGACACTATAACATCCCAAAAGCCAGTAACATAAGGGGTCTTAGAAGCTGCATGAAATGGTTTTAAAGTCGGCAATGCAACAACTCATTACCATCAGTTTTATCCATTGTATGATAGACATACACTGACTGTATCTAACATGTACATTTTAGTGTACCTTTGATGTACAACTGTGTAAAATAGTCTCATAAACTCTTATCTTCATTTCTCTGACAGAAGCTTACACCTGATGGATCTTTAGCAGGAACGCATGTTCCAAGAACTCTTTGTCGATATTCTAGTACTTCTTTGGTTAGCTGCTGCAAATGGTTCAGCTACTCAGCTGTTTCAGCCAATTGACTGAGACTGTCAAAATATTATACAAAGAATAAGCACTATTTTAAAGACAAAGACTGAACAACATACAAAGTAATGGCATAGGGTATCCTTCAAAACAATAAAATCGTCAATGTCCTCAATTTTTTTAGAGTTGCAAGAGTATTAGGTGACATCAACTAGCTCAAATGAATTTATTTTGTTCACTTTGTCCCCACTCTGTTCCAGGTATTTCCATATCATTTAAAGGTGAACGCTGCACAATAAATGAACAACTGACACAAAGAATCTTAACCCCGGGAGATTTGAATTGGGTACAACATTGACTTTGCCGATTTGGTCTATTTCCTAATTCCTATCCCCGACAACACAAGCGCCGGTGAAGAGGGAAATCAAAAGGAACTGTGGCAAGTGATATTTTTAAGGCAGTCCTTACGTTCGAAGTCTCTGTTTCCCGAAGTATTCTTGTGCTCATTTCCTCTGTTCGCCTCCAGCGAAAAATTTATAAAAATTTGAAACAAAATTAGACCGTCGAGGTTTTATAAATTTAATGTTGTTTTACGAGAGTCAATAAGAAAGTCAAATTTTAGCTGAATTTTAACTCCGCTCTCTGAATCAACAAACGTGCATTTACATCGCTAAATCCTTTTGTTATCTGTTAAAGTAACAAAGTAAATTCGTTATCTTACCAAGGAATTTCTTTTCCAAGCATCGACTTGTGGTCAGTGAATGTCGAAGTATTAAACGAAGCTGATTTCCCTGGAACTGAATAGAGTTCTCCGAAAACATTCTGTTTGCAAATTTGAGGATAAAAAAATCAACCTACTGTATTAGGAAAGTGGAGTCAACGACGTTTTGCGTGGAAAAGGAGAAGAAGATAGAACAATAAACAACATTACTTACAGCGGCCATCTTTCTCCTCTTTCGTCGGCAATGAGACAGGTTCCCACTCATTTTTCCCGCTCTTTTTCACACCACAGCTGCCTCGATTCTAATGCAACCGAAGAAGATCTGGGCTGGGTCCCGATTCCCGAAGGAAATCCGTATCCAGCTGAAATTGTCCCGCAGTTTCCTTGACGGCTACCGGGGTTTCTGTTATTTGTTCTTTTGTTAAGGGTTAGGGTGGTCTCCAATCAGGTGAGACCCTGTAAGAGCTGCGAGGGCTACCGCGGCGGAGTAGCGAAGCAAACGGTTCTAGTCAGTTCTTCAGTTTCAAAGGGTGATGAGGGTATTATTTAGGCAGAGATAGTCTCATTCGCAAGAAGCAAAGGTTGCAGGCTTAGCGCTCAAACTTATCATGGAACCCAGTTTCAACGATGTAGGTGTCATTTTATCTTCAAATATTAAGGCAACTTTAGTTGAAAATTAAAGGCACGTATTAAGTTATGAGCAAGAACCATGTCAAGTACGACGGTTAGGATAACCTCGAGAAGAGAGTCTCTTTTTTGGATAAAAAGATGCTTGATTACATATCAGGCTAATCTCCGGGTTAGAATCTCTGTACGGTGGCCAATTTACATTATCAACTCCGTTGATAAAACCAAATTTTTGTATACTACTTCCCCACCGACGCAGCACCATAGTTTCTTTAGAAACTACCCCTTCATTAATCTCCGGGTTGATTGTTAATAATAAAGCCACATAAAGAGAACCATTAATTTTCATGTACATGTTTATACACGTTTGATGAGCCACATACAACACTTGCTGAATTATGATTTATCTTTGTATTAATCTGGTTCTTTTGGAAGCTGGCATGTGGCTGCGGCAGGGATTGGGTGTAAGGTGCACATTTTCTACTTTCTCAATTCCCATAATACATCTTGTTTAGCCCCCACAATTTTGCATAATCAGTGTTTTTGATTTCTCTTGGGACATGAAGATGTCCCAGGATAACAATAACAACATGACTAAATTTGTGTTCAAATGTTGTAAGCTCCAAGTCAAAGCCCTGTGGTCTTTAAATTAAGCATGTTCAAGGACTTGTTAATCAATAGGGAGAAACATGGAGAGGTCTATACCAAGTAAAAATAGTTTTAATGATCAGAAATCCACAAGATAACAAGAAAAGCTCTTTATTTCTAGTTGTTCTATTCACTGAACAATTCAATAATTACCCGCATAAATAACTAGAAACCTTCACTGAAATCATATCTATCCATCTTGATAACATTTGTACAAGATTTGCAATCACATTTTAGTAATTTTACTTCTTGAAAAAAAATAATGCCTAACTAGAAACAAAACTATAACTTGCCCTTGAATTTATTTTTCAATGATGCCAACTCTGTGAGTTTGGCCAACAGATGTTCTGCCCCGGTCATCAAAGGAAAAGTGTTGATGTAAAAATATATATATAGTAAGAATAACCTCTCCATTGTTAAGGATGGTGCCTACTATTGTTATTGCGCACCTCAAGATACTCAGGTTTCCTATCAGTGATGCTTGCTAATTCAAGGATTTTTTTGCACGGTTAAAAACTATCCGGAGAAAGTAGATCTTAGTAAGTACTCTTGGTATCCAAAAAGAAAATTGGGGGTAACCATGCATTTTTGAGAAATAATTAAGCTTCAATTTGAGAAAAAAATGCCATACATTGCTTTGTATTTTAAAGCTTTTTACAAATACTATTCATCAATTATCTTTGAAAATGCGTGGTTACCCCCAATTTTCTTTTTGGATTTCAATAACACTTGTTAAGATCTACATTTCCTGCATAATCATAAACCAGGGCAACAATACCTTTGAATTAGTACGCATCATCCTTAAGGTTTTGTGTTTCCTGTCAAAGATCAGTATCTAACTTATCTCTTTTAACAAATCAATGAATATTGGCTCTCTTTAAATCAGCTGATAACAAATGAGTTTGCATAAACAGTTGATTTCAGCTTAGTACTTGCAGTTGCTGCAAAGGCAAAGCCCTTTATCATACACCTTTTTTTTTTGGTGAACCCTGGAACCCCACTTGACCTGCTTCAGCACATGGAAGCTGACAAAATGATCATTAAATCCTGCCTACCATTGATAGGGAGGGATGAGGCGTAGGGCATTTTTGTCTCCAAAACAAGCTGAGAATCCTAGATCGACACAACTGCCAAAGAATGAAACCAAAGATATTGATTGCAGTTTATGTTTCATTGCAATTAAAGAGGGCGGGCATATAGAAGTTACATTATTTCTTTTGTCAAGACTTGATATGCCAATGACCTCAAGATAAGATAGTAACTGGGATTTTAAAACATACAGAATAATCCAACCCTTCAATAATGCCTAATACCCAACAATTCAAAAACAAGAGCTCAAACATTTTTCAACAGCCTAACTCCCACAGATCTCAGTGGTAGAGCATCTGCGAATTACTAATATTTGCAGGTCGTACATTCGACTCCTGTTTGGGAGCACTCAGATTTTTTTCCAAGCACCCCCGAGTCACCATTGCTAAAAAATATACATTTCTTCACATTTTGCATGTGTTGTCAAATTTTGAAGGGAAATTCCCACTCGTTCATGTTTTCTTATGTTACGGTTTTTTAAACAAACTTAGCCCTTACATTAACCCACCCAAGATAGAACTCTAATTGCAGGAAAATTTACATTACATTACATTACATTACATTACATTACATTACATTACATTACATTACATTACATTAATTAAAACATAACCTGCCCTTTTATGAAACAATGAAGTGCTATCAAAAGTAATAAATATCTATTAAATAACTAACAACAAATGAGAAAGTTTTTTTCAAGAAAGGAAAATTTGGGACACCATACGTTTCACTACCACCACCAGACTATCTGACATCTGATCATTTATTATAATATATTATTAAACCCCCTATAAACTCTATATGCTATAAAAAAATAGTTAGTAGCTATTTTCTATACAACCAAAACAAGCCTTTGGAGTCAAGCTGTTTATGAATTCTTTGAGTGTGACCATTCAATGAGAGCCACTGTGCGCCTCTTTCCTGTGGTGCTGTTTCAAAATGCTGTACAAGGTGGTTCTATCTTGTGAGTTTGTGGCTGAAATCCTGAAGTGTGACTATGCGAATGAAAGCTACTCAGCTACTCAGCTGTCCACTTTGTGTTGAGTTTCATCAGAGGATTCTAATATTTGATTCAAAGAAGAAAAGCGTTGTTCATTCGAAAGCTTCTTGACTGTGCACCCTTGTGAAGCTAGTAGTTTTAATACGACTTCACAAAAAAGGCATTGATTGAAGTTAACCAGGAGTCAAGAATTCGTGTGACGGTGTGAAGTCCCATAGCTTAACAGTCTTGTCATAAGACCCTGACACAATACTGAAGTCATTAAACTGAAGGCATGTCACACCATCTGTGTGACAACGAAGAGTCAACAAACGCTGTCCACTCTCCAAGCTCCACATCTGAAGAAAAAAATCAGTACAAACAACATTAGTCATTCCAAATTAGAGCAACTATGAAAATTATTTGATTTAGTGTCCTTGTTTTGGAGGACTCCAGGTTGAATTCTGCTCTGCCAACAAAATGGATTTGTCTTGTGTGCTTTCAAATTCAACTCCACTTTGCCTTGGAAATTGAAAACTGGTCTCCTCCTACCTAATCAGCATCAATAATATTGGTTTGATAAGGAAAATAATAATTTGTCTCTGGTAAGAACCTGGGATTAAAATCTAACTTTTCCAGGAAGAGCCTTTGCGAAACTGACATAAAGAAAGGAGAGTTAGTAAGGCTCCCTCCCCCTGTCATATTGTTAGGTCAATGGCTGTGAACTAAACGGAGGTTTTTCATACACAGGGTTCGCACGCTTTTTTCAACTAAAAATTCAAGGACTTTTCAAGTACTTTCAAGGACACATTTTCCATTTTTCAAGGACTCCACGCACTGCAAAATCAAGCGATAAGCAGCTGTTCATATAGCTAGTGTGCGCCGACTCTCCCATGCTCGAAATGTCAACATCCTTCATGCACACAATGCATCGTGCCTTGTGTTTATCACCCTTGACTTCGTGTAACCACTCTTTGAAAAGTGGTTTCTGAAGACACACTTTCCTTTGTTGTAAATCTTTTATTCGTGAAACAATAGCCGAACAAACAACAGGAAGCACTCGAGGCACATGGCTTTTCGCGGAAAGAGCGAAGACTACAAAACATTTCATTGGCTCTTAGAATTACAGCCATTAAACCAATCAGAGCAATGAATATAACAAAGAACAGGAAAATGTACTCGGCGCTTGATGGACGTTCGGAGAGTTGTGATGATCGTTTTTATTTGTTTTTTTTTTTGCTATTATGTGTCGCTACTGTTCTGCCAGTAGCATATATTTTCATATTAGGCACTCTAGAATCTAGGATGGATGAAATTAGCTACAAGTTTCAAGGACTTTCCAGCACTGACTGCAATTTTCAAGGACTTTTAAGGCCTTGAATTTTTATTTTCAAATTCAAGGACTTTCAAGTACTTTCAAGGTGCGTGCGAACCCTGCATACAACATAAATAATATTGAAGATAATACAGCTCAAACGTTGTACAGTACCTTGAGGGTCTTATCATCGCCGGCACTTACTATCCTCCAACTATCTGTCTGAAGACATCTAAGAAATAAGTGAAATAAATGCATGAGTAAAAAAAAAAACAGAAAACTTTAAGATAAATGTAATACAACATGTACTGAAGACAAGTTCACAGCTAGAAGGCAGGGACAACCCAATGACGTGGAGATCACAAACTTGTACACTCTTTCTAACTAATTTGGATGTGAAATATCCACTTCAAGATGAATCTATGTCCCTTTGTTGTGGAATTGGTCAAGTCTTTCCAAAGGTGTCAAAGTATTTTACCTTATGACACCAGTGTGTCCCTCTGATCGAATCCAGTCAAGTGTACCAATACACTAAAAGACAAAAACAACAAAGACATTACATTAATGACAGCAAGATTGTTGTTTTTGATGATGCAAAAAAAAAGCAGTCAGTGTGAAAATGCAGGCTGCAGATGAGGGGTAAAATTGCTGACTGAGGGTAAAACTAATGGGTTATAAAATATGGAGTTGATGTTTAGACTTAATGGATCACTTCATGATGGCTACAAAAAAAGGCACGTACATCTCCTTATTTTACTACGAAAATCACTGAACTGTGGAATGGGCTCAAATTTTTATTGTGGGTGTGGTGACGACATAAAAATTTGAGCCCATTCCACAGTTCAGTGATTTTCGTAGTAAGTCAGCTGACCTTTCCATTCAAGAGATCCCAGAATTTCAGATTATGATCCAAAGAGCCACTGATGACCTTTCTGCTGTCAAAGGTCAAATTTAAGCAAGTCACAGCATCATGATGACCTGTTAGCGTCATCAGACAGGAACCTTCAGATAAACTCCACACCTGCCAAATGTACAAACATCAATAATCAATAATCAATCTTGTATCCTTTATAATTTCTACACATGGTCTAAATATCCCACAGTTCACAAATCAATAAAAGTTGTTGTTTATCTAGAAAATGATGTGTCCTAGCGTAACGGTACTTGGAATTAAAGCCCGAGTCCCGTTAAGAGAAGTGTAAACTACTGTAATAACTGGTTGCACTAAGGTCAATTATTAACCTTACAGTAACCAGTCCAGATACTCAGTGCTACACATCATGACATGTTTAATACCTTGATGGTTTTGTCATATGATCCAGAAACAATTTTTCGGTCATCAAACTGAACACAAAGTACAGCAGCATTGTGGCCTCTGGAATTTACAAAATAAATAAATATTATTTCCTTAGCCTGTGTAGTTGGTGGGATTGTTGACACAGGAGACAAATAATGACCCGCATAGCCACATGGAAAATGGGCCATTCTCTGTGCGGTGTCGCTGCTCATTAATTGTCTCTCTCGCTAACAATCCCGCCAGCTGCACAAGCTATTTCCTCACATAAGTTGTCTGTTTTACGAGACATCTGGTTTGTCTCTTCTACGGGGCAAACCTGCCCAGAGGGAAGGAGCACGAACAGGACTCGAGGTCCTATGCGAGGTGCTCCACCCTACCCTATCCAGACCAGAAAGACCAGACCACAACACCGGGAACTACATGCCCTACTCTTTACGACAAGTGTGCGGGTTCTTTTACGTCCCACAAGATTATGAACATTGAAGGGTTGTGAGACGGGACCTCCGGCTTATCGTCCTTATCCGAAAAGACTTGAGAGTCTAACCGTTTGCAGATGTAATTACAAAGGCAGCACTTTCTCCTCAGTTATTTAAAGACCCTTGAGTGTTGGTCCGGCCGGAGTTGAACTCACGACCTCCTGCGTGACAGCCCGGTGCTCAACCAACTGAGCCACCGGTGCGCGGTCTACTGGAAGTCTGTGCACTTTGACAACACATATTAAACAAAAAGCTCAATCAACACTACACATAGAAGGTGTCACAGTGTCATTGTCTATGCATACATGTCACAATGTGTAAATGTTTCTCAAGGTGTTTCCTTAAGCAAAGGAAGGCCTGGTTAGGGCTCTAGTTAAGGTCATGGTTGGTAGGACATTCTGTGATGTCTACACTGGTCTCATGCACATGAGACCAGTGCCTACATTAACCTGCCACCAGATTATTGATGTTCTCTTATGTTGTTGCCCGCTAAAATTGGGCCTCTTAAGAATCGCAGATGGTCGGCCAAATTTTGGCCGCCAAACTCGTGATCTGATTGCCTGTTAAAACACTGGAAATGAAAACGCCATCGTGATTGCACGCAGCTCTCGCGAAGTTCTTGAGACTGATCCGCCACTAGTGTACAAAGAAATTTGCTGCCTTTTTCTCAAATGATATGGACAGTGCAACTTTATTTTATTTGTATAAATGGAGATATGCCATTTGAAACATCTCATAACTTGTCCAGAATCGGGTTTGAATCTCTGGAAAGAGTGAAATTAGCGTTGTGAAATAAGAGCCTGTGGCCGTGTGGTTGAAAGTACCATTGGCACTCACTTCCCGGATGTTTTGAAAGCTAAATAGCCAGTTCTTTCAAATGGCAATGAAAGCCAATGCATATTGGTTTCCTGGATAAGACAAAGGACGTATATATGATGATAAAATCGCAAGTTACATGAATGCATGTTTTGAAAAACGGTACGGCTTTATTTACTTACTGTACATGACATGGTTTGTTTGTACAGTTTGGAGTCAAGATTGCTTCATAATATTTCCAGTTGAGTTGAATTAATACTTGCATTCCAGAAACTAAAATGGCATATTTCCAGAAAGACCAGTTGTAAAAAAATAAACAAAACTTTGCGAGTCCATCTTACTGCTCGTACTCCATCAAAAAATTACCGGTAACCCAAGCTTACTTATCATGATTTTACTGCGCGCAATTCTAGAAATACACTGCAACTGAAGATTAGCTTTTACAGGTTTTGAACAAACGGTCAAAGAACTCAGTGTTTGACACTAACGCTTGGCAGATTGCCCGGGGCAAGAAAACTTTACCTTTTGTAACACAATTTCAACCAGCTTTGAAAGGATTAAAAAACATACAAATTGGGACAAATGGCATTTAATTCAAAACCAGCCTAATCTCAGAGAAAAGGAAAATCGTTAAAGATATGATTGTTAAAGTAAAACTGTGAAGGCTACTAGAACACCATGGACACACTGCAGGAGTCGCGTTGGTCTGTCAAACCCATTTTACACACATTTTACACAAAATTGACATTTTTACAAGCCTCCTTTGAGTTTTAATGGGAAACAGGTTTCTAGAAGGTGGGCAACTAAAAAACAAAACTGGTTGCCCAAAGGGCAAATTAGTAAGAAAGTAAGTGTCAAACAGTGAGAACTAAACTTGTAATGAAGAGGAAATAGCTGCAAAATCTCATGAGGGCTGATTACCTGAGTGTGAGCTTACAATCACCAGTCCTAATATCCCAGACTTTCAGTGTTTTATCATAGGAGCCACTAACCACTTTCTCATCATCAACCTTGATGAAAATAGACACAGAACCAACAAAAGTTATGATCAGGGCAGTATTCATTCAAAGAGCCCAAGAAATTGACCTGCTCCGAACTACATGTATCTGGCTTCATAGCTCAGTTGATAGAGCACTGCGCCAGCATCGCAGAGGTCATGGGTTCAAATCCTGTTGGAACTACCTGAATTGTTCAGGTGTCTGTAAGAAACAATAATAATATTATTGCTGAAATTGTCAAGCTAAGCACGAGGATCATTTCCCTCTTTCTTCTCTTTTGAGTATTCATTCAGCACCCCAATTCATGAAAGCTCTCATTTATTCTTTCTACTTTGTTTAAAGTGGAAGTGCATAAAGCTATCAAAGGGAGTACGTTCACAGGCAATCACTCCCTAACTGACAGGAGGTAACATAGTTGGCTCTTTACGAAGTGCAAAGTAGAGTGGTAACAGCAAGATTCAAACCCAGCATAAATTGCAAATTGCAAATATGCAAATCAATTTCCCTAAACGTTGGACAATATCTTCCTACTTGGTTTGCCATGGCTTCCAACATCAATGCACAGTACAGAGGCAGATAGATATGACAGGGTTCTTAAGAAGCTGTAGCAATCAACAAAAACACCCTGTCCAAAAGGTGATGAAAATGCTGACATTAATATTATATAAGCAGATGCATATCCATCAAAATACTGTAAACTGTATGTAACAACACCAGGTTGGAGTAAAATGGCTCCTCTGAATAAGGGCTTGACACTTGACTCTCAATCAACTTGGTTGGGTTTTGGACCTTGCTGGATGGTCAATGTGCAAGGAGGCCTCCAGCCTTTAGCTTTTCATAAACAAGTACTGGTTTAGGCCTCTCAAAACTGACCTCTTCCACAAATGGTTGTTGAAAAATCTGGCCAAAACCCTTGTTGTATCAAAGACTATGACATCCAGCACCTTGTATAATTTTTCTGTAAGGCTATAGTGAGCCCATAGGATTGCACTTGATCCAATCAGAAGACAGAAGTGGTTGATTGCATTTAAAGAAACATTTCTCACACATTACCTGTAAGCAGCGCACAGTGTGCATGTGGCCAATCATGGTCACCTTACATGAAGCACCACTCCAATATGACTTGAATGACAAATCCCACACCTATAAAAAAAAGGAGATAATTTTAATCAGCTGTTTCGACCCATGTTGTCAGCACCATTGTTGAATTGACTCAACATTTACTTACATGAGAAGTTTCATGAGGAACAATCTATGAGCTGTTTTAACTAAAGAAGACAGTAACTGTTTTCCTCCCTTAGTAAAAATCAGCATGAAGTTGTGATGGCCATAATTATAGAAGATAGTGTCCTTTGTTAAATAAAGTGCTTCTGTTTTTCTTTCAATAGCCCATTTTGTCACCCATCAATGCTAGCTGAAGCACTGGGTAATCCATGGGTACTATGTTGGCTGGAAAGTCGGTAATTTGGGGGTATTCTCTCAACCAATATTGGCCAAGGCATTTTTTGTGGAATTAGATTTCTTCCTATTACCCCTGTTGGTAGCGAAACAAAAGTCATATTTTTTTAACTTGGATTGTGATGACTATGAGCAAAAGCGATTTCTAAGTTTGAGAGAGCAACTTGAGTCAAAAAGGAAGCCTGAAAAAGAAACCTGGCTCAAAGGAGATTCAAATCTATAACAGTGTGACTATGGCAGAGCAGTGCAGTTCAAATTATTATTGAGTTCAAGTAAATTTTAGAGTGGTTTTCTTTGCAAATGCTTTTAAAAGATGCCCCCACATCAACTGCAATAATCATAATTGGTAAATGCTATTAAGCTCATAATAGCACTATGCCAATGCATTTCACTTCGATGTTTTAAAACAGCATCAGTGCAATTACAACACACTACCTTTATGGAGCGATCAACTGAGCCACTAACAAGTCTGTTGCCATTGAGATTCAAGCAGCGGACTGTGCCCGAGTGACCAGCAAGTGTCAGCACCACATCGGATTCATTGCTCTTGATGTCCCATACTCTGATGGTCTTGTCATAGGATCCACTTGCGATCCGTGTGTCATCAAACTGCACACATGAGATACCTAGGAAAAGAATGTTTCTGGCTGGTAAGCCCTCACACACTATTAACTTTGAAAACAGAAGCACAGAGATTTCCCAGTATTGCATTCAGGTTAAAGGTGACGATAACTCAAAGTGGTGATGCTTAGTCCCACTGTGATCTTAAAATAAATTATATGAAAATTAATGGGGACATAGTCTTTCAGTGAGTGATTAACCCATTGACTTCCAGGGGTTCCCCATTGACGAGTAAAATCATCTGGCGTTAGACAGAGTAAAATACTAAGTCTGGCCGGTTTAGGCCGGTTTGGACATCAAAGGGTTAATTATGCATAATTAAACTGCAGAACAGGGAATTAATTGAAAGTTAGAAAGTTCATTGCCAATAGGTAAGGAACCTACAAGTCATGTAAGCAGTTGCAAGCAAGACTAAAAAATCCAGGCTTGAATTGGATTCAAATCCATGAGTTTGTGATTGCTCTGCACTTGCTCTGCCAATATGAAATTTCATTATTCATCTAGTACATGAATGAATATTGAAATGTAATATAATTATTCCACAATCATTTCAGTTACGTCTAACGGGATATACACTGAAGTCATAATTGACCAGCTCCCAGCTGGCTTGATAGCTAGTTGGTAGAGTAAGTTCAGTGCATGCTACCTCCATGATTACCTACACCTTCTTATTTTCATAAGTTTTTTGAGATAAATGACCATACTAAAGTTTTGCACTGTGTCTTACAGCTTAGCTGGTTTCCAGTCAACAATCAAGCTCCCCAGGCCATGTTCATTTGGAAAGAGGCAGCTTTTTTATTGCTGGGATCTTTAAGTTCTTCAGCTTTTTAGTAGCATTAAATTTTTTCTTTTACCGATCCACCCTCAATCTCTTTCCTTGCACCCATTTTAAGCAGAGTGAGTTTTGCCCTGAATGGGAGTTAATGGCTTGGTTGGGGATGAAGATTTTCACCTTTATGTTATCTAACAACAAAAAAATGTTCTCAAAAGGAAGCCTTTGCAAATGCTTTTAAAAAACAGCTTACCTTGTGTGTGACCTTCTAAGGTACGCACATTACATTTTCCTTTCAACCAGTTCTGATGCAAGAGAAATCTTGAAGCAAAAATCTTCTTCCACTGAAATGCAAGCAGCAAAATGCATTTTAACTACTTGGAATGAAGGTTTTTCATCATTCCATAGTTTTAATAAAAACAGGTTCAAACATGCACTAAATCTGTTCCTTCTTTTATTTGCATGGTACACTCACTTCTTCATTGGTTATCCCATTGGAAGACTATTATAAATAATAATTATTACTTTGGCAAGGATGATGATGAGTTACATGCCCTGATATTAAGCAAAGGATTTCATTATTGCTGTGATTGTTATTGTGTAATTGTCATTTCGTGAAGAAGAAACAATAAAATGAAGGAAAATGCAGTTGTTCTGATAATAACACTGCACTTGAACAATAACAATGAACATACATTGTAATGATCATACATTTGTAGTTTAAAGGCCAAACTCCTGCTAGTCTCCTACAGCTCATTGCTGGAGCATTTAAGAAGCTTATTGGAAATCATACTGTAGGTTTGACTCACACTGACAATACAATGTACTTGGATTTTTTCCCGAGTATCAGTGAGTCCTGATTGATAAATACTTCTCTTAAAGATCATAATATTCTTGGAATACAGACAAAATTAACGACCTCAGACAGAAATTATCAATTTTAATAATAATGATTCATTTAGCAATAATGATTATTCCAATTTCAATTGCATCAGGTTTGGGTAACTCAATGATAATAGTACCTTGGCCATGTTGGAAAAACAAAAACTGTTATAAAGAAGAAAGGCATACCTGCACTGTTCCATCTCTTAGGGTGTACTGCTTTCGTTCTTTTTCTTCACCAATCCGTGACAATTGCCAATCAAGTTGTCTGTGATCAAAGAGATGGTTAGCATGTGTTGCTGCAAAACACGTATCAGATGCCATACTGGAAGTGCATGGGACAGGTCTGGGTCAGTTTCTCTTCCCTTCCCCTCCCCCTTGCTCTGTCACTCTTCCCAGATCTTCCACCGGACCAAGATGGGGACCGAATCTTGCGCTTGAAATCACAAATCACTGCCTGCAAGCAGGCTACATGTGTAGTAGTGTGATGTCTTAACCATTTCCCTCCTAAAGGTGCCCGCAAACGAGGAAACATTTGCTGAGGAAGCAAAATGTTTCTGAACAAATTCAGAAACATTTTTGCTTCCCAGGAAGCAAATTTTGCTTCCACAACAAATCTTTCCAGGGACCACAAACAGGGAAACATTTGCTTCTGCAAAAACGTTTCCTTGTTTGCGGACGCCTTAAGAGTGACACTTACAGATGATTTTACTCGTCGATGGGGTCCTCTTAAGGTTTAAACAAGGCAGTAATTCAATGAAATTAAAACAACGCAATAATCTATTTTCTTATACAAGTATATAAATTTGCGTACATTTCCGTGACAAAATTCTAAAATCATATTGTCACGACAAACGATATTGTCACTTCTAGTGAAAAAATTGTTGTCTCAGCCATTTGATTGATCGTAGAATTTTTTTCACTCATGAAAAATTATGATCCTTGTGTTTTGATTGGCTAGTAGTTTGTTGAGCTTTGGCATAGGCGGCCTGTGCACTGATAGTGGAAGTCAAATTAATTTTGTTCACATGCCGACTGGTGTATGGTTTTCAAAGTTCTTGTTCTTTTATTGCTCAGTTTTCTCCACAAAATACTTCAAAAATATAATAATAATTTTAAAGTTGCAAAAGTATTCAAACAAGATATGGATAGTAAAGATTCCTTTTATTCAAAATATATTTGGCTATTTATTTAAGGCTTTTGTTTTGGGTCACGGATGTGACAGGTCAACTGAGTCATGATGTTATTGGTCGACTTCCAGTTAAGCTCAGATGTCATTATTGGTTGTGAAGACTAAACAGTGACTGGTGCATTTCGTATTGACAGTATGTCAGTGACTAGTATCTTACCCACACAAGTTTTGCCACAACAACGAGTTACTTGCCAAATTGTTCCAGGTTCGATTGACTTGACTGCAACGGCATAAAGTTACTAGAAAGCAAAACAGCAAAGTATTATACTGAGGTTGAAGAATAACATACCAAATCATTGTCCACGTACCAACTGAAAGATATAGCCATAAAACGAAATTTTACCACAGTCAAGAAATGATAGAATATAAGAGGAAACATTTAGTGGCAGCCAAGCCAGCATGTCTTGACAGTTTGGAGGACAGGTTTTGTGAAGTATTGGCTCCATAGCAACAGACAACATATGCATCTGTGGCAACTCACATTCTTCCTGCAAAGAATAGACACATTCTGATAAGAAATGGTTTGATGCAGAAATTGATCATGTGAACATTTTCTGTTCTTTTCTGCCTCCACTGTGATCAGCCAGCCCCTAAAAAGCAAGATGCTCCAACACATGACTAGCAATCCCCGCAACCCATGAGCCCCCACACAGGGACATTCGGGCACCCATCACACTGTGTTAACAGTGGAAAAAGGGTGGTAGAGAGAGGGAGGCAGAAAAATTACGAACACTAAGAAAAAGTGCTAAAACAAAGTCCGCACGACAGTCTGCCAACATAGCTCAAAATGGCCGCTACACTGATATTACCTGGCTTACATGAGACTGTGCACATAGGAAAGAATCCCTAACTGCTATAAGCTAACTGCTCACTCTATGTGGACCTAAACGCACAGAAAACCAACATCTCTTTGTTGTGAACTAGGTTAAATTGCATAATTATATAAAACCACATTGATCACACACATAATAATGATGACTTTATTTAAGCCCCAAGAGTACTGAGCACAAGTGCTCCACTATTTGGGGAGACTAAAAATCCAATCAAAGGATGTGTTGGGTTTTTTTGACAAGTCTAAAGAGGGGATCACTGGATTAGTCCCAGAGAAAACCTTCTTAGAGTAGAGTAAAGAGCAAACAAAGTTAACCCAGATAATCCATGGCTTAGTGTCCAGGGGCCTGTTTCTTGAAAGTCCCAAATACCATTTGTGGAACTGAGATCCACTTGTTTTGAAAGACTTCTCTTTTAACATGTTTTCAAGGTAACAAAGAGCAAAATGATTACGAAGTTTCATGAAGGGGAATTGTGACATGTAAACAGTTTTAGTACATTCAAGAGACAGGCTGCAGCAACCATTGCCAGGACACAAGGATGGACTACGAGTGTTGGTCAGGCTGGGGATTGAACCTGCAACCTCCCGCATGATGCTCAACCAATTCAGAGCCATCCATGCATGGTCAACACTGCAAGTCATTTTTGTGTTCCACTCCAGAAGCCTCTCTTATTCAAGAACAAAGGCTACGCATGGATATGCATTGCATTTATTCTTCGTAGATTTGACTCGCCAACAAGACTTCAAACATGATGTTTGATGCGTTTACTACAGGTAAGGCTACTGTCTACACCTAAGATACTGCCTCGACACCAAGACACAAAAAACATGATGGATTACCATTTTAAGCCAACATGTAGAATCCTGTATCTTACCAACAATCTTCGAATCAGCATATTCTTCTGTTCATCATTAAACTCTCTGAACCACTGTAGCATAGCCTAAAATAAAAAGGTTTTACAAACAGGGAAACGGTTTTATGAATAGATGTAACAAATCATAGAGCAGTGCAATGGAGTTTGCCTAGTTAAACTGAAATAATTTATAATGAGGCAGCAGACATGAGTCAGGCTAACAGGTTCATAGACCATACTTGTGGGGAAAAATAAAATAAATGATACGTGTTTGTTTGAAACTATGAACAAACCAAAAATAACATCAAACTACAAGGAAAAAGGTAAACGGTTCAGCGTGTACTATCAAGATGTAATTGCACTTTGGAGGTTTGCAAAGCACTCAAGCAGCTGGAGTCCACTTGGTTGTTCTTTCGTGCTACACAACCTCACACATGCAACTATAACTCGATATTACACCCTGAATCGTTTCGTGTTCATTACATTCAACTACAATTAAACATGATTTTAAGGCCCTATGTATTAAAATCAACAATTTTTGTGAGTTTATTCCCAGGAGCTGAGAAGTGAGTGCTGAATCTTACTAAATCACAATTCTTAATTGGGCTATTTGTTACCTCTGTGTTCTTTTTAAACTGTACTCCATCTACTGCTGGTTTTAAAGACCAGAGAATTCCTGTTTCTTGCAATGCTTGTGGGTCACTACAAACTCCACGAAACTGATGTGTAACATCATCTCTTTCAACTGCATCTGCTGATTGTACTGAAGATGGCATTGATTTGTGTGTGCCTTCTTCAGTGCTACTACTAACAGTGTTTTTCTTCTCTCGATGGCTTAATTCTCTATCAAAGGGAATCTGTGCATCAAATAACACATGCATTGAGTCCAAGCTGGACTGCTCCATTTTAAAGTCTGGCACTTTTGGACCTTTTTCAGTTAAATCTTTTGACTTGCTGCAGACACAGCCAAATTGATTGTGAAGACATTTTCTGCATACAGTGTGCGATGGTAAATCTGGGCAACTCATTCCACTTGATAGACTTCTATCTTGGGATGAATTTAAACCTTTTGTTTCAGTTTTACAAGACAAAATTATTGCCTTTTCCTTTGGTAAATCATCCTCTAATGTATCCGGGCCGGCTGCTATACAGCTGCTGGAACATTCACCTTCCAAAAGGAAAGCAGAAATTGTTGAATTCCGTCCACCACCGCTTTTGACACTTAAAGAAAAACAACTATTTGTATCGATTTCAGCATCAACCCCGAGACTTGCTGCGTCACAAGCTGAGTCAACAATACAGATGCTTCCATTTCTACCATTACTTGGTTTGTGTTTTCCAGGTACCTGAGCAAGGGTATCAAAAGAAAAGCTACCATGTTCTTGCACAGCAATGGTTGGAGCTGTTTCTACCCCTTTGTCATTGTGCGAAGGTATTTCAAGGAATGGGACGATTGCATTTGCCTTCACACCAATCACTGAATCCACTCTTTTTTCAAGCATTTTTTCTTTCAAGCATTTCTGCCTTGACTGCTCATTCTGATACGCAGCTGGGCTTTTGTAGAAATGGATTGCACCTATAGTTAATCCATTCTGGTTTTTAATCTGGCTAAGTCTATTGGATGGCAAATGAGGTGCACTCTGAACTTCCGTAGGTAGCATCGAATGAGTTTGTACATTCACTCTGGATGAGTCAAACCCACTAAAAGTTGCTCTTTTCTTTATTTTAGACAAACGTTTTTGCTTGAAGGGAGGTGAAGATGGATCGCAGCATGAAATGTTATCAAGATGAGATCTTTTATTTCGAGGCCAGCTGTTATGTAAACAAGGCCCAGAAAGACTCACACAACGCCTCACTTGATGGAATGTTGGAGAGATGCAGGGGTTGACATCTGTCCTTTCATTCAGTGCTAAATCGTTGATTGGCAAGGAAAAAACTCTCTTAACGTTTTCCTTTGCTTTCCGCTGCGTCGGGTTCATTCCCCGTGCCATCTCACTCAAAAGGATGTTGCTCCTTGTGCCTTTCACTCGTTCATAGCGAGGCGTCTTTCTTTCCGATTCAAAATCATGAAAAGTCCCCGTAGCTGTACCACAGTCAGGCATACTAACTTCTTCTGCGACAGCTCCTGAGCTTTGTTCGTCACCAAAACGCCGATCTTTTCTACGTTTGAGGTACTTAAAACTTCGAGACTTGCGAACTTTGTTTTTCGGTTTATCAACAGAACACTCCAAACTCTCCTCGTAGCTCTGTTTGTTTTCAAGCGTTGGTGAGCTGAAGAACGTGTCTGAGCTGTTCTTGTTGTCCTTATCCTTAACACCTTTAGCCCTTTTTGTGAACCAAATTACTTTTTCCCAGACGCGCGAGCGAGACTTTGATCGTCTCCTGTCGTTGGCAGTAGTTTCCCTATAAATGGTTAATTGACCATGATCTTCAACAAGATGATCGTTTTGAGCTAATGCCATCGTCAGGGTGTATCTCCTGATTTGCTGCGACCAAAGTAGCAAGTTATGTTACGTTTTCTGTCAAGTTACATGTTGAAATCCGACCGAATATCAAAAAAAATATGATACAACGAATTGACGCCA
>OX421456.1:2502500-2520000 GCA_949126865.1 Montipora capitata | reverse complement strand
GTTATTTACTAGGTTCCAATGGTCCTTGTTGGTAACAAGTGTGATTTAGAAGATGAACGAGTTGTTGGGAAAGATCAAGGACAGAATCTGGCTAAAAGTTTCAGCAACTGGTAAGTAAAGTGACATTCTATAAATCATGGCTGAAAAACTGAAGCATGACAATTTGCAACATTTCCTTTCTAATTTCAGTGCTTTCCTGGAAACATCAGCCAAGTCAAAGATTAATGTGAATGAAATTTTCTATGATCTGGTGAGACAGATAAACAGGAAGACTCCAGATTCCAAGAAAAAACCCAGGCAAGGGAGAAAATGTGTTCTCTTGTAGAGTGTTCCTAAATAGCTGACATATCAAGAAACAAACTTGATGTCTGCAATTGGATGTGTCAGTGTAACCTTTCCACGAGGTTTTTTTATGGAAGTTACTATCGATCTCAGATGTCCATGGACAAGGGTTTTTTTCAGCCCACTTCACGGATCGTTGATGTCAGTCTGTGGTTAAAAAATTCTGATCATGTGATAACATTTTTGTGGCTCTGCGGTTTCCAAAAACCGACCATGTGGCGCAATTCCTTTGTTCTTCTTGCGGCCGAAAAAAAAGAAAAGAAACCTGAAGAAAAGTTTCCACAGGCTTCTTATTTCCTTGGGCAAAGCTTTTAATGGGTTATCCATGATAGCTTCAGCCAGTTTTACTCACCATCAACATCATTTCGTGCTTTTCTCTTTGGGGAGAGTAGCAGAAAATGGCGTCACAAGATCGGTATTTTTAAAACTGCAGAGCCACAAAAAATGTTATCACATGATCGGAATTTTTTAACTGCAGACTAAAATCAATGGTCCGTGAAGTGGGCTGAAAAAAAGCCCTTGTCCTTGGACGTCTGAGATCGATAGTATTTCTCCTGCTGGCAGAGGATAAGTGAGAACATATCACATATGGTATGGATAATGAAGAATGACATTTAATTTCTATTTTATTTTTTCTCATCTGAGTCCAACAAAGAAGGCATGAAAAATATTCCCTGCTCGCAGAGATCTCTTTTCTTTTGCATTTACTGGGCTGACGAGTACAGGAAAAGAAACCACTCTTCAAATCGCATGCCTCAGGATATCATTGCTGACTGTAACTTGAGCCCTCTGTTTCCCACACACTCTTTTACAGTAATTCCACTGGAGTAACGACATGAAGTATCACATGAGGATTTGGTTTTTAAGTAACCGCTGTACATGCTCAACGCAATTAGTTTCGACCCATGGCAGAGGTTTATTTTTCCATACTCGTCAGCCCAGTGAATGCAAAAAGAAAACCGACCCCTGCTAGCACGGAATGAAAAATACAAAATAATCACCAAAAGGCAAAATACAGTAGTCAAGGTTTCTGCCTAATGGTCGCCCAGGCGCCTTATTTGCGAGCTCGGGCGACCACATTTCTGAACAAGTAGCCCGAACGGGCGCCTTTCTTGATTCATCCTCACTTTCTTGTAAATATGATCCCAGCTGGAATTAATTAATTCTGGGCTTTTGAAAAAATGACTCGTGCTACTAACTTTTAATGTTGGAAGCCCGAAGGGCTCCCGGACAATTTTCTTAGGCAGCAGCCTTGGTAGTTTAGTTGTTAATGAGAAGTTACTGTAATTTAGCCTAATTGACAGTTGCCTATGGAAACCTGTATATAAGAAGGGAAAGTGTCCTGGTTTCTCTGGAAACCCCAATCCTTGGTTACCATGGAGACCAGTATTTTCATTTTAACTGTGGTTTGATTGTGAATGTCAATGGGTAATTGCCATACTTTTTTTTTTACCTGAGGTGTATCCCTTTCCACTTCAGGTAGAATATGTACTGGGTACATTTAAATCCCAGAACATGAGCATCAATTTGAGGTCATGTGGCAAGTGCTAATTAACAATTAGACCCGTAGTCCTTGCAGGCGAAGGGTCTAATTGTTTTAGTATCACCCAACTAGTCGGACAGAAAAGGCTATAACAAATTTAGCAAATGCAAGTTGAAGAAATATTTATTTCGGAATAAAACGAAAGAAATAGTCACGCTTTTTGCTACTCAAGGACCATTACTAATAGTCCTCTTGTAGTGTAGCCAATCAAAATGCAGGATTTGCATTAGTCCACTAGTTGGGTGATACTAATGTGAGATTTACATTTGTATGTGTTGGCTGCTGTGTAGTTTTGGCTTGTGATACATGTATCTCGACCACTTCACTGTTGGATCTTTTAACAGTCGAGGGGTTTAACTTACATGAAATGGGCCATTTCCGAGTTGCTGTTTGTCTCGGTTTCGAAGTGAGTCTTGGTGCTCAACTATTGTAAGAGAAATGAGTAAGTTTGATTTGCATAAGAATACGCAACTCATTTACATTTGAATGGTTGTGCACCAGGACTCGCTTTGAAACTGAGGCATGCAGCAACTCGGAAATGGGTTATTGAGCAACACAAGTAATAGTGAAAACAGTTTTAACAAAATCTTAGTATCATCAGTAAAGTTTTAATAGTGAATGGAATTCAGTTTCATATGGCTAAAACCACTTTGTTTTGTAAGATTACACTACTAATGATCAGAAGGACTTGCTACTCAAAATAGGTCTGAGCTGAGAAGTCTGTTGAGAAACCCATGCTAGATTAAGCTGTACTAAAATTTAGCTTTGAAGTTGTGAAAGGATTAGTAGAAAGCTTAATATAATACTTTGAGAAGGGCAAGGGAAATAAGGCTAAAGTTAACAGATTTAACTGGATGACATGAACAAATAATATTTTTGTGAATGCCAGATGTTTGATAATATACATAGATAAATTGAAGATTATTAATTTGTTTGTTCAGTCATTTTAGTGATCATATTTGGGTTGGGTATGTAATAAACTGGTGAAGGGACAGCTTTATGTTGTCTTTGATTTATGGAAAGTCTTTTTCTTTCTCTCGGCCTTGAAGCGTTGAACTCTGGTTTAGAGCTGGGGGTTTTTGAGTTTCTTTATTTGAATGTAACGTAGCTCGTGCATTTTCCCGCACGTGGAGCTTCGATCTTATTTTTTTGGGCATAAAATAGACCACTTTCGATATATTCAAATTCAATCCTAAGCAAAGGGCATCATCTCGAGGCTGTGGGGAATAAATGTAAGGATTTGTATGAGTTTATTCCCCAGAGCCTCGAGATTATGTCTTTTGTTTAGGACTGAATTTTAATATATCGAAAGTGGTTTATTTGTGTCCTAAATTCCCCAGGTTTGTTCCAAGGAAAAGAGTTGCAAGTTACACACGTTTCAAGGTCAATTTTTTGTGCTTCTGTTAGAATTAGTACTGGTGGTATTTCTTGACAACCAATGAAGGCTGTACTTAATATGTCAGTATGTGAGCAATTAGTTTCTCTGTCTAATGAGAAACTAAAGGATTGGAATTTTGAGGACTCTGGATTTCAGGACAGTCTGATTTTTGACACTTGTATTAATTTTAGTTATTCCCAGTTACTTTCCATTGTCCTGACACAGACTGCAAGGCTAGACACCTTTTGATAATCGATGATAACTGATCATGTGGTTGAAAGATTCTCATCTCTAGTCTTGATTTAATTAAAATGGAAATGGTTTTGGAGAATATGGTTATGAATCAAGTGAAGTTACCTTGTGGTTATCTTGCTTTTGTACATGTGAGAAGCCACTGCGAAGTTACTTAATATTTAAGTAAGTTCTTATTATATAGAGGTGTAGTGCTACTTAAATTAATGACCTCGCATTAAAAGATCTGAAACTTTGAAAGAAAATATACATGTATTATTTGGGCACATTAAAATGGTAAACAAGGCCTGTTCACTGAAGCAGAATGTTGAAAAAAGAAAATTTTGATTAAAACATTGGTACACTAGGAAAATGATATGTAGTAAAGGCTTTCAGCGTAATTTGTACAAAAGAGAGGAACGTAACAATAGAATCCTTTAGTTTTTGTGTTTAGCTTGTATATTTAGTGTGACAATAAGGATGAATGACAATTTTTATTTTGTATAGAGTATTGTTTCATCGGTGCTTCATTAAAAATTTGCTTTCTTTTGCTTGTTGGACTTTTGTTTTGACAACAGTGGGCTGAAATTTTGGTATATGCTGAATTTAAAGGTAAGCTCAAAATGTAACTTGGACAAAAGAATTTGCACCAGGATACAGAAAATAAATCACGAAATGAACGAGCAAGTTCATACGATTTTTAATTTATTATTTACTCAACTTCTCTTTTTCCATAGCAACTTCCGTATTGCACTCTGACGTCTTGATGCATTCGTCATTGACCAATCAGAAACGCGATATTCTTTTGAGTTCATAATAATAATAGAGGATATTACATGGCCGCGGGGAGATACAAAAATTCCTCTTGAGAGTGTTGAAAAATATTTCTCGAGATAGCGCAGGGAATGCCAATCAAATACCAAACCATTTCACTTTAAATTAATACTGTTTGTAGTCCTAACGTAGAACAACGGTGATCTTTTCACGTGTGAAGATAACATGTTATTTTCATACATGAAGATATCGTTTTTCCTCGCGAAAGCACACCTGGTATTTTATTGGTGTTTATATAGTAATTGTTAAATATCACCTGGCAGTGAAATTATCATAATATAACATGACATCAACATTGGTTTAATTCCCAGGACTTGTCAGAACAGAGCAAATAAGAAAATACTCATCCTTTGTACTAAATTTGAACCCGAAGCTAAATTCACATTTTAGAAATGGCCCTTTTTCCCGGCAAAAAGTCTCTGAACACGTTTTTTTTTTTGTGCTATATAACAAATCACTTGATGACTGGTCCCTCGGGAAACAGTTCATTTTGTTTCGGGGGAAAATAGAGATTCTCGGGAAAGAAAATGAACTGTTTCCCTAGGAACAAGTCATTAAGTGTTTTCGGTTGCACTATGGGCTAGGGCCCGCTTGGCTTTCCTTACCATTAATTTCCGCCCATGGACAACCACAATTTTAATATATATTTCTAAAAAAAACAGAAGTCGCAATATCTCTGATGTTCTTTCGCTTTGCATGTTATTGCCAGAACTTTCTTAAAGAGGACCTCCACTAGAACAAGAATATAACTTTAAAATACTGAACATAATGCTTACAATCAAGATTGTTCGAACTTTTTCTAATGGAAGCGTTTCTATTCGAAAGAAACAAATTTCAAAAACGCTTGATTTGGTTTTCAAATTTCCTGGGCGTTGCCATTTTGAATAATTGTCACGTGTAATGTTGCCCTATTGTTTCAAAACAAAAGCTCTTTGTGTGAATACAATAAAGCAACCTTTACACGTCACAATTATTCAAAATGGCAGCGCCCGGGAAATTTGAAAACCAAAACAGGGGTTTTTGAAATTTGTCTATTCCGGATACAAACGCTTCCATTGGAAAAAGATTGACCAATTTGGATTGTAAACATCATGTTCAATATTTTAAAGTTAAATTCTTGTTTTAGTGGAGGTTCCCTTTAAACGACAGTATTAAGTGTAGCATTGCATGATTAGGAAATGGAAGTGTCGAATATAATCATGAGACTAAAAGAAAGCACCCTGCGTGTAGCGAGATTAATCTATACATTTCCCATTCTTGAAAATGGTTCTGCAAATTGGACGCCATTTTTTTTCCAAAGCGATATAAGACTGTCACACACAGAACTTGTCATAGAGCGCTCTGTCAGTAAAAAAGTAAATCGATCTAAAAACGTTCTAAACAAATCGTGGCGTCGGAGGATAAACAGGACGGTAGCCTCGCAGCTCTTACAAGGTCTCACCTTTTTGTTTTAGGCCTAGGGTCCATTGTTTCTGTTATTTGTTCTTTTGTTAAACCTCAAGGGTGGTCTCCAATCAGGTGAGACCTTGTAAGAGCTGCGAGGTGACCCAAACAGGACTTATATCTCCAAAAATTAAAGCACCCAAGTGGCAGATGCATTTTAAAATGCTGCTACTTTTGTGATTTCATAAATTTCTCTTTTAGTACACCGCGAAGACACTTGGAATTCTTTAGTAAGTGTAGAATATAGGTTCGAATCCGAAACAATGTATTTGCTTGCCACGTTTGGTTAGGCATTGGCAAAAAAAAAAGAGTTGGATGAGTGGAGAGGACTGTGCTATTCCTCTTTAAATTTGCTGTTTCCTTTAGTTGGTAATCGATGCTAAGGTATGTTTGCAATTGTTTACTCGTCAGATCGGGCGACTATGGCAAGCAGTTGCCCAAACCTCAGCTATGCCTAAGATCATGGTTTTGGTAAAAACAATTGGAGATGAATTCATAAAACATGATACAATAATTTTTTTTTCGTGGACGTGTTCCCAAACAACAAACAATCAATTAGATAATTCTCAACTACAGCCGAAATTTTTTAAAAAATCAATTATAAAAACGAAACCAAATTAAAAACGTGATCAGAGGTTCAACGACAAAAGACAAAATTGTAATTAAAGCGACAATTTTCTGCAATTTTTTTGAACAAAAATTGAAATCTTCATAGAAATAAAGCAGCAGGGGCATTCTCCGAACGAATACTGAGGATGGCAGATGGCAGATGTACCTCTGCTCCCAAACAAGAAACCTGTGATAACCTTGATAGAAGACCTGTGACCTCTTTCAAAGGCTTTACAGGTGCTCGTTGTGAAGATAATATCAAACGTGATCGATAGCTCAATCTCAAAGTTGCCAGGCAATCATTGTGCAGATAAGTATGCTGCAGCGGCGATCCCAGAAGAATCATGGGAGCACGGAAAGTCATGGTGTGTTCCCTTCTTCACGAGTTTGTCCAAAGAAATTTCACTGATTCATGTTAAAAAATCTAGATTGCCATAATTTTTTTAACTTTTAAATGTACTCTGAAATATTTACGTTACTACTTTCAAAATTAGAATGTTACATTTTACGCGATAAATTTTAAACTAGAATACGTGTATTTTACTACACTAGGTTTTCCTCTTAATGTATTTCTAGTCAAAAATATTTGAACAAGTGTAAAAGTTACGCAATTCAGCATTTCGGCGGCGAATTGAGTGTCTCTTTCAGGTACCTATCTTTGACATTAATGACGCTTCTCTTTGAAAAAAACATTAAGTAACAAATGGGAACCATTGAATGACATCTCGATACAGGGACTCAACGAAGAGTGGCAGTTTGCAAAAATGGGACAAAATTGGTAACACTGGAAAGAACTCTTTAGAATTTTTCATGTCAATGGTGACACTTCAAAGATTTTACCAACAAACTAAAAACCTAGACTGCGTGCTGCATAACAAATCGCATGTTAATTAACCCTTTCATTCCAAAGATCTGATTGTTAGTTCTCCTCACTGGCTGACTTTTTAAGACACTTATGGGAATTTGATGATATATCTTGACAAAAAACACTCGTGATAAACTTCTTTGTTCTCATCACCAGTCTCCTTAACAAGGTATTGAGCCTGAGAGGAGAAAATTTATATCAATCACTCTTGGGAATCAAAGGGTAAGGATTTTTCCAGATCATCACAGTATGAAAGGTTACTTACGAAGCAACGAATGGTCAGCCTGTGGTCAAACTCGAGCTTCAACGGGATTTGACCCGATGACCTTTGGATTCAAGTCCCGTTCAAGCCTCACTGAATTTTTCAAGCGCTGTTTTACCAACTTCCATAACCGCAGTGACCTTAAAAAGTGTTTCTTTCCGCAGTTCAAATACATACAGACTCATCGTAAATAGCACTAAAGAAAAGTATTGCTCAGTAGATTTCATTTAATGGTCAGTAGTGGTCACCCTTATAAATTCTTTTCAGAGACACCGAAGTCTGAGTCTTCTTGCACAGCATAATAAACCCCACAGACATAATTGCACATCCGTTTTCATGTGAATCGTTGCATAAAGATGCTCTTATATAAATATCAAGTGTGGAAGCAAAATTTGCCAGCACGAAACAGCGCTTTGTAGACGATGAAAGACTTAAGTAATTTTGACGACCATTCTTGGAAAAAATACCCTCTTTTACAAAAGAAAGTTCAACGATATTGCGCGATTTTCCTTTTGGCCAAAAGTAATGTAAAAACTGAAGTGACAAGAAGCGAACCGCCTTAAATGCAGGTCTCTAAGTCAAGAAGAAAAAAAAACGCAATTCAAAGTTGTTAATTTGACAATATTGTCATTCTTGTCAAATATTCGAACTTAGGCAGATGGTAGAAGCTCGTGAAGTAGAGGCTTTTGTTGTAAGACACAAAGCGCACATGACTCTCGATACAATACATTTAAACTCAAATTGGTACTTGCATCATTTTGAGTTAAGCATTTGCCGAGAAAGCAGAAGGAGAATAGCATAGAGGAGGGCCAGCTTCGAGTAAGTTCAGTTTTAACCAAGGTTTGTGTCTATGCAACTATCCGAAATTTTTCCTTTATTTTTTACTCGTCTTGGATTAAGAAGGATGGACAGCAAAATTTGAGCTTTTTTAAGTAAAATCCCGCAATTTCATTGACGACAGTATAAGTTATTCATACTACAATACAAACTGGGATAAATGTAGGCGATGTATACAGTTAGTTGGGCAAAAACAGTAAAATCACCTGGGTTAGAGAAAACGAAAAACGCACACGTTCAAGACGTACGTTGCAAGCGAGTTGCGTCAATCTACAGTGTTTTCGTTTTTATTGTTGACAAAAAGACCTGCGCGGAAATTGGAAATTTTCAGTCGCTGTGAGATGAACGATTTGCAAAATTAATTTAATAAAACAGTTGCCTATTTTGAGTTTGACTGTAACATATGTACCACTTTATTTTTCCAAAATCTTCGCCGTATATATTGCCGGAGATTTTCCCATATGTGGTATCTTTGATGACGCACAAGATGACAAAAATCTGAAAAAAAAAAACTAATGACGTTACAAATCTCACCTCATTTTCTCCTAGGAGAATGATCTAAGAACCAACCAAAGGGCATAATCGGTAGTTTAATTTATTTTTCTGCCTCCCCGGAAATAGAATGTAGTTTTATGAATAATTTCCTAAAATAGTTTTTGTTCTCCAATCACAGTCAAAAAACCGGGATTGTTTCTTTGGAGCTAAAGGACAAACATATGTCTTTCTTAATTCGCCTTCTTGTTCACTTTCTAAACAACCCGATACTGCATGAAGAGCTTAAGCAAATTAATTGGACCATAGTTCTGAGGATGAACTAAAATCTGCGAGTTAAAACCTTATATTAATCGCGGCGTATTTCTGCGCAAGCGCGAGCAATTGCCAGCTTTCAGGGAAATGCGCAAAACAAAATGAGAGTCTCACCTACATGAATATGTTAAACAGAGAATACAAGCGGAAAAAACCGCGTGAGGGGAGATCGAAATATAATATCGACAATTTCAGTTTATATTTGGCCCAAGGTGCGCAGACAATGTCATTCGTCATATCCAAAAATTCAGTATTTATTACGTTCACAGTGACTTGAACAATGGTTCATGCTGCCTCGTTACGAATGTCGCAATTAGTACATTAAAAAAATCTATAACAAACTTGATTTCAGCAAGGATTGTGTTCAACTAGGAGTCGCACCAAGGTACTTTTTTCCTCATACCATGACCGCTGTTGCTGTGGTAATCTTCTCAACCTTGGACGCTCTTGCGGCATTGATTAATCTGGCTGTTATTTGTATCATTTTAAGAAGACCATACATGCGAACTGTCAGCAATTTATTTCTGGTCGGCTTGACATCGACTCAGCTTTTAATGACAGTCACAGTTGTGCCTTTCTCGATCGTGACATTTCTCAGACCATCTTGGACTTTTGGCAATGGATTTTGCCAATTTCAAGGCTACATGACAAATTTTCTCTCCATGTCGTCTGCCACGTTTATTTCTATCATATCAGTGGACAGGTTTTTCTCGCTGGCGAATCCAATGAGCTATGCAGGGTACATAACAGAGAAACATGTCATTCTGGCGTCTCTACTGAACTGGTTTCATTCAGCATTCTGGGCCTCATTTCCTCTCTTCGGTATCAAAGGATTAAAATACAACTACGTACCGGGGAGGAAAGGCTGTGGATTTCGCTGGGATTCAAAAGGACCCTACTACATTTACTACTCCTTAATAGTTATGGAAGGTTTCATAATCCCCAGTTTCACGTTGTGTTTTATGCACTTTAAGAGCTTTCAAACAGCAAGACAAAGCGCTCGTCAAGTTCGACCTGGCAACATTCAGATTCAAACTTTACAAAATGGAGATTTTACTTCGGTGGCACTGACAAAAAACAAACACAACTGCATGAAAGCCAATTGCACTTTAACGCTAATAATAAGCTCCTTTGTCATCACCAGAGGACCTCACACGATATTCAACATTGTGACCAGTTTCACTGAAGAAGGTTATTCCTCAGGGTTAACACAGACAAGCGTCACTTTATTGCTGTACATGGGGTCACTACTTGACCCTATGGTTTATTTCTTACTGAATCGAAAGCTTCGACAAGAAGTCTTTCGACCGTTCAGCAAATTGTGCAGAAAGACAAGCGAAGAGGAAGAAGAACCGAGGGATATTGTAGACTACATAAGATCTATTGCAGACCACCACGAAAACAGACAATCCTCGTTAGAGATCGTGACACAAGTTACCGACTAAATCCCAAAGCGAAAGATAGCCAACATCGGTACGCCACAAACACGTTTTATTTTCTCCTTTCCACATATTGACAACATTTTCGTTAGTTCGCTAACAAATTCCCCAAAAACGAAACACAAGACAAGAATTTTACCTCTGCTGGCATCAACTTCGTAAGGTGATTTCAGAAAAAAAAATAGATGAACTTAAAGATAGTATTTCTTTGAAATAAAGCTGTCATGAACAATACAATTTATTCTCTTTTAATGTGAGTAATCTCATATCTTGGCTATAAATTTTAAAGATCCGGACAGAGTTCAAAAGTGAGTTTTAAGATATCACATAAGCAAAAAATTAAAATCTTATCTTCGGGTTCTAAAGCGGGAAAACATATTGACAATTTTTTAACAAGCGCAAAATTTTATGAACTTGTGCCGAAGAGTATTACAACGGAAAAAATGTGTTAGTAAACTTGTGAATTGGATATTGCCTCAGGGAAAACAATGTTAGGACATGCAATTTAAGAAAATTAACATATTTTTTTGATGTTATGGGAGGTGGCAAACTATTAAATTTTCGTTGAGAACTAGAATTCAATTCTTTTATTTTTGTTAAAAAAAAAGTGTCCATTGCAAGACGAGAGACTTAGTATCAGCATCAACATTGTTGTCAACGAATGTTCGAAATGTCTAGACTTAGGAGTATGAGCTTTTTAAAAGAATTTAACAGCTGGAAAAATGATGTTTTCCAAAGATAATGAACGGATTGTATTGTATTTTATCCTACTGATGATGTCAGTCTTTGGAAAGAATATGCAATGATATATTTTATTTATTGCTAAGTGAAAAATAAGTTCTAAAATTGAATCTCGCTCATTAGGAGAGGTAAGCCAATTAGTTGCAAACAACATATAGACATAACCAAAATTTAGGGTTTTGCTCTTTATGCTTACTTTGGTTTCACACCAACAGATTGTCGCTGATAGGAAAACTCATTTCAGAATGAAACAGGAACAAACTTTACTTTTCAAACTGACAAAAAGTAAATAATACAAACACAGGAAAAGAGCTGCTCAATAGGCCCCATTTGAAATGTCAGGACTTAATCACCACGAACACAATAAGAAACAGGATGACAAACAGCACCGAAGGAAAGTTGCTTAGTAGCTATCATTTGAATGGTCGCAAATTAGGTTTCATTGAAAGTTGTTCATCGACTTTTCATCAAAAGTTGGAATCGCGTTTTTACAGCATAATAAACAGCACCACAGAATAGCAACGCTCAGGAGCTTTCAATCGAATGGTAACACCTTCAGGATTACCGGTACAACAAGACTCAAAAGATGGAACCACTTTTTACAGCGTAATAAACAGCACCACAGAAAATTCATATTCAGTAACTTCCACATTGAGAGTCACAAAATTCTACTGATTCAGAAACTCAAAATTTAGCATATCAAATTGCGCAATGCGGGATGTCCTTTTGGACAGAACAAGTACGCATGCGCAATTGCTAAAATGGCAGATTGCACGAATACGCTAAGGAAGCTCCGATTTACCAACCGCTAAATGTTTGATGGAGGTGAAAGGACGTTTCAAAAAAAGGAAAATTGACGTTCTAAAATTATGTCCCATTGATCTGATGTTTGTATACTTCAAATTGTGAAATATCTTCTCAACAAAATTTTAAACCCTTCGTTCCTTGTCAAAATCTATACGATTCCTTTAAGACTCCATTAAAGAAATCCAAAATTTCGACTCGTCTCCGACGAAAAACACAAACATCGAAATAAATGCTGAAAAATATTTTTACATTACATACAGTTTTGTTAATTTCGTGCACGCCCGGTCGTTATTCTGTTAATATCTTTTTATCTGCAGAAGATTGGAAGAAAAGTTATTGCAAAGGTAAAAAGGAAAGAGATGTCACATGCCACTAAAAAGACCATGAATAGACTAAATACATATCACGCTACAATCTAAAAAGCGATACCGACCTATTTTACTCTCGCAAAAACAAAGAAAAAAAGGAACACGAGCGAAGGCTAAAAGAGGAGATAGCTGTCAACACAATTCTTTTCGCAATATTTTTATTCCACAATCAAGAGCTTCGAACGTCTTCACATTCACTTTAAATTTACTGCTGTGAATGTAAACTTAAATACACGATTTTCGAAATTTGTCGAATACCTCTTCATAGACGCTTGAGCGCACGATGGCGCTATTGCCTTTTTACGGCTACAGCTACTTGAAATATTATTTTGTGAGGAAACCGAACAGCTTTTTTAAATTTAAAATAGACACTACCAGTAGATCTGTGAGAGATACGAGAAACGCCCACCGCTATCGAAGCCAGGTGCTTCGCCTACCCATAGTTAATATACAGAGATGGTTAGGAAACTCCACATGTTTCTTTATCATATGTTTTTGCTGGCTATTTTGGCCCTAACCATGCACAAACCACACCTTTTTTTTCGAAAAGACAGCAAATCCAAAGTTTCGATTTAATTTGTTCAAAACTCAGTTGCGGATGGAGGACACAAGACTGCGCATGGTCGTCACGGTCAACTTAGAGCGACTTTCTTATGACCTTGAAAAAGTGGATGCAATTTGTTTCACGGATCAATGTTTGGCAAGACTAAAGCTATGGTAATACGAGCAACAAAAACGTCAAACTAGTCGAAAAGCGATGTTGCGCTTTTTACATCCCACGCACAACCTGTGTCGCTTTAAAAAAAAAATGTGTTGCAAGTTGCTGCAGCGTGTTGCAGAAAGTAGAGGTCCGTACTACTTTCTGCAACAAAATCTCCAAAATGCTGCTCGTTTTACCACTCCAAGGCAACTTGTTTCGCAACAAAATCGCTTTTCTGGCGCTCTTGATTGATTTCATAGATTAATCTGATTAAGCTTACGTGACCTCGTAGCTGGCAAATCAGAGGCCTGAATTCACGCAACTTGCAACACACCAGCAATGCTGCAAGACAGAATGGACGTTTTTGTTGCTCCTATTACCGTAGCTTAAAACAAAGCTTCTCCTTATTCCCGCCAAGGAAACTCCTAATATGGTCAGTAAACAGTCCAATTGCCCAATCACATTACTGCATTTCAAATGACGTCAACGCGAAAATTCCCAGAAAGTTCCATGGAAAGATGACGCTGTTTGCATCCGCGTTCGCTAAGCCAATGAAAATTTGCGCTCGTTTGCTTTTATTCGATAAGCCAATAAAATGTTTTGCATTTTTGTTTACGTTCTGTTTTTACGTTTATTTCTCAAGGTCATATGAAAGTTGCTCTAACATGAAGTGCGACAGTACTGTTCTCGCTTTTGAAGATTTCGGGGTTTCATAACCAATACGTCCATATATAAACTATGGCCTATCATAACAAGCAACTGACATGGATTTGGATGTTTGAGTTGGGAGGGCGATGGGAGAAGTGTTTAAGATCGCAGTGAGGTCCAATAAGATTGGTAACTAATCGCACCTCCGAGTATTCTATGCACAAAGTCTTGAGAAATCTACGTATACTCTTTCGGTCACCGCAAGGAGTCGAATGACATTCTTGTTCGTGGACATCTAATTGGACGCAAACTTAGCATAAATAAATTAAGGATTTCTTTTAAAAAAAACCCGTCCCCTAATCACAAGTCCCTGAGGAAAGCTGAGAAATTCACAGGACCACGAAAAGAAGTTCAGAGAATAAAGGACTCTCTCCTCTCGTCAAAGATTCTTGCAGTCACTCCGCCGATTCACTGTGACTGCTCGTTCATTACACGTACGACAAAGAAGCCATCTACGGCTGGAGACGGGCGACTAAGGAATGGGGTAAAAATCTATAAGCGCGAGAGAAGTGCGAAAAACAAGCGTCGCGCCCCTAACGCACACCGTTTTTTCCCGTGTTGCTGGATGAATTTCTGTTCAGCACATGGCGAAAAAGGAGAACACCATCTACCGTCAGAATAAATTTGCTGCAATCATTTTATCACATGAAGCTTCAAACGGCGTATCCTCCACTCCCACTCAAGAGATCTTTCAGTAGTACTTTACTGTGCTCAGCAACTTGACAACTCTCCACCGTTTTATGGATCAAGATACCAACAATTTACGCCCAGTGGTTCTCCTTTTACGTTTCATTCCTGTTATTTTCGTCGATTTAGCTCAACAGCTCAACGAGGCCAGCCGTGGGACTATCATGGCTTTGTCTTACCAGGGGTCCCCAATCACGGTGACTGAAAGATGATTACTTGCGATCATCAGGTTTAACTACACTTTCATCTGAGTTTTTTCCATCTTGTACCGTGGGAGGAGTGAGTGAGGACAATTCGTTAGCTTTCTCTTGATTAGGTTGGTTCTCCGAGATTATCCCATTTTGTACTGTCAAGGCAGCGAGAGAGAGAGATGTGTTCGGTTTCTCCGCCACTGGCTCTACATTTTGCAAAACAGGATGTGCAGGTGAGGTTGAATCCACAGGTATTTTGTTGGGGGACGAGCATTTATCAAGCAGTCCTCTACTCGTTTGCGTATTTTCAGAAGTGCTTTCACTATTTGTTCTGCTGTTAATCGCATCATTGGATATCTTTTCATTTTTGTGTTTGCTTTGGGTTTCAGCCGTGAGCGGATCTGAAGAAGCTTGGAAATTAGAGGCATTCGTTTGCGAGGCTTTACTAGCCTCATCTTGATTCGACAACAATCCGACCAATGCAGGAGAAACACTCGGGAAGGCTTGCCGAGCCATAGTTACCAAATCTGTAAAATTCTCCTGGTTTTCCCTGCCTTGTGCCGTTTGGTGTAAAGACTTTGTAGGAGAAGGAAGCTCTTCCAAGTCGATCGTAACCACCTCATTTTTTGATTTGCAAGAATCAGCAGTAGGGATGGCAGTCGCAGGGACACAAGTTGAGTTGAGTAGAGCTACTGGCATAGTTTGTCCCCAGTGTGTTACAGGGAAACCAGCTCGGATTACCGAAGCGAGAGGAATGGGTAAATTTAAAGAATGAGTGGCAAGGGACTGCGAGCTTTGTCGAAGAGAGCCATTCGCAGTGGACGTGCTGGGCTGCTGAATATTCCGGTCTTGTCCAACAAGATGAACTGGTTTTGGTACGTAGGGTTGGGTGGTTCTAGAATAACGGTGAAATGGTGTGATTATCACTTTAGAGGTTGATCCTTGAAACACCAATAGCCTATCACAAAACATTCATGAACTAACTAGAAAGGGTACCCTCTTTTATCGTCCTTTTCTTTTTACCTGAATAAATAAATCAATAAATAACTCTTCGTAATGGAGATCCTGGACAGTATTCATTCAAAGTTAAGGTCCGCGTTCTTCATTCAGTTTATTTACTGGCCCAAGTGGAAACACGTGGTCCATGAGGTTCGAATCTTGCCCGACAAAGCAATAATTAGTTTGTACTTTATTCATTGTATCCTTAGACCTCTGAATCAAGCAACAAAAACAAACTATTAAAGATTGTGGGCAGCTCGACAATTTTTTTGGTACGCCGCCGTTGAAGGATGTGGTTCATGTACACTAAACTGAATTACATCGCGCACATTGTCAGACGCGATAACGCCCACCCGACCAAAAAGGCGTTATTTATAAAACCGAATCGCGCCCGTGAGTATTCGGTGTGGACAAAAGTGAATTTCATTCTCGAGCAAAATCTTTCGCGGGAAGACCTAACCAAGAAAATGCTTAATCGGTCAACATTTCAACAGGTTCTGCGGCAGCGATTCCCGCATTTACGCAAAAAAACGCGCCAGAACCAACTCTCAAGCCCACGTGGCCAACCAGACCGGAAGCAGCAGCTAACGCGACGGAGAGAGTATAACCAATGATGATGATAATTCAACGCGGCCCTCTCAATAGACCTTATTCACGATGGCCGCCATATTGGATTTCCTATTATAATGCATAACACACTTCTGAGGGGGCAAACAACACAAGTTGGAGATGTTATAACGAATATGTTAGCCACACAGATGATTTTTTTCACGTTCATTGAATGTTATCACCTAAGTAGTACAATGGAATGATTACACAAGTTACTTCGATGTCTTTTTGTGAAAAATGAGCAGATAACGAAGTAGAAAGTCAAAATGTCAAAGGCAATCAAAGACATAAAATTATTATAAACGGAACTTAATTCTAAATTCTAAAATGTACTTTCAGCAATGTTATTTCAATATTTCGACTGGCCGATTTTCCGCCATTTCCCTTTTTTCCAATGTTTGTCCCCAGCATAACACATGGATAATTGGTATGAAAACGAAAACCAACATGGCGGCTATCGTGAATGAGGCCCATTGACCATTCACAGCGCTTGTCCTATCTGAGAAACACAAAACCTGAGAAAGAGGAGCAGTTATTACTCAGTATACTCATAAAATCGTAATACCTGGTATGAAGTGGTTGAATAACACCCGGGCAGTATGCACGCGTACTATGCTGCTGCATAGTAAGTCTTTTCTCCATTTCATAACCTGATAAAAAAAAGTAACATGTTTGAGGCAAAAGATATATCGACATTTTTTTGTTTGATTCTTTCTTGAGTTGCTTTATCCTAAACTCCCCGAAGGATGCCTTATTGACGAGTAAAAAGGTCAGGCTTTCGCCAGAGTAAAATCCGTAAGCACGGAAGTTCGTTTGTATCAACCGAGTCGAGTTAATTAAATTCACCAAATAAAAAGCTCACTTTTCGAGCGTTTGTCCTTCATCACAGCAAAGACGAAAGGGGGTCGGAGAACACGAACAACACACGAGCACTAGAATAGGCCATTTCCAAGTTCATGTCTGCCTCCTCTTCAAAGCAAGTCTAAGTGCGAAGTGTTTGTGGTGGTAATTAGTTCTACTTTACATATGAATGAAAACTACTTTTCATAAGAAAAACTTCGCACTTAGGGCGCTTTCCTTTTGTCAGAACTGGCCGCCCA
>OX421456.1:2485000-2500000 GCA_949126865.1 Montipora capitata | reverse complement strand
ATTGGAAATTTGTTCTCATTCTCAACTTCGCACCACCAGATTTTGCTTTCGAGATGAGATGGAGCATGAAATTGAGTTACCCAGTTGGTAAATTCGCGTAATTCAGAACGCAACTCTTTACCGGTTCTTTTTATTAAGGACGGTGCCTACTATTGTTCTTGCGCATACGTTCTGCGCATCTCGAGACAATCGGGTTTCCTATCGGTGATGCTTACCAATACAGTGATATTCTTGCGCGGTTTAAAACGATCCCGAGAAAGTAGATCTTAGTAACTACTCTTGCTATCCAAAAAGAAAATTGGGGGTAACCATGCATTTTTGAGAGATAATTAAGCTTCAATTTGAGAAAGAACGCCATACATTGCTTTGTATTTTAAAGCTTTTCATCAATTATCTTTGAAAAATGCGTAGTTACTCCCAATTTTCTTTTTGGATTTCTATAACACTTGTTAAGATCTACGTTTCCTGCATAATCATAAACCGGGGCAAAAATACCTTTGAATTAGTGAGCACCGTCCTCAAAGAGAGAGGAAGTTGGACTTCTACGGACGAGACTACTTTTAAATTGAGTTGCAGGCAAACACTTTTGAAGTTTTCTCTACAACACAGAGGTTCGGAGATGTTTACCTTAACGTTGAAATTAGGGTTAACATATTCTGAAACATCCAGCAAGAAGAAAGCCGACTTAGTGCCTCATCAGGAAAACAATGGACTAAAAGTGTTTTCAATAGAGGACCGAACTTTGGTGAATCGAATAACGATTTGGAAAATAAATGATGTGGGACAGGCTTTAAGGATAGGCCTTATTCTGCATCGAGAACGAAAACTAACCTTGGACATACAACGACTGCAATTCCGACATAACCTAACCAACACAGGATCACTAAACTGGTCAGCGGCCGCAGCCACGTCTGCAGCGGGGGAGACTGGTTCCTACAAAGCCAAACAAAGAAAAATGGAAATGAATTTAGTTTCTTGCAAGAACCGCTCAATGAATGTTGTCTTTAACAATTGTAATCTACCTTTTGAAACTTGCTAGATAGCAGTCTCTATAAGACAAGCAAAAATTTAGCTAATTAAAACAACAAAATCATTTACTTTTTAACAAAACGCAAATTTCATCGTAGCGTTAGCCGTTTATCTCGTCTCTCTCGGGAAATATTTTGGCTTGATTTCAAATTAACAAATCGAAAGTGGTTCAGCCTTGTCTGTACTCTTATCGACAACGATATTCGTCATCACAGTGGTCAAAGTGTTGTGGACTCACATCATTTAGATGTAGATCCTAAAGTCCCTAGGTACTGCATGGACACCGCTGCCCAACACCGTCTTGAGTTTAACTTACATGTAGTCTGAATAGGCCATTTTCGAAATATCAAATATTCAGCTTGAGGCAGTAAGGACAGAAACAATAGAAAAACGTTGGAATGAATGTGAAAAATATTTACATATGATACCATCCACTTTCCTTTGCCTTTGTCCTCTAAACCTCTCTTTCAAGCTGAATTTTAATATATCCGAAAAAGGCCTATTCCATTTAGCCACATTTAACCTCATGAAGAAACCATGGACGACTCAAAAAATCAAACCGTGTCTCCACTCATTTTCATCCAACTCTCTTACCTTTTCACAAATCAGTTTCATTATTTCTTGCTTGGTAAAGTTGGCCTCAGGATTGAGCTCGTCAACAATTCGATCTGCAGAAGAACTTTCAAGAATTAAAACTTTGCCGCTTGAATTTAGAGACAACAGTCTGATAGCTTTTGGAGCAGTTTGATGAAAAAGTTCTTCAACCAAAGCCCATAGGAATCATTATGACCAATCAGGAGAGACAATTAATTACCCGAGGCAATGAGAGCTCTGCGCAATTGACTACATGCAGCTAGCGAAGAAACACTTTGTACTACAACTATTTTCGAAAACTTGCAACCTGGTTCAATCGTGTCGACAACGTTTGTAGTTGTATTTGAGGAGTTTCTTTCTTCCCTTTTCTCTCCTGGCTGACGCCTAAATCAGCTCTGCTACCTGCGGTGCCAGCTTTTAATCGTAAACAAGTTTTTGACTTGATCTTTTTTTCTTTTACTTCAGTCACTTACTGGCCATGCCCTGCTTGGAGATTTGTCGATCATAAATCTTCTTCTCCATTGTCCCAGTGCTAATCAGACGGTAGATGTGGACCGGCTTCACTTGGCCATACCGATAGACCCTGTGGATTGACACTAAGGCTAATAAAAAACAAAGCTTGTTTTTTCCATTACAAAATTACACTCAGTAACGCGTGGACAGGATAAATGGCGGTTCAATCAATCACTGTCCGCTGTTTCTAAATTTTTTTATTGGCCGAGTGTTGCCGATCTCGAAGCCGAGTGTTGCCGATCTTGAAGCCGACTGTTGCTTGACTGATGTGCAGCTATTGATGAGCCCGTAAGAAAGATGGTATACTAGTTGTATGTCAAAGGGTGAAGGCACAAAGTCCCTTTAAGAAATCGAACCTACGACCTCGATATCACCGGTCGGATGCTCTCACTATGAGCTTCAAAAACTCCTGATAAGCCATGCAGGCCCTAGTTGTTCGAAGGGTGCATGGATAGCGCTATACACTGGATAAATCACTATCCAGTGGATAAACACTAGCAAAAGCAATTGAGTTATCCAGTGGATAGTGATTTAGAGTGGTTTTCAATTGAGTGTCGAAAGTAATTAGAGAATTGCTTTCATTTATAATTACTTCACTCAGTGATTGGTTCAAAGTTCTTGCGCCAATTTTTCAACCAATCAGAAGTGAAACCAAAACCAATCGTGGCTCACGCGTACACATTTTCCCGCGCTTTGTGTCGGCTACGTGTAATTACTTCGAGTTTTGATTGGTTTACTGGATTGTCTCCGTCCTTTTTGATTGGCCAAAGTAATTACTTTGGTTTTGGTTTTACGACACTCATTTGAAAACCGCTCTATCAAGTGGATGGCGCTATCCTCCTAAAACAACTGGGGCCAGTTCATTTTATCTATAATGTATGTTCTTATACAAAACAGCTTAGTGGTCAGCAAGCTCGACGATGTCATTTGATTTAACTGCATGTAGCATTTTACGAAAACGATGAAACCTTTGAATTTATCAAGCATGTTTCGACAGAAATTTCTGCCATCCTCAGTTAGTCAGAATACAACGCGATGGAAGCTGAATTTAGAGAACAACCCTCTTTGAATCAACAATGTCAATCTTAAACTATCTTTTAATTCATTTTCACGCTATACTTCATTCCGTTGTTACTGTTTTTCACATAAGCATTTTTTATTTATTACTAATTCAGCTTCCATCGCTTTGTATTCTGACTAACTGAAGATAGCAGAAGTTTTATAAACTCAAAGGTTTCGTCGTTTTCTTAAAATTCTTTACTTGTCTGCTACTATTAAGACCATGTGGCATTTTGCTGGAATGTTAGGAAAATTTCAGTGGTCCACATATTCGACTAGCTAGTAATTTGTTTGGCGTTGTTACACATGACTAAAAAAAATGTCACCTGCAAATAGCTTGTACGTCGTGGCACGGATTCCAAGAAGCATCAAACACCACAACACGACTGGCACCAATTAGGTTTATACCAAGACAGCCTGCCCTAAAACCACACAGAGATAAAATGATAGAAATACCTTTTATACCTTTAAAAGGGGAGAGGAATAACTCGGAAAAACAAAATGTTTGAAAAAACCTTTGAAATGCAATGCAAACCTCGTTGACAACATAAATAGCAACACGTCGGTATTTTCTGGAGCATTAAAACGGTTAATTAGTCTTTCCCTTTCTTGTGCAGAAGTGTGGCCGTCTAACCCTACAAAAATGCAAGAGAAAAAGCAGTTCCTTTAATCGTATCGAAAACAACTTTGCCATTGGTTTAGTTTCAATAGCGCATACGTCACTTTCTGAACCAATCACAAGCACAGATTGTATTTTCCCGCGCTTGGCGTCGGCTACAGGCATTTTCTACGATCTCTGATTGGTCCATTATTGGAACGCTTAGGTCTTGCATTGAATTCCTAAAAGAATGGGTAGAAACTTCCCGAGCGACTCTCTTAACCAATCAGAAAAACAACTGTTCCTACGCCTGGCTGCCCAGGAAGTTGCTTGAATTCATTGGCTCATCCCTTTCCTGCGTCTCTTGTAAAATGCTAGACGTTTGATGTTGTCCTTTAGCACCACATTTTAGATAAGGCCTCACAGTTTACTCCTTTGCTACTTGATAGCTTTGAAAGATGATCACATTGGTTCGTCAAATTGGCTATGTCTACGGGACAGCGCAAGCTGATAACAAACAACGACTGTGTGAAGTAAAAGAGGGAACATATAGTGAATCCACGAAATTGACTCACTGAAATAACTCTTGCTTTTCGCCCATCTTGAAGGCTTTTGTGGGTCAGTGATTCGACCAGGGAAGAATGGCACCTCACGCTTTGACAAGAATTCCTCAATCACACTCAACGTGGAAAGACTTTGACTGCAAATAAACAGTAGCAGTTAAAATCAGATGATGGAAAAAATCATCCGGGAGGGTGACACTGATTGTGAACTGTTCTTGGCAACACTAGAGAAAATGAGTGAAAGTCACCTCCAGAGTTAAATAATCCGCGTTGGTCGGGGGGGAGAGAGGGGGGAAAGAAATGTTATCGGTCGTTTAGCAGCTAATCATGCTTTTAATGGCTTTGAAAAATACAAAGAATATCTAATGGTGCATTTCGACTCGACTGATGTTCATCAAATTCCTGGGTGTCTATTGTAAGTAAACTAAGCCAAATAAACATAACTCTATACTAGATTCCATTAAAAGCTATAATGGAATATTAATGCACAGGTCTGTAAGCAAGTGTGAACAAGAGTGTCACCTGAAAATAAGAACTTTCTCGCCAAGTTTTAAGCTTTCTTCGATGATTTGCATCAATATCACTAGCTTGCCTCCATTCTCCATTACACCAGTCTGGTAATCTTTCAATACGTTTTTCGCCTGAATTAAAAAAAAAAAAAAGAAAAAAAAAACATTCACACATTCAAACTCGGTGTCTGTTTGAGTGAATAATGTCCAATTTCACCAAACATAATTGCAAGTATTGCAAGTATTAAGTTTGATTCCTGGAATCTTCTGTCAAAAGAGCCAATCATTGAACAAGATAAAGTTCTTAAAGGCTTCATAGAATTCTCTACTATTGCATGACATTATGGCAGTCAAGTGTGTATCCATAAAAAAAGAATCGGTGATCATGCTTGCGTCCCATTTACTAATCTCCTAGGAATCCTGCTCTATTCTTCTCCAAACATTTTTTTTTGTTGTGGTAGGTAACACTTAGTTGCTTATAATAATATATAATAATATAATAATAATATAATAATCTCAACTCACCCACATCATATCATCATCTTCAGCAACAACTGTAGAACTATGATCATTTATCAGAGCTGCTGGTTCAACGACAGGAGCAGAACATTCAGTTGTCTTCTCTGAGGCTTGGGTGGTAGACACAATGACTGTCTGACCAGACTGTTGACATGCCATCATTTGACGCATCTGTACTGTTGTTCTCAAAACAGCTTGAGCACTTACAGTAGTTGTGCTTGTTGATGGAAGTTGCTGCACTGCTATCAATTGATTAAGTAAATTCATCCTCACGGAATTAGAATTCTCACGTTGGTTCGATGACGTGGCACTTGATGATGACGGCAACACAACTCCGTCAGCTGATTTTGAATTCTGCAAGCTTCCACTAGCCTCGTCAAGGATTGTCTGTTGTTTTAAAAATGATCACAAAAAGTTCTTTAAAGAACTGAACACAGTACTTACTTGGGTAGTTGGGAAGAAGAGCTCCCCTACACTGACTATCGCCCAGCTGTCGACCAACTGTTGCCCAACAGTTGACTCACAAGTAACCGACAGGTTACTGACATGCTACCAACAGAATATTTTGAATGTAGGTAAAACCTAAATGTTACATTTGAAGCGATGTTCCCTCGAAAACTTCGCTTGATTACAGCAATGACCAGATTTAAAAACATGTTTTGAATCACCCTACAAGGCATTGCACCCTATGACCAACATTGCTTTTTATTAGTCTTCACAGGTTGTGTTATTCGGACTAATTGCTTTGGTTTTTTGTCCCTATAACATTGATAAAATAAATGCAATAATTTATACGCAGTTTTTGTCAATGAGCCCTTCTATGATGTTTGTGTGGGCTCAACAGTTGGTCGACAGTCAGCCAACAGTCAGTTTAGGGGAGTTGTTCTACACTTTTACCCCTAATGTGAGATTCTCTACGATCTAATTAACAAATTGATGTCAGTTTTTCATCCGTCTGTCCTGTTATTGATCATGAATTTCATCATAACATTGTCAAAGTAGCTGTAATTCAAGTATAACTGTTGATTATACTTTCTGATCTTTTCCTCTCATTTGGCTTCCTTATTTGATTCATTCGGGCATGCCATATCAATCAACAGTATTGTTTTCTTTACTGTGTCTTCTAATATGAGATTTGGTCTTATTAATATTATTATTATTATTATTATTATTATTAATATTAATATTATTATTATTATTATTATTATTATTATTATTATTATTATTACTATTATTATTGACAAAAAATTTCCTGGAAAATGTTTGTTACATTATTTTATTCAATTATTTTGACTTTCCAAATTTCTTTTGGCTACATGATAAAAACCCTTCACATAAATAATTCATTATATAATTCCCTAAAGCAAATCTTTAAAGTAATTCTCACCAGAGGCGACTCAGTTCTGATATCACTTTTCATATCAAGTGAGCAATATAAAATATCTGGGTGGTTCCATATCTACAAGACCAAAAGGAATTTATGCCACAAACGTTAGATAAGAAGGCATATTACAAGGAGGCAGGAAGATAAATACCTGTAACTAACCAAGTTCAAGTTGGGAATGATGTCAATGGTACACTCGACATCAGATTCTGTCCTGCACTGTACATTCACCAACAAAGACTGCAAAATCACTTAACAACTCAAAAACTAAAGTTCACATCGCAACCAGACCTTGGTTGTTTAAAAGGTGGATAACACTATCCACCAGATAAATCACTATCCAGCAGATAAACAGTAGCAAAATTATTGAGTTATCCACTGATTAGTGATTTATCCAATGGATAGTGGCTTTAGCCTGGTTGACAGTTAAACACAGATGCTTCTCTGGTTTGGAGAGACTTGAATGTGGGTTAAAAAGTTACACTTCATAGACCCAAATAATATTCAAATCAAATTTGCCCGTCCACATGTATCCGGATTCATTCTAGTATCCAGCAACTCTCTGTGACTATAGGGAACAAAGCATGCGCCATCAGGCGTGCGAGTTGGCAACAAGAGAAGTGATGGCATTTCGTTTGGTGGCCATGTTGAATATTTAGGCAGTAGCAACTGGAACTGAGTTTGTAACGTAATCAGGATTTGAAAATATCCGGATTTGACCGTCCAAACGATTCCACGTTCTTTGCACATTCAAAACTTTCCACTCTGGAGAGCGGATTCAAGAAGTTGTAGATTCGCATGCCGGATTCGCCAGATACATGTGCACGAAAGGACAATCTGCTAAGAAAAAGTGGCTGATTAAAAAATATCCAGATAAGTGTGGATGCGGTCTCAACTTTCTCTAAACGAGAGTAGTATATATATATATCTCACTCAAAAATTCTCTGACCTTTGTGCATATATGAAAGCCTTTAATGGGATTGACATATCCAACAGAATTCAACAGGCATGCAACAAATGTGTTGTAAAGTTCAGTCTGGATTGAAGACAAATTCACAAGGATAATGTGCTCTTCTTTGGATGGGAGACACTTTGTTAGAACAGATTGACTCCGCCTACAAAAACAATAAAAGAAACAAGTTCATTAGACATCACAGAATCAGACAGAATGCGAAGTCCATTGGTTTGCACCAGGTTCAAATCTACAGACTCAATTAACAGCCAATCCTTCTCTGATAACTTGTAGCTTGTCTTTGGTGATCCCAAATTCATCTCTATCACACTAGTCTTTGTAAACACTTTTCTACATGTAGTTGGGCTAACAGCAATATACACTATGTTTTTCCTCATTAAAAAAAGCTATCTTTTATCAGAACCAGTGAATTCCAGTCAGGCGAGGGGGGGGGGGGGGAGGGGTGTGTGCAGTATTTCAGATATTAGGGACGATCTACATGTACACTGAAGCCCCAGTACAAGTGCCTGGGTAACAATTTTTTTTTTGAAATCACACGTATGATTTCAGACCACATTGCACTCCACTCAGTTCAATTACCATTATTTATTATAGCATTGAGACAAGGTAGATCACAACCTTTGAACAAAACCCTCCAGCAGGCTGTGAAGGACATGGGCTCTGTATCTCATAAGTCTGACATCCTGCAAAAAGTGACAAAATTAATCAAAGCAATTAGTTGAAATAACAAAATAAATTGGCAAGTTCAGCAGTCTCTATCAGCTCAAGTAAAGACAAGAACATTTTTTCCACAAGTATGTACACTTCTCGGCTATGTTGTTCAAACCAGGATTAAAGCTACATGTGTCTGCTTTAAGTACTTATGATTAAGCCTTGGTCAAGTTAAAACAAGATTAGCTTTGAAACGTAGAGCAGTCCAAATAATGAAATATGAAGTGTTAAGAAATCCACTATTCACAAACTTCTGAAAACCCTTCTTTTGCATTAAACTTGATTTTGATTGCCTGTTGGGCAAACAATTGTCCAGTAAACTTTTTTCGGCTAACCGTGTCACTATTCCATAATAGTAGCATCAGCTTTTTAGTTCTGGAGGATGACTAAACTTTTCACCATTCAGCTGATCAATAAACCTTTTCAGTGAGCAACGACCCAACCCAGGGTGTACACTGCTAAATAACTTACAGAAGGAGTGCTATCAGTACACTGTCCATTAAGTATTGGCCTCTCAAACATATTGCAGAATTCCTGTTTGGTTCCTAGAAAGTTGGGTCGCACAAAATCCACCATACACCAGTATTCTTGAAGGTTATTCTGTAAAGGATAACCAGTCAACACAACACGACGCCTGCAAAACATAATTGAAATGATTATATCATTTTTGTGTCTATTTCAGCTCACCTTTTTAGCAGTAACTACATCTTTCACTTTGTGTGGAAACAACATTATAAATAATTCTAATATTTTTAAAAATACAACCACATTTTGAGTTTAAGGAACATGTTTCGATGTTTCAAACATCATCTTCAGCCATAGTGAGTGTAACATTAAATTTTTTACAAGATAATTCTTACATAATATTTATAATTTATATAACTATCAATACAATGTTTCTTTGTAGATGAAAAGTTAATGTTCATTACAAGTAGCTAAAAGTCAAACGAACCAACAATATTATAGAGAACACAACTGACATAATGGTAAAAGTTTTAAAAGTGTAATACTAAACTGACAATCATGATCAACTTGTTTGCTGAGTTCAGGTTTGAAACTCAACAAACAAGTTGATCATGTCAGTTTAGCATTACACTTTTAAACTTTTACCGTTACGTCAGTTTTGTCCTCTATAATATTGTTGGTTTGTTTGAATTTTACCTAATTGTAATGAACATTTAATCTACAAAGAATCATTGTATTGATAGTTATATAGATATATGAATTACCTTGAAAAAAATTAATGTTACACTCACTGTGGCTGAAGATGATGTTTGAAACATTGAAACATGTTCCTTAAACTCAAAAGTGTGATTGTATTTTTAAAAATATTAGATTAAGACTTGTGCTATCCAGACTATAATTATGGATAAATACAGTAATTCTACAAAAAAAAATGAGTTGTAGCATTCAATGGAATTTAAACAACACTCAGACAAGTTATTTGGCTCTTCTGCATCTTCAACATTTTGATAAATGACTTGTCATTTTGTAGTAAGTGCAAACTAGAGGGATTGCAAAATATAAATTAAACCACCTGATTTAAAACTTAGCCTGAATGTTGAAATAACATTGTTACAGAGTTGTACTTTGGTCTATACCTGTTGTTTGAACCCACAGTATAATAAATAAATGTACTGAAGCTCATTTTGCCATAATCCTAATACTATAAAGGTCACACTGTCTGGGACATGACAAACCTGGTGTGAATCCTTTTTAAGGCCTGTGAAATATTGGAGTTCTCATTTTTGATACGGTGTCCCTCGTCACAGATGACCAGATCAGCACCTGGATTGCATAATGCCTGCTGTATGCCTGTCACAAAAGAATAAAAATAGTAATAATAATAATAATAATAATAATAATAATAATAATAATAATAATAATAATAATAATAATAATAATAATAATAATAATAATAAATTATGATTATCCCATGCCCACTTGACAGTGTATGGAATTGTGCACTTTGTCTACCGCAGGGTTGGTGTTACCAGTAAGTTGCTGATACCCATAATCATAAGTTACAAAGCTATACATATGTAAAATAATGTTGGTGAGTGGTACACCGACATACACGCATGCTACACTTCTTGTAAAAAGAACAAAAACCCATTCAACCAAACGATAGTGCATGTGAAAGGATAAAGCACTTGCTTCCAGCAGGGTTGACAAAAATATTCTGGAACCAGGATAACAAAACCATACCCTATATCCCCATGGCTCTGTTTGAACATCTAACACAATAACATCCAATCAACTGATTTTTTTACTAAGATTCTCAGTTGAGTACGCCACTAGGGAAATTTGGCGACAAAGTTTCAGCATTAAAGTTACAATGTTGTTGAAGGCAACTTGCTTCATTTCCAAAAATAACTTTTCAGGTTTTGACTTCATTTGACTGGTGATGGTCATCTGGTTGATTTGACTGTTACCATTTGTAGACTTTGGCAGGCTTCATTACTCCTGACATCAAGGACCTGAAAGTTACTCTTGGAAATGAAGCAAGTTGCCCTTGACAACATAGGAACTCAAACATTGAAACTTTGTCATAAAATTTCCCAGGTGGCTTACTCAATTGAGAATCGTAGTAAAAAACAATCCTACATTAACCCTTTCACTCCTGTGGGGTTCCCCATTGACGAGTAAAATCGTCTGGTGTTAGACAGAGTAAAATCTATTACGTCAATCTCACTCCTTGGAGTCAAAGGGTAAAGTTCCCAATCATTAGTGGAGCACTTATGCGACTCAAAAAGTTTGAGACTTGAACAAAGGGATCACTAGACCTACCAATGAGCAGTTCCATATGTTTTTCTTCTTTATCCAAATCAATGACCTCAGGTTCCCCATTGGCTTTATCAGAAGTTGTCGCTTTCTTCTTTTTGCTAGGAGGCATACCCCTGCGACTTGACATTGAGGGTGTTACAGTGGCCAGAAGTCGATACAGCTCATAGCCCATTAATAATACCCCTCCTTGTTTATTCCATTCCCCTAAGATGTAGAATGAGAACTAAGCATTTATGTCCAAAAATGCACAAAATTAGATGCATGACCAATTTTGATATTCAACATGAAGTGTCCCTTTAAGTCTAAGGATTTAATATTTCTAGCAAATAAAGTAAGTGTTAAAGGTTAGTGTGTTATTTTTTGGTAAAGGTAAACAAAGCTGTCTATTTTTACTTGAAGAGCAGTATTATGGGGACCCTGTGACATGCGCACCGGTGGCTCAGTTGGCTGAGCATCGGGCTGCCATGTGGGAGGTCATGAGTTCAACTCCGGCCGGACCAACACTCAGGGTCTTAAAATTACTGAGGAGAAAGTGCTGCCTTTGTAATGACATCCGCAAATGGTTAGACTTTCAAGTCTTCTTGGATAAGGACTATAAAGCGTAGGCCCCATCTCACAAATATCTTCCATGATCATTAGTTCCCTGTGGGACGTTAAAGAACCCACACACTATTCGAGAAGAGAAGGGGATGAAGTTCCCGGTGTTGTGGCTGTCCTCTGTGAGTATATGGGTGGGTGGGTATGGCAGGTCTACATCAGCTAAATAGCTGCCAAAACTTCAACCTGCTCAAACAAATAAATAAATAACAAAATAACAAAAAATGGTCTGTATTTCGAGGGCAGGGCCGTCAATAATCTAATTATGTGCATTTCTGGACATATTTGGAACTAAGGAAGAATACAACAAATATCAAAGCTAGTTTCCTTTAATTTACAAAGGTTTAAACCACACATTCAACAATAATGTTCTTACCTATTACTTTGGCTCGTGAAAGTGTTGATCGCTGACCATCACTCAATAAATGCACCTCAAAGTTCCTGTAACGAACTTTGTTTGAATCATGAGCTTCTACTATCATTCCATTACTGTCAGAAATCAGTCCTGGTTTTGAGGGAAGCCACATGTTAAACTCCACAAGCCAGTTTTGAATTGTGTTGATAGGTACAATGCAAAGAACTTTTTTAGCTGAAGTATGTCTTAGAAAAATGTCAACAAAGCTAATAACTTGAAGGGTTTTTCCAAGTCCCATTGAATGAGCCATGATGCACCCAAATCCTTCTGTCTGCTTGTACCGACTGAGTGTTTCAATGAGATTGTCATAAAAGAAGCGTACACCTCCAATCTAACAAACAATAGAAAAAGAAATGCTTTAAAAAATTATGTGACTACAAGTAAGGAGTGCAGAATTGACTAAAACTTCAAATGCATAAAAAATGTTGAAATTATCTTGAACCAGATTAACTTAAAGTGGTTTAAAGCAACATTAGTCAACTTCCCCTATGTTCTATTTAAGCAATAGACCACAAGTTTCTATGGTTTATAGGCTAATAAATGACGCAGGATGTTGGTAGAACACAAGAAGAATTTGTAAATCATGAGCCGCAGGCGAGTGACCTACGAATTCTTCGAGTGTTCCTCCAACATCCCAAGTGGTTTATCATGCCTATAAACCATAGAAACCTGTGGTCTATTGTTTTTATATAATAATTCAGAACACGCATGATTTTTCCATGAGTTTACTGGCACAATAAAACATAGCTGATTGACCAATCAGAGTGCGCACATTGATTTGGTTATTATATAAAGAGTTATAGATGTTTGGTCACTTAAACCATTGACTCCTGAATTGCTTCCCCCTCCCCCCCCACCCACCCCCTCTATTAAGTCTCCTAGGAGTAAATAAGTGAACTAAGTATTTAATCTTCATGCCACATCTAGCATAAAGAGGGTCAACTTCTTCTCCTCAGCCAATTTCTCAAAACAATGGCTTAAAAATCTTATGTTGGAACCATTAGAACAGCTTCTGTACAATTTTTGCTTCAAGATTTGACAAGAATCCCTTCAACCTCTGACAGAAAATACTGCAAGCTGACTTTTTTTTCAATTCGGAGACACAGCAAGAAAAAAAATGTGACATACATGTAAATTACATGTAGATGTAATTTGACTTGGAAGCCTAACAGCCAATCAAAACAACGATAAATCATCCCGTGGATGCATTTTGAAGTGGATAAAACACTCCTCATTAGACTTGTTTATATAAACTTTGCTGTCAAATCCAAAATGCGACTGTTGCCTCAGGCAGCAGTTGCACTTAGGGCGAGACCTAAAATCCTATGGGGGGGGGCTGTGCCATGGCTTTTCGCATGCAAGTTTAACAAGCTTGAGGTAATAGGCTATAGCTAAAAGAATTCACTAGACCTCTTTATGGGAGGCTTAGGGAAGGAAATGTTGATCTATTGGGTCAGGGAAATGAACGACTAATCATATTAGCCTTTTTCTCACATTATATATATTTTGTTTCCAGGTCTAAGACACAAGTTGCCAAATGACAATCATTGACACTGACTTCTTAAATTAAGTTAGAGTCCAGTTTCCGACAAAATAAAACCATTGCCATGTGTGTGTGTGTGTGTGCGCGTGTGCGTCTCCCTAGTCGTCGTCGCAAAGTACAGCAATGACACAGCTCAACAAGATCAAACCGAAAACATACTATGGTGCCTCTGGCAGCCGCTGTATGCTGGTTTTTGCTGAGGGAGAAACCGGAGAATCCGGAGAAAAACCCTCAAAGCAGAGAAGAGAACCAACACAAACTCAACCCACTTATGGCGTCAGGTCCTTGATTCGAAGCTGGGCCACATTGGTGGGAGGCAAGTGCTTTCACCACTGACCCCACGCTTTTTAACCCTTTCAGCCCCGAGGGGTTCCCCATTGACGAGTAAAATCGTCTGGCGTTAGACAGAGTAAAATCTATAAGTGCCATTTGGCACTCTCGGGGCTGAAAGGGTTAATGAGGCCCTGGTTGTTTTTCTTGTATGCTTATATCTTCCTCTCACACTTTGCACCATTCGCTGGACTCCAGATGGACACACTTTTTGTTGAATGTTTTTGGAAGCCATTCAGTAAACTTGCCTATAGTGTTTTTACTGGGCCTAAAACCACACAGCTTCACCTCATGATTTTAAACCCAATCAAACACTGCAGCTCATTTATCAAACAGTCCTTTGAAAACAAGTTAGTCACACAACATACAGTCATATACTAACTTTCATTCAACTCTAGAATACCCAACCACTAATTTCCATACAAATAGGTATGCCTTGGTTTTCAAATGATGCTGCTTTGGGAGAACAATAGTGCTGGAGTATTATGAAGTCGCTCAATAAATATGAATCATACCTGATGAGGTTTAATAACCTTTGCCACTTGAGGAGCCAAAAATATGTCATCTTCGTCAGCAGGATGATTGACATTCACAAGAACCCTGCCGTGGGAATCAGGTTGATTCACAGAGTCATCAACATGCAATCCACTATTGTCATAGTCAACACCTTTACGTGTTACATTACCACTCTCATCATCATCATCATCATCATCATCATCATAATCACTTTCCCCTGTGATTTCGATTTCAGAATCTGAACTGATTATTTCAATTAAATCCCCATTTAAGCTCAGCTGTGAATGACAGCAGTTAACAGCAGAACTGAAAGACGATGAACCTGACTCTCTTTCATCATCACTATCAATTACAATAATT
>OX421456.1:2475000-2480000 GCA_949126865.1 Montipora capitata | reverse complement strand
GGTGCTACAGACACGTTTCTCATCACTTCACAATGTATAACAGCATTTGTGATCAAATAAGAACAAGTGTATCAGTTGAAAATCCTAAAATTGACACGAAAACAAAGATAACAACACAGACAGCAACACTGTTGAACTTTGAGTAAAGTTACACGTGGTAGCACAAACAAACGTTTGACTTTGAATAACATAAGGACACACACAAACAACTAAATTTTCTATGCACAAAGACAGAAGAACACAAAATACTAAAAACAACGAAGACAACTGCAAACAATTACAACACAAAATACAACACAAACAAAATTCGTGACAAAAGAGACAAGACGCCACGAGACTCATCTTTAAGACGAGGTTAAATGATTTGCTGGCAAAGGACTGGAATCTAGACTGCAAAAACGGCAACCAAAATGGCGGATAAAACGAATGAAGATATTCTATCCAACAAACCTACATGTGCGTTCTTCAAGAAAGCAAATAGAAATCGAAATGTGCGAAAACGAAAAGTGGAGAAATCGGATAGTGAGGATGACGATGAAACAACTGTGATAAGGAAAGAGAAAAAGACGATTTCAAATAACCCGATGTTCCAGAAAACGGATGGATTTGATTCCAAATCAAAACGTGAGGAGCTCGAGGAGGAGAAAGAAATCGATGTTTCGTTCAAGTCGACGCGTTCTGCTATGCGAGCAGGTCCAGAGGATCTTGGAGCTACTGCAATTGTGGAGATCGATACAGAGATTGATAGAGATGCTCAGGCTTTGTTCGAGAAGAATTTAAAGACAAACGAGGAACGAAAAGAACAAGAAAAGGATGATAAGCAATATCGAGGGATGAATAACTACATGACATTCTATGAGAAAAAAGGAACAGCACAGGGAAATGCCTCCAGTGGAATGGTCAGGTAATTTACTGCACTGTAGTCTTATTCAATGCGTCAAAGTAGTAAAATTACAGTGAGTCCTGGAATTATGAGAGGTTTTCACGTGACGTCATCGCCGCCAAGCTGGTGGACGAAAACAAAAGATCTCTCATTAGCTTCTTTTGTTCGTCCACCAGAAGTCATACATTTCTCTGTTGTTATTGGTGTCCCTAGAGGTTGGTTGAAAACATCCATTGGACTTAAAACCCGTGCTTAAAACTAAGAGGTGTCGATACTATTCAACTGTACGAAAAGTTAAGGGAAGCGTGACATTTAGCTAACGTGACCTGTCGAACTATAAGTAGATCAGTTACTCGCCTGATGCGAATCGGAAGGACATATGTATTGTTGCTCAATCAAACGTTCAAATGTGCTATTTACGTGCTTCATACAGCCAATGCATTAAAAATAGTGGGAACTAGTCCTTTCTTATACTAGGATTTCATGTAGGATTCTAAACTTCTAGTTCCTCAGGATTTACGAATGTATCAATATTTAGGTAAGGCGTTATGCTCACATACGAATCAGGATGTTTACTAGGACGGAAACATTGTATACTCCCTCACATATTTAATCATGTTTAGCTAGCTACCATTATGTATATAAGCACTTTGATTTAACTATTAAAGCAGAATGTAATCAAGTCTTGAGTGTGTTCAAGTCTAGTCTATCGGACTCTGTGTGAGCTAGTAACCCCCAAAGACCAACTCAAGTCTAACTACAGCAAACAGCGTTGACACTTACCCTAATTTGGCCACGTTGTTACCAGCACTTTACAATACAACTAATCAATACCTGGTAAAAGTCATTAGCTACTTTACTGCACTGTTAGTTCGCAGACAACACAGTTTCTTTATTTTTCACTTCCTACTTTTAAAACACTGCTGTTGACTGTCAATTTTCTGTCAGTCCTGCAGCTCCAGAAATTAATTACAGGTTTCACCCACTTCATTCTTGTCTTCTCTTTCTTCTTATCGTTTCTTTAACTCATAGCATTGACTCCTGGGAGTGAGACTTAACAGATATTACTCTGTCTAACGCCAGACGATTTTACTCGTTAACTGGAGGCCTCCTAGGGCGCCTGAAGAGTCAGTAGGTTAAGCAAGCACAGCAAGAAGAGGTACTGTTGGGTGCAGGGATAAGCTTTCTCCCCAAGCAAGATATTTCAGCTTCTAAATGTATTCTTCATTTCATTTTTGACTGGAAGACTGTGCTTGGAAACACCACTTGATTTAAAAATGGTTTCCTCAGATCATTGTCTTACTATCTTTCTTTTTCTTGCTCTTAGACAAGGACCAATCAGAGCTCCAGCAAATCTACGAGCAACAGTTAGGTGGGATTACCAGCCTGATATTTGTAAGGATTACAAAGAAACTGGCTTCTGTGGGTTTGGAGACAGCTGTAAATTTATGCACGATCGGAGTGACTACAAACATGGATGGCAATTGGAACGAGAATGGGGTGAAGGAAATTATAGCAAACAAGATCCGCATGCTTATGAAATTGAAAGTGATGACGATGATGATCTCCCATTTGCTTGTTTTATTTGCCGTGAATCCTTTAAAAATCCAGTTGTCACAAAATGCAAACATTATTTTTGTGAAGCTTGTGTCTTACGGCATTACAAAAAGAGCAAACGATGTTATGTGTGTGGTGTACAGACCAATGGCATGTTCAATCCTGCAAAAGAACTAATAAAAAAGTTACAAGCAATGAAGGAAAAGGAAAAACACGATGAAGATGAGGATGACAAGGATTGAATAATATTATTGTTGCTTCCGGTCCTGTTACTGGCATTGAAAGGAACACTATTATAATTGTGTTAATTTTATCCTCATCTTTATGCTAATTGCTTATGCAAAAGGGAAGAATAGCTATGGAGGGGATGAAATGAATTTTCTTTTTTTTTAAAGAAAGCTATCTTCTTATAGGAAGAATGCCAAAACTAAAAGTTTAATAAAGCACTTGTATATGTGAAGAATAACTGGTGGAATCATGCAATTTTGCTTGTTTCTTTTTTGCAGGGTCATTGTAGAGGTGAGAGCACTTGCCCTCCACCAGTGTTGCCATGGTTCAATAATTATTTCTGAACTCAACATTATACTTCAGTTGAGTTTGTTGGTTCTCTAATCTGCCCTGAGAAGTTTCCTCTGGGTACTCCAGTTTTCTCCTGTCAGTGAAAACTAACATTAATTTTTTGGTTTATCTCCTTGAAATTCTTTTTGTTTAATATGATTTACAGTCTGCCAATTAATAGAGCAGTTGTGCTTGTAACTGATTAAGCGTGAGCAACTTCTGAATCAACAACTTCTGAGTAAAAAATTGTCAGCCAAGTAAACATTAGCACAGGGAAGTGCTGTTTGGTAACTTTCATTAATTAACTTTATTTTAGTGTCAACTGTATTTAGTGGTGGGGCACTCATTATTATGGACATTGTAGAGAAATCAAATCAACATAATATATCAAGTCATCGGTTGGTTTTTGAAGAGAGGGGGAAACGAGAGTATCTGGAGAGAAAACCTCTTGGAGCAGAGTAGAGAATCAACAAACTCAACCCAAATGTGATGACAAGTCTAGTGCTCAAACCTGGTCCGCATTGGTGGGAGGCAAATGCTTTCACCACTTTGCCATCCCTGCTCCCTTCTCATTTGAATGGTTAGACTTTAGGATTTTATCTCCGTTGTCCAAAGCTCAAACCACCTTCATGCAACAATAAACATAACTTTTCCAACCAGCAAGAGACTATAGAGCAATTTCAGCACCCAACCAATCATTCAGTCATTCAAGGAAGACAAACATGGTCTATTTCAATTTACGTTTTAGTCTATTAATGATCATTGTCTTGCCTATTCCCTCTCCCTCAATTTGGCCCAACTTTAATTGACCAACATTATGTGGGTGGAGTTACACATGTACCTGTCAACTCTTTACTCAGCTTGGGAAGGTATTTGTCCTTTTTTCCCCTGGAGACATTTTATCTCTGTTATCTAAATCCTAAACATTCTTCTTTTGTCACATAAAATAAATCTTACAGCTTCTCCTATATCAATACACAATACACATATTTGCACATCGTATGAAGAACATTATGTTGCATGTATTGGGGAAGGGGGCATGCATGGAATGCTTTCTAGTTATATTTCAAATGTTCGAAAACAGAAGAAGTCTGAACTCTTTTGTCTGTTATTCAGTGAGTGATTAACCCATTGACTCCTGGGGGTTCCCCATTGACGAGTAAAATCGTCTGGGGTTACACAGAGTAAAGTTCTAAGTATGGCCGGTTTAGGCCGGTTTAGGGGTGAATGGGTTAACTATAGCCAATTAAGGAAACTGCCATTTTTTATTCAAACGGTTGCAGGCTATGATTTGCAACCGTGCTGGGAAAGATGGACTCAGGCCAGCCACTTTTCTCTTCACATAAAATCACTTTAATTCTCCTCTTCTTACTATTGACCATCCTTTATCATTGGAAATCTATACTCTTCCCTTCATGTTGAACAGAGAAGAAATGTTGCAGAGACTGAAGTCCTGCTTTTTCTGACTACTTAAGTCATTCTTTGTCCATGTTCAACTACTTGGTGGAGCTGCCAACTGCAGTTAGAATTCTTGAAAGATTAGGTGTACTTATTTCAACTATTTCTTCCATTGACCCAGAAAAAAAGTTCCTAGGGTAAGACAAAGAGGAGATTGGCGAATACCAAGCCATTCTGCCCTTTGTAATACCCGGAGGGAACTTACATGGGTCCTGCTTGTCCCTTTGGGTCCAAATATCCTTTTTTCTCTACTCTTTATTCCGTTGCAAACGTATTTTTTTTGTAATAAGGTAATAAAGGTAATAAAACTCAGTCAAGGCGAAAATTTTTGAAACGGCAGATTGACTGAAAGAGGGACGGCCAGCTGGTACGGCCAACAAAGGGGACTAATGTCACGCATGCCCATCATCAATGGCAAATTCAATTTTATTTGCATTGTGATTGGTTGAAAACCTTCGAGACAGTCTTAGAACGCGGGAAGAAAAGATGTCGACGCTGTCGCTAGTTGTAGTTTTTATTGCATTCACTTTCAATGCTATCTATG
>OX421456.1:2450000-2465000 GCA_949126865.1 Montipora capitata | reverse complement strand
ACCTCCCCAAAGAGAACTCATTCAGAAAATTTCATTTCAGTACAACCTACAAGTCTGATGGCAGTGACCACATCATTCCTCACTATTGTATAGATTTACTAAGAACATCAACATCACTTTTGAGTAATTCGCTGGTAGCATAAATGATGAAAACAATGAATAATTACTATGGCTAGACTTGATGGAGTTACCATAGATCAAGGACAGAATTATCCAATAAAGTAATAAACTGGAACTTCATTATTGACTCATTGTAGCATATATTATCAAGCACGCCTTCATGATCAGTTGATGTATCTAAGAATAATGTTTTGGTTCCGTTAAATGAAAGTTCTTGAAATTTTTAAGGTAGTGTATCTTGAGAGTGTTTGCACATGAGATAAATGCAGTGAACCAGGTTGGCCTCAGACACATACACAAAATAGAGGTGGCGCGGCTGGTATTAAATTTCTGTCGACATATCTGTTGAGATAAGATGTTCTTTCAAAGGACTGAGGACATCTCATAACTCTAAACGATCAATGGAAGAAAGTGAATGAAGTGACATACTTCCTTCCAGCGCTGCATTCAAGTTGGATAAATCGAAGCCTGCGAGCTCGAGGGATATATTTCGCAACCACGTTAGATAGTACTCCCTTCCCAACAAAGGAATCTGGCCTTTGCTCGGGTCTTTTCGCACTTTGAGCATTTGTTCCGATGCATTCACTTAAATGGAGAAATAAAGCTAAAAAGTATAAAAGCTGACTCGAAGCAACTTCAGAGGCGTTGCTTTCCCGAGCAGACTAAAAGGACTGCTTACAAAAAGCGTAACGAAAGAAAACTTTCCGCCGACTAAAATGCCCCTTGCAGAATCTTTCCCTGTCAGTTTAAGTTTAAATGACCACCTTCAACTGGCAGAAGCTATATAGAACGATCGAAGAAGCACAGGTTGAAATCACCGCTTCGAAAGCCATCTTTGTTTACATCACAGCGCGCGGTTGGAAAACTGGATACTACAATTTTCAACAGCCAATCAGACAAAAGTCTCCTTTGTTGGTACGGCCACTTTTTTACAATTCTTGAATATGATTGGTTCAGGCGCTGTCAAAGCGGCTTGAATCAATTTGAATCTGCTCTCTATTGCTCTCTATAGGACAATGTGGAAGTTCCGTCCTGTTGTGATGTTATAACTTTTCACCTGGCCGTGTTTTGTAAACACGATGTAACTGGACAAAAGATGAAACCATTAGCATTGGTGTTTTGAGAAAACTGTAATCTTGTAGCGGGAAGTTGTCATTTAATTTTGGTATGCGAGAGTTGGCGTTGGAAGCCATTTCGCGTTTTGTCGCGGATTTCTTACAACCGTAGAAACTTAATTGTAAACGAGAGGGCTTCTTTCCAATTCTCACACGCTATTAAATGATAGCTTATAAAAAGGTATGAAATATATCCCTTGTCGACACGAAATGAACATGCTACCCGTTGTATTTTGTCTTTGTTTGTTTACTCTTGAATTCAACCGCTCTTGATGATGATCGGTTTTTATTAAGTGAAATTTTTCCCACAGCAAAGACGTAAAGTTGACCCGGTCAAGCAGATTCTAGCTCGCCTGGACGAAAAACAAAGCAAGGTAGACGCAATCCTGTGATTACACTTTTTAGAAATTGTCTTCATTTTTGGTATGATAACACCCGTAGTGTTTTCTTTTGTTCTCCATCGTCAATTAAAAGAAGCTGCGTTGTTCCGGACGATTCATAAGCTTTTAAGCTTAAATAATCCCTTTTTGGTTAAATTGGTGTAAACTTACAGCCCAAATGTTAAAAGCATCGAGAAACATACCAAAAGGAAATCAAATTTATGCAATGGTATCATAACAAAAGAGAAACTTAGTTACATGTAGCTTCGTGACCATAGTAACATGATACTTTGACGCCATTTTAAATAATTTCACAGTTCTCACAAGGGTTTGTACGAAATGAAGAACTTTGTCAATGTCACTTTGGATCACTTGGCTGGCTTTTGTAAAATAGTGCCTTTTGTGAACAGACTGCAACAGTCGAAAGGCAACAAATGCCTAATTATTAATCGGTCAGTGTAAAACGCAGACCAGGGGGTCTACGTGGTGTATTTTGTCATTTAGTGGTTATCTATTGCACAAAATTATCTAAACACGGTAAAACCTTCAGGGTTAGGATTAGGGTTAACTGTTCGCATTTCTAATGGGTTTGAAATTTTGAAATGTCATTCTCAAAGGAAAAGATACATGGTATGTTATTCTTGCATCAATCGATCTTCATTTGCAGTGGCTGTTCAATCATGTTCAACCCCAGTGAACTCAGGTCTTGATGGGTAAAATCATCTGGGCTCAGTTGTTCAAAAGCCAATTAATGCTAATCCCAGATTAGAAATTGACCAAGGAGTTTATTTCTCTGCTCCCAAATGCTGTTCAACACCAACATTTGGAAAAACATTACATTAGAGAAAGTTTAAATCTTGAAAAACAAGAATAAGCAAAAGCTACTTTCACCCATAAGTTGAAAACATGAAACAAAAGTTTACGCTAACGGATTAAGTTAAATCGGCTTTTGAACAACCAGGCCCTGGTTTTTTAGACAGGAGCAAAAGGGTTGAATAAAGTTTGTTTTAATTGACTGGACAGCTTGTACAAAAGAACTGCAACTATTCTTGGGATTGTGCCTACCATATATCAAGATCTGTGACAGATTATTTATTTTGAATGTTCAGTCAGGCCTGTCTTTGTACTCAAGAAGTAACATTCATCATTCGGAGAAAGAAGATGTACTGCCAGTTTTTCAACCATCTACTAGTGGTAAGCACCTTGTCCAAGTTATTCCCAGAAGGAGTCTATGACTAGTAAAAAACTATCATATTTCCAAGTTTGAGTGTTCATTTTCAAACTATTTCAACTCAAATTCTTAATGGAATTCTTACCTTTTGGAAACTAACCCCAACCCTCAGTTTGACTAACCCAAGGCCTAAGGTTGGTTTTTAGGCCCAGGGTTAGCCAAGTTGAGGGTTTTGGGTTACTTTCAGAAAGGTAAAACAAGAACCTGCAACAAGTGACCTATGGAATGACTGACCTGTGTTTTAGACCTGCCAAAGACATGCCATTAATATTGATCAGCTAAGTTGACAATACTTGGCAAGGAATTATCCATAATGTTGTACATACATGTATATATATTGTCTGAGGAAAAAAAAAAGTAAAGCGTCATGGGCTCCTGCTCCTGGTTAATGGCACAGTCTCTGAAAAAGAGAATTTCCTCACTTGACAATGGATTCTTGCAAGATTATTTTCTTTCTTTTATGGATGGAATGATAGCCAATTCCAGGGCTACCCCTCAGTGATATAGTTCAGTTCCCCTTTTATGCACCTGGACTGAACTGTTTGAAGGGATGTTGTATCACAACAGATATGACTGTAGTGAAATCTTGTACAAGAGATAGATGCCCCTTTTTTCCCTTCTTGAAATCCACTCTTGGATGGTGAAATAAGAAACATCACTTTCTCACATGTAGTGCCACAATATTGCATTAAATGTTGCAAAGTTTGTTGCTTGTTTTACTGCACTGTTTGGTGTTAGTTTCATTTCACTGATGAAGACCACAGAACCTGTGATGTTGAGATTCTGTAACTGATTTAACAACTTCACCACCATTTCTCCTGTGTTATTCCAGGGATACATTTTTTAATATGCATTTTGATAGGAGAAAGGAAGAAGGCTTTTACTTTATATTATGTCTGTTGGGTTATTTCAGAAAATGCGCCCAATCCAAGTAAGAGTTCTGGATATTTTCAAGATCCATCAGGTGCTCGTCAGAGGGCTCACAGAAGGTAACTTCTGTACAGAAATAGTTATCAGGAAAATGCCAGGGTGTTAATAGATTTGTGACAGTTTTGAAAGACAATAATTATTAAGAAAGGTTTACATGTATTGTATAGTGTTGTTTCTGAAAATAACGTGTTTAACATTTTGTGGCAGATTAAACGCCGGACTTAAACATTCCATAGATGATAGTCATCACAAGTCAGCTCTGTATGCACAAGCAAAGGCTGACAAACGGATGAACCAAACCTTTCCTCCGGCCAAATCAAATGCGATTTCAGCTCTTGTTTATCAAAGGAAAGAAAGCTATAGCTTTGGCGGATGGTCAGATACCCCTGTAAGTAATAGTGGACTTGCAGTCATTTTGATGAATGGTCAATTCAAATACACATGTATGAAAGTTGTTGGTTTTTCTTTTTATAGTCAGCGGGAGTGGAGAATATTCGCAACACTCACTACACCAGTATGAATCCATTTGGATATAACAGGCGAACCTTAGCCTTCCAGCCTACCTCACTAAACTATGTTGTGGAGTGGCCTGAAACATGGCCTCTTAAAATCATGTAAGTGACTGGGATGTTGATTTTTTTTTTCTCTTAAGCAAGCATACTCTAACATAATTTTAATATTATTGAGATTTAAAACTGGTTAATTCTCTTTACCTTCCTTCGCCAGGAGCCTAAATGAGAAAGGAACAAGAAGGCCAAACAAGACAAAACAAAAAGTCAAGTAGGTGCTTGATTTTCCTCCATAAATTACTTTTTCTGGGATATACATGTCATGTTGATAACAGTGACTGTTGATGGGCATCTGCTAGACTGCGAGCAGTCTCTTCATAAATCAGTGGAGCTGCTTGCATTTCTGAGGCAGTTGTGTTTTGTCACGCGAATGAATAAAAAGACCGAGGGTGGCTCCTCCGTCTTTTAATTCGATTTCGTGACAAAACGAGACTGCATCATTCAGAAAAATAGGCTGCTCCACTGATTTATGAAGGGACTGCTCACAGTCTAGGCATCTCCTTTTGTCGGTGTTGAGAAGATATCTATTATCAGTTATCTCCAAGGAAGACTGGTTTCTGTGTATCTCCTTTTTTGTGTTTGAATATATCTTCCCTTTCAAAGTCAGTCCAAGAACAAAGTTCTCGTGATGGTTGTTAGCTTTACTTTCCATAGAAGTAAAACCTATAGACTCCATTTGCAAAAAAAGAGTTAAAGCATGGCCCAGCATTGTGCAATCTCAGTTTTATCCTTTTTAACAGGCCTAAAGCATTGCATAGAGTGCAATTTAAGGGCTCTTCAGCATCTGGCAGTTCCCCTGATTTTCTGTCAAAGAAATGCTCGAACCTATTGTCTTCTGGAGCATTCGCACCACCAGAAAACCATTCCAAACAGGTCTTACAAGGAAAACCACCTGCTCAGTCATCAATGAATACAAGTGTGTTGCAGTCGTTGTTGAGTGAAAGGCATAAAGAAGGTGCTCATCAGCAGGAAGAACTTTCATTGCATATTGGAGATTTAAAGAAGTTACCTGTACCTGACAATTTGATTGAGGTGCAAGATGGAAAAGGTTTGGAGAATGCAAGAGTGCACTTGGATACAAGTTCCTCATCAGCGAGTGAGGATAAGGTAGGTGAACAATAGTGAAATTATTATTGTAGTTTTTGCTGGCAAAGGAGAAAAGTAAGCAAAAGTCTGCTACGAGCCTAGAAGGCCCAACAGGCCGGCGCTTATCTCCAGTTACTTTAGCATGAAGTGACTAGGAGTATTTCAACTCCCCCCTGGATGGGATGCTAGTCCATCGCAGGGTTACCCCCAGCATTATATTCGCCAGTACCCATTTATACACCTGGGTGGAGAGAGGCACCGTGAGAGTAAAGTGTTTTGCCCAAGAACACAACACAATGTCCCCGGCCAGGACCCGAACCCGGACCACCTGATCCAGAGTCGAGTGCACTAACCATGAGGCCACCGCACCTCCCAAAGTAAGCAAGCTAAGTAATTAATGGTGCATGTGAACTTCCAATTTAAAGGTCACGAGCCTTGACTTAAGTGACATTTGTAAAGAATGGATTCTGTATTTTTGGTAAAATGCTTTGATACGCACAAACTCAAAACTCAAAACCACCTTGTAGAGCTTGATAACCAGGCTACACTAGGAGAAATTACCACTCAGTACCTTTCTTACGAGTAGTCACACTTTAGAATTTCACCAACAGACTCAAAGTTAGAATCCTCTAGTCTTGTACAGTATAACTTCTTGGTAGCTTCTTTCAAATACCATTTACTTATATCAAAATGGTGGTGTTGTTGTTGAAGTGTCTTGATATTTAAAATCATGTTCTTTATTCTCTCTTCTTTAATGATAAGAAGACTGAAGTTCCAGACAAAACTGAAACACAGCAAGCTTGCAATACCACCAAACAGTCTTGTCTGCCATCATGCACACCCACCCTGGCCTCTAAAGAACAGGACAGCGCAAGTGATGTAAAGAGCGAAGGAGGAGAGGGTTCTCAAAGTCTTCTGATGGACATTGTGTCTCAGATAGCAGCGGAGCCTGTAGCAGACTATATGCAGGATATTTGACAGCTTCAGCTGCGTGACCTAAGAAAGGCATGTTTGGAATACATCTGCCCGTCCACGCACAAAACAGGTGCCTTACACCACAAGTGAATTCTTTACCGGTATTCCTAAATAAGAGCTCATAATAATTAAGTTAGTTTGGAAACAATGATTTGTTTGTTTTCCTTTAGTTTATTATCCAGAATTGTCTGATTGAGATGCATATGGCCTTTCAAAGAAAGACGTGTGTCATCATCTTGTTGAGTGCGCTGCCATTCACCAGCCTTCTCTCTTTGCCTCTGTTCCTCAGAGTGCTATTTTGGTTTTTCTTTGTCAAATATTCATTATCTGAAACGAACGAAAAATCAAAATTGAGGTAGTTTAAAAAAACTTGAACCAGGAAAAAAACTTCAACCACGGCATACAGCAACTGGTAAACGTTTTCCAGAGGTGGCTTCTATTTTCATGTGTGGGTTCCCACAGTTCTAACTTATTTTCTGTCACCTATGACTGATGAATATAAGAATCTGCCTGATGATAACCTCAATGACTTTTTGTAAGATAACCGTACAGCCTAACTATTGGGGTGATTTTCAGTAGATCCCTCTTGGATATCACTGTTTTTCAGGAAAGGCGCATGAAATCAAATTTTATGAATAACACTAATATAAATGCCAATGCAGATTGAAGTCCTGAATTTTTCAGGCTTCTCTACGGAATTGCAAAAATTGTGCTCATAACTGCGAAGATCATAGCTTCACTTGAATAGTGCCGTTATTTTTGTCGGGCCTCCCTCAAATTTCTTGTTCAGACTTTTGCTTCAAGATTGTGGACTGTTAAAACGTCTGAAGATTCTTAAAGATTTTTATGGTCCTTTCATAAATCTTTGCAGAGAGAGTATTTATTGAAGGTATCTTTATGTAGATGTGAGAAATGAGAAACAGGAAGTTTAATTTGATGCTGTTTTTTTAAGTTTTGTAAAAGTAACATTTATTTCTATCGTGAACTTTGCCAATGACTGGAGAAGCTCTGAGCTCGCAAATATATCGTTGTTGTAGATTACGTTTACACATTTCTCGCTTTTGATGTCTCGTGTGCCGCAGTAGGTAACTGAGTAGTAGAGTTCACGCTTAGGCACATAGGAGCCCTTAGGAGGCTTTCATTTCTCAAATATTCACTTTGTGAGGGTCTCCAGTGTCCATTAATATGTCTAGTTTTTAATCTTAGGTTGCGCAGCGTAAGGAGAGAAACGCCTCGAGAGAAACGGCTTGCTTAACAAGCAATATGGAGCTTAAGCGTGCAACGTTTTTGAGAGGCGCACGACAACCGGAAGTGAGCTGTTTTCCCTTTTAACTTGTCTTCACACAACCACATTTACATTGCTAAGTATCGTTTTGCCATTACAGATGATTAGTTGAAAAATCTGGGAGACACTGCTGTTCTGGCATGGGAAATCTTATTTTCCGGTTGCCGTCCGCCTCTCAAAAAGAGATCACGTGCTGAAACTCCCAACTATAGTACACCTTATTCCAAAATGGCCGCTGATTGTTGCCTCGTTCAAGATAAAATATTCTTTTGAATTTTAAGCTTAAGAACGAGGCATCAAGGGCTTATTTGAATAAAAACAAAAGAATATTTAAATGGCGGCCATTTTGGAATATTAAAGATGTATGGGGAAGACCTTGGACAGCAATGACCAGAACCAGGTTGCTGACCAGCGGTTTTCGTTAAAACAATGGTTTGCTGGGGGTGCTCAGTCTCGCGGGCTCAGAAAACCTGGTTGTGGTCATTGTTATTTACGGTTTTTCTATAATGGAGCGTGCTTCAATTGACTCTTTTCACACGGCGGCTATGTTGAGTCCTGAGGGACGACTAGAAACTTTTTGCGCAGTAAAACTCGTTTCCAAACACATAAACTCGAGGCTCGGCCGACGAAACCTATTGTCTCTGGCCAAAATTGGCCACCGCGTGATAAGGGTCTATGGAATGAGAACTTATTATAACACATGCAGAAAATTAAATGTACCAATCATATAGACCACTTTCATAAATGGCGACCACTTCTACGTTCTTTTGTCTTTATGTTAATTAGACTTACTGCCCTCATTTTGAAACAAAAATTATTTTGAAATTTGCTCGTGGTAGCGAGGCTAGTTAGGCTTATTAGCATTAAAACAAAAGAATATTTTATTTGGCCGCCATTATGACAGAAGTCTATTGAATGGCGTATCCGAAGAAGGCGCCTAGCTCGGAAAAAACGAATGTGAGCGACTGGTTTTAATTACGCCTTTGATTGGTTCAATGGGCCATTTCCGAGTTGCTGTTTGTCTCGGTTTCGAAGTGAGTCTTGGTGCTCAACTATTGTAAGGGAAATGAGTTTGATTTGCATAAGAATACGCAACTCGTTTCCATTTGAATGGTTGTGCACCAGAACTCGCTTTGCGACTGAGGCATGCAGCAACTCGGAAATTTGCTATTAGGGAGCTTACGAAACGACGACGCAACAAAACAATAGGTTTAGTGAGCAAAAACAATGGCCCTGCACGTTCTGCACGTGCGTTTTACATTTTGGTACATTTCTTTGCCGTCATCTCCTAAATGACGACGTGAAATGACTAAATTCAAGGTTCTGTGGAGGACGTTAGCACATGACGATTAATTTTCAGTTCTCTGTCTACGCTTCCAACCCACTCATACCAGTTTAATTCCTCGACAGTTATTACACATTTTTAACGCGAAACGGCATGAAATAGCTTCGTAGTGATATAAATAACGCTAACTTGTATTTTTAAATGAAGTCCTCGTAGCCGTCGTCGTCCTCGTTTCGTAAGCTCCCTATTGGTAGAGCGAGAGGTTGTTGAACAAAAATACCAAACGCGCGTAGGAAATTACTTTTGCTATTCAACCTATAAACCAATGAAATATCAAAGTCGTGCTCCTCAGGGATATGGAGGTGTAGTTGATCTGTTGGTGAAGAGTTGAACTTCTCAAGAGGCAGGTACTCGGATCGCTCACCTCGGATCGACGAAAAAAAAAAAGATAAGGCCTCGAGAAATCACCCTAACCCTAATCTTTAAGGCAACCTTGGTGAACTCGGCGCAAGCGTTGAATAGTTTTGCCTTACAAAACCGTTTTGCGCTCGAGCGATCCGAGTTGATCCAGTCCGACTTTTGTACCTGCCCCTGGTTGCTTTAGCTTTGTCTTACTACACTTTAGCCTTAAGATCACATGGTTCATTCTCAACCAATCAGAGGAAAAGGAAAACAACTTGTGACCCGCTCGCGTGCGTTTTCCCACCCTTGGCGTAGCTGCATGTTTTGCTTTATGATTGACTGGTTGAATAGTCTGCGTTAGTTGTGACGACCAGCCCAAACGCTGGTGTTATTTGTGGGAAGACTGTTGCGTCAAAGACGCCATTGATAAACACTCGCTCTGATTTGTTGCAGTTTGGCACATATTCCCGTGTATGAGGATACATATTACATGTTCGGAATCGTTTTATAAATGAAAGAGTTTTAATATATTTATATTTGTACGTATAGAACTTACTGTATTGTTCCAGTATACGGTTGGACTTATTATAATGATATCAGGATCTTCGCTTATATTATTGCCCTAAAGATGTTATTACAAAATTTGGAAGTAAATTAAAACAGTCTATTTTAAATATGAATAGAAGTTTGTTCCTTTAAAGTTACATGGGATTCAATCTCTCTTAAGTGGTTAAATACCTCTTACTTAAGTTACGGCGTCACTTACGCTCGCCGTGGAAAAATGAAGGAAGGATGGTATCTATCATATCAATCATATCTTTTGGTGATCAGTTCGCGCGGGAAAGCACTCTTTTAGTTGAACCGGGGTGTATCGTTGCATTGACCAATCACAGCGTATGTACTGTCTATTTGAGACAAAGCACCCAGTTAATACCTATTTTTAGTGCTTTTTCTGCACTTACCTTCTTTCTGAGGATCGCAGTTGACATTCTTTGCCTGATTCATTTGTTTTTATGTAGTGAATTAAGACCCGGCTGCGCAAAATGCTCTTCAAGTGTCCAGTTCCCTCAAACGTGCGTCTTTTGATTTGCGACAACCATTCGGTTATCTTCGTTGCCAAACGTTATCAAATCTGGCTAATCTTAACTCTGTCAATAAATAGAATAGACAATGATACCATTCTTCTCCCTAGAGTTTACAATTTTTTTCGGGCGGCATTGAGAAAAGCAACCTCTGGGTTTTCGTCAGCAACCACCGTTTGCAGAATCTGAGAGTGCGCAGAAGAGCAGTTCACTTTTCTGGAAACTTGCAAGAAGATTGTTCTCCGGAAGCGTACATCTGCTACCTGTTTCTAAAGAGGGAAAAGACACGAAAACTATGCTCGAGAAAAATATCTAGTATCTGCAACGATTTTTGTCGATTGTGGAGAAGGCGCACCGTTGAAACGAGTCAAGACATCAAAATAGACTTTTTGCAGACATGTGTGTATTCAGTCTGTACTACGCAAGCGCAAAGCCTAGTTCAATTTTCCGTTACCTCACCATGACTCAATCTTGATTCAGACATTTCGAGGTTTCATTTTTCGATGGCAAGTCTCTTTTCACGTCAAAGTAATGCGCCTTCGCGGAATTGTTTTGAAAAAGCGGAGAGATACAAAACAATACAATCTCGGCTTTCGGTAAAACCTAATTACCTGACATTTTATACGTACCGGTGAATACATCTCGCGAAAATTCAAACAAATCAAGTCACAATGCAGATAATTATTAATTAGGTGACACGTTGAAATTGTCACGTGCAAATTATGCGCGAAGGAATAAAAATGTTTGCGCGAGATGTTTCACAGAACATTTAGACTCTTGGAGAAAACAGATCTCTACAAGTTTTAGGTAAGAGATTATACGTCAGTTTTGCTCTGTGAAGTTGCAAGATGGTGTGTTGGATAGCTACAGATGATGTCTTAAAACAGTTTTGAGATGAGTGCAAAATGTTTCAAATGGTTGAAAAATAGAATGGAAGTGTGATAAGCTAATTTCTGTTATTTTGCATTGGCAATATTCTAGGCCATTTATGGCGGTTTTATCGCTTACCGATTAAACTAGTGATGGTCAGCGAAACCTGTTGTATCATATGTAAATCTTCAAGACCGGAAAACGACAAGTCTTTTCCAAAAGATAGCAAAATTATACAATCGATGGTGACGTCGGCTAATCGTTTACCAAGCCAAATAATATCTGCACAATTTACTGTTTTGTTGGTCAACTCAAGAACGTTTATTCCTATTTTCTTTCGAATGTCTTCAGCATAAAGATGCATTTACAGCAAACTTTAGTTGCTTCCACGCTCTTTTGGTTCTTTATCGCACCTGCGCATTCGTGGTGGCCGTTTTCAAGCTCGTCAGAGGAAACTGGTACTGAACAGGGGAAACATCTGGAGAACAGCCCTGTTCCCTTTGAGATGACGATAGCCGAGGAGAAATTTCTTGCGGACGCCAAAAAATACATGGGTGATCTGACCCCTCTGGATTCTTGTCATCAGATTGTAAGTGAAATGAGCCAGGCGAAAGTGGCAATAGGAATCGTGTGATTCGTCAGATATTCGGTGATGGCTAAAATTGTATTTTTTATTGAATTTCGCAAGACTGTTGATTTCGCAAGATTGTTCTTCTCTTTGTATTCTCATTTCCTTTATGAAGTGGCCTCGTTTATTATAATTTTTCTATTAACAGGTCATTAACCGGATAAAGAAATCTTGCAGTGATATCAACGAAGAGGAACTTGCCAAGTTGGGCGTGGCTCTATTGAACTGTCAATCACAATCCGAAGGAAGGAGAACTTATGAATGCACTGAGGATATGGTAAGTGTCAGTCAGTGGTAATTTCGGTGGTTTGGTTTTTTTTCCTCGGAAGTGGCAACTGTAAGGGAAGGTCTAATTTATCAACCTATTCAGCAGTCAATCGGCCCTCCGGGAGTCGGTGCTTTCAAAGTGAGATTTCGTTCCCCATCCAGGCCATCAAATCTCCGTAGGTGTGTGACGACAACCTTCATGGGAATTCCGGCTAAAACCGAAAATCACCACTCTTCTTAAAATCTGCCGCGGCTCTCCTCGATTTCCATATCAGGCTGATCGAAGGTGTAGGTATCACCCGCGCCATTAATCATAGAATTTCTACTTGTGCATGGGTACTATACCACGATTTTGGAATGCCGTCCTATTTTTTTATCGTGTTTGAACGGTCTTTCACAATCGTCATTTGAACCTGTTCTACTGGCTTAGCTAGTCTCTTGGGATTCAGTGGTGGACTGTGCGAACTAATAATCGGTAGGTCATGACTTCTCCCTTTCAGGTTCCGAGTATTCCCGAGTCAACATCGAAAAATAAAGCTCTTCATTTCATTCACTTTAACATGTCCATCTTTTGTAGTATAATCGCGAAGAGTGTAACTGTTATTGAGCCAGCCGTTGGTCTGTTAATCCATTCAAACTGTTTTGTTCTCTTCTTTAGGAACTGCGTGATTGCACGGCTGATATGGATGCCATGACATGGAACAGTTATCACATCATAAGCAACAGGGCCCGGTCCATTTGCTACGCAACGCGTCAACAGCAATTCAGACTCAAGACAGAATACACAGTAAATCAACTGGCCAGTCAAGCGGAAAATCAGATGCACTTAATGAACCATTTACAGGTTAGTTTGTGGGGGAGGAGCGGGTTGGGGAACTTGAATTCCATAACAGTTGCACAAACGAAATAATGTGCTTAACCCTTACCTTCCAGAGAGCGAGACTATAGATTTTACTCTGCCGAACCCCAGACGAATTTAAGGGCCGTGGAAACACTCGCAACATTGTTGGGCCCAACATGTTGCGAGCGTTTGCACACCATGTTGTGTGTTGTTGCGACTTGTTGGAAGTTGTTGGATGAAGTTTGAAACTGGTCAAACTTCAGAGCCAACAAGTGCTAACATTTCTATTGTTTCGCGGTCATCAAAGCGTGGCCCAACAATGTTGCGTTCGTTTGCACAGCACATCCAACATTGTTGCGCCGGCGCACGCGCACTACATGCGATGTATCCACACAAATACATGCGAACAAGAAATCAACATGGCGTCGGAGATGGAAAACGTCCCAGAGTCCTTGTATTCTCATCTAAAGACCCAACATGTTGTGACTTGTTGCGAGCGTTTGCACACATCGGCTAACATCGCGCAACAAGAGACAACATTGTTGGGCCCAACAATGTTGCGTGTTGTTGCGAGCGTTTGCATGGGCCTTTACTCGTCAATGGAGGCCGCTTCACAAATGAATGGGTTTTTTGGGAAGTCCACTCCTCTGACACTTTCATCAGGAAAAGCAAAAGGCCATTTCCGAGCTCATGCCTGCCTCCTCTTCAACGCGAGTCTAAGTGCGAAGTTTTTGTGATGGTCATTAGCTCTACTTTACATATGAATGAAAACTAATTTGCATAAGAAAAACTTCGTACTTAGACTCGCTTTGAAGAGGAGGCAGACATGAACTTCGCAAATGGCCTATTAAGGGTTTCGTCCTGGGAATCGGAAAATATTTACCCGCAGTCTGAAGATAGGAGAGAGGGAAAAGACGATTCCTTGAGTGTGAATTTTCAAATTTGCATCAAGACTTGTTTTCTTGCTTATTTATAATAGAGAGACTGAGGCGAACTCCAATATGGTTGAATTTTGAACATGATGTACTACTTCGTCGACTCTTCGGGCTAAGAGATCCACCATTCCTGTTTCAGTTTGATCTTTTTCTCTCCTACAGGATGGTCAACGAAGGCTGACGGAAGCAGCTGAAACCACTGTCATTCGAGTGACCGCTGGACAGGAGCGTCTTATCAATCAACAAAAGCAACTGCATTCCAACTATGAAGGTGTTCAGCGGTCCATCTCGTTTTCTCTCAAAGGGAACGTCAGAGCTTTGAGCCAGGAGAAGGTGTTGATAGACAAGGGGCGAAAGCAGCTGAATGAGATGACTAGAACTATTAAAGAAAAGCTAGGTGAGATTACTTAGTTTAAAAGCAATGGTCCATTTTCAAGATATTAAACGTCAACTAAAAACCGACCGCAAGAATGTAGGGAATAAAATAAGGATCTTTATAAGTTTTTCCATGAAGCCTCGATATGGGTGTTTCCTTTTTCTCTAGGAACGAATTGAGACATCGAGGTTAAACCATTTTGACAGGCGTAAATCGATCGGATCTCTAAATACGATAAAACGTCATAAAAAGTCCCTTCTTTATGAAAGGAAAGAAACGATTGCATCTTCCAGGGCAATTCGTTCACTTCTCTAAAATCTCATGATTTTAGAATCGGTTGCATAAAATTTGCTATTAATTTAATTTAATTTAATTCAACTTGTTCATTCAATTCAATGAAAGGGAAGGATACCACAGGTTATCTCCATCGAGGGTATCCGCCCTCAGCCGGAATAAAAAAAAGGACGGGGAGTGCTCGTCGAACCTTTTTAGGGGTTAAAAAAGCGGTTTTGGTACCTCTTATAGGGTGTTCAGCCTCAAAAGGTACACAGCGGGACTTTTAGCGGTACCGTTTGAAGTATTGAGCCGAAAATTCATGACAGGAAACATTTGATAATTTACTA
>OX421456.1:2445000-2447500 GCA_949126865.1 Montipora capitata | reverse complement strand
GTTAATATTATGTATTAGATAAAATATGAGCGGGAGATCTGTATGGGCGTTTACACTGGCGAGCCGATAGGCGAGCCATTGTAAACGTCCATACAGATCGGACGCGAATATTTTATCCTGCTTGTGAAATGAATACATTAAATTGAATGCAAAGTATTGTTATTTTAATCAGTAGAGATCTGTATCAAAAGTTAATGAATACTAATTAGCTGAGCAGGAGTTTGTATCAAAAGTTAATTCTACTGTTTAATAATTCACTTGATTTGTATTGGGGTTTACAGTTGTGTACATGTGATCTGAATACTGTGCTGGGATTGGTTTGCACCCTCATGAATTATTAATGAATTTTACAATGAATGATAAAGTTCCCTTGCCCTCGAATCATTAAAATCAAACTTGAGAACTAGTTTTACTTCACAGGTAACCAATGAGATGCAGGCAAAAATTGATGACAGGCTTGGTTGGTTGTCTCAGCACATCGGAGGGACTGGGGAGAAATTATTGATCGTCACCACGTGTCTACTGCATGCCGGATATTTCCTTTTAGCGACACTTTGTATATTGTTCCTGAATGCTCCTCTCTTTACGAGGCTGGCTCTTCTAGTCCTGGTACCTGTAAACGCTTGGAGTGAAATTAAGTTTCAATCCAGCTTGTCGTTTGGCTCGCTGTCATGTCTTTTAACATTAGCTTTATTTGGTGAGTAGGAGAACGAACACAGGTTAAGTTTTATTGTTTACCTCGAACTCTTTTCAAGAAACCATTACTTTCTGTCCAGAAAAACTTGGCGCTGTTCTCGTTTTCCCTCGCTTTTCATAGAAACACGTGTTCCAGTGCCACGAGCTGCTGATATTTTCAGTCTTTCCCGCGTGTAGCTGAATTCCAGCGCCTTGCACAAGTTCCTTATTTTTTATCTCTTTTCACTTCACTTTCAAACTCTTTGTTCACTTTTTTCTTTCAAACTTTGAAATCAGAATTTTTCTCATTACTTAACAATTATACGAGTCAAAACAGAAGTCAACTTCTCTTTTGTCTTTCCACAGGAAACTGGCTTTATTTTTATCTGATAAGCAAGTCTTTTCAAGGCAATGGCAATAATCTGGACCCACTGCCATCAGGCCTTAGTTTGCATGCCCAGCCTCAGTCTATTGAATACATCACCCGCTGGACACGTGACAATTCGCTGCCGTGTAAAACTGAAAACGACTCAAATTTAACAGGTATATTCTCAAATGTCTTAAGGCGGTAATTCATTTCTGAACAGTTTAATCATTAGCAATATCTTGTATTTTAAGTATTTAATGCAATGAGGCCCTTGATTGTTGGCTGTTGCTGTATTTATTAGTACATACTAAAACAGTGGATAGGGTTGAACGCGCGCGCTGATTGGCTACTCAAACTCCGCATTATCCCCTTTGTTATTCACCTCCGAGCAATTTTCGCGGAATTTGCGCCCGAAAATGTTGTAATCTTGGCAGAAAAAAAAGTTCAAGTCACCTTTTTGTGTTATATTATCTCACTGGGGGGACTGCACTTGGAGCGTGACAAAGAATTACTCACGTTGAATGGGCGATAGCTCTTAAAGTTCAGTGTTGTCACCTCAGCGGATAGAAGCAAAAATAGTTTCACCTGTGCATGACAACAGTTTAAAGGCTGATTTGTGTTGCTCAAATCGCACTGTGTGAGCTGATGGTCTTTCTTTAAGTTAGCACTAGTTCTTAAGAAACAGAAGTGAAGAAAAAAAGGACCTATGTAAGTCCACAGAAAATGGTTTTCTTCAGGCGCTCTGATATTGTGGAATAATTTTCTCGACTTCGTCTCGCCTCCCATGGGCATGGATTACTCGACATTATTTCAATGAGGCTTTCAGTGGTAAATCATTAAAATAACCTAGTTTTGTTTTCTTGCTCAGGCCTTTTAGACGACTCAGACGTCAAAACAACACCAAGTGGTCTCCTTCAAAAAACCAAACGACAACTGGACCTTTCCATCCCAGAAGCCACTTCGACACCAAGTAAAGTTACACCGCGCAGGCGTTGTGGCGCTCGCACAAGAGCAGGATCAGCTTGCAAGAAATTAATAGCCAATGGCAGCTTCAAATGCGCTACACATTCCCGGATGGACGCCAGCTGTATTTCGGATGAATGTTAGCAATTTCATTATAGAGCGATGATCATTACATTATTATTAGATTACATACAATCCAGAGAAACGTTTAAAAGGATTCAAAAATATTTTAAATTATAGAAAGATCTTTTATTATCCAAAGAAAGGTTGTGATTATGTAGCGAACAGATTAATCATGTACAACACAGAGAAATGGGCCTTAGTCTGCCTCCCTCCCTCCCCCAACAGACTATTTATGACTTTTTTATTGCAGTGGGACTAAAATCACGAAAATAGGGAAAAATGGGCTGGTAATTTGGGGAGGAAAACACGGAATGCACGAATCGAAACATCTTTGAAGCAAAATGTAAGTTTTCCGAAATAGATATTTATCGC
>OX421456.1:2425000-2437500 GCA_949126865.1 Montipora capitata | reverse complement strand
CGTGCCCTTCAGGCTGCTTTGCAAATGGCATATTTGTTTTACATTTTACTCCTAACCAATGAATGCGCCCATCTTGAAACAAATACAATTGGACAATCAAACACTTTGAAATGTTCTCTATAACCTCCGTGATTACCGGTTCTGCGTCACAGAAATGTTTATTAAGTTCGTCAAATGCTTTTCTAGCTTCCTCTTCATTTCTCACAAGAAATGTTCCTCGTTTCGCCTTTCCTTGGGCTGCTTTTATCATACAAGGAAGCGTGTAGTTATCACGTGACATGTACCGCGGGCAGGGTGCGCCCATTTCAGGAATTTGTGTCTTGGAGCTGAGCCTGTAGTGAATGTCGGGATGGACAGCGTGCTTTTTGGCTGGAAAACTTTCAAACGGGAAGTTAACAATGAGCAGTTTTTCGCCGATATCTTCTTGATCGAAAACCCTTATGTCAGGTTTAGGAAAGAATGGAAGCCATTTTGACCAGTGCTGCAAGAACAAACAAATCCAGCATTATTAACATGACCTTTTTACATGTTGCACACCCAAGAAAAGCCCACCCTGTCTGGGAATATAAAACCATTTTGTTCGGAGAGATTTTTCTAAAAGGGATATTTTCCACAGCAAGTCACAAAATTCATTTAGAAGTCATCAAATTTCGCTGTTAAAGCCTTTAAAAGCAACGAATTCGAACGAATTCAAAAGAAAGCGTGGTCCAAACGGAGAATCCACTTGTCAGAAATTTCCAGTTCAGCGGCGTAGACATTGGCGTATGCGCCGAATTTTCCCGCCATTTCCAATGGCTGGCAGCCGGCTGCACGTGGTCACAGTGTGGCCATCTTTCCTTGATATTTTGGGTGTTTCTAAATTTTTGTTAACATGGTTTTAAATTAGAAGAGCCTTGTTTTAAAAGTTTCCTTTGGGAAACAGCCTTTGTCAATGACAAGTGTCGTAGTACGTAGCATGTAAAAACCCATAAACAGGCTTACAGCTGAACTTGAGAAAAAGCTGAATGGATTCTGTGGCGACCAACCGTCAACGTGAGTACACAAACATTCCGCTCTGTGTTTTACTAACGTGTGTTAGTCCTTTCGAATTATTTTCTTATCTCTGTAAGATAATGTTTTACGGTAAAAACTACAAGATTGGACCGTTGTCACCCGGCGGCCAAAGACAATAGAGTTCGTACCCCAAAGCCTCTAGCTGATGTGTTTGGAAGCTAGTTCAGGGGCCTCAAAGCAAAAAGTTTTGAGTTCCTCAGGACTCAAAATGGTCGCTAGGTGAAAAAGGCCCATTTCTTTTGGTGGCATTTGCGAGGTTAGATTAGACCACTAATATTACATTAAAGGCGAACGCTATGAATTCAATAAAGTGATCTATAACTTGATATCATTTGGAACTCCTTTAGAGCGAGTTTCAATTGAGTGTCGTAAAACCAAAACCAAAGTAATTACTTTGGCCAATCAAAAAGGACTGAGACAATCTCGCAAACCAATCAAAACTCGAAGTAATTACACCGGAAAATGTGCACATGTGAGCTACGATTGGTTTTGGTTTCACTTCTGATTGGTTGAAAAAATGGCGCGAGAACTTTGAACCAATCACTGAGTGAAGTAATCATAAACCAAAGTAATTATCGAATTACTTTCGACACTCAATTGAAAACCGCTCTAAGTACAAAGTTAATAGGAATAAGTGTAGCGTACTGTAATTGATTCCGGATTGTTCCATTTGAAGGTTACAACCATATACAGGGGCTGGGGGGGGGGGGGGGGGCACTAGCCCCCATTCTTTTCCTACAGTGTTGTTTTCTCCAAAACCTCTCCCCCTTCCCTCATACTTACATGGTTCATACCAAAACCTACCCCCACCCCCCCACCACCACCACTTTCAAATGTACCTTGTGGCCCATGATGAAGACTGTCCAAACAATTTTATAGAGATTAAAAAAATTATTCTGACAATGATGCCGATCTACCTTTAATTATATTTCTGCAATTTAATAAATACTTAATGTCTTGAACATTGCAAATATCTCTTGCTCCTTCCCTCACAACACTTAATTCCAATATGCAGATTCAGCAGTTTCCAAATCCCAGGTGCTTTGGTTGTTTTTGCTGATCAAGACTTGCACTCTTTTTTTCGCAGCTGCCAAGTGTACAAGATAACTTACCTCTCTAATAAGGGGATTTATATCTCTGGTTACCAAGATGGGAAAATTACTGCCAGCAACTGGACAAGCTCTCATGGCCTTCAAATGTCTACTGTCTCTTGCCATGTCGGGTGAGTAATCATGTATAACATATTTCTTGTCATTAATAAAAGCTGCTTTGTGATTGAATGTTGATGGACGTTCTGTGAAAATATAGGCTTGTCGCTGAGGCAAGTCTTGTGCCAACAGCCAGCTAAGTGTCACCACATTATCACTCGTCATTCTCAGATAGATCACATTCGTGCTGGCTCCTGAGAAGAAGAAGAAATTTTATGCCTTAGATAAAACAAACTGGGTGAAATTTCCTTTCATTCTTGAGACTGCTCTGGCCTCACCAAAGGAAGGACAGGAGGGCCTACTCGATCAATTTATCTCTAATTACATGACAATACTGATTCTTGAAAGCACTCTCTGAAATAGCTTATTTATTTATTTATTTATTTATTTTGCCATATTAAGATACAACAACTACAGTGATTAAGGAAGAGAGAAAAAAAAGAAAGGACCAACAGGGAGGTCAAAAAGAACCTGAAAAGCTTATTTAAGCTGATAAACATGAGAAGAATTTGTATGCGGCTCGCGATTTTCGAATTCTTCAAGTGTCCTTCCAACATCCCAAGTGGTTTATTATGCCTATAATTCAGAAGACGTGTGATTTTTCCATGATTTTACTGGCACAACAAAACATAGCCGATTGACCAATCAGAGCGCATGAATTGATTTGGTTATTATATAAAACTGGTTAGATCTCCTCATTAACATGACCTAACATGGATCTACTCTTAAAGAACAAATTACTAAATTAGAGCATTAGAAACTGGAAAAAGAGTCCATATGATAACAGGCCAAAAAGTAGACAAATTACACTTCAAACCTCAAAGGACACTTGTTGGGAGCTTCAATGAATTTGCTGTATATTGTCGTATTTTTGTCTGAAAAATGGATTTGTATGCCGCGAGGGAAATGGTGTTTTCAGGTTACATGTGAACATTAGTAAATCATAATACAAGACTCTTATAACAAGGACATAATAACTTCCTCCCATGGATAGAAAATTCAAAAATGAGGTGGAGGAAGGGTAATCATATAGTATGTTGAAAAGATGCCAATATTTTATTAAATAAGTACTCTAAAAATTTGGATATATGTACCAGCAAACTTTCATTACGTAAAAGGTATGAGATATTTGTCACAAATTGCACAAATTTCTGCCTATTTTCTCACAACTACCAAATATGGCAGAAGATTTCTGAAATGAGGTCAACCATAAAAAATAGTTGGTCACGTTGTCTGCACGTGACTGATGAGTTGGCATCAAGTTGATTTTGATAATCTGATATTTTAGCTATCACGATCCTTTACATTCTTCTGAAAATGTATGATAATTATGTTATATTTAGCTGTGGGTATTTAGCTCACATTCCGTAGAGATAGCTAATAACAAAATGCACAAATTTTCAATGGTGATTTCGTGGCTGATCATGGAAAGAAAAATGCTAATGACGCCAAAGAGTCCCCAAGGGGAAATTTTACTTCCGGTTCGCAAGTGCAAACTTCCTTCCATTGTTCGCCATACTACCTATTTTAAAGGCTTAAAATATGGTTAATTATGCAAGGCTTAAGACAGGTTTATATGGGCCTTGTTTAAGAGTCAATTGGTTGGAAAAACAATTTAAAACAGCTTAGGGGTGACATAAATATAAATAAATTCTCCTCGTTATTATGGTGCTTCGAATCTCAGTCGTAACTAATAGACATGCAAATTAGCCAGCTAGAAACCATTCTCTTCCTGTTGTTGTTGTTATTATTATTATTATTATTATTATTATTAATATTATTATTAAATCGTGAATATTTCAGAAGTTCTATTTTTCAAATCGGTGTCAAAAGCTGTCAACTCGCGAGTCAATGACCCTAATGATCGAAAGTGCAAAGGAGTCAACGCGCCTTTCTGTCACGCAACAGATCACGCATAACTCCGCAAGATATTTTGCAATGACAAATACTCATGACATTAATTTCCTGAAATACTCAATTAACCGAAGCAAGTCATGGAAATATGAACGTTGTCGAGTTATGAAGCGAACCATTTCAGCTTTGTTATCGTTATCACCCCATGAAAGGTCACGTTCACTAAATAAAACCAATGGAACAAGTTTTTTGCCACTTACTGCGGTGTCTTATTTTCCAGTTAGTCTCAATGACCGTCAACCGTTTTTACTACAATATCAGACGCATTAAGGAATACTTAACGATAAAAGCAAACCAAATTTTAAACTGCAAAATCTTTTGCGATAGTACTATTGGATATCGTTTGCATAAAAATGTTGATCGATTGCTTGGGTTGCTTTTAGGAGTTTCTCTTATTATCGCTTTTATATATTTATTACTACCTCATTTTTAACGTGTCAGAAAAGCCGTGTCTTTTGAGTTGCCCACATTTCAATAGATCGATTTCATTTATGTTAAAAAGTGTAGTTTCAAATAGAGTGGAAGTGTTGCAATACCATAAAAATACCCAAGAACACAAATTAGCATCGAACGGAGCCGCACGTAATGCAATGAAATTTTTAAGTTAAAAAATGTTTAAGATATCAAACTCAACGGAAATCTTATTTTTCGCGGAGATCAGATCTCTAAGCATTTCAATATATCGTGATCCTGTATTCCTTTCCAATCAAATTTTCGATAGATCGAGCCGTGCGTGTCAGATCACTTTTCTCGAATTCAAAATCGTAAGACCGATCTCTCTTACTGTTAGGTTTAAGTATTAAATAATATTGGCTCACAGATCGAATGCCTTCCTGATGTTTGCAAATTCTCTTGTCCTCCTTCAAGATTTTCCATACAAATACTTTCCTTTCTTGTTTGGTTTCAGCAAAGAAAAACCTTAAGCCAGTGACGAAATTGGTATGCAAAACGTCACGGTGTGCGCCCATGCATGAAATCTAACTTGTGCGTGACCGAAGTGTGCTGAGCACCTGGGCGTGCACCTGTAGAGAGGGGCTTGGGAGTAACAAAGCACTTTTTATTTTACATTTCTCTTAACGAAAAGACGAAATAGTGTTGGTGATTTTTGTTCAAGATCCTACTTAACAATCTTCTCCCATTGCAGCCCCTGAATTAATTAGAATGAACATAGTTTCGAATATTATAAGAAATTCTAACTGATCTGAAGGTCTCCCAGAGGAGGTCTGGGAATAAGAGAACATGGCAGGAGCCCATCTGGAGCCTACAACTCTACTGTGTTCGTGCAACGGCGTTTTCACAAGTAAGGTTATTTTTAGATTGAATTTCCCGCTAATTAGACTCCCACAGGAGCCCGATGACCAATTACAAGAAATTAAGCTGACGTCATAGGGTCACCGAACCGGAACTGCCTTTGTTTTTTGACCTAATTCGCGGGAAGGGCTAGTCTAAAAATAAACCTACTTGTGAAAACGCCGTTTCACAGACGCTGTATGGAAGTTGCACGCTCCAGATGGGCTCCTGAACATGGCTAATTTGAACTAAGTTATTTTGTCTTTGTTCCCCTGGGAACAAGGAAACATAAACCATTTTAGGGATCAAAAAGCTGAGAATAAGTTTGGAAGTAATTTTGGGAACAAGGGAACACAAGCCAATTTATTTAATGGGAATAAGGTACCCCCCACCCCCACCCCCACCCCACGGGACGTCCTCTTATCTGAATAGATTAGACTGACAAGTACCTTTGAAAAAGAACACGTTTTTAAAGGATGTCTATGCATACATATTTTGAACGCTTTAAGGGACATTCCTGTTTAATGTCATTCGATTGCCCATAATTAAGATTTTAAGTTTGTGCTTATCTTTAAATGGACTCACTGGGGGGGGGGGGGGGGAGTACTTACATGTCTTCACTAGCCCCATTGATTGATTTATCGTACTGAAATGAAGTCACTCTTCGTTCATTCTGTCTTGTGGCCTGTCAAGAAAATGACTCGTCGAATTGCTTAATGTTTAATATTTGATTAAACGGTTTAGCAGCGTTTAAACGAACGCTGTTCGTGAATAAAAATGATTGTAACCGCATTGTCTTCGGAAGTGGTCACGCCTTCTGTTTACACGACACCGATCGAGGTTGTTACCGAAACCGCGTCGATTTCAAAACGCTGCATTTTGAGAACGATAAGGGTTCATTTGCCTGGTAAACGGCGAAAACCGCATCGGTTATAAAACGGTTACTATTTTAGCGCGAACTGTGCAATGTCTTCGTCAGTGATGATTGCCTGGAAACAAGATTGGCATGAACACTCTCAAAACAACCAAAACGGTGCGTCTAAACACTTCCAAACCGTGTGGAACCGCGTTCGTGTAAACGCTGCCTCAATCAAATCCGATCCATCACCGGTTACCGTTGTGTCCTTAAAAATTCCTGCACTCTAACGTCATCGCTTTTAAAGACTCTTCGTTTCCCCCGCCTTCTAACTTCTGAAGCCATTTTGCACTAATGGTCAATAATGCGTTTTCGTTTACAAACGAGTACTTTTCTCAGTACGCCTATCAGTACGCTTATCATCTCTACAGCCTGTCATGCTGGGAAATGCAGACTTTCGTGAAGGGCATCAAAAGACTTGAAACAATGTCGTCGGGATGTGGAAAACTATTAAAGACGCATTTATCGGCGTAATTTGGTGAATCCATAAAAACGGTCCGGCTTGAAAACTACGCAGAAAAAAGCATGAGAATCAGTCACTTTTCATCGTCGTTTAACGTGTGAGTGTGAATTCATGAAAACGACAACAAAACGCCAGCGTGGATGTAAAATGACTTTGCAGAGTACGTTGCTTAGTTTTCCTCGGCATAGGTGGATGATGGCGAAAACGCAAAAAAATACACTTTTTCCAACTAAAATGCGTTTGTTTGGATGAGGCCCAGTTCCCTGCATTCGTGGCTTGAGTCACTTTAAGATGAACTAATGTAAGGTAGTTTCACTTATCGGCTGTGAATATATTAACCTAAACGAAGTAAGTTTGATATGATTTTATAATCATAATAAAATCATATAATTTTTACTCAATTTCTGATTCGGAATATTACTTATAGACCGAATACATTAATGGCGGCCAAAAAATATTATTTTGTTTATGTGCTAATTAGACTCACTAGCCTCGTTTTCATTGGACAAAATACAAAAGAAATGTTGCTTGCGAGCGAGGCTAAAGTGAGTCTAATTAGCACAAAAACAAAAGAATACATTTTTGGCCTCCATTTATGCATTCGGTCTACGAAACAGAACTGATCATGCATGAAACTGATCAAGACACTTTCGTTTTGTAGGTTCCGGAACATCAAAAGCGGAAACATTAGGGCAGAGGATCCCAGACACTATAATGATCTTTGCAAAAAGTTGTTTTTATTTGGACTTAACGAGAAAGAGTTATATAATCAGTTACCAAGGTAGGCTCTCCCGCATCAAGCCAAATCGACAGGAGCAAGCCAGTGATATGTCATCGTAAGTACTGGTTAATATAGTATTAGTATCACCCAACTAGTGGACTAATGCAAATCCTGCATTTTAATTGGTTATGCTACTAGAGGACTATTAGACACATATTTCAAAAACACTGGTTTTTCTGAAAAAACTGGCCTACAGATTTTGTTGAATTTTAAATATTTTAGAGATTATTTTTAACATTATGTGGTAACGGTAAATGAAAAGTTTTTTTTTTTCGAGAAAGACACTATATGATGATTTTAAGGATACAAGAAATAGCTAATACCGTTGCCATGGTAACGTTATTTTCGAGGAAAATATAGTGTGAGCCTCATTAGCCAAATTACGTCTTGATATGATTACCCTAACTGCGTCTAAGGACAGAATATGTTTATTTGTTTGAAAAAAGGTGAAGAAGCTATTTCAGTCCCAAAAAACACCTGCTCTGCAGGCTACATCGGCTTCGCCTCATGGGCTATTGACCCGTAGCCCTTGCGGGCTACGGGTCTAATTGTTAAAGAGACCAAATGGCTCTGAATCCCCCGCGTGACTGTTCAAAAGTAGTATCATTTTGTCCTTTCACACACAGTTGTTAACAGTGAGTATAAAGAATTCCTATTCAGGTCCCTGCCGGCTTCCCTTCAAAAAGACTTGAGGAGGAAGTGGGTACGGACTTTCGCTTCCCATTTGGAATCAAAATGGCCGAAATACGACACCAAAAGCAATCTCAGAAGTCTCACAGACTGAAACAAAGTCAACGCAACCTGTATAAGCAATTTCTCTTATACACAGGTGGGCTTCTTCATCGTGTTTGAAGACACGCCTGTAGGCAGAGAATGGGATATCGTGTATATATGAGTCAGGGATGACCTTGGCCTTGGGGTGCGGGGATGCTGCAGTCAGTGGTGAGAGCACGAGCACTCTCCTCTCACCAATGTGGCCCGAGTTCGATTCCCAGACTCGGCGTCATATGTGGGTTGAGTTTGTTGGTTCTCTACTCTGCACCGAGAGGTTTTCTCCGGGGACTCCGGTTCAGTCCCCTCTCCTCAAAAACCAACATTTGACTTGATTTGCGTTAATTGTTAATTTCAGTTTAGAGTGTCTCCAATTAGTGCTCCAGCGCTAGAACGACTAGACACTTAAATAAAGTTTTTTTTTTTTTCAATCCGGGACCATTAGTATACGCTTATATATATTAGATTTAAGTTTGTCTTTTAAAAGCTTGCGAGATGTAGTGTAGGCGCAGTTTTGAATTAGGGCAGTGACTCCTTACCTCCGTATTACTTTTAGAACGCAAGAAGGGCTGCCTTTCATCCATTGAGGGGTAAATTACCGTAATACTTAACTAAACCCGACTGCGTGAGAAAAACCACAGTTTTTGTTGTTTATCAAAACAAGAGTGTCGATCCGTATCATGGAGTCTTAATTGACTCTGATTGTGCCTTCCAAAACAAATGAACAACTTGTTCTTTGCAAATACATATCTTTTGAAACCAAACACTTTTTTTTGGGTTTCAACCCACTTCCATAATCGCAATAACTAATGAAGTACGTAATTATTTACAGGCTGTGAGTAAACATTCAAACATCATAATTAAATGTTAGCGAAAAAAGTGTTTCTTGTGTTCCTTTTTTGTTTTTTCGTGAAATTTAAAGTTTGGTGCGTGAGAATGTCGAAAATGTTTTGACATCACAGATAGTAAGCTTTAGAATGTGCAAGAATCTTATCAGCGCTTTCCAAACGTACTGCTTCAAGATGAAGAGGAGGAAACACTTGATAAGCTCGCTCCTTTGATCAAGTCACGGAACATTAGTACGATTAGCCTTGCTGTAACCACACAAGCGCACGCGAACCATATTTTGACATTGTATCTACTACTTTGAATAAGCTTTTCCTTCTATAAAGCACTTTTCTTTTTGCAACGTGATGTTTTGAGTTCAGGGAAAAAAAGTCACTTTTAACATTCGAAAAAAAATTCAGCAGAAGAATGATAATTGCTCTCCGACTTTCGTTTTCTTCCAAGTCGTGAGGACTGAATGAAAGTCTGCGTCATCTCTATTTATTGGAGATAAGCTGTTTAATTAAACATTTGTATTTTGTGTCTATCAGGTATTAAGCGAGCTGTGATTGGTCAGTTTAGCCGGAGATATTTAAGTATATTTATTCAGCCCACTTGACTTTGTCGTACACTCTCCTGCAAATTCTATTTGCAAAGAGATATAAAGCGAAATATCTCACTTCGTTTTCTCGGCTCAAGCAGCACAAGAAGTGGTTTCACACTACGTAAAATGATTACAACGTGATTTCGACGAATCAAAAATCATCACTTTGACACTGATCTGGTATTTCTTTCGCTACTCACTGAGACTTGCGTTTTGGCATTGCTCGTGAAAAATCCAGAAACTTCTTGTTTGGTCTAATTTCGCAAGTCCTGGTGTCAAATAGAATTGGTGTCTAGGCGTTAAAGAGTAATTCTGGGCTCTTCTTTTCGAAATCAATTGGGTTCAATTCTTTGCCTTCTTTGAAATGGAAAGTTTGTAACAAAACCCAAAGAAGGTATCAAATTATTTTGTTTTGCTTTTAGGCGGGGTCTAAACGAGACGAAACGTGTAAGTTATCGAATTTCTAAATTCCCTGCCCAGTTTAGCTCAAACACACAAAGGAGAACAGATACACATAAGGCTACCTATGACCGCAAAGCACTCGTTAAGAAAGCCGATTACCGAGAAGCGTTCAGTTACTGGCACTGTCGTTGGTTTCCTGCACGTTTTAATTTATAACCGCGGCTAACACATGGGCTTGTGTCGGATAGTATTAAATCAACCGATCGAAATGTCGCAAAAACTTCTTAATCATTCCTTGCAATTAATCGTCGTCTTCGCCATTTTTCTCGCCGATGTTGGAAGCAGCTCATTTAATATTTCAAGACATACGACGGGGGATGTTTTTCAGAACGCGAACTCTTCAAAATCATGCAACGAGAGTGGACCTTCTTGTGTTTTCGACGGAAAGAAGTCGCCGTTTTGCGGAATCAACTGTTGCAGTTGTATTTGTCCCAACCGAATGCCGACTTATCTCCTCAGGAACAGAAATTGTACCTCAGAAGACCAGTTGATGTCCATCCTGAAAATTCAGAGCTCTAAACAAGGTAAGATAGCCTAAGGATACTACAAAGCGGCAAAGATTTGGCCAGAGACGGCGCCATAGCAGGCATTTTGTCTAGATGGTGTCTCCCCGAGTAAACTAGGTTCGCGTTGTTCATTCTACCAGAAAATCCGTTCTTCCAGTTATTAATAATAAATATTTTGCCCAAAATGTTCTGAAAAGCCAAAAAAAAGACAGCGATGTTTGCGCGTGAAAATTTGTATGACCGATCTTTGACCTCGTACAATAAGAGAGATCACATTGAATTCACCAGATCGTTAAAAAATCGCAAGGTTTTGAGTCCTTCTGTAAACTTGTCTTTTTACCGGCAATAATATTTGTAGGTTTAACAAAACACTTAAATATTTAAAAGGATATTCCGCGGGTAAATCGTCCTTAAGGCCTCTCAGACAAACATACATTTGACAGTTGGCTACGTTGGCTGACTATCAAAGTGAAGCTTAAGATTTTGAGGTCAATCTTCGAATTCTGCGCCTGTAAACTAGGGACTCATTTCTTGCACCGTTCTTTTCTTCGATTTGTTTTTTGTTACCTCGATTGAAACTTGTGTTTTAGCGTTAAATAATTCGATACACTTTCAGGAAATTCATGACAGATAGCACTAGCACACCCTTTTATCACTGAACCTTCTCCTCAAGACAAGGTCGCTAGAAATGATTGTCATGTTGGATAAATAATTGAGATTTCAATCATCACGGCTTTGTGATGGATAAATTGTGTTATACACACGCAGAAAGGAGTTTGTTTGACCGGCAAAATGTAAAATTGAAATGTATTCAGTGTGTTGCAAAATGTCACACATTTAAACGGATTCGCATCCTGAGGGGTCATTCTCTCTCATTCCTCAGTCAAACATATTTTAAAACGTGGAATTTCTTGCGGAAATCTTAATTGATATGCTACTCATCATTTGTTTTGGGCGGATAAGATTAATTATTATCAGAAGCGTCGGAAAACTCGTATATTTTAAAGTAATTCGCGTTGTGTTTTTTGTCTGATTGTTTCAAAATGTCTCATCTCTGCGTCATTATCGCGGTCAGAGAGGCACACGGCCTGCCCACTGCTGTAGAGCTCGCTAAGACTCGCTCTTTAGTGCTGTGTTTCGTCGAGGCAAAAAACTGAGGTATTTGGGCGATGTTTCCGCCCTCCCCTGCGGCGGGTATGCCACAGACCAGATCCCATTAGAACATCTTTCTTCATTAATCGACAACTTTGTCATTCGGGAAGGAAGCGCGGATAGGTCGTTTTTTTACATCTTGCAATGAACACGTCAGTTGATTCCTGCGTGCGTATTGACATAATTTTTTGCCCTATTATTTTCTGGCCATGGCCCTCGGTCAATCAAGTAATATGTACGCAAATTTCAGTTATTCGTAGCACCCTATAAACAAAAACAGCCGTCTCTTTTTGCCAACAAAGAGTCCCGCGCAAGCAAAATGAGCTACATCTGCTGTTTGTACGGTTGTTGCTTCACACATCGACTTTAAATTTCATAATATTCCTAGGTTGTGATCACCGCATGGTTGTCGCGGAATCGCACCTTCAGTGTCAGAAAGAAGTCCTTTCAACATTGAACACCTTAAATCCAGGAAACAAAACCTTGTATTTATGTCCATGGAATAAAGGCTTTGCCAGGGCTCTCCTTCACTTTCGACTTGTAAAGGACCTCCAT
>OX421456.1:2410000-2420000 GCA_949126865.1 Montipora capitata | reverse complement strand
GTTTTATAACAAACAGAATTTATCAATGAAAGTCTTTCGTAAAATTTAATAGTCCTCTTCGAGTTGTTTGCTAACCTCTTTGATAAAAATCCATGTGACCTTAGTTTGTTTGTTCTCTACTCTGCTGGGAAGGGTTATTTTCTCCGGGTGCTCCCGTTTTCCCCTCTCCTCAAAAACCAACCTATTTGATTTGTGATGATTTGATTTCTGTACAGCGGTGTCCCCAATTAGTTCCCAAGGGGGCTGGGCTAAATACACTTGATACTTAAGTAAAGCTCATCATGATCATCAGAAATGATCAGTGTTGAGATAATATAGGCCTCTGTCATAATGGCGGTCAAATAAAATATTCTTCTGTTTTAATGCTAATAAGCCTTTCTAGCCTCGCTACAACGGGCAAATTTCAAAAGAATTTTTGTTTCAAAGTGAGACCAGTAGGTCTAATTAACATAAATACAAAAAAATGTTAAGGTGGTCGCCATTTATTAAATTGGTCTATAGTAAATGTTGATTCCTTTTTTTCCTTTTTTGAACAGCAAGCAATCCTTTTTATGCGCGCGGTGCTTCAGACACGCTGAAAATGGAAAATATTGAAAAGGCAAACGGCCAAAGTGTGGAGGAATGCCTCGATTATCAGCCCTTGGTAGAAAATACGAAGCCAACTGAACGAAAGGATAGTCTGCCAGGTTACCTTACTCTTTCTGCAGACCCAAGATTCAATCAGCGACAGCCTTCAAATCGAGGCATTCGATCGTCCAATTATCTTAGTTTATTCAAGGACTGCCCTGAAGACGCAAGAGAGTATCAAACATTGATGAAAGATACTGAACCAGTGGTAAGGACCATGGATTTACGTTCAGTTTGGTAGACGTTATGTCTAACGAAGGCTTCTCATACAAATGCTTGGATTCGTTTGCTTAAATAGATGTCTTTTTTATCTCAGAAATTAGAGATCGCCAATGAAGACAAAATCCCGGACTATGCGGAGATTGAAGAACGCACCGATAGCGAAGGTATGTTTTCTTCTGATTCGGGTGTTGTTAGGGGATTCGATTTGTATTTTTGTTACTACACTCAGCGAGGGTGTACAAACACAGCTTAGGAGATCATTTTCTTGATCATCGCATCATTGTCATCATCATCGTGGACGATGGCTGAATAATATTTCAGTCCATAATAAGAGTCACCTAAACACCTCACATCTAATATTTTTCCTCCCGTTTCTTTGCCTTTTCAGATTCATCTTATTCTTCGGATTCCGAAGATTATGAAGAACCTCCCGTTATAGATCCCAATAAAAGGAAGAAGCTTTTGCAGTCAGGAAAGCGAAGATTAAATAATTTATCGTCAGGCGGATACGACTATGACGAACCGGAGGGCATTATAGTGATATCTGATTCCGAAGGCGACCCGAAAGAGAAGGGAATAACAGATAATAAAGACTTTCATGATTATGCAGACCCGGACGAAACCGATGAAAATAACGTCAACTGTTGCGTGACTCGCACCGAGGACCTTCCGTGTTACCATGACTACGACGATCCCGAGTAGCATTTTCGTAACCCGGTGCGTGAGTTGTGTTGCGCATGCGGTGTTACGTCTTATAGTTGTGTTGTCTATCGCATGCATGAAACATTTATTCTGAAATTAAACCTGATAGACCTCACTGATAGAAAAGCAGCGCGCAAGGACATGTCTGTACCGGTTAACAAGGGCGCAAAAAAAAAAAAACATGCGCGGAAATAGAATAATAGATGCTAAGTGTGGTAGCAGTGGCAATAGCGGAAAACATGACTTGTAGTGTTTGTGTAGCAAACACAAGATGCAAAGCACGAAAAGGCTGGACAACGAGAGACGAGCTCTTCAAAGACTATATCCAGTGAACGAGAACCAGAGGAAAATAACGAATAACAAGAAGACACTTATTAAAGCTGGCAATAGCGCTCAAGAATCATTCCTTTCCGCGCGTTCGGCAAGGGACGATTTAAAAAAAAAAGAAAGAAGAGGCGTTCTAGTCTTTTGTTTTTGTCAGTAAAAATGCATCGTTTTAGATGTCTCGAGTATAATTTAGTTATTAGTATATTTCACCGGAGATAAATTTTCTTGGCTGGTATATCTTTGTATATATTTGACCATCGAAAAAAATAAACAACACGAAAGGCAGTGATGACGAAATTACTTAATTATTATTGATAAATTCGAATTTATGTTTTCGCGAAGAGTAAGAAAAAGAACTATCACCAACACAAGCTATTTAATGTGGAACATCGCAGTCAATCATGAAGCATCTGTTATACCTGATGTTCTTTGAATGCCCCTGACGTAACGGCGGAAATGTTGGTGGAATAGAAAGAACAGTAGCGAAAAAGTCTTTAGGGAATTTGACTCTTTTTATTATGCAAAACGTGAGCTTCATTTATTTTACTATTGTTTTGGCACCAACATGGCGGTCTTATCACGTGAGTGCAACCAAGGAATACAGATTTAATGGATGATAGAGGTTGACAATACTGGTCAAAATACCAACGTGGTTGGAAAACAAAATACGTTTTATACTCTTTGATAATGTAAGGTTTTCTGATCTGGACGTTTTCCCTTTGTTTCTGATATTCTCTCGATTCTTGTGTCAACGTTACTTGGGCCGGCTTCCCCACATCCTTGTTCAATAATCGTATCGGTTCCCTCATTCAGTTCTCACGCGCGTGTGTGTGTGTGTGGTGCACAGTTGTATTTGCTCAATGTATTCATGTAGATCGCAGACTTCTATCACGGGAATCCATTTTTGCATTAGGGTCGATTGGTTTTCGAAACCAAGACTACCAACGTCTTTAAATTTTCCTGGACATTAGTATCTCTGATGAAATGGTATATGAAATGAATCATATATGAACTGCGGATATGAAATCAAAGTGAAGCTATGATCTTCGCAGTTCTTTTGAATTTTTCTTCGCAGTTCTTCTGAATTTTTCAGGCTTCTCTATGCAATTGTAACTGATTGCGTTCATAACTGCGAAGATCATATCTTCACTTTGATTTCATATCTGCAGGTCATATATGATTCATTTCATATACCATTTCATCACTGATTCATTCCTCACGGGACCATTAGAACTCACAAATGACCAGCTCCCAACGTCAGTGGCTTCATAGCTCAGTTGGTTAGAGCGTCGCACCGGAATCGCGTGGTCACGGGTTCAAACCCTTTTGAAGTCCTGAATTTTTCAGGTTTCTCTATGCAATTGTAAAAATTGCGTTCATAACTGCGAAGATCATAGCTTCACTTTGATTAGTATCTCTGTTGTTTGTCTGGTGTCTCTCGCACTTTGAGTGGATGTCATCCCCAGACAGGCTGTCACACATAACAAATCGCTCGATACAGAAAACCTATACAATATAGGACACTGCTACATGTATTACTAACTCGTTGATGGAACCTTTCTCCTTGTTTTCCACCACGATTAGACTGCTGGCAGTCAGGTCAGGCATAACTGTAGCTACGTAGTCAATCGTGTAGAACAAATACAATTGACCACAGTCGACATTTGTTGTTCGGTACCGTTGATTCGAAACATCGTCATATGTCGCTTATTTCCACATTGTCTTCGCGTGATCCAACCAATGGTTAGCGTTAGAGATGTTAATTTTCCTTCGGTTTACTTAACTGAAACTTCGTCATTCCTCGTACATTTTCCGGCGCGTATTCAGAGTCTTCGCGCACGGATAATATATGGTGAGCGTTAAAAAAGAGTGATATCTTTTTCGGGTTACTTTAACTATAGGAGTTCAGAGATGGAATTTCGAAAAGCATATATTTGGCGATGGCGTAAAAAAAGCATCGCTTTAAGACGCGGACAGAGTTCACTATATTGGTGCCATTTGCCCACTATTAGAAACGTCACACTTACGTCTGATTTCGACGATACCTGATTTCGCATTCGATATCGTAGCGATACCATCTCTACCAAGGGTTTCAGCTTTCGACATTCTGTACAAATCAAAATTGTGACGCGGCATTCCCTTACTGTGGTGTTACCCCTAACGCACTTAGATTATGGAGATTAGGGAGAGAAGTAAAGCCATCTGGAAGAAAGGACCGATCCTCCTAGTATCGGTACTTTTTTGTATCGAAGTGATCGTATATTAGCTTTCTCAACGATATTGCAAAAAACGTTTCCTTTCCAGGAGCTGTGATGGAAGTATTACAATGTTGCCTCCAGACAAAGAAGGTCGAATATTTTTCGTTAACTGTGTTGGTGAAACAAATCACCGCAAACTTCAGCTTTAAAACAAAGGATTTCGGCCAAAGTTCGTAAGGATGTTCCTTTTCTACTTGTTCACTTTCATACGATTAGATCGATAATTGGAAAGATGACCACCATGTTGATCAAGTTAGAGTTTTCAGTCATGTGTGACGATCACATATTTCATTCAGGGGTGTTTTGTCGCGTCAAAGTTCGCCTGTTGAAGTCCACTATAAGTTATAGCTTCTTCACATTCAAGGGTTCATTAAACTCAACATCACGGAAAAGATATTTTTGTCAGCCAGTCTTGTTCATATCTAGCTTGCTGCCGAGCTAAGCTGAGCGGTACATCTCTTGGAGGAACACTAGCGCATCTCTTCTGCAAATTTAGTCCCGAAAATCATCGGAATAACCTAGTTGTACGGTCATTCAAAGATGGAATTCAAACGAGCCAGTTTACGAAGTCTTCTTGTTGCAGTCGTGATTCAAGCGATGGCTGTGAGATGCCAGAATTCTACAGTGGCAACGAGTAATCCAGGTAAATCATTGTACAACAGATTTAAGTTGAATTTTACTTGTTTAGTTCACTAGTTTCCTTACTGATTATTTTGAATTTTTTGTGTATGTCATTGCTTGGATAGTCGACAATTAATCAAAATTGAGGGAAATTGCTATCACATCATTATGACAAAGGTTAATCTGTCTTTTAAGTAATAATAATAATAATAATAATAATAATAATAATAATAAACTTAACGTTGGTGCAAAAGCTTAAATTAGCGTGTTTCACTTGCTTTGAAGCTTTTGATAATTTTTTTCTAAACGTTAAAAAGGGGTGATATTGCTTACTTGGGTGTTAAGGAAGATTACTGTACAATATAAAGTATCCAATATCTGTGTTAAGTGCATTCTTGTGTATTTAAAGTGAACTTGTGGCGACTTTAAAATATTAGAAAGCCGTTCCTACTGCATGGTTTGATGGCATAAAGAGTTTTACAGGTGTACATTTGCTTCTTAAGATGTCATGTAATGGAAAAGGACAATTATTGACTTGTTCAGCCTCTTTATTGGCAGGAGCAAAAACCGGTGAATATTGACGCTATCTGATCTAATAAAATAGGGCTCTATTCTGGGGGTATTGGACAAACCACGTGCAATAGAAAAACATAATTAGCTGATATAGCTAAACCAATTTACCAAATATTGAAGATATTGCAATGATTTGATCATCTTTTACGCATAAAACTTTGTCCTTCGTGCAATGATCACGTGTTGTTTGTTCTCAATACAGGCATTAGAGTCCACGGTGGACTTAATTTAGACCACAAATAATTTTGTACGATTCCCTCAAATAGAACCCATAAATTTTTTAGGGTCTCGTGATTGTGTGCACCAAGTTAATTGGAGTATACTTGGTTTTTGTGCTCTCTTAAATTAGACAACAGATTTCTTGATTTCCCATACTTAACTAACTATAAAAAATTGCGATACTAGTAAAATAGTTCTTAAAAACATTTTAAGATCAGAAAGTTTGCGAAAAAACGACGACGTTTCGACGTTAACTTAACTTTCTTATCAAGTCAAAAAACGGTGTTTCTAAGTTACAGTCTATAAATACTAATAATAAGTGATTAAACACGAAGACGCACTATTAAGGGGTAGCTTCACGCTCTGCCTTTGTTCGATTTCATTCAAGTACGACTGATTAATTATCTAAGATGGTGATCAAAAAGCAGCAACACAGAGACGGAAGCGCTAAAATATATTTCTAGCGCGAGAGAAAGGGACTCGGGATTAAAAACAGAACAACATATAATATTTTATGACATATTACGGGCACATTACCATAAGGGGTTTTTTTATTGCACAAATTATCACAGAGCTCGGTTGCGTCCACAGTTGATTGATAAATCATTTGCATGTGTCTAAGGCACCACGACTTTTACAGCGTGTCTTCGTGTTTAAGAACGGTGTACTGACGTAAGAAAAAAGAAAAGGAATAAATTACACAAAACGTTTGGCACTTATGGAGTCCGTCTGGATATTTCAAGAAAGAGACATTTTATCTCAATTTTTTTTATCGTTAAATGTTTTCCCATACATTGTCACATTATTAAGTCTAATGGCTCTTAAACTAGAGATACCATAAGATTCTAGTTACATTTCAGTGTTTGTGGGTAATTCTTTCACAAATTCAGTCAAGCCTGGACTCGAAGCTTTCGAAGAAAGCTCGACTTTGAAATAACCTCCTTTATGAAAATGAAATGGTACAAGAAAAACGCAAGTTTGCTTCGTTTTGTTCACAATAGGACTTTCTAAATAACGTCTTCGCGGTATGATTTTGTTATAAACGTCTAGCAATGAGCCAATCAGATAACTGGAAAATGCTATTATCAGTTATAATAAGTATGTTGCAAATAGAGCAATTACAGCGCATGCAGCTAAACTTCAAACACTTTTTCATGGTTTCAGTTTGAGTAAACTTTTCAGTGACTTCATTCATTGCTAAGTTAACATAGAGAGAACAGCACTTTTGTTTAATTTTTGCAGTGGAACTTAAAGGTCGTTGGTGTCAATTTTGCCTACCAAATGATCCAACAAATTAGTAACAACTCCTGATATATCAAATTATCGAATCCATTTTTTTTAATATTACGAGCGTTTTCTCTGACTCCGTAATTTTCCTGTTAAAGCTGTTAAGGTCGTTAAGTTAACCATTCGAGGTTGCCTTTACAAAAAAGCCACACGACTTTGTGTCAAACAGAAAGAACAGAGGTCAAATACAACGCTTTAGTAAAAGTCTCAATTTAAGCGAGGCTTTCTCATCATCATTTTAGGAAAAGAAATTACAAATCGACCCTTCCTTGAAACAAGAGCAACAACACAAGTTAGCGAAGAAGAGAAAGTAGAAGCAACACCAACTGCAGCAGCATCGGAAGAAGACAAACCAACAATTGAATTACAAATGACAACACGGATATCGGCTTCACTAACAGCAGAAGAAAAAACTAAACATAAAATGGCAGCCAGTAGCTCTGTCGCAGTGCTAAATAAAGAAATCGTTACAAAGATGATTCCATATCCTGTTGATACACATGCCAAAGAGTTGTTGACGTCATCAGAATCCATGACAATTTTTGGTGCCAACTCTAAAGACTTAAATCAAGTGATAAAAACAGAAACTGCTCAGATCACAGCTTCGAAGTCTAAGCCCCTTAAACTAGTATTTGCTTCCGTGACGGCATCGGAAAAGGAAGTATGGAGGTCGGACTCCCTGAAACCAGAAATAGCTTCTCAAGTTGTGGCGCGGAGGCCGGCTGATTCATCATCATCTTCCATAGGAGCTTTTGTATCATCCAGCGGAAGTGTACTGGGCCATGAAGCGAAGATTGCTTCCTTGGACTCTCGAACGAAGGCAATGATGACGTCACCTATCTCTGTTACGACATCAGTGATCGTACCAGCTACCATTCCTTACGAAGAAAAGACCTCCACTTATTTCGTAGCAACAGAAACCTCACAGCAAATTGTGCCTTCTTCTTCATCGAAACGAGTCTTACCCTTAAGCTCGGAGGACCACAGGATGTCATCTCCGACAGAAGTTCTTTCACCACCACGAGGAAGTCCTGAAGAAACAAAGGGAATCGGAATGATGTTTACTCCTACAACGAGTGCTTCGGCAACATCTCAATCTTTTCATGCTGTGTCAACGTTTGACGAAGTAAAATCGAAAGTGGTTGAACATTTATCTAAACACACACAAATAATTGCGACACTGCAGCCTACAAAAGCGACTTTAACATCGCCTCATTTAACGCCGTCATTACAAATTTCACGATCTGTGTCGTCATTTAAAACACTGAGATCATCACCCAATGTTGCTGGTTTGCCTTTTTTGATAACCACAGCTATTAAGGCCGTTAAGTCCACTCTAATGTTGTCCTCATCTCATCTTGCAGATGAGATGACATCTTCTGCTTCAGTTGCGACATCATCCACAGAAATGTCACTAACGCCAACAAAAATGAAGGTTACCACGACAGAAACCGTGATGACATCATCACCAAACAGCCCTTCAAACGCCGTGGTAACATTGACTGCAAATACTGAAGTTAAGCATACCTCATCGGAATCTCCATCGCATCAACCCACCCACACCAAAGAGCATGAAAAAACTCATCCAATCCACACCCACTCTAACGACACAGATGCTCACTTCAACGTCACAGGTCATGGTGGAGAATGGCCCACAATGGGTTCTCCCCGCGAACCTGATGTAGACGCCTCCACTGATCTACAGCAAGGTGTTGATGATAATTGGATAGTGTCTGTTATCGTGGTCTTTGCTCTGCTTGGTGGAATGTTAGTGTTCGTAGGTGTCTTTATCATAAAGGACAGGGCGAGAATCAGGTTTGTTGCATTCATCATTGTTATCAGTCAGTATAGTTTACGATTAATGGTTAGAAAGACAGGTGGAAATCGAAAAGACAGAAACATATTTACATAGAGTTGTAGAGAGTGGCAGACAAACGGGTAGTAAGACAGCCAAATAGACGAGCTAAGAGGCGGACCTGGCAGACGATGTGGATCGGAAATTCGAGAGCTTCCACGAAGGACGATTCGGCAAATAGACGAAAGACGCGGTCGGATTTATTAACCAACAGACTCACAGAAAAGCAACATACTGTGTCACGGACACAGTGCCTCGCATTTGAGCACTAATTTGCTCTTGAGTGTTTAATAAAGGTCTTTTTTGTACCTTTGTTTTGTAGGAAAAGGAATCTGGGTGACAAGAAACGTCCAGGTAATTTTTACTTCACTGAAGAGGTAAAAAAAGCAAGGGAGAGTGCAACTTGGCGTATACATGTTGACAGAGATTATGTGATGGAAGAAAACTATTATCACGTATCCTACCCATAACACATGGATTATTTAGCCTAGCCATGCTGATGAGGCCAAGCAAGGCCGAAACAGCTGTCCGTGGCATTCTCGTCACCAGAGCCTGCTCACTCCTCGTGCTAACATGAATGCACCAATTACAGACGCTTTTCACAAAAACCAATGAGAAGACACTTTGTTTCAGGGTTCCCCAGAGCTCTTCTCTCCCTCAGTCAAGAGAAGAGCTCTGGGGTCGAGATTGCTGTCCATGGCTGCTAATTGACCAGGTGAAATGGGTTGGTGTTTGCGTCACCTTGCTTTTTTTATTGTAAGGAATTGAGGCCTAATTTATGCTGTGGAATCTGTTCAGATGCAGATGATTACCTTCGCATTGGCCTCCATTAAATTTTCGTGACAGTCAAACCGCGGTAATACAGAACTGGATTATTAAAAATTTATTGATATCCTGATCGATATCCTGATCGATATCAGATCGTTAACGGTATTTTCGATTAGTTCTCTCCTGAGTTAAGTATTTATAGTGGAGCACCATGGGTAAGAAAATATGGTAACCCATCTGTGCGAGACGTTTTGGGTTTGGTCACCCCTCCATGTATGCTAATGAGACAAGGGGCACGTTTCTCGAAAGTCCCGAATCTTTTCGGGCCCTTATCGGGTGTCACAATTCTTTCTGTAACTTATGAACGGAAGGATTTTAAGCTGTCAAACTTCGCAATCATTTTGCTTTTCGTTGTCTTGAAAACATGTCAAAAGAACAGCTTCAGTGTCAAAACAAGCCAGTGACAGTTTTGAAAGTCGCTTTCTGGGCCCGAAACGTTTTCGGGACCTTCGAGGAACGGGCCCAAGGTATTAAGTGAGCA
>OX421456.1:2385000-2402500 GCA_949126865.1 Montipora capitata | reverse complement strand
TTAACCAATAGCTGAAGTGGTTTCGGATATTTCGTTCAACTTATAGGCGGCGCTTGTACATGCCAACTTGTTTTAGGATTCTTAAATCTGAGATGTCCAATTCACTTTTATCATGGGTGTCTCTTGAAAGGGGAATGGTAAATTTCCTATTTATGCATTTTCTTACCCTTTCTTGTTAATTTTTAGTCATCCCACTACTATCAACAACAGCAATAACAGTAGCAGCATCGACAATGGTTTCCACAAAAACTACCGGTACATTAAGTTCATCAACTGTAAAACGAACTTTGAAATCGATATTAACAACCACAAAACGCGCGGCAAGAACATCATCGAAACCAGTGACTGTTGCAACAGCAAAACCCAAATCTGATATTGTGTCGGCCTCAACGCCTAATAAAGCGCACAAATTTTCGTCACCTCCGAGCACCCAAACGACTAGTGACGTAAAACCGAGTGAACCAATCGAACTCACTGAGCCGACCGAGCCGACGAGTGGCGGGAAAAGGAGTGTAGATAAATCTTATGAGAATAGTGGAAAAGAATTAACGTTTACTATTGTTGGTGTGATATCTGCTCTTCTTGTCCTCTCCGCGCTGAGTATTACGGTAATATGTTTCTTAAAGAAAAGGAAAGCGCGGTAAGTGATAATTCAAGTATTTTGTTTTGTCAGGGGAGGAGACTGCGTAGTAAGCGTTTCGGCCGCGCGAAAAATGGGGCGAGGCAAGCCTTATTTGCCTGCCCACATTCCATCTCCCCCCAACAGAAACGCTTGCTACACTGGCTATCAGGGTAGATAACTGATCATGTGATCCACCTAGTTGTTCTCCCACCTTCCTCCAAAGGTGTTTCGAAATGGTCTCGTTTTTTCCAGTTTGCCATACACACTGACTGCTTTGCTGAATAGGTGGGAAGTGAAGAAATGAAAATTTGATGCCAATGTTGACAATGGTAGTTGTCAAATCCCGTATTGGGTAACCTTTATTATTATTATTATTTTAATTTAGTAAGGGGGTTAGGGTAACCTTTATGATGACGTGAAGCTGGAGAGTGTGAAGTGTTTTTATCCTCGAGGGTTTGAGCGAGCAGGAACTGGAAATATTTCAATATTAGTGAACGTGTACATAACCAACTGGGTTGATAAGGGAAATTAGTCACGATGGCCATGGAAAAAGGATAATTAAGACCGTCTTAAATCTGTCTTGAGATTCAAGTAATGCTAACTGCAGGTTAAAAGTGCTCTATCATCCATTGTTTCCAATTTAAAATATCTCCACAGCAAAGGAATACCTGAAGATACCCGAAGCAAAACTCGCTGTAAGTAAATACCTCTGTTGTAGTGTTTTTAGTATCAGTACCTAAGTACGCACGTATAACGAACCTGTGTTTTATGCAGTTGATGACCAAGGCACCGAGCCTTACAAACCCGATGACCTTGTCTATGAAAGTCAAAGCAATGCATACGAGCTCCTGCAGCGTGACGGGAAGTCTGAAAACTGGGAACAGCCCGAGTACCAGGGCCTCACGAAAGGGGAAGACACCAGAGGCCGGAGCAAAGAGGAGTTGTATTCCAACCCGTCAATGTACCAAGATCTTAAGCACAATGTAAAGACGTCGGGTGCGGACTCCCCAGTGTATCATGCACTAGTGAAACAGCAACAACATTCGGTATGTACACGAATCGTTAGAATCTTTTATGCTGAATCGCTGAAAATAAGATTTAAAAAGTGAAAGGTGGATAATCTGTTTATTTAATCCTTTAAAAGAATCTGAAAACCGCTCTCATTTCTATCGCATCGCTTATTATTGCTTTGGTTTTCTTTCTGATTTTGTCCAGTAGTCTGTATTGGCGGGCCTCAACTCTTCTAAACGCAGCAGGCGTAAGGGACCAAATCTCTAGAGTATTAGGCAGGGAACAATTGTGATCTTGTTTGGTAGGCTGATAGCGACAGATTGTGGTGACTTATGCGTAACATGCTGCTGAGGATTTTTGAACACTGAGGCACATGTAATGTCTGGTCACGATGACTGCACATTATTTTATCAGCTTAGAGTGGGCCACCTTTTATTCTAGACCAATGGCCTTTGTTATAAATCTTTGCTTGCGCTTTTTGGGTCTTTGGTCAAGCTTTTTTTAACGAACCCTCAACTTACGCGGAAAATAGATTGGACCCTTGTTGTTGAGTTATTTGGAATTTACACCGGGAATGAAACAGACACGGAGATGAAGATTGATAACATATAGGATCCGAGCTAGCTCGACCAGAATATGATGATGATGATAACGACAGTATTCACATTATCATTCCCAGACGGAGGACTATCCCGGATACGAATGCGGGTACCTGGTACTCCTTGGTGAGCATGACAACATAAATGAAACTGCTGACAATGGCGAGTAGATTCCATTTTATCACAGACTTGAAGAGCATACCACGCTTGAAAGAACCACTGTTACAGGCGAGGACAATCCATACTATTATAAACTTGAACAGGTTAATGATTAAGACGATCAGACGAAAAAATGTTGGTATGGAAATCAGTCCATGATACGGGGAAATGTCTGAAAACCTGGCCACTCTTTTATTAGTCAGGGCTGATGATCGTTCCAAAAAATATTACACGCTTTTTCTAATAAGTGGCCAGCTAGTCTAAATTTTACACTATAAAACAGAGTCTCAAGTGGTGACAATTCTAAATCACAAATGATCACGTCCGCTCATGAAGGCAATTTAATAGGTTATGTCCAAAAACCACTTCACTTTTTGTCGAGCTGTAAATCACATCTGTATTAACAGGAGCCAATCACTCCTGAGCTCCTGACTTGAAGGTGTCACTCCAAGAAAAGAAAGGAAATCCCTAGGAAAATGAATTAAATTTTCAGAATAGACTGGATTAGAAAGTAGGCATTAATCAGTATAGACGTAATCTCTCTTGTCCTCTTTGTCTGCCTTAAACATTTATTAATAAGGTGTTGCTATTTTTGCAGTGAAGCTCATCACACATTTCACACCCAAAACAGAATACCTCGACGTATTGTGATAAATTCTTTTCTCATTTTTTATATTGTGTTCCAACAGAGATAACATTTCCGGTGGGCCAATAGCTAACTGCAGCTCAGAATTTAATAAAAGAAAAAAAGGTATTTTTATGAGCACAATGTGCGAGTGAATAAATAACCGTATATACTACTGTATCTAAGAGATAGTAATGATCAGGAACATTCTGTTTCCAATGATTCATGTATACTTTTTTTAAAAAAATGAGAATCTTGTTTGTCCGGCCGAATTCATATTCTTAATTTTCTGTCGATTTTAGGCTGAAATTTTTCTTGTATTATTCTTGTAAGAAGTTAAAAATGACATTTCCGTTTTAAGATCTATAGCTTTACTTGATTTCATATCCGCAGTTTAGTATATGATTAATTTCATATATCATTTCGTTCATTGATTCATACCTCACGGGAAAATTAGAACCCACGAATGACCTACTCCCAACGTCAGTGGCTTCATAGCTCAGTTGGTTAGAGCGTCGCATCGGTATCGCGAGGTCACGGGTTCAAACCCCGATGAAGTCCTGAATTTTTTTAGGCTTCTCTACGCAATTGCTAAAATTGCGTCCATAACTGCGAGGATCGTAGCTTTACTTGATCTATTACAAGTGTTCAGTACCTGGATATGTATCGCGTTACAGTATGAACGTGCTCCGTCGCTTTTCGTGGCAGTTAGCGAGGTCAATACGACAAGACATAAAGACAAATTTCAGTCTCGATATCATGTCTTATAAAATATATCCTCATGAAAAGAATAGTGAGCATTGGTAAGCAAAGCAATGGTGCACAGAAGTGGGAAAGGCACAAGGTATTTTTCCTTGTGGTAGTTGAAATGTGAACTAAAGCTATAAGATTGACACCCTGCTAGCAGAGCCTCCTATTGTCTTTTCCTTTACTGAGGAGGAGAAAAGGAGGCTCTGCCAGAATCGTGTCAACTCTTTGAAGCGTCCACAGCCCGAACTTCTGGAATCTTGTTTTCTTTCGTCAAATCCGTTTTTCCGGTGCAAGCATCCGTTTAATGATAAAACCGATGGTTATAATTGAGCCCGCTTTACCGTGAAAAACCAATATGGCGGCGTGATCTGGCATATTAGGCTTGGATTCGAGACTGTATCCTGGCAACATGTAGCGCATACTCAAAATAGATCTTACTCGATTCACGCAGAGTCTTTGTCGAGAACGCCAAAATCGAGCAAGCAAAAGAAAGGCTCTGCCAGCAGGGTGTAAGATTTAATACACTGGAGTCGAAGTCTTTCTTCGTTGCGATGTTCGAAGCGTTTCACCCAACTTTATTTAGAGTTTGTATGGAGACGCCATGTAGTCCACGAAAATGGCGGCGTGCCGGTAATCATCGAAAACATCTGGAGTTTACTTTGCGATGAAAGCGCTTACTTTTCGCTCATGAGATAGAACACATCTCCTAATGTACTTGAAAGGCTCAAACTGCTGAGATTCATAGGAATAGATTTTTTTTTTTCAACCAAATAGCTTTGTATCGTGGTGACAATTCGGAAATTCAAAATGTTGTATTTTCGAAACGAAAGACGTCACGGAACTGGACACTTGAAAAAAAGATTTATTTCCGAGTCTAGGTCATCTTCAATCTCCTTTAGATAAAAATTCAAAAGACCTTGCGATTTGATGACGTCACTGTGAAAACCATCTATTGTTTTCTTTCTTCTCTCGAGTGGGGTCCAAAAGGGGGTCCAGTTGGGGGTCCAGTTTTGTACCGTCCCTGCTCAAGACCTATTGAAACCTTCCTTCAATTTCACGAAATAGTGTGTTTCTTTAAAGAATGGAAACACTGCGAAATTTGCACTTGTCAATGTCAATGTACCGGGTATGGCACCGTTCCCACGCCACTTTTAATTCGGGGTCGTATTGCCCTGGACAGGACAGCACAAAGGCGGAGTACACACAATCCGATTAAATATTGAAATGTCGGCATATTATTATGCATAAAAACAGCTGTTTCTTTTTTAGAGAAGATTGATTCTGTTATGAAAAGAAACAGAATGTTATCAAATGTTGATTTTTTGTTGAATGATAATATTCAAAATCAGGAAAAACTTCGGGAGGAGCGACCGTCAAAAACTCATCGTAGCCGTCCCACATCTTCATACCAAAGGCGCACTTCCCCCGCAATTAGCGTAATTCGGCAGGTTTATGCAGTCAAATATTAATCGGATCACAAAAGAACCGTTGTCTTCGTCAACAGATTATCATACCTCCGTGAAATCGTATTGTATTACTGTCACGAATGACAATAGTGTGATGGTATGCATCATTTCCGGTTACTTCATTTGGGACCTATTGCGGTTAGTCTGTGAGATTGGTCGTTGGGTATTTCATAGCTCAGACAAACAGGGAATTCACCAACATCAGCATCTCTACATCATGAATTTTGCTCTTCTTGGACTTATCTTGGTTATATTTGCTGCGTTAAATCATTCCCTTGCAAGGATTATAAGAGTTGACAGACAATCCGATGGAATTGACCATTTCGAAGTTTTGAGAGATGACGGTGATAACCTTTGCGCATCTTCGGCGAAAGCTACTGAGTTCTGCGCAAAATACGGAGCTATTCATGTGAAAAATTCCAGAGCTTGTACCGGGGAAGAAGAAGCGCTCTACTGTCAGTGCAATTCTACAGAATCAACCTTCCTTTTGCATGAAGAAAGATGTGTTAAAGACGCAAATTTATCGCAGTATCTGTACGGTGCAGGGGGTTTCATGGGTAAGTGGATCCTTAATTTGAGTGTTTTTCGTCATCTTCTGGACTTAAACATTATTAGAAATTGAAATGTAAGGTTGACTTTCAATTTTCAACGGGCTGAAAAATAACTTAAGTGTATGTTTTGACCTTGCCGAAAGAAGTACGTAAATTAAGTCTTATGACATGCGAAATCATTTGACGTTAACTTTCATTTCCTACCACTTTTCATGCATCTCGCCTTTTTGTTATGATATGTAAATACTTGTAGTTAGTAGATCGATGGTTGCAAAAACAAACTTGGTTACGAAACTTTGGTTATCGAAAATTCACGGAGTTGGAGTGTTAATAATTAAGGACGATTGGCTGAAGCTATTGCTCCTTTCAACCAACTTAAGGCTAAAATTGGTTGTTAAGCTTATCTCTAGCATCTGACTAATTATTAATTATTGTCTTTGACTAAACAGCTATCAAGCAAGTTCTAAAAAAAGCTCTAAGGTTGTAGAAAGATATTTTCCATGGTTATTACTGGTTGTTGCCTGACCTTTGCCGTTTCTCGCTACCGTGGTGCTAAATCTCTCCATTATGAAGTATAACTTAATACGGAGACATGTGTGCCATACGTTTGTGTAAATATCTGTCAGTTCACAATAATGAGTATAATAAAAATCGATGTCGGTTGATAACAGATGACTAGACGATGATATCAAATTATCCGGCGAGTTATCCTTTGCTAAGCTGGGCTATTTTATCGGTATCTATCTATATCACATGAATTGATTTCCTTGGCAATTGTAATTGCGGAACTTAACCTTGCCTGGACGGCGGTCTTTTCAAAAAGAGATCAAGGAACACTCCACCGTTTAACTTAGAAACATCGCTAAAAAAATGTAGCTATAATCTGTCATGTCTTTTGCAAAGCATTCACCATACAGTTACGATTTAAACAGAAATTGTCTTCGTTATCCCATTTAAACCCATGGGTGTGCCTGGATCACAATTTCCGGTATTTATTTATATAAGTTAAGGTGTGAGTTAATCAAAGATGTTTGGCAACGCTCCCTTTTATATGCCCTCGAAAAAATTTTTTTAATTTTCGTAGTGTTCCCAAAGCCTACGTGAATCTTAAATCAGGATATTTCTGTTTTTTTTGAAAACTCGAGAATAATAAAAGGCAAGAGTTACAATAGAAATATTCGAAACTATCGTAAATTTGTGGTAAGACAGCCTAAAAAGGGTTTATAATAGACTCAAGAAGATCTCTCGCATTCGAGTCTCAAAATGTGATTTGCGTCTTCTCCGTTCTCTACCATCTACCGTGCTCCGAAGTTAATTTAACACGATGTGGTTAGTCACCCTGTTAAAGTGAAGCGGTTATCTTCACCTTCTTAATTGTGAGACTGGACTAAAATGATCTCATCATTTTTCTCGGTTCATTAAACATTCTGACAATGACCTAAGTTTTTGTCTTGCCGATTCTTTTCTTTTTCTTTTATTTTCTTCATTGTAAAACGAATAAAAGTTGGTTACTTCGAGGTCTCTTTGCAAGAAAGGGTTGATCAAAAGCATAAGACATCGATCTTAGTACGATGTGAAATTTAAAGCGTGGGTGATTAAAATGTTCTAACTCCTTCTTTTCCCTTGGGAGCCTGTTATCCTTAAAACACGTTTCGTTTTCGTATAGTTATGCAGGGAGGTTGGTTTTCTAGTCTATTTTTGGTGGAGTGTATGCTTTTCGTCAGCTGAAAATGACTCAGCTTCACCGCTTTTCTGTTCTCTGCTGAGGCACGGAAGTCTCCCAAACGTTTCGTGCCCGAAATTCTATTCACGAAGCTGCCATCGGCTTGTTTCGATTTTCTGGCCTTTTAAGATGTTTTCAAGATAACAAAAAGCAAAATGATTGGGAAATTTGATGACTTTTAAAAAACCTCTCGGTTCTTAAGACCCGAAAAGTTTAGGACATTCCAGAAACGAGCCCCTGCTTGCATGCCATCTTTCTCACCACTGTATTCTAAAATATTTGAGGATTTTTCCTAACAAATAAACCAATTTCGCTCCCGAAGTAACAGACGTTTTCAACATTCTTATTTCTTTTCCGATGCTGAAGACATTTTCCCCAAAATTATTTCGCTTGTCGCACACAATGAACAAAGTTTCTCTGTGCGTCGTGCAACCGGATGTTGTGGTCGACGTACGTAAGCTTTGGAAGATGTCACATACAGGTCGAAACGTATCTTGTGAGCATAAAATGACTTTTATTTCTTCGGATTTTTGTAGCTTGTTTCCAATACTTGCTATCGGAACCAATCAACTTTTTCATTTGGGTTTTCGTCCACATCACTTGTTGTTTGTTTCATTGAAATTGTATACAACAAGCGTAATTTTTGTCTCTCCTAAGGTCGTTATAGCTTAGCGACCCAATGCATTCCCTTAATAACTAAAAGTTACTACTAGCTTAAAGAAAACAACTTTTTTTCTTCGTCCTTGCTTCCGTTCAAAATTTGTCATTAAGCCGGATAGGAACCATCCGTGTGACTCGAAGTGCATTTCCCACTCACATCCACTACCGATAATCTGTACAAGTCACGTTCTTTTTTTTACATGACCTTAAACGCAGAGTTTTCTTCAAATAGTACAGTTATACACTCTGCTTCTAAAATTAATTAGAATTCTGTATTTCAACTCGATCTGGATTTGGTGAACGAATCATGGCTTGGTACGTTTAACACAAAAAATTGAGGATAAGTAACATAAGGATAGCGGACCTAAGTTTCTTCTTTAATTTTGAAAGAACACCTGACTGCACAAGGAAGAAACCAGCACATTAAATACACTACAGAGGTGTCACTACGTTAAGAGTATAGATCCCTTACCTTAAAATATTAAAGTAATAATAATAATAATGCTTGATACTTATATTAGACTCCCTCAAGTCCTTAAAAAGTAATTTGTTTAAAACAGTCTTCGCAGCGCAGCAACATTTGGAACATTTTAGGATTTAAATTTTTGTATTTAAGTTCATAACTTAATTGTAATATTGATATGCTCGCCTTTCTTATAATTTTAGCTTTTTAACTTTTATATTTGTATTCATAGTTTTATTTTTTGAGGGACACAAGTTTATTTGCCTTTGGCTATTAAGTGTTCAACCCTCGTTAAATAAAGTCTTCATTCATTCATTCATTCATTCATTAATTCATTCATTCATTCATTCATTCATTCATTCATTCATTCATATTGCGCGCTTTCCATGCAATGATCAAGCGCGTATTACAAGATCATAAAATTAAGCATCATAAAACTGACAATTCTAAAAATGTACAAACCTAATGTGTAATTGAAAAGGTAAAAACCCTAATGAATGCAATAAAATAAAACGTAAAAAAGAAAGGAAAAGGTCAATGAATATTAAACATTAAAGGCAGCTATAAAAAGATGTTTCTTTCTTGATTGATTGGTTGATTGATTTGTGAGAAACGTGATATACGCTTTACATCTTTTCTCGCTTTATAATACGCTTAGGATGTAAAAATCGCCTTGTTATACAAGATGGCGGAATCCATGATGCATTTCGCAGTTGTAAGAAGTCCCCAGTCCCTACGCTTCTCACAAACACAAGTGATACCAGACGCTTCTCAGTCTGCAAAGAGCATGCGTCACAAGAGGTGGTCAGTTGCACTCTCGATGTGGGAAACTCTTGGTACTTTCTCCATGGACGATGGAGGAAAATGTGGAGACTAGGACCGAGAAAGAATGAATCGAGGGAAAGCAGTTTGGAGAAAATCCTAATTAAGGTGATCCAAGTTTCTTGTTTATCACTGACATAACAGGGTCGTAGTCAAGCAACCTTAAAGACAGATGAATAGAGCGGTTTTCAATTGATTGTTGTAAAACAAACACCAAAGTGCGAAAAGCGCAATGAACCGATCCAAATTGTAACTTGCTCAAAGCGCGGGAAAAATCATAAATGGCGCGTGCAAGTCGCCATTGGTTTTGGTTTTCCTTTTCATTGGTTGATAAACTGCCGCGAAATTTTTAAACGAATCACTAAGCGTAGCAATTGCAATCGCGTCAGGGCTGCGTTGGTGAGTGAATGAAAGACGGAAATTTGGGAGTATCAAATGAATTGAGCAGCGTAAGGAGATGAGAAAGCTGAAGTTTTGAGCGTTAGTCCATCGCCAGCGCGGATTTAAGGCAGAGGGTTTGTTACGGTTACATTGAAGCAATTGTCAACAAAACTCAAGGATATAGAGTGGCTATGTCGCTTTAGGTAGGGTGTTTACGGGAAATCTTCAGTTTTTCACGAGTTTAAAACTCGAAAATGGTAATGTAGAATTCCTTTACTGATAAAGTTATCGTTACATCATCGGCAAACAAGATGATCCTGAGCAAAAACGGTCTTTATCCAGGCGATTTGCCTTAAACTTGAAAAACGTTTGGCCGACACTTTTGAAGATTACCAAATGCAATCCGTTTCAAAATTGTCCATTTGTGTCCATCCATGCTACTCTTTCCTCTTGTCGTATTTCTTTTACGTTGTTCAACGGTTTTAAGTGGTTATTGCAATGTTTCATTCTACTTTTTGAGAATTTTGGGTGTCACGCATTACGTAATTTTGTGTGACATAGCCCCTTTAAATTTAGTATCAACTGTAATTACGCAAGTAGGATTGGTACACTTACAGATGATTGACTTAAGAATCTCGCTCCGGGCACCTTTTCAACCACTGAGTGAAACTGCTTTGAAGTAAATAAGTAAGGAATAAAACTCAAAACATAAATCAAAAGTTGCAACTAACTTATTGACTAACAAGGTTTAATGCATTTTCAATTATTTTTTTCAGCTACCTTCAAACATCTCAAAATGGAAAGGCTTATTTGTTCATTTAGCAACAAACTGCGTGGTACATTCAGAAATTAGTTTGAGACTTAGGGGACAACCTCCCGATGAAAATATTCAAGCTTGTCTTCTTCTCAAAATTAGCGGGTCCATTTCCTGTAAGTACAGCACTTTTATGTCACAGTTGATATATTGAGTTGGTTTCTAATAAAAGATTTATGAATTTCAATTTCTATCTGAAAAAATTAAAGGAAGAGGTTTCGGAACGTTGTTTTCCTGGCCAGGTTTTTTTAAAATTATAAATTGAGTTGGTTTCAATCATCAGATGATTCAGGTAGTTTTGAAGTTTCTGTATATGCCAGGGGGTGCATTGCTGTACCCTTCTTCGCAGACATTCTTGTGACCTATCACGCAATCTTTCAAGAACGAGGGAGGCTAGGGGTGCTGTATCATCCAATCAATTCATGAATAGAAAAACTGAAATGGTCGGGAATCTAGTTTTTAATCTACTGAAACAAACGGCAAAAATTAAGTCAGTTGTTTGATAATACATAGGAATATTATTTTGAAATTATTTTCTTGGTTTCTTTCTTTTCTTCTTACAGGGAAGCTGGAATCTTATCAAATGAACTTTACTCAGACAATTCTTAGAAAGTCTGTTTTTTTCGATCACAATAAAACGCTTGGAAAGAATGAATTTCCGGGAATGGTTTCAATTGCAACACAAAGAATCCCTACAAGTTCGATTCATGTTACAAGTAAAGTCGATGAAGCGAGAACAGACTCAGCTTGGGGTTGGCCGTCTAATTTCCTGGGAGCTTTCTACGGTGTAGTCGTGGTACTTATAGTAATAATCACTTGTTGGCTTGCTCGTGAAGAACATCTTCGTCGAAAGAAAGGGTTGGATAGGACAGGAAGGTACTATATTTTCTGCTTTATGATGTTTATTGACCATTTTTTAAAACCCGGATTGGCCCACACACACCTCGCAAGGGTAAAATCATATGAGAGATGAAATTGCAGGCAGGTTAATGGCTTAAGACCGACTTTCATGATATTTATATATTTCGTTTTTTTCTCCCATTTGAAAGACAATTTGTTTGAAAAACAACTTTGAAGAAAACCGACTTTCCCTTTTTTCAGTTCCAGTATACTTGGGCTAACTTGAGACTTGGAACCTTACGGTCATCTATATTAAACCCTGTCAGTTAGCCCGCGTAGCTGACGGTATTAATAGGGAGCTTAAGCACGCGCGTTCTTGAGACGCGGACGGCAACCGGAAGTGAGCTGTTTTCCCTTTTAACTTGTCTTCACACAACCACATTTACATTGCTAAGTATCATTTCTCCGTTAGAGATGATTGGTATAAAAATCTGGGAGACACCACTGTCCTGGCACGAGTTTAAGAAACGTCTACGGCAACGGAAACGCCAAAAAGCAGTAATATTATTGGTTAAAAGGAACCAATATGATCGTGCGGCACGCTTCTTTGAACATTCGTTTCCCATACTTGTCGAAACTACTGCTTGAAATGACCAAACTTTAAGGTTTTGACGACAACGTGGACAAACTACAGTGAACTTTTCAGTCTAACTCTTTACTTCAAATCCGTCCGTACCAATCCAGTTATAGGACACTTCGCCCATATTGTATAATATAAACAAGATGGAATAATCATGGAATACTCAGAAGACCTCAAACCTATATTTTAAAGTGACGTTTTCGTCGCCGTAGCCGTCGTGGTTTCTTCAACTCCCTATTGTTGGCGAGAGGCAAATTAACGAGCAGCCAAACCGCGCGGAGAACGGGAAGGGGCGCTAGCGCCCCTCCCCAGTTTCTCCCGCCAACAATACCGCCGGGGAAGAAGGCTACCTGTAGGTGGAAATTTTTTTGGGTTGATGTTTGACCTCAAAAAATATGTGTATTTAAGTGTTACCCCATAATTTTTTTCAAAATCTTTTCAAAGGTAACACGATATTTTGTTGTAAGTTTATTGCGTTATTCCCTACACAATTTTACATGTCATCCACATTTACAACTGTATACAAACGTTACATTCATGGGATATTCATCAAACTTTTTCTTTGGTTTTAGCAAAAGACCCAAGAGACGGTACACCGTAGGTTAGTAATAATAACTATTTTTATTAGCACGGTATAACAATAACATTCCGCTTGTATAGAACATATATCCTCACTGTATCTTACAACAACTAATACAGACGATTCTACAGTTGTTTGCTCGGTGACCTAGCCTATGAGTGACTGCGAGGCGGCTGGTGACCTTGTATTGATACAGACCTCACTGCTTTTTATCATGTAAATTGTGTTGTTGTAATTCGAATTAGTCGACATTAACATTAGAAAAGCACAAAGGTTTGTATCAAAGCAGGGTCAACGGAAGCCTTGCTTCCATTCTTAGGTCTGGTAACTCAGCTACAACTGTAAAATGGTCTATTGAAGAGGCGTTGTCGGAGACTGTAAGACTTGTTTTTTAATTTGTTTGTAGACTGATGATTCTTAATCACAAAATGGGAATTTCGTAAAGACCCAGCAAATGTACTCAGCACCAACAATTTTTTTCGTTTACGCGAATTACAAGAATGACCAAGTTGAGAGAGGCAAACTTTCAGTTAGCCAATAAATGGTCCCAAGAGAAACAATGCTCATGCAAAATTTTGGAGGGACAAACAAAGAGTATTGTTGTATTTGTGATATTGGCTAGTTGAGTTAAAGTGTGTTAAACTGTAGAGAGTTAAAGGGAGAGTTTCACGTCTCTGCGCATGGGCAAACTGTCACGTCAGCCCATTTAATTCCATTGTTATTGAAACAATCGATAGCATTGATGCAGGAAACGGAAACAATCCCATAGTAATGGATTACTCATTGGAATTACTTTTGTAATCATTTCCTTTGTGTTATGAACCTACTGCATGCGAATAGATTACTCGTGCATTATGACAACTAGTGCGTAGAATAAATTTTCGACCCGTACAATAAATTCGAGATCAAAACTAAATTCGATATTTTCTGTGTAAACCCGCAGTGTCTTCCACCAAATTTGGGCCTTAGTCATTCAGTGTATTTGCTTTAATACTCTCTGTGTTTAATTAACATCATCTGGTTCAGTAAGAAACCGTAAAATTTACAACTGCTAGCGATAAAGCTTGGACATGCGCAAAACCGTGAAACTGTCCCTTTAAAGGCATGATTTCAGGAAACGTTTATCATCGAGCGTTTTCCACAGGCGTCGAATAGTGAATTCTTGCGAATCCCTAACAGAAGCCATAAAGTCAAGTGTTAACATCTATCGGTTAGAATAGGTCGGTAGTGTGAGGTCTCATACGATCGTGAATAGACCATTTTACAGTTGTGGCTAAGTTACCAGGCCTAGCAATGGAAGCGAGGCTGCCGGTGACCCTGTTTTGATACAAACCTTCATGCTTTTGTAATGTTAATATGGACTAATTAGCGTTACAACAACACAATTTACATGATAAAAGCAGTGAGGTCTGTATCAATGCAAGGTCACCGGCAGCCTCGCAGCCATTCATAGGCTTGGTCGCTGAGCAAACAACTGTAAAATGGCCTATTCTATCGGTAGCTTTTATCTTATAATTGTGGAAAGATGTATTTGCTAAAATCAGGATATGAATTAACTTGCAGGAAATCCAACGTACGAACGAGGCAGGGACAATAGCCTCGATTTGACGCCAATTTCAATTGTTAATCACTTGGATCCTTCTCCTTATGCAGTGGTTTATCAGCCGACAATGGACAACGCCAGGCCCAGTCCTCACTCCACCGGGGCTGGCTGCAATAACTTTTATGACACTCTGAAAAGTGTAAGCGAAAATGTTCTCCCAAGGAGGGCCTCTTACAAAGTCAGTCGAAGTTCAAAAGGAACGGCAACAGGATCTTCTGGTGCAGAGAGCCTTTATCAGAGTGTTGATGAATTAGAAGGCAAAAACACTGGAAATGGGATGAGTGAAAGCGTTCTTGCTTCTTTTGCAAATTCGAACAGAAGTCAATGTAGCTTAACAACTTTCCATCCAAGAGAAAAGCCAAGAAGTCATTCCGAAGGAATTTCTGTACAGAAGAAATCTGAGAAAAAGGAATCGGATGAAATTAATTTGGTTTGCGTTAATGCTAACGGACAAAGTTGTTTTAAGTTAGAAGAGGGAAAACAAAGACCGCAAAAGGAGACTAAAGGATCAGATGGAGGAAAAGGAGTTTCACAAGATGCAACAACAGCTGGTAATTTGACAAGCAGGTGTCAACCGTATCGATTGTCATCGCAGCAAGAGGACGAAAGGGTTGTTGAAAATGACCTTGTGACGAATTTTCCCTCATCACCATCACCCACGCCGAAACTTAATGAAAGAGATTATTTAGAGCACGAGAGAACACGTGGTTCGAATAGAGATCCTCAACAGGAAGGTAACATTGCGAGAGACGCTTCTTATGCAAGCAACAGAATTCATGATAGCTTAAATCATGGATTGAGTGATCTGGAATTCGTCATAGACACAGACTGTAGTGAAAGGGATGAAACGGAAGACCAGTCAAACCGGGCAGACCCGTTTTATCATGTATTGGAAGGACCTGATCCTATGACATTGGCAACGTTGGTGTAAAAAGAGATGACGACAATTTCGCAGTGCTTTGCTGTATTGATTAAGATATTTGGCTTTGTACAATGCAGACTATTGGTTGTATCTGATCGATGTCGAATCTCGATCGCCAAACTTAATAAGTGGGGAGACAAGCCAAAAATTGTTAACTGAATTGAGACTTTTTGCGGAAAAGATTCGAATGAGTCAAATACGATTCTTATCGTTTGTGACTTCGTCTCAATTCCTATCGGAATTCCCCAGGGGACAAGAATTGGCTCCTCATAGCATCGCTAAACGACCTCAGTGCTTCGTCCGCGATGCAGAAATCCGCCCATAATACGACGGTTGCGAAAATCGTTTCAAAATGCGGCGTGAGTGTTTGCAAGATACAGCAAAACCTTTCAGCCTGTTACCTCTTTTCAGTGACATCAGTCAAAAATATATTCTAAGGCTGAAACGGATTCTGCTTCCCTCCACTCACCTGCATGCAGACGAATCGGTTTAGGAACTCTTTTATTATACTTTATGCCACTAGGATGAAGCTGAACAAGTATGGGATTGCTTTCCGTTTGTTTGAACTTAATTTTAATTGCGTTTTTAAATCACGCAATTTAGGTCTCTTGAAGGATTGATTAAATCAGTCGCAAGCATGGGTTATAACAGACAATTCATGCATTGCAAATCACGCAAGAGATCCATATCATGCTTTTATGTAACGTTCAAGTTACTATAGACTCCCAGGTTACCTAAGACTTGGAATTAAGGTTTTGTTAATCGTTGGAACCACTTTGAGTGTATTTTTAATAAACTATTAAATATAATTTATGAAAAAGCAATATTTATTGAATTGTTTAGTTATTCATGTTTCTCAGTTTCTTTCACTTTACTAACAGCTTGCAGCTGACTTCTATTTATTCGAAGTTTTCACTATCGCACATTTGCAAAGAGAATTCGAGACAACACAGTTGTTCTCCGGCGATTGATTACTTCATTCTCATTACGTTTTGCTAAACCGGGTAGTACCTTACCCTAAAGGGAACAGTTGCCGAGAGATCAGGGTGTGATTCTCTGTACTGCCCTGAGGGTGAGCATGTTGTATCGTGTTGGGTTTTCTCGTGCTGGACATGCGGTGCGGACACAGAAAAACAAATGTTCATCTTCGACGATGGTTTCCCGTTTCCGATATACAACAGAGTAAACCAATTGAGATTTGGTACACTGACTTCCCGAAGGACATTCAACTCAAAATGTCTCCTTTCTATTCGGTCCTAGAAAAGAAAGAGTCATCGTGGTTTCATAATCTTGTGACCAATGGAATGCGCGGGAAGTGTCATGATCTTCTGAAAATGAAACTTTCTTTGGTTTCGATCAATTATTTTGTATGATACTGAGATAACAACGCGGCACTCCTTTTTCCGGTAATCGGGGGCTATTAGCTTCGAACTCAGAACACTGCAGGATGTTCTTAAATGATTAAGATAAAGGATGGTGTTTCTTTTAGCTATTACCCAGATAGGGTTACTGGCTTTCGGTCTTACTTCAGTGGCCTTTGTCAATATCAAGGCACATCAGATTACGGAAGATATCTGCCAAAGCCTTCGTTGCAGTTCGTTGACGTACAGGTGTAATGGTACGCTCACGAGCCAATATGACAGTAATTCATCCAGTGGTACAATCCGGAGGAGCAAAAAAGGTAATTGAAATATTTAGTGGAAATTCTCACGATTTACAGCCATTCAAGGCGTTATAAAGACTTCGAAGGCTATGAAGTCTCGTGTGTTCGAAAGTGAGGGCGTTTTTTACCGAACGAAAAAGCGGATGAGACGGTTTTTGAAAAAAAGAATTCTGAGACAATAGAGGGAGAAAAGTGAGAGGTTTTTCAATTATCAAATACTTTAATAAATGCAGAAAGTTAGTTATGTCAAGATTCTTTTGGATCAAACTGATAAATTTCATGCATTTATTTGGTTTTTTGCTCGTTGAGTTTTTTCACTTTTTCAGTGCTAACCGACAGACTTGATCGTGAAAGAATCTGAGACAGCCAACAATACAAGGCATTTAGGTTCTTGTTATAATTAATCTCTGACTTTGTATCAACCTTAGCAGTGGGTGATCGAAAATACAATGGTACACGACGTGAACTTTTGTGTGTAACTAGATTACACTTCTTCCGTACCTGCGCTGCCGTGTCAAACAATGGGCCATTTCCGAGTTGCTGTTTGACTCGGTTTCGAAGCGAGTCTTGGTGCTCGACTATTGAAAGGGAAATTAGTTTGATTTG
>OX421456.1:2367500-2380000 GCA_949126865.1 Montipora capitata | reverse complement strand
TTCCAAGCCCTGCCGAACAACAGGGCGCCCAGGGTGATTGCAAATAATGATGACCCATCATTAGAACTTGGAAGGACAGACAAAAACGAAGAACCATTATATTGGGTTCTTGAGGGACCAGACCCATCCGAAGAAGGACCAAGAAGTTCTGGCGAACCATCCAGTTTTTCCAGAATTCATCAAGACCCCTTGCGCGGCGTTACAGAGGAACTACCAGTTCAAAATAAGAATACATGCATGGAATCCCTGTATGGTGTTGTTGAAATCCCCATAGGCGTGACTGAACGTTTATATAAGGAACAAGAAGCTGGAAACACAGATGATCAGCCTGACAGTGCGCTTTCCCGTAGTGCGGCGATGTGCCGATTTATCATGTCCTTGAAACCCAAAGCCAAACCCAAACCCAAAGCCAAAGTTGAAGCTTAAACCCTTTTCAGAAATGGTCTTGCAAAGCTTGAACAGCATTGAAGTTTAGAGAAAATAATTAAGAAAATTTCACTTAAGGGCGGACCATTAGAAACAAGACGCCTAAGAGCGTTTTCGTGGGATGCACAAAGAGTTAACACAAATTGTCTAGTTATAGATGGTTTTCACACAGTTGGTGCACTGAGCAATCGAGAAAAAAGTCTTTTGGGAATTTGACTCTATTATAATGCAAAACATGAGCCAAAATTTGCTATTCTTTTGTGCACCAACATGGCCCTCATCACGTGATTAAATACCATCTACAGTAAACTACCATGGTTAGTTCAACGGAGCACTGGGTCGAATTCTCACTGAAGCCTCCTGCCACAGGTACCCCACTAAATTACCGGAAGGGGGTAAACATCCGTGCTGGAATTTTTTAAAGACCAATGTGCCTGAAAAAATTTTTTCTGGGATGCGGGATTTTTCTTTAGGCACAACCGCTTGAGGGATTTTTTAAAGGCAATTTCCTATTGCAGAAATTCGTTGTTTTTTAAAGGGGAAATTGGTCTTTTCCTTATTTAGAAAGAAAAGAAAATGTACCAAAATGTCAATCCCACGTGCAGGGCGTGCAAAAACATTCTTTGTATCATTTACGTTGTTTTGTGGGTTTATCCTAGTTGTTGACTCGTCGTTGCCTTTGATTTCGTCGTCGTACATTAAGAAGAAAACGCCTCATATCCCAGGAAACTAATGTTCCGTATCTCCATTATGTGATAAAGACCTCGTGAGTCCGTAGGTAAGTGCGGAAAAAAATATCTCTCCGGTTACGTCAATTGATGTTTCATCATCTCCGCTGTTTAATGTGTAACTAAATTGACCTCGGTAAAATAAACCAACAGAAGTGCGGATGAGGTAAAACAGTGGAAAACAAAGACTGCAAATCAAACGAAAATAGCCTGTCATAACCATGACGGTAGAAAAACAAATTTGGACAGGAAACAAAGGGAAATACAAACGACGAAGCGGAGACTGAATTGACGTCATTAATTACTTTTTCAAGTGTCAATCAGGCCCCAGTTTTTCAAACGATGAATAGCGCTATCCACCGGATAAATCACTATCCAGTAGATAAGTCCCAGCGAAAGCCACCTTTTGAACAACTGAGGCCAGAGCTTTAGCTGCTCTCGAAACAAAGGTTTTTGCACCAGTGGTTGGTGCATTTGAATTCAACAGTGAATGCAAATCGATGTCGTCTTCATTAGCCATGTTACACTAGAAACCTTGATGTTTGGGTGGAGGAAAGACAGAAATTGCTTCCCTCAAATTCTGGAGAACTGACTGAGTATTTAAGGTGACAGAAGCAGACGGGGAATTAGTATGGGTAATCAAATGGTGACGAGTAAAATAAGGGAATAATTTCACGCACGTTTTGTCCCGCAAAATCAAATAATTTACCGAGCCGTTTTTGTCCGAATGGAAAGTGCACAACTGCGCACAACGTAAACATTATGCAAGTCACCTCTGTCTACATAGTCTTTTGGAGGGAAGAGGTTTGCTCTCCTGTGGCAACTTTCACGGTATACAATTTAATACACAGAGAAAACATTTTCATCATGACATTTTGGCCTATCTCTTACAATTTAGTCTCGTTGGTTATTCAGTTTTAAATTACAACGAACTTTTTCTTTTTCATCTTTAACGGCTTTGTCGCGACGATGGTATGTAAGTATCTCAGCTAATCCGTTTAATTTGTTTTTGTAAGTATGCGAATAATGTATCAATTCATTCATTGTATTTTTCTTATAAATAGGATTAAATTCAAATTGTAAAACTCATCACAACTGAAGATTGCATAAGTATGTCGAAATATGTCTTGTAAAAATTTTTAAAATGTTTTTATTTCTTCAAGTTATTCATCGTTTTACTCAAAACAATCCTTACTATATACTGAAGTAATGAGGGAATGTTCTCATAAATAATGTTAAGAGATGATTTTCACTACTGACACTAGTATTGTGAGCAACATACGCAGAGTTAGAAAGATCCTGATTATTAATACACTTTCGTTAGAACAAGACTTCAGTTGTTTCGATACTAATTCGGAGATACTCGGCAAAAACCGAATGCCCCCGAGCAAGAGTGGAACATATGACGTTCCGATTACCAGTTCGGATGCTCTACCACTAAGGAAAATCGTGGCAGCTTGGGCATTGAACGAGTTAGGTTCCGAACTTGTAATCGGAAGATCGTAGTATTCTCTATTTTCACATTCCCCATAATACACTTTGTTTGCCCCCACATTTTGCATAAACCATTGTTTTCAAATGCTCTTGGGACACTGCATAAGAGAATTTAAAAACAATTGTCTATGCAAAATTTAGGGGTCAAACAAAGTGAAATAGAGAATCCCCGAGTCAGCAATGGAAAAATCGTTTTTCATCTCATCAACGTTTAACGTCGGTGCTTCTGTGCATGTTTCTTATACTTCCGCCGTCGACAGTGAAAACCTGTCCTTCGTAGAAAACGTCACTAAGTTCTGTTCTGCCAGTGAAGTAATGGTTCATGGAGATAATCTGATAGTGTTTTCAACATATTAGTAATTCCATCCATGGTATTTCTTGGGCGATGAAACCTCAATACTTGTTCAAAAATAAATATTTTAAGTTATCAGTGAAGAAATCGATAGTCATTCGTGAAGCCTCACTTTTTCCTTCGACTGATTTTTCTTTTCCATCTGAAGAACCAATATATTTATCTTCCTTGCATTTGCCACACCGGCATCGTCCTAGGGTTACTGTGCACCACTAAAAGACATCCAACTATCCGTTCCTTACGGTTGTCTATTTTATGTTCCACGTAACGTCATTTGACTTCCCGCATGCGTAAGTTCTGTTCAGTTGATATATGCGTCACATTATACGCGGCTCTTGAAAATCACGTCTCTACCGGTGGAAGATGGCTTTTCGATGCCTGTTCCTGCAGTTTATTCTTGATGGAATCAATACCCAGAATCTAAGGAGAACAATCACAATATTCACTCGCAGTTCTGTTTTACTTATTTTCTCACTATTCTTGTAGAAATCCTTATCTCAGTTATTCATAGCTTTATGTCTCCATCCTCAAAGGGCATCAAGTAATTGTTTAACTTCGGTTGCTCTGCGAGACTAGTGAAAACTTTTTAAGACAACGAATCTTTAGTTTTTTACTACCGTATTGATGTTAAAACTATGATCAATATTAAAGGAACCTCCATTTCAACAATAGCATAACTTAAAGCCATAGGAAATGATTTATATACTCAGCTTTTGCTTGAATATTTTTTCAAAGAAACCGTTGGTGTCGGACATAAATGAACTTCAGAATCGTTTATTTTTGTTATCAAATTTTTCGAGCGCCGCCATCTTGGTTATAGGACTGAGTGTGGGAGGCGCGGTGGCCTCATGGTTAGAGTGCTCGACTCCGGGTCGAGTGGTCCGGGTTAGGGTCCTGGCTGGGGACATTACGTTGTGTTCTTGGGCAAGACACTTTACTCTCACGGTGCCTCTCTCCACCCAGGTGTATTTAAATGGGTACCGGCGAAATGCTGGGGGCAACCCTGCGATGGACTAGCATCCCATCCAGGGGGGAGTATAAATACTCCTAGTCGCTTCATGCTAATGAAACCGGAGATAAGTGCCGGCCTGATGGGCCTTCTGGCTCGTAAGCAGAGACTTTTAATAGGACTGAGTGGAGTCCAATTCGGTCTGTAATCATACGAATGATAACAAAATCGGGAGTCCGATTTGATTACCACGATTATGACTACAGACCGAATTACACGACACGAAGTCCTCGTACTGATTAATCATAAAAATTACAATTTCCGAGAAAAGAAGAGCCAAGTTAGGAAGGGAAAATTTGCATGACAAGACTGACAGGAGGCGTAAATTGTTTAATGTCGCTCTGAAAGAAAGAAAGAAAGAAAGAAAGAAAGCCCCAATTTGAGAGTCTACACTGTTTCTATGGTGATTGAAACCAAGGTTGTAATTGGTTGATTTAAACTACAACTTTGAATGTGATTGGCTAATTGAACTGTCCGATAACAACTCGCCAAGTGAATTAGTGGAAAATAGGAGTCTTTTAAACCAATGTAAATCGAGAAAATTGTAATTTTTATGATTAGACGTTATGGTTGCCCTATTGTATCAAAGAATGGGGCAACATTTCACGATCATTAAAGATGACACAATAACACCACACTTCGTGAAGTCTTCTGAGTAGCTTTCATTGACTGCCGATCACACTTAAAAATTTCATTCACAGACCAATAACTTGAGTTAGAACCACCTCGAATAAGAGAATCGCATCAATGACGGAAAGCACTGCTAAATGAAAGCTCACACTTTAGGATTCCATTCACAGACTCATAAGGATGGCGTCCCATACACCTTATTCCAAAATGGCCGCCATTTAAATATTCTTTTGTTTTTATTCAAAAATTAGACCCTGATGCCTCGTTCAAGGCAAAATATTCTTTTGAATTTTCAGCTCAAGAACGAGGTATCAAGGACTAATTTGAATAAAAACAAAAGAATATTTAAATGACGGCCATTTTGGAATAAGGTCTTTAAGTACAGCATTATAAACAACGCACTACGGAAGTACTAGAGCGGTTTTCAATTGAGTGTAGTAAAACAAATACCAAAATAATTACTTCAGCCAATCACAGCAGGTGCAACCAGCACAATGAACCAATCCAAATTCGTAGCAATTCCATGTAGCTTGCTCAAAGCGTGGGACGAATCGCGCGTGCAAGTCGCGATTGGTTTTGGTTTTTCTTCTCATTGGTTGATATAGCGAGTTTCAATTGAGTGTCGTAAAACCAAAACCAAAGTAATTACTTTGGCCAATCAAAAAGGACTGAGGCAATCCGACAAACCAATCAAAACTCGAAGTGATTACACGTAGCCGACACAAAGCACGGGAAAATGTGCACGCGTGAGCCACGATTGGTTTTGGTTTCACTTCTGATTGGTTGAAAAAATGGCGCGAGAACTTTGAACCAATCACTGAGTGAAGTAATCATAAACCAAAGTAATTATCTAATTACTTTCGAAACTCAATTGAAAACCGCTCTAAACTTGCGCGAGATTTTTAGACCAACTAAGCGTAGCAATTTCAATCCCGTAATTACCCCAAGGTGTCTCGTTCATTTTTTTTTTTGTTTGTTTTTCAGATGAAGCTGACCTTTGAGTACACGAATAAAGTGGACCATTCACTAAAGGTAAGAAGCAATACTTTCTGGTTTTACTGTTTATTAAGCGCCAAAAGGTTGTTCAAACATTGGATGCAATATTTATTGCATTTTACAGCGTTTAATGCGCAATGTACGGTCGTCATACAGGTGGCAAGGAACTGCTTTTACCTTCTCCTCAGCCTATATCCTGCCATCTTTCAAATCTTGTAGAACAGCCTAGCGTTAGATGTTTAAAGATTCAATTAAGTTTGACTGAATTTACACCAGGTCCTTTTAGCTCAAAGACATCATAAAAAGTGTTAACATTTTCTTATCTAACAGCGGCATTGTTTAGTTTCTTAAATATCCGTTATGAAGTATTTAAGTCTTTTATGACGTTCAAGCTAATTTTATGGGTAGGAAATGGTGTTTAAGTCATTGACATGAATCAGTTTTAGGAACTGTCGGATTGTTTTATGTTTCGTTGATTATAACTGCAATTTTTGGCAAGGGGATAAAATCAAAGAGTGGGTTTATTGGCTGGGTGCATACAACCCGGTTGAATTTAAACCATTGCGAACCAAGGGGCTTATTTAAAGCGATCCTCCATTAAAACAAGAAAATAACTTTTAGCAACAGAACTTAATGTTTACAATCAAACTTGTTCGAACTTTTTTCAATGGAAGCGTTTATATATCTAAAATAAATGAATTTCAAAAACGCTTGTTTTGGTTTTCAAATTTCCCGGGCGCCGCCATCTTGAATAATTGTGACGTGTCGTGTTGCCCTATTGTTTCAAAACAAAAGCTCTTTGTGTGAAAACAATATGGGCAACGGTAATACGTCACAATTATTCAAGGTGGCGGCGCTCAGGGAATTGGTAAGTGAAAATAAGTGATTTTAAAGTTCATTTTTTCCGATCCCAACACTTTTTTGGAGAAAATTGTCGACCAAAGTTGATTGCAAACATTATTTTGTTTGGTCTAAGATTATTCATTCGTCGGGGTGGACGTTCCCTTTAAGTCGATATTTCTCATTTTTTCATAGTCACGAAAAAGTTGCTTTCTTCGAGGTCATGTCACAACTCGTTCAAAAAGGAGTTTATACCCTCGTACCTGCCAATTTAAGATGGCCGTCCTCCGCTTATCCGCTTTACTCGGTAAACTGCTTTTCTTTATCACCATAAGTCCTCTCCGTCTCTCTCCAGTCTCCTCTTGGTTCATATTGACCGAGTAATCATCTTGGAGCCTCTTCAATTCTGATGGTTTCACGGAACGTTCTAAGACCATAATAATCTGTGCCCACTGTGTAAACACAAATGCTCTCATTTTAGAGTCAAAGTTACTTTCACTTTTATTTTTACAATTCCAACTTTTTTGTATTCCTTTAATTACCTGTCTTCGCCATTCTTTCTCTGAGCGGTCTGAAATCTAAAGAGAAAACAACGTAAAACTCAAATCTTTACTCCTCGCGTGATCTTTAATTAACAGGTTCTGGTCCCAGAACTCGTCCTCATTTACTTAAATGCTGACCCAAGTTGTTTAATGGGCGAATTTATACGCTTGCACCTATATAGACCATATTACATTCATCAAAAATGCTTTGCATACACATTTGGTTTCGGGCTACTTTAAGCACGCAACACCTAATGTCGCCATTTCCCTTGCTTCACACGTATGAGGTCGTATTACTTACATTCTGATAAGTGTTGGCCATCATGGCAATCAACATGTTCATGAGTAAGACCGTGACGAATAACATGAAGTAGAAAAACAGCAGTTTTGCTAGCGTTGGATGCCGGGACATATCGAAGGAGAAAAACTGGAAAAGAACAAAAAGATAAAGTCATTATGGCTCCGTCTGTAAAAACACTGATTTGTCGTGCATTTTTCGTAAGGATCTTCTTCTTTGGGTGAGAGAAGTCCTCAAGTTCGTTATGTTATAAAGGAAGACGTTTAAGGGCCTGAAAGTAAATTTGCCTGTCTTGTACTTGTAGTTTTCAAAACTTGTCGCGTTTTGCAAATGCGAGCAAAGTTGGGTGTCCTAAGCATAGCCATCTCGGGGGATTAGTTACTCAGTGTCAATAAGGAAACAATTTTCTGATTACTAAGTTGTATTAGAATTTTACTGGGCCACGGCTTAAGTTAGAGTCATGATAAATTTTTGATCATGATATGTCTTTTGCCGTCTCGACTCTAACACTACAGAAATCGAAATCTTTGTCATTGAATCAAATCAAATTTTAAGTCTAGTTTAGGGTCTAATGTTTTTTTATGAAATTTTCCTTTGATAATTCTATGCTAAAGTAATACAAGTTTGTTGTAGTTGGAACTAGAGGGACACTTTATGCACGATAAATGCAAAAATACGGCGACGAAATTCACCTTATTTGCCAGCCCCTCAAAGACGGCATTGACTGTAAATGCTAAAAAGATGTACGCCTTTGTTGAAAGCACATTTGATCGAGCTTATTCTCTTCATTTATCGATCCTTGGATGGCCTGCGTCGCAGACGTAATCTAACACCGGTTAGTGACGTCTGCGAAGCAGTGCCGTAATCCTCGTTCGTTTCAGGGCCCCCAGCAGCGTACCAGGATTTGAGTACGCGCCATGATTGGTCTGTTTAAAAAACAATTGTTCAATTCGCCGTCAATTGGTAATAGCCAATCAGTTTAAAACGAAATTTGAAACGCATTTCCGCTTGTTCGTTGAGTCTGTCGGGGGTCCAGAACAAGGATCTCGGCGCTGCTTGCAGACGTTACTAACCGGTGTTAGATTACATCTGCGACGCTGGCTAGTCCTGAGATTAAGAAACATGGAATTGAAATGCTTATTTCCGATCATCCTTTTTTCCTCATTTATAACTTGATGTTTTGCTAAGGACAAAACAAAACAAAAACTCTGAATATACGTTTTATACGACTTACATCAAACTCTCCAAATGTCATGCGCATTAAGGTCATTATAGTGTAGCCCTCGTTCTGATATCCTTCAACTCCTCCCATCACGTTCAAAAAGGCTGTCAAGGAAGCAACGGATTCCATATGGTATTACAACATCGCCGTTACGTGAAAAAGTGTTGTAGAGTAAATTCCTGTAACACTGAGTATCTCTTTAATTGCACTGTTTTGAGCCCCTTTTACAGCAATTTCGCGTTACAGGTCGTATACCCTTCAATAAGCTAGATAATGAGTATCGAAAGCAAAATCTCCATTGTTTTGACTTTTCTATGGGCCGCTAAGTGATTGTCCGAAAAGAGTCTCGTGTCATTTTGTCAACCAATAAGAAAATGAAACCAATGCTCGAGTTTTCCCGCGATTTGGCGTCGCCTGCGAGTACTGATTGGTTAATTGACTCGTCTGTGTCTGCTTTCATTGGTCAATGCAATTGTGTTGATTATGGTCATCCAATAGCTGATTAAAAATTAATCCCTCTAATACAGCGATGATCTTTTGCGGTCTTCATCCCCTCCCCCCCCCCCCCGCCCCATCAACATTCCAAAGGCTTACCTTGTGCGAGTCCCAGTAGATAAATAATGTATATAATGAAAAATCTTGACATGTCCCCAGCACACATCCTGTAGATCATATCTACAAACGGGCCAATTGCTTCAAATCCTCTGAAAGATTTCGAAAGAGGTGATTAGTATAGTTTTCCTCATTTTATTGAAATTGTAATTTCACCAACATGGAGCATGAGATTAGACATGGCAGTCATGGTGGCTTAGAAACCGCGCCTCCCACCTCTGAGACCCAGGTTCAACTCGAGGTCGTATGTGGGCTGAGTTTCAGTCGATCTCAATCTGACTCCGAGGGTTTTTCTCCGGGTACTCCGGTTCTCCTCCCTCATCAAAATCTACTCTCGATCAATTACATCCGGCTGCTGGCGGATACCCTCGATAGGGTTAACCTCTGGTATCTGCCCTTTCATTGAATTAATGAATAAAGTTGCTATTATTATTACAGACTATGAGTATGAAATCCTAAAGATTACCCATCCAAGTAAAGGCTACTGAGCGATAATATCCTGTGGTGTCGTTTATTAAACTACGCAAGGATCATTATTGTCTTGACCTGACTACGAAATCTAACAAAATGAATACCAACCTGCAGAAAAAGAGGAGATAGCACCAGGCCATCGGAGCAGCAAGAATTAGCATAGCGGTCTCCACGTTTCTGTATCCAACGTAGCGAAATGGTAAGGCCAGGATGACCAGAAGACAAGACATAAGGAAGATGGCCTTTCCAGGAGCGTCACGCTAAAACAGAGAATGCACACAGGTGTCACACTGCTTTCTAAAGAAAGCATTAAGGTTGAGTGTTTAGAGCGCTAGAATCGTCATGTGGAGTTCCCCGTCCTCGATGCTAAATCGACTTGTTTCTGAGAGTTTTCAGGTTATACTTGTTGCAACTGTGACGGTGTCGTGACGATATTGTTGTCGATGGTGTTGATCCATAGCTTATTTTTCTTTGTTCTTGATTCCCCATTACCATATATTCATGATTTTGTTTTATTGTTCATAGTCGTTTGCTTTTGTCCTTATATATCTTCGTTCCCGTTGATCGCTTCCACGCGGTTCCTTGGCCCCCTTAAAACTGCTAACTGATCTGCTACAAAGCAGTTGTGTTTTCAACGGATTCATGCTTAATTTGAGAGATCTTTGAATATTGGTGGTTAAGTCTGATAAATCTTACGGTGTTACAAGAGGAGGACTTGGCTAATACAACTAAATCTTACCAAAGAATTCAGTTGAGCCTTAATTCCCTGACTGATTAAGACATCTTTGATCTCCAACACCAAGTAGATTATTGCGCCAAGAACTGTAATGCTCTCAGCTACGACTCGAAACTGAAAGGCAGAGGAACCTTATTTTAGTGATGCAACCATAATATAAGAGTTATTAGGGGTTAGCTGGGCGTCTACTGTAGTTGTTATTTTGTTTTTAAGGTAATTCCTCAGTATTGTACTGATCATCCTGTACTGCGCATATGGTGTGTCAATATTTGTAAATTTGTCAAATTTGCAGCATTGTAAATATGGCTTAAGTCGATCATGCACGCTGAAACAGTCCTCAAAACACGTGAGAGAAGTTGTGAATGACCCGTAATTTATCTCTTTGCGAATAAGCGCGCGCATTCCGAGAACATGGCGAATTTTGTTGTTTCGATATACGATAATCGAGATAGACAGGTACGATGGTGGTTTACTCTTAAACGAGCATGGTGACCTATATTTTCTATTGCATAATTTTGGTGTACAAATTATCCCCTCTAAATCCAAAAATTTTTTGTAATTTATCAGAAGGAAAAAGAGATATCGCTAAAAATGTACACAGAGCCCCTTACACAGGGATCTAAATTATGATCTTGAAAACAACGATTCGAGAAACGTTTTGAGTCGACGTCGTTTTAAGTTGAGTGATTTTTCCATAAACTATATAAGACAGTGTTCCATATGCTCTAGACTTTCTACCGATCAGCTGTTTTTTCAGGTGTTACTTTAAAAACCCTCTCGTTTAGCTATCGCAAAATGTACCTTGAACCGATGAAATAACGCGTGTGTTTAGTATCAGTACAGGCATCAATGGGGTAAGATTGGCCCATTGTATCTCTTAAGCAAGCACGTTGACTTATCTTTTTAATTGTAGTTCTCAAAACAGGGATTAGTAGGGAACATTCAGGGAAAGTTTCAAGAAAATCGTTCGACAACTTCTTTTCTGATGAATCACTTCAATAGACTATAAGCTTCAATCAACCTAATCTTATTCCTTCAAGTGTATAACCTCTTGCATAATACTCGACTAACCATGAGATGGATTAGGATCGAACCGTTTATCGGTGGTGGTGAAATGAACCCGGTTAAGGACGGTGCCTGCTAATTCAAAGGTATTTTTGGCCGGTTTATGAATATGCGAGAAAAGCAGATCTCAACATGTGTTATTGAAATCCAAAAAGAAAATTGGGGGTAACCACGCATTTTTCCAAGATAATTAATCAACAATACTTGTAAAAAGCTTTAAAACAAAAAGCAAAATGCCATGGTTACCCCCAGTTTTCTTTTTGAATACCAAGAGCACTTGCCGAGTTCTGATTTCTCTGCACAGTTTCAAACCGCGCAAAAATATCCCTGTGTTAGTAAGCACCACTCATAGGAAAACCGAGTATCTCGAGATGCGCAGAACGTATGCGCAATAACAATAGTGGGCAACGGCGTTAAGGCCAACTCGTGTGAGTAGGCTTAAAAATCGTTTACCCTCTGAGAGCAATAGGCTAGTATCTGAATCAAAATCAGATCTATTAACACATGTTTTGTCACTGAACCAGTCTCTTTTTCAAACACTAGCAACAAAGACAAATGGTTATTCTTGAAAACAAAATCATCTATCAGTAGAATGACAAAAGGAAGACCTCCTTACTAATTCTTCGTTGGTCTCTATTCTCAAAAATGCCAAATCTCGAGGACGGTAATAAATAGACAAGCTGAAAAACAGCAAGTACAGGACAGCAAATAACAAACGCCGGTAGAACTTGCCCTGAAAGATATAAAAATTATAGTTATTCAATTAGACGCTCCAAAGGATGAGATAAATATGAGATTGTCTCAGGTTTTGATATCTAAATGCAATAAGTGTTTATCAGTTGAATGTATGGAATGTGCACAACTCCACAACTGATTTTAGCTCAGTAAATATTCTCGAAATTAGAGCTACAACAGATTGCTTCACTACTTAACTTCTTCTTCTCGTGTCTCGCTTGTCACCACACATGCTCTAAAACGAAGTCATGCTACTTACGTCGTGACATACTACACCCATTGCAATTTCTTGAGGCATAGAAAAACATTTTATAGAGATGTGGTATCAACCTTTTTTCGCTTTT
>OX421456.1:2360000-2362500 GCA_949126865.1 Montipora capitata | reverse complement strand
GCTGTTAAGTGTGATTCTCACTTTTTCAATCTTTGCGCGAAATCCCTATGTGTGAGCATTCAAATGAAAGCTATTGAGAAGTACTTTCTTTTGGTACTGTTTCTTTTTTCTTTTTTTTTTCTTGCGCAAGGTAGGCCTAACGTTTGAGTCTGTATTTGGAATCTTCAAATGTGACAATTTAATTGAAAGCCACTGAGAAATACTTTTCTCTGCACGGTGGTCCTTGTCTTTTAGTGTCAGTCAAATTTAGTATTCAGCTTTAAAAGACATTTCACGTCGTGCTGTTCCCTTTCGTATTGATTCATAGCCAAGGGATATTTTGCCCTGTTTGTCTGGCCGTTTTTCTCACCGTAGAACTCTGGTCCCTCGTATTTGTCCAACGCCATCGCAGGATATAGCTCCAGTAGAGCCAAGGCTATCTCCGTCATCATCGTATCATTGCTCAAAAAACACAGATGAAGTGCTGCTTCTCCCAAGGTCCCTCGATGCTCCAGCGCCCAGCATGCCTTGCATGGAATATGTTCTAAATCATAATTGTTTTTCTCGAACTACAAAACAAGTGTAAACAGATGGCTGTTAAAGATAGGTGTCTTCTCAATCCTTGAAGCAACTGAACATGTATGGCGCTTAATCGTATGTGCGCTTTAGAGTCCTGTTAGTATTTTTTTGTCAGTTTGTTCATTTATATAAAGCAAATAGTCAAGCAAATACGTTCTAAACCTCCACTCCAACAGGGAGTGGGAGATGGAGGTTAGAAAGTCACAGACAGGTTACATTTACAACTGCAACAAAAAAAGGAAGAACCTTAGCCCATAATATTAGGGACCTGTGGATCGGAAGACGAGGACGACAGCGTGTGGGAGTTTTCCGTACTGAGCACGCGCACTTCGAGAAATGTCGGTCTCCAGCCTTATGCGCACGCTCGTAGTCGTCCTCGTTCCCCGATCAAAAGGTCGCTACTTTGTTTTTAAGGCCATTTCTTGAAGAGTTTGTGTAACCTTTTATCGAGGTGTAGGAACGTCTTCATTTGATGTGTAAGGTTTGTTGTAGTTTTCAGAAGTTCTTTTTGACAATGCTGGCTTCCCCATCGACTGCGTCTGCCTTTTGACACTTCGAGCACATTTAGTCCAGCAGATTGACCGCCCGGGAATGGTTTTTTAACTGTACCTCAGTCCTGAGTTGGACCCCGAATTATGTCATGTCGAGCCCTCCCTATGTCAATACTAACAAATAAGAGTTAGATCTTTTTGCAAGACCCATAGGTTGAATACTTCCGAGTATACTTGAGTAATAATATAGAGTTGTATTATCTCAACAGTACCTCGGGTACCCTCTCCTGCCGCCATTGTTTCACTTCTTCTGTGGTAATATCCTTTCCTTTTCCATGTTCGTATAAGCAAGGCGAAAGAATCTTGTTGCGTTGTAATTGTCTCATGAACTCCTTTTTGGCTTTGCTTTCCTTCCATATTCGAACGAGTTCTGTATTGCTTGATGAGCCTTTGAGGTCTACAAAAGTGTAAAGTTTGTTTTCTATCCTTCCAAGCGTCTGGCGCTTCCATGCTTCGTCTTGGTCCTCCCCTTGTGGTGACCCAAATCCGAGCACTCTGTTGATGCAGTTCCCCATGGCCCTCTAAATGAGGACCCCAAAATTTACCTGTAAGAAAAAAGGAGTGGAAATAATGTCTTTTCGGTTAAAACGAAATTAATTCTCGAAAAAGGAAAGACAAGGAACGTTAGCGTTTTAATTTTGAGCTGACTTTGCCGGATTAAAAAGTGTGAGAGTACTTTGTACATACACACTCACTCACTCACTCACTCACTCACTCACTCACTCACTCACTCACTCACTCACTCACTCACTCACTCACTCACTCACTCACTCACTCACTCACTCACTCACTCACTCACTCACTCACTCACTTGCTCGCTCGCTCGCTCGCTCGCTCGCTCACTCACTCACTCACCAATTGTATTACAAGTAAATGTATGATCTTTTAGTTAATTAGTTATTCTAGTAGATATCATCACCTTTATTGTAACGAGACCGATACCTCCCTTTGGAGAGTAAGGCGCAATAAAGATTTACTGTTACTGTTACTGTTACTCACCGCTCATTCACTCACTCATTCACTTAATACTTACTTACTTACTTCCCCTTAGGTAGGAAGCCCCCTAATCACTGATCCACACTGCCTCTTTCTTTTTAATGAACTGAATATATATACTTCGTTTGATTCATTCCCCACAGGAACATTAGGACCCACAAATGACCAGCTCCTAACGTCAGTGGCTTCATAACTCAGCGTCTCACCGGTATCAGGCTTCTCTACGCAATTGCAAAAATTGCGTTCATAAATGCGAGGATCAAAGCTTCACTTGATTTCATATCCGCAATTCAATATATGATTCATTTCATATATCATTTCATCGTTAATTAACAACTATTGGATGAGGCTGAGCATGTTAGCGATTAATTATCAAGGCCAAAGTTTGTGTTATC
>OX421456.1:2315000-2355000 GCA_949126865.1 Montipora capitata | reverse complement strand
TCAAAAGTGTATTCTTTTGTTTATGTGCTAAGTTGATCAGTGGAGATTTGCTGAAGCAAAGGCATATAAAAAACCAGGAACTATTTATTGCTGCTTGTCGTTTCGAGATCATCATGACTCCATTATCAAGAGACTAGTAAAATAGCATTCAAATAAGCTTATCTTGTACCTTTCCTTAACAGTTTAGTATGCAACATACTGTTCTGTGTTGCACCATTTCTACTCTATCCTTGTCATCACCATTGTGATCTTTGTCTCAAGAGATTTTCTCAAGCAAATGAAGAGCAACTACACAATTTAGGGCTGCACAGGGCAAAAGAAGAAAGGACTTTACTTCCTTTCCAGTCCTTTGTACAAAAACTAATGGATGTTGTTGAATTTCGTTGGACGGGCTAGTAAAATATGTGTTATTTACCAGCTAGGAGGTAATACAATGATATAATTCATACTTAATTGACTGCTCCCCTGAGGGGCCTTCAGGGCCAATGAAACACAATTAACAAAACGTCATAACAGAACAATAACTGTTAAGCATCCCAACTGGCTGAAGGGAAACCAGTTGGCTCTTTACAAGTGCAATGTGAAGTACTAATTTTCTACCCCATATGAACCATGTGAGCATTAGCCCTTCTAATGGAATGGGCCCACACAAGGACAGAGAAAAACTCTGACCATGGTGGGAATTGAACCCACGACCCTGGTCAGAGTTTTTCTCTGTCCTTGTGTGGGCCCATTTTCATTGGTAGGGTTAGTTCATATGGGGTACAAAACTAGCACTTCACATTACACTCTAATCAGTGAAGTCTGTTGAAATATAAGTGCTACACGGCCAATGTTTGCAAAAACATACCGTAAACGCCCATGTATAAGCCGCACTTTTTTTCACAAAATTGAAGCCATAAATCAAGGGTGCGGCTTATCCATGGATACATCTGTGTTTGGAGTTTTAAAAAACCTAATTAATATTCATACAACTTCTTAAGATCTCAGTAAAGAAACATAAAAGAAACTGAGAGCATGTTGCTGTTGTTCATTGACTTTTTAATGAGTGGTGGCTCCTAAAGGAGCCGTTTGTGTCTTCGAGTGTATATCAGCGAATCTTGCTCTCCAAGAGTTCTTTCAAGCGATTAATTTTCGCTTTACTCGAACAAGTAAACACCAACCTACAAGGAGTCTCCATTCCTCCACACAGCTGTTTGCAGTGACGTCTTCGGCCAGTCACTTCCACGCATATCTTTCCACCACGTGCGATAAAATACCACAAAATTCGCGAGTACTCGCGAGGTAAATGGCCGACTCTTTTGTTGTCCTTGACCACTTTCTCGGCAAATTTGTCCATTGCATTATCAAGCTCCTGTTCTGCATGAATTTTTTGCCTATTGAGGGTACATCTTTATAGATGTGGTCATGATACCCATGCCCTGGCCCAGACTCCTCCCCACATTTAAAGCTTGGCTACTAAGCACTCGTTCATTTTGTTTCAATATCGAAGGAATTTCAACTTTATGGTGAAACCTTGATTGTTTGTCCTTGTTGATTTATAGCAATAAAACTTTACTGGAACTTCAAACTTTATTGTATTACATTTTTTTTCCAAAATCTGCACTTCTAAATTCGGGGTGCGGCTTATCTATGGACGTTTATGGTAATTCCTTCCTTCCTTGTCTTTACAAGTGCAGCTGGGAAGTTGAACCAGGGACTACCAGGAACAAATTCAACAAGTGGTCAGAGCTGGTCTTGAACCCCTGATCTCGGGAACTCAAGGCAAGCACCCTGAGTGAAAAACTGTGACTGAGGTCAAAATTTTTCACTATATGGACCGACCCTGAGCCTGCAAATAACTTACTTTTTCCAAGATGGCACAGTAACGACTCCTGCAATCTGATTGGTTCTTGGCATGTTACCATGCCCATGGGCAGAGATAAAAAAATCCGGACCACGACAAGAACCAATCAAATTGTAGTAGGATTCCTTACCTTGCTCTCTTGGGAAAAATACTTGGTAATGTACTCACAATATCACTTTGTGATCAGCCCTGCCAAAAAAGTAATTGTTATTGTCTGATTTCACAGTGGATGTTTTCTTTCATTTAAATTCAGGGTGGAGTATTGAAAAAAGGAAACGTCAGATATCAACTCAGGACAAGCAAGATAAATAATCTTTGAGAATAGAGGAAGACTTTGACACTGAGGTAGACAGTTAAAAGAATCACCAAATATAACTGTATTAATCTGTGGTTAGGCCTTGGAGAGCAGTAAGCAATAGTTAAGTTCAATAAGACAGTTGATACACAGGCTGGTACAAGCTTCCACTATGCAACGTGTATTTTCATACACTGAAACTTCTAAGACACCATGAAATTTCAGTGTTGTCAAGAGAGTGACAGTATTAGGTGGAAGTCAAATTGATACTCCATGAGAGGACATCGTGAACACCAGACCCCAGTTGTTCAAAAGGCGGATACCGCTATCCACCAGGCCCGGGTTGCTCAAAGCATGGTTAGCGCTAACTAGTGTTAAATACCATGGAAACCTTCATGTATACAAGTAGGTTTTGATACCTCTTAACCAACATTTAGCGCTAATCAGACTTTGAGCAACCAGCCTCAGAGCATTATCCACCAGATAAATCGCTATCCATTGGATAGGATCATACCATGATAATTTTTATTGGTTTCGGGATGACTTATCCATTTGGATAGTGATTTATCCAACGGACAAGGGTGTCCATCAGTTGAACAAAAGGGCCAGAATGGAGACATTGCACAAAAGAACATTAAAGGAAGGCAACATAATTTATCATAACAAGGTAGTGTAAGGTGAGGGTTTATAACCTGGGTAATGTGCACAAATTAATTTATACTGTAGCCACTTATAAGATGCTTTAAGGTCGTAAATGTTAACCCAAGGATGGACCATTGCAAAGACTTAAAATGTGAAGAGTGGGGAAGAGTAGATGAGTGAAAATACAAGAACATCCAGGGCTCGAAATTAACGAAAAAATCCAGTCGCAATTTGCGACAAGATACGAAAATTTAGTCGCAATTTTAGTTGAAAAATCGCCGCACTACATCGTGTCATCAGCAATTTTGCAAAAAAATATGGGCCCGCAATACTTGTGTGTAAAGAAACCGCTGAAAATGGTGAATGATAGAAGGAATGGAGCTGTGCACGTAACATCGCAGCTAAATTACTCTACAATTACGCTACCTTCAGAGAAAATTCACAGCGAGAAACAAAATAATTTTGTCATTTATTTATTTTAGCAAACATAGCAGCAAAGTGGCAACTGCTAACCCTTTTGTTTCGAAAGAGCGAAGGTGACAACAAGTCGCAAATTTGCAACTTCTCCAGATATTTTAGTTGCAAAGGGAAAAATTTAGTTGCAAATGCGACTGTATTGCTCGCAATTTCAAGATCTCACCAAGGAATAACTAATTAAATCTATGGACCCTTAGGAGGAGAGGAAAAGTACAGCTGTAATTTGCAAATCTCTCACAGTTTAACAGACAAAATTAAGTACATTTTCAGCCTTTTTGGGACAGACAACTGCAGTGGAGACTTCATCAGACGCATCCGTTACAGCAACACCAGACCAACTGTTCCAAACCGAAACTTGATACCCTTCCCTTCAGCAACAATGCATTATATTAAAGGGACATTTGCAACAATTACACTGGTTGTACAATCATACAACATCATTTTGGCTCACAGATCCTTCTGTCCTTTGTACATATATACATTTGTAACTATTACTTGCACTTACATGTAAAATTACTTAGCTTGGACAAAGAAGAACCTATTTAAAGTGATTTAAGGAGAAATCTACAGGACGGCCAGTCCTGACACACACACACACACACACACACACCATTTTTAACGTACGTTGAACCAGTAACAGACCGTAGATTAGAAATAACAATGGCATTTCTTTGATTTAATGACTGACTGGGACACAACAAAATGCCTTGCTATAATACAAACTGCTATCAGTGACTTAAACCAACGTACTTCAATACAAACTTCAACAATTCCCAACATTTTACCTACACGCTACAAAACAAATCAAGATGAACATGCAAATAATAAAAGCACAGATAAAAAAGTAGTTCTACATTCAATCTTTTATGGCAATTTACATCACAATGATTAACTTAATTAGATACAGGACGTCCTCTGATGGTGCACTTACATGTACCACTTAGCATAGGTCACTTGGGAAATAAATGTCAACAATGTTTAGATTGTTATCTGTAATCTCCACCACCACACAAGTACTAAGGCAATTCTCTATCTCATCCAAACACTGTATTTCATTTGTCTTGGTCCACTCCGGAGCTTTTTTCAAACTCCTTAATTCAGAGAAACACTTATTATTTTTGATATTGAGAAACACTGCAACTTAGGATATATCAAACCTTAACCCATTGACTCCAGGGGGTTCCCCATTGATGAGTAAAATCGTCTGGCGTTAGACGGAGTAAAATACTAAGTATGGCCGGTTCAGGCCGACTTGGGGAGTCAAAGGTTTAATTAATCAATACAGTGTACAGTAGGTTGTAGATTCCTTTAGAAATTATTGTTTTGGGACACTAATAATCAGTTTGATTTTTTTATTATTAATATTAAACAACTTTCATTTAAGGATATGACGTGACAGTTAAAGTCGCTTTAGTTTTGCAAATTAAGTATTACTACAATTGCTTGTAATCTTGCAATCTGATTGGCTAAGTTGCCGTTGTCGATAAGAGTCTAGACAATTTAAACGAGCTATCGCTCATATGTGATGTGTGGTGTCCCCATTAAACCTCCAAAGCGGCCTAAACCGGCCAAACTTATTTTACTGTCTAACGCCAGATGATTTTACTCATCAATAGGGAACCCCTGGGAGTCAATGGGTTAAAATTAAATTACTTACTTACTTACTTACTTACTTACTTACTTATTTACTTACTTACTTACTTATTTACTTACTTACTTACTTACTTACTTACTTACTTACTTACTTACTTACTTACTTACTTACTTACTTACTTACTTACTTACTTACTTACTTACTTACTTACTTATTTACTTACTTATTTATTTACTTACTTACTTACTTACTTACTTACTTACTTACTTATTTACTTACCTACTTACTTACTTACTTACTTATTTACTTACTTACTTACTTACTTACTTAACGCTACTCTCATCAATATGTCATGTAATGTAATAGCCAATGTAATGGTCAAAATTTGTTGTGGACTCACACAGCCATGCCTGGTGAGTCCACAACATTTTGACCACTGTGATGACGAATATCGTTGTCGATAAGATTGCAGACAACGCTGAACCATATTCAATTTCTTAATTACAAATGGCTTTTGTGAGAAAAGGTGTTTTTTCAATTGTGTGCCTGTTTGAAGTCTGTGTAAATTCCCCCTTCACTTCAAAATTTTAATTTTAATAGCACTTTTTTGTTTGTTTGTTTGTTTGTTTTTTCAGAAACCAGACATTGCAGTTCATGAATCTATGGTTGACAAGTGCAGAGAACAAGTAGTAATAAATTTAAGGAGGCAATTGACGACTTATCCTGACCAGTGGAGATACCTTGTAACCATTTTGAAATTTGCTTCCAACTGCTATCAAGCCTACATGCACACATAAATTGACCAGGGCACCTACTTCCTACACTAGCTCACGTGTATGTACAGTACTCTTGTGCAACTCTGTCTTAGCGTTTGTGTGTGCTCTTAAGGACAGTGCCTACTAATTCAAAGGTATTTTTGCCCGCTTTACTGAATATGCATGAAATATGCAGATCTTAACAAGTGCAAATATGCAGATCTTAACAAGTGTTATTGAAATCCAAAAAGAAAACTGGGAGTAACCGCACATTTTTCGAGGATAATTAATCAGCAATATTTGTAAAAAGCTTTAAAATACAAAGCAATGTATGGGATTCTTTGCCAAATTGAAGCTTAATTATCTCTGAAAAATGCATGGTTACCCCCAATTTTCTTTTTGGATACCAAGAGCACTTGCTAAGTTCTGCTTTCTCCGCATAGTTTTAAACCGCACAAAAATATCCCTTTATTAATAAGCACCGCCGATAGGAAATCCGAGTATCTCGAGATGCTCAGAATGTATGCTCAATAACAATAGTACATGTAGGTACCATCGTTAAGTTTTTGTCCTGTGTGCATTTGTATGTGCCTTTAATGTTTCCATTTACTCTTGTGTTTCAGTAATTAATGACTGGCCTGTTCTGTGCCTGTGCCTTTTGTTTTAGTGTTTGTATGTACACTTCCTTCTCTGTATCTTTGTGCTCACAAATACCCTTGTTTACCTCTGTCTCGTTTGCCTATAGTCTTGTACATGTCTCAGTGTTTGCATGTCCTCTTGTATGCCTGTGTCTTGGTGTTCGCATCTGCTCCTGTGTATCTACAGTATGTCTCGATTTTTGCATCTACTCTTGTGTGCCTCTGTCTCAGTGTTCACATCTATTCTTGTGTGCCTCTCATGTGTCTGGTGGGGGGGGGAGGGGGGGTACTGCCATATATGGATATATGGGCTACATAGGGATGTGCCCGCTGTGGAGGATATGGTTTTCAAGCAGTTTACTTTAAGATAGGATATATAAACCAGAGCGTTTGGGTCTAGAAATAGGATTTCATTTTTCAACTGACCAGTTGGTTGACAATTTTATGTAGACTAAAGAAACTAGGAATTGCCACTCAAAAATATAAAAAAATTAAATTGGCAAGTTTAAATTTACACAACTCAACCTCAATAGTGTAGATAGATGTCTATCATTTTAACACTACTGGATATTATTAACTGTCAAAAATCGGGATTCAGACGGAAATCAGTGGTTTTAATGCTGGTTAAAATTAAACAATTTATTGCTCTTGATAATGCGTACATGCATGCTTGCCATTGCTCAGCATGTAACCTGCGACGCGACAAACAGGGAGTTTACCCTAGTATAGGGTAGCAAAATTCAGCTGAACTAGCTCTGGTATAGGCTGAAGGTTCCAGGGTCCTAGTGGCACATCCCCACCCAGAAATCCTAAAGTGCCCCCCCCCCCCTACCCTGGGGTGTCAGTGTTTGCATCTACTTCTGCATCTTCTGTGTTTGTTCTTATCCCTCTGCACCTTTGCTTTGCCTAAAAAGTCTCAGCAGATGCCCAAGTGGCGTGGAATAATTCACAAAAAATGTGTGTGTTCTGCTGAGAAATTGCTTTGCTATCCAGCTGTATTTGAATTACCGGTAACCATCTGTTCAGCAAATGAACAGTGATTGCTAAAAATTGTTATGGCAGCTAAGAAAAGAAAGCTGTATTGACTGCTTTTACTTCCATGATTTGGGCTCAACCCTTTTGAAAACAAACATCTTATGATCTAGTTGTGAGGTCATTTCTTTTATGTTTCTCCTTTCCGTCTCTTCTTGTAGTTGTCTTTATGTTATGCTCTGTAACTTTGGTCCACAAGAAGCACTCATTACTGCAAAGTAATGCGTTACCTTAGCAACAAAAATCCATGCTGAAACACCCTATATTTTGTCTTTAAACGTGTATATCTCAAAAATACATTCAGTGACCCCTATTTTTTATTGCTGGAAAGTGATTATTAGGCTAAGGTAAACTCGCTCCCAAGTTTTAAAAAAAAATTATCTGCAGCGGATTTAGAGCCACCTTAAAATTTTTCAATTGTTGAGGTGGCTATGAATACGCCCCAGAGAAGTTTTTTTACACTAGTTGTAATATGAAAGTAAAGTTTAAGAAACACATTTTCCAGTCGAAGTGAAATTAAGTTATTCATAGGTCCGCAATTCGTGTGTGTATTGTAAAGAGGCAAGTTGGTATGAAAAAAATTAAGGCTGATTTGATGTTAAAATTATTTTGTTATTGTGAATTGTTATTAAACAGTTTTTAAACAGCTTAGTATCGTTTCGTATTGGGATTGGGTGCTGAAAGAAGACACCACGTTCTTCGAATTCGACGAAGCTTAGAGGACACCTCCGCCAAATAAGCGCCGGGCCAGCGGAAGGAAAATATTTGCTCTGTCGTTCCAAAGGCTTTTCGCCGCAAAAGGAAGAGGGGTTTTTTGGTGGAGAAAAGCCCTGGGAACGAGGATGGCAAAGCTTCCTTTCGCTCATTCGGTAGATTATTGAGGGTACGGATATGTTAACAAAGAAGTTCAATCTTACGAGGGAAGTTGAAATCTTTTTTTTGCGATTGCTGCCAACGTTTCTGATTCAGTTCCGGGGAGAAGCCTTTAACGAAAAGAATACTTGTGTCTATGAGTATGCGCAAGGAATCGTTCTCTGAAACCCTTTTTAAAAAGTTTACCCAAAAGCATGCTTTCCTTGGAGCACGCGATGACAGTATTTGAACCAGCGCGCTGACAAAATAGCGGCTGTGCTTTGTCATTGGAGTAGTTTTGGTGTCTGTTTATAAAGAAAACAAACTCGGAACCATCATCCCGTGCATCCTTGTCTCCCATCTATGCATTTTTTGCATAGCTTAGCCTCCTAACGAATCTTTATCGGTTGTATACTTGTGCCCATTTAACTTTTATTTAGGATTTCCACCTTCAGTATTTTGTATTATTCACTCTTTCCTTCATGGAGAAGATGCTTTTAATAGTACCTCGCCAACTCTGTTTGAGTCAGTGTAAAGCTTGTATTCATAGACCACTACAACCGTTGGTCCCTTAAACCAAAACTTTGCCAACTAAAACAGACGACCATTTGGCTTAAGGATGTAATAATTATTACATGTATGTGTTATACTATATGAAACCATAGTTAATCTAGGGACTGGTTATGAAACCCTGGGAATTTCAAAAGCAGGAACAATATAGTCGCAATTAAATGTTGAACCGACCGTGACCCTGCATAATCTTTTGTTTTTGGTTCGCAAGTTAATTTCGAATAAATTAGTCGAAACTTTTGATTGGTTATCCTGCCGAAAAGAGCGTGTTTTTGTCGGGTTTTGTGCAGGGTCAAGGCCAAAAAAGCGAACAAAAACATGAAACAAAGAAACTTGTCGAGTTTCATAACCAGCCTACATCTATTAACTATGATGAAACGTTCACCATTTATGGCTTAACAAGATGCACTCATTATTTTGACGTAATTAATCATTATAGTGACAAAAAAGCTATCTAATAACACGCTATTTTCCGCATACTATGGCTTGGAAATTCTACTCAAGACAAAGGTTTTGAGACGATTAATAAAATTGAAAAAAGAATTCAGTGACTGAATTTGGCTCCAAAAACATGAAGCCACTGATAGCCGGCCTCAAACGGTCTATAGATTCTTGTTAATAAGTACAATATATTTTGTTTGTAACCAACCCCTTCAGACAACGTTTATAGCAGCCGCATAGGTACAAAATGTGCTTGACAAAAGAAGTTAATGAGAGATTTATTGTTTGCAGCATCCGAGAGGGCGTACATGACATAACGCGTAAACCACATATTGTTGTTTGTCGGTTATTTTGTAAAGCTTTAAATTGTCCGTGAGTTTCGCAGGTTGTTACGAAGAGGATTCTGTGTCCAACAGAAATAAACTTGTCCCGTGCTTTTGTCGTGTCCCATATCCACCGTCTTCTGAGGTCAACATTTTCTCGTCTGAAATTTAGGGCTCAGCTTTTGACCACGTGACTGATAAAATACATTCTCATTGGCCACGTACCAAAAACCGACAACAGGCGCAACGTAGTCAACCCGACTTTTCATTGCTCCTTGAATTAAATAAATGACAAAGAAAAAATGCTTCTGCCATCTTTTCTTATTATTTCATGTTTTCATTATGTTTCAAAACTAGAAAGAATGTCAGTTGTAAGGTCTTGTTTTGTATTTTAAAAACAAAATAAACAATTCATATTTAAATGTCACCGTTTTTCACGAAATCCTCACGGATTTGTACCAAGATGCTCAACGCGCACCTGAAGCGTGCAGCACGTGTTTTCAAAGCGTTTTTTCGGCGGTGTTGTCGTAACACATTATTACAAAAAAATCTGCACATGATGATTCTTTCCCATTAATCTTGCACGAAAAATGATAGAATAATTTGGTCGACGCCCTATTGCAATTTTCATTAAGATGAGTAGATTTGCATAGGACACCAAATTAACAACAATGGCTCTGATTTTTCCAGGGAAAGCACGTCGGTGACGTTTTTTCTCGAGTAGATGTTGCAAACATGAAGTTGCACGTGGCACACTTTGTTGTCACTTCGATTAGGCATTGGAATTTACGCGTACCAGCCAATCAGCGAGCTTCGTGAACGAAATAAATTGAGGCCCAATTTGGACACTCATCGTCTCAGCTTTTTGCCTTTGCCGAAGATGTTTATCGGAAGAAGTGATCTTGAAGAATATGACGCTGAGTTCCAGACACAAGGACGACTTCGGAGAAGACAAAATTCAAAGACGGAGCACAGTAAAGGTGAAGTATGGGCGTTTAAAAACAAGCGCGCGGTGCACAAACTTATCACACTTAAGTGAGAAGCTTTTTGTCTTGTGGTGCATTTCTCTTGAGAATTAGCTCGCGTTAAGTGAATTCTGCCGTGGAAGGGTTGAGTTTTTTCATTTATGCCCTATATTATATGCCTTCACAGCACTTCGTTGTCTAAAATGTCTTCCAAAAAAATCTCCGTCGAATCTTGGCAACTAAAGGACTTGTTAGAAAGTTCCAAAATACTACTTTTCACATTTCTACACAGGTGTTTGCAGAGAATTGAGCGAATTTCATCGATAACAGACGCAGCTTACAAACACTGTTGCATATTGTCGTTGCGCTTTGCGAACAAGGAAAAACTTTCTCTCCACATGACTTCAGTGAGCGTGCAACTAACGATTTGGATCTTGCAATTTTTCTTTTTAAATCAGCTGCGTTTCACCTCCTTTCATAAATGTAGGACGCGATGCAAATTTAACTTTTAATGTTATTACCTTCTTTGTACTAATTTTAAAAGTGTACAAGCTTATCACGTTTTCGTTGCTACAATTGATGTCCTTTTGATATTCACTATCACCAACAGCCAGACTTACAAACCACATACCCGCTCCGAGGCCGAACAAACCAAATCCTAGGCTAACGTTCGGCAACTCCATTGGTGTGCTCTATTAAGATATAATCTTTTGTTACCCACTCCTTTCAATTGCGTCAAATGCAGAAATATTTACACTTTTTGAGGTGTGACGTCAAAACATGTAGTCAAAATCCATCTTCAAAAAACGTTAGGAAACTCCTTTCTTTTGCGATGTCTTGGTCATGTATTCATCATTAAGCAAATAAGGTATACTGACACGTGACAATATAATATCCACGCCCCTGAATCACCTAAACATGCCACCTTGCCCTCCCCTCCCTGGTTTCCTCTAATCTTATTTCCATTTTAACTGCATAGCCCTTTTCCTCAATCTCTATTTTCCCTCGATCTCTTCAACGAGTACCCATATTAAACCTCAAAATCATGATGATAAAGTTTTAAAATGATCCCATTTTAAACTGTGACCAGTTGATGTAACATGCTCCGTAAGAGCCGACGTATGATGACCACTAATTAATGCTTTAAAAGTGCCCAGTTTTTCTGTCATGCAATCGTCTTTTTTTTTTTTTTTTTTCGATATAAAAATCATGCAGTCCCAACAGGCAGCTTTATATATAATTTTAGCCATTAATAATGATCATCATACGTCGGCTCATGCGGACCATGTTATACCTCAACTGATCACAGTTTAAGATGGGATCATGATGATAACCTTGGAAATTTACTCCCACTAATATTGTCCTTAAAATAAAGACTTCATGAGGTCATGTAATTCTCTTGCAATTCCTTTCTTGCACTCAAGCCCCTGTCATCATAAATCCATTGTTTTCATGAGGTCATTGTGTAATCCCTCCCCCTCCCCCATAGTTGAATTTAGATTGCATGTCCATAAGGCACTCGCAAAAAGGTTGGGTTTTATATAAATTTGAATTGGCAAGAATTGTGTTGATGTACCCTATCTCGGACCTTTCTATGACTTAAGCATCATGAGCGGACTTGGTTGAAAGGAAAAAACTTTCATTCAATTCCAGTATCCATTAACTAGACTTTCCAAGCCGCTCCCGCTCCCTGACTGTAGAAACAGCAAATTGGTACTAAAGGGCCTTAAGTACTGGGAAATATGTTCTCGATAAGATAACCATCGCTTGAACTTACAAAAAGAAACGAATACCTAAAAAGTTAAATTCGTTAGGTGTTGTATGTAATCCATTTGGAACAAATTTGATCTTGCAGAACACAATCAGGACCCTAGATATTTCTACTATTCTTTCCACCAGCGGTATCCATCCATCTTACAAGCATTATAAATAATGAACAATACAGTGTACCTGACAATATCTGACGTAATAGGTAACTATTTTTTTTTTTTACCAATATTCCTTTCTTATAACAAGTCTGAAGACCGAGTCAATCTTCAGAGAACGCAGATAAAAAAAAAATAATTACGGAGAGAAGAGGTTAATTCCGACAATTATTGCGCGACGCGTTCGATCAAAAAAAAAAAAGTGTTTGCTTCTGCAAATTTGATTATGCAACTAAAAAACAGTACAGACATAAAATATTGATATTCTTTTTGTGCATTTTCTGTTAAATAACTCGTAGAGTTGAATAACATAAGTACTCGTCCATTTTTAATACTACCGGTCATGTCTATTTTCAACTTTTAGCCGTTTTCACTTATCTATAAAACAATGTATGGGCAACTGTAATTGCAATGGAAACCGTAAGTACTCTTTTTGGTCTACACTTGTCTTAATTAATACCCTATATAATTCCCCCTAAAATATATATATATATATATATATATTAATATATATATATTAATTAATTAATTAATAAAAAATCCCTTACTTTTTACCCGTAGCTTCTCTTTATCAGTAATAGCTAGGGGCACATTGCAAGAAAGTCACTCCGCTACTGGACACTGCCAACATCGCCGAACTGTGAGTACTTCCGTAACACTATTCATCCACAAAATATTAAATCTATCATATTATTCAGGTACGTCAAGTTCCCAAAAGACATTCGACGCCCTTCTCCAGCTATCATGTCAACTAGTACTGAACAAAGACAACAGGTACAGTCATTTTCCACTTAGTACATTCCGTTTTATTTTTCAAATCAACCTTGCAGTTAATAAAGAACCCCTACCATGAAAGTGATGCCCTTTTATTCGCAACTAATCCCACGCCATGACATGACATGATACCCGCATTTTCCTATGCTTTCAAAAACTGCTCAATTCCTTCACCTGTAAAGCTACAGGTGCACCAACCCCTCAAACACAGAACACCCAAATCAGAGCCCCTTGAATTTCCTCCGGGACATGAAATTACATAATAGCACAACAAACCGCCCTTTTTTCGATATTTCAATTCACAATTTCAAAAATATTTCTTTTTTTTTTTTTTTCCTCTATTCCGCACGCCATCCACCAATCATAAATTTTAAAAGCCACAAAAATATAAAAAATAAACCATAACTAATTATTGAAACATTAAAATAACTTCTTAAATCCTTCTATATCTTTTCTCTTGTCTGTCTTTCGTTTTCAACTTCTTTTCACAATATCTCTCCCCTACATTCCGTTCTTTGCCAATTCCTTAAACTACTGGCGACAATAACTTAACTTGAATCAGGATTCGAGGCTCAACTCGATTGATAAGGGAGAAACCACCTCGCCCAACCCAGATCTAACTCATATACTATTGCACGCTACATCACCAAAGACTTGTGACACAATGCCCAAAATTCCAAGTAACTAATAGATCTTTCTGTTATGGCTATAGGTATCATTACAGATACCCAGAAATTTGTAACAAGGAACTCTTGCAACAAAACTTCCAGTTAGAAGCTCTCCAAAGCGTAAGTATATCATTGATAGCTTTTACGTACGTAAAACGATCATAGTTCTTCATCATGTTTTATAATGTCATCCCTACCTATTTTCATCTTTAATTTAGCCGTGGTCACTCTGAAGCCAGTCTACAGACATCAGACACCAATAATGGCGGTACAAACCGTAAGTACATTTTTCATTTTCGCCAGCCTTAATTAATGCCCACAATAATATTCATACTGAACTTACGACTTCTTCCCGGAAGTTTTTGCAGTAAAATCTTACACCGTTGTTAACGACTACCAACATCAAATTGTAAGTACACTTCTTCTTTGACACTTCATTCGGACAATATATTAAATATTTGTCTCCCGTTATTCGCTCCATTTTCAGATACGTCTTGTTCGCAGCAGACAGTGAATGTTGTTCTTCCCTTTGTCACACCCACGAGCAGCGTCCGCACAGTGAGTACCTCCTTTTAAAATAGTCTTCTTTTGCAACTAATCAAGCCTTCATGCAATTTCAAAGAATACTCTCCCTTTCATCTAAAGCAATGCAATACCACCCGCTGATGAAAAGCCCCTTCGCAACACTGTTCAGGGAACCCTTTAAAACAACAACAGAGAACGTCGATAAGACTAGCCCAAATTGATATTCATAACTACGATGTTCAAACGATAACTGAACTAAATTTTCTAAATAATACCAGTCTTGTCTTTGTCTTTTCCGCTTATTATCCATTCCATTATAATATTTAAAAAGAAGAAAAAATAATTATAATAAATTAATTAAAAATAGATAATAAACCATAAAACTGATTCCTTTTTAAAAAAAGGACTATTATACTTTGACCCTCTTCCTCCTTCCCCCCCCCCCCCCCCCCCCCAATCCCAGCCCTAATCAATGACCAACTGATTTCTTGAAAGGATTACATCTCAATTTCCTCCTCAAAACCTTTCTCTTCGCTTTAAAGAAAGGTCCGGAACAAGGCTTGTTACACCCTTGATCTGCATCACTGCCTTACTGACACCAATCACAAAAATCCAAAATCGCTAATAGGCTTTATTTTACAACTATATTAGCATAACAGTTGGTCATGCGGTTCGCAACACCAAGCCTTCCAACTAAACTGACGAAGCTTGCAGTTAAAAGATCTCCAAACCGTAAGTATATCATTAATAGCTTTTATATATTTAAAATCACTCCTAAGAGTAAGATAACAAATAGTACTTATCACCTTTTTTATAATTATCCTTCTTTTTCTTTTTCTTTTTCTTTCGAACCTTTAAGCCGTATTCACTCGAAAGTCGTTGTACACACATCTTAAACGCAAGTGATTGCCATGGAAACCGTAAGTACCTGTATTGGATCTTCACTACCCTTTTTCCACCCCCTGTGATGTTTATGCTCGACTTCCTTGTTTTATTTTTTTCCAAATTCAAATTTCTCACCGTTAACGGAAACTGTTAAAACTGCCCTAATTGTCAACAATATTTAAACGTATCCACTTATTCCATCCATTTTCCAGGTCAGTCTTGTCCGTAAAAGACGATAAATTTGCTTCTCCAGTTTCCACACTCCTTACATCGTCCACAGTGAGTACTTCTTTTCATACCCTTCACAATTCCTTAGAAAAATGCCGCGTTACCTTTGCAACTAATCAAATGTTCGTGTACTTATTTCCTTATAGTCTACAACTACATATTACCAGCCGCTGACAACACCGCGATCAATGCCTCTAAAAACTCCTAAGGAAACCTTAGACGACGTCGTCAATTCAAGAATCAGGTATTTAGGTGATCAACGGATCAACCTTAAGTATTATGACTATATTAAAATAATCCCAACCTCATTCTCCAAATTTACTTTAACTACTTTGGTAATATCTTTTTTTTTATATATCTAAACTAGGTCTCATAAGCACAAGAAGTTTACAGCAAGCCTTTCATTGCAAGACATTTGCTATGACCCATATTTATTTGTACTTTACTCGCATTCACTCAGGACTGTACAGGTGAAGCAGATCACGGCCGATGCAGGAAATGAGCAGAACTTCAACACCACGAAATGATTACCCCAAACAGTAAGTTTATACCTTTCCAACTAAAATGACGTTAAATTCTTTGCCTTCACTGATGTCTTGAATTCCATTGACTTAACCTACTCTCCCAGCTTGAAGCAGCTCTTAATGGAAATATATATATATATACACGGAGGATCAGACCCAACCGTAAGTGCCTTTATTTTAAAATTTCCTTGTTTGTTGCTTTTCGATTTGTTCCTAGAATGGAATTTGTTCTACTTTCTCCTATAGGCGACCCAGCTTGCAACAAAATAGGCAGAAACTAATCGTCACTTGAAACGCACATTTCAAAAACCCTTATATTACAACGTAAGCACACAATCTTTTTTTTCTTTTTTCATAAAATAAAATATTCACTTCACAATGCAAATGCAATTATTACTTTTGGCTTTTTAACATCATTGAACCCTTTTTTTGAGCAGATCTTTTGACAGTGGTGGTAGCAATTCTAATTTGCAGCTGGAAGTCATCTAGAAGTTGCACAACGCAATTTCAAATCGTAAGTACAATTGCCAGTTTTTCATTGCTTGAAACATTTACTTATCAGAGACGGTATAATCTCCAGCCCACATTAATAGGCCCCCAACTATTGCGATCCCAGTTACCTTTCAAAGTTAGCAACATTTAATACTTATCGTAATTAAAAGTATTAATTATTAGCCACCCAAAGTTAAATTTCTTTCAGACCACATTTCCTTTTTTTTCTCTTTTTTTCCAGTTTCAAACATGCAAGCAAATAACTGAACAACCCTTGAGAGATTTGAGGCCTTTCAAACCAGTTAATAACATTCGTACTGTAAGTACATCGCACTATCAATGTTTTTCTTTAATGCCGATGTTAAGAGTAAACCATGTAAACCTAAACATAATTAATTGTGGAAAAAAAAACCTAATCCCTGTTAAAAATTAAATGAAACCTGAAAAATACATTGGTAACAAGAAAATTTCATTGAAACTTAAAACGCATTAAAATTAAACCACTATCAGCAAAATTCAAACGCTCTCCACAGATGTCCTTAACCTTGGCCCACCATTATTCCTCTCCCCCACCCTACCCCAACAACGACATCGGCTACACAAAGCTTTCCAATTTTCATGCAAATAAATTTTTCGGTCAAAAATGAGACTTTTTTCACTGCGCACCCCGTCAACTTCCTTTCACCTTTTTTTTTTTTTTTTTTTTTTTTTTGCGAGCAATCGCTCCTCTAGGAAATTTTTCATAAATATGAGGGTGTGTGACTAATTTGCATGATAATTTGAAAACCATCATGGCATCATAAGGACATGTAATTTTAAAGGGGGCTCTCTCCTCTCCTCCTTCATAATTCACCCTCTCCCCCACCCTACCCCGGTTTTTACGTACATGAGGTCATTACAATTTTCAAACTCCCTTGATCCCGTTTGATAACGTTTCCCTCCATTGTAGCTCCCTGCACACGTTTCAGTCATGATGTAAGTTGTGCTTTAAAAACGTGACGAAATCTAATAGTAGCACTAAAACACACCCAATAAAAATATCGAAATAATAACAAAAGGGAAATATACTTTTGTCTCATTTGAAAATCTTTCAAAATTTTTTTAAACACATCCCCTTATTCTAGTGGTATTTAAATTGTTGAGCATGAAAATAACTCTCCGAAAATAAAACGCCGAAAATAAAAAAATATCTTGGAAATTAATAGCAAGCTTAATAGAGGAAGAATTAGTTTAAAGGCTCCTATAATATCCCTTTATAGTTAATTTGTTTCAAGACATTCCCTACTCTCTTAGATTGACAATCAACTAAATTCACAAATTAATGGTCTCTTTTAACCGATGAAACCATGCTTTTATTTTCAGCGAACAAATTGTTGCCTTCATTACAAGGGTGACAGCCTGCTGGAAGCACAGCTCGCAAAGTAGGTGAATTTGAGGTACCTTATTAATTTTGTGACTCTATCAAGAAAAGGATAATTTAGTAATCGTCAAACATGTAATTTTTCCCTTACTACGCTAAAGCAAATTTGAGACACATGGAACCAAGAAAAGGATAATTAATTCGAACGCCCATTGAGGCACCTTCACAACGTAAGTGCGGTTTTTGACTGTCTTGATAAATAAGAATAAGGTATTTATTTTTCGAAGCAAAACAAACCCAACCATTTCACCAAATCTTTTAGGTATTACCGGTGACTCTAATTGACAGCAGCCGGACAGTTACCGAGAAGCCCAAAGTTCCAATTCCAAATGACAATTCTGGAACCGTAAATACAACTGCATCTTCCTTTTTTTCTCCTTAGGTAATTCGCAAATGGCGATCACCACTGGACCAAGCTAATGTAATCCGAGTTGTCAGCATCACTCCAAAGGTAAATGCCGCGAGTTAACTAAATTATTCGAATTTGGTGATGCCCTCAATGCCATTATCTAAGTTATTCCAGTTTGAAGCAGGCGTTAATGGTGATATATACACGGAGGATCACATCCAACTGTAAGTGCCTTTTTAAATTACCCAGTTTATTACTTTTCGACTTGTTCCTTAATTTAATGGAATTTTTATTTTTATTTTATCTTGTAGGGGACTCAGGTTGGTTTGCAACATAGCAGCTAGAAAGTCATCAATTCAAAAACCCTTACAACGTAAGCACAATCTCTTTTACTTTTTTCATACAATAAAGTATTCACTTCGCAAGGCAAATGTGATTATCAATTGACTTTTTAACACAATTTTAAACTCATTTTTGAGCAGATCTGTGGACAGTGGAGGTAACAATTCCTAATTTGGAGCTGGCACTCATCTAGAAGTACGACAACGCAATTTCAAATTGTAAGTACAATTGCTAGTTTTCATCACCAACTATTTGTGATGTTTACAAATTTTAACTGTTTTTTATTTGTTATATACTATTTAAAAGTACTAATTATTAGCCGCCAAATTTAAATTTCTTTTAAGCACATTTCCATTTTTTTTTTTTTTCAGCTGCAAGCAAACAACAAACGATGAGAAATTAAGGCATTTCACTGTCCAGTTAATAGCATTCGTACTGTAAGTAAATGAAGGGGTAGTTTCTAAAGAAACTGTGGTGCTGCGTCGGTGGGGAAGTAGTATACAAAAATTTGGTTTTATCAACGGAGTTGATAATGTAAATTGGCCACCGTACAGAGATTCTAAAAGCTGACGTTTCGAGCGTTAGCCCTTCGTCAGAGCTGTAAGTACATCGCACTATCAATGTTTTGGTCCTCCTTGTTTTTTCCCAGACGACACCCGCTAATACTGCTCTGACACTATTCATCCACACAATATTAAATCTATCCTATTATTCAGTTCATTCAGGTACGTCTAGTTCTCAAAAGACATTCGATGCTCTCCTCCAGCTATCATGGCAACTGAAAACAATCACACAACAGGTACAGCCATTTTCCAATAACGACATTCCGTTCTATTTTCAAATCAAGTATACCAATTAATAAAGAACCCCTACGATGAAAATGATGCCCTTTCATTGGCAACTGGTCCCACACCATGACATGACTTACCCGCATTTTCCTATCCTTTCAAAAACTGCTCGTTTTCTTCACCTGTAGCTCTACAGGTGCACCAACCCCTCAAAGACAGAACACCCAAATCAGAGCCCTTTTGATATTTCCTCCAGGACATGAAATTACATAATACCACAACAAACCGCCCTTTTAACATTTCACTTGATAATTTCAACTTTACAAAAAATTTGAATAAATAATTTCTCCTTTTTTCCCTCTGTTCCGCACGCCATCCACTAATCATAAATTTTAAAAGCCAAAAAAGATAAAAAAATAAACCATAAAACTAACTTTTGAAACATTAAAATAGCTTCATTAAATCCTTCTATATCTTTTCTCTTGTCTGTCTTTCATTTTCAACTTCTTTTCACTGTATCTCTCCCCTACATTCCGTTCTTTGCCAATTCCTTAAACTACTGGCGACAATAACTTGAATCAGGATTCGACGCTCAACTCGATACATACAGGGAGAAACCACCTCGCACAACCCAGACCTAGCCTATGTAGTATTGCACGCTACATCACCTAAGACTTGTGACACAACGCCCAAAATTCCAAGTAACTAATAGATCTTTTTGTTATGACTATATGTATAATAATTTCAGGTACCAAGAAATTTGCAACAAGGAACCCTTGCAACAAAACTTGCAGTTAGAAGACCTCCAAAGCGTAAGTGTATCATTGATAGCTTTTACGTACGTAAAACGATGATAGTACTTTATCATGTTTTATAATATCAGCAGCCCTCTTTATTTTCATCTTTAATTTAGCCATGGTCACTCTGAAACCAGTCTACAGACATCAGACACCAATAATGGCTGTACAAACCATAAGTACATTTTTCATTTTCACCAACCTTAATTTATGCCCACAATAATATTCATATTGAACTTACGACTTCTTCTCAGAAATTTTTGCAGTAAATTTTACACCGTTGTTGACGACTACCAACATCAAATTGTAAGTACACTTCTTCTTTGACACTTCATTCGGACAATATCTTAAATGTGTCCCGTTATTCGCTCCATTTTCAGATACGTCTTGTTCGCAGCAGACAGTGAATGTGGTTCTTCACTTGACATACCCACGAGCAGCGTCCGCACCGTGAGTACCTCTTTAAAATAGTCTTCTCTTGCAACCATTTTTGATTTCGACCACATCATTAGTACAGTTCTTGCAATTAAGCAATCCCTCAAATCATGCACTACTTTTGCAACTAATCAAGCGTTCATGCAATTTGAAAGAATACTCCTCCCCTTCATGTGAAGCAATGCAATACCACCCGCTGATCAAAATCCCCTTTAAAACAACAACAGAGAACCTCGGTAAGACTAGCGCAAATTAATATTAATTACTACGATGTTTAAACGATAACTGAACTCAATTTTCTAAAAAATACCAGTCTCTTCTTTCTCTTTTCCGCACATTATCCACTGCATTATAATATTTAAAAAGAAAAAATATATTTATAATAAATGAACTCAAAATAAATAATAAACCATAAAACTGATTTTAAAAAAAGGACTATTATACTTTGACACTCTCTAGAAAGGATTACGTCCCAATTTCCTCCCCAAAACCTTTCCCTTCGCTTTAAAGAAAGGTCCCGGGAACAAGGCTTGTTACACCCTTGATCTGCATCACTGCCTTACTGACACCAATCACAAAAATCCAAAATCGCTAATAGGCTTTATTTTACAACTATATTAGCATAACAGTTGGTCATGCGGTTCGCAACACCAAGCCTTCCAACTAAACTGACGAAGCTTGCAGTTAAAAGATCTCCAAACCGTAAGTATATCATTAATAGCTTTTATATATTTAAAATCACTCCTAGAGTAAGATAACAAATAGTACTTATCACCTTTTTAAATTATCCTCCTTTTTTTTTTTCTTTCAACCCTTAAGCCGTATTCACTCGAAGGTCAGTGTACACACACCTTAAATGCAAGTGATTGCCATGGAAACCGTAAGTACCTTATTGGATCTTCACTACCCTTTTTCCACGCCCTGTGATGTTTATGCTGAAGTTCCTTGTTTTTATTTTTTTCCAAATTCAAATTCCTCACCGTTAACGGAAACTGTTAAAACGGGCCTAATTGTCAACAATGTTAAATGTATCCACTTATTCCATCCATTTTCCAGGTGAGTGTTGTCCGCAAAAGACAATAAATTTGCTTCTCCAGTTTCCCACACCCCTTACATTGTTCACAGTGAATACTTCTTTTCATACCCTTCACAATTCCTTAGAAAAATGCCGCGTTACCTTAGCAACTAATCAAGTGTTCGTGTACTTATTTCCTTAGTCTACAACTACATATTACCAGCCGCTGACAACACCGCAATTAATTCCTCTAAAAACTCCTCAGGAAACCTTATAGACGACCACTTCCTCACACATCACATCAATTCAAGAATCAGGTATTTGGGTGATCAATGGGTCAACCTTAAGTATTATGGCTTTATGAAAATAATCCCAACCTCTTCTCCAAATTTACTTTAACTACTTTGGTAATATCTTTTTATATCTAAACTAGGTCTCATTACCGCAACGTTCACAGCAAGCATTTGATTGCCCTCTTCATTGAAAGACATTAGGCAGTGAGGCAGTGTGGCCCAGTGGTTAGGGCGCTTGCCTTGAGATCCGGAGATCCCGGGTTCAAGACCCGCTCTGACCACTCGTTGAATTTGTTCCTGGTAGTCCCTGGTTCAACTTCCAAGCTGCACTTGTAAATAGCCAACTGGTTTGCCTCCGACCAGTTGGGATTCTTAACAGTTGTAGTTGTTGTGTTCTGTTGTTTCGTTGATTTGTGTTTCATTGGCCCTGAAAAGCCCCTATGGGGAGCGGTCAATTAAGTATGTATGTATGTATGTATGTACATTAGCTAGGACCCATATTTATTTGTATTTTACTCACGTTCACCTAGGACTGTACAAGTGAAGCAGATCACGGCCGATGCAGGAAATGAGCAGAACTTTCAAGATCACGTAATGATTACGCCAAACAGTAAGTTATAGCTTTAAGTAAAATCATGTTAAATTCTTTGCCATCAGTGATGTCGTCAATTCCGGTCCATTGACTAACCTACTCTCCCAGTTTGAAGCAGCTGTTAATGGCAATATATATACACGGAGGATCAGACCCAACCGTAAGTGCCTTTATTTTAAAATTGCCTTATTTGGTTGCTTTTCGATTTGTTCCTAGAATGGACTTTTGTTTTTACTTTCTCCTATAGGCCATCCAACTTGCAACATAATAGGCAGAAACTAATCGTCACTTGAAACGCACATTTCAAAAACCCTTATATTACAACGTAAGCACAATCTTTTTTTCTTTTTTCATAAAATAAAATATTCACTTCACAATGCAAATGCAATTATCACTTTTGGCTTTTTAACACCATTGAACCCTTTTTTTGAGCAGTTCTTTTGACAGTGGTGGTAGCAATTCCAATTTGCAGCTAGAAGTCATCTAAAAGTCCCACAACGCAATTTGAAATCGTAAGTACAATGGCCAGTTTTTCATTGCTTGAAACATTTACCTATCAGATCGACACGGTAAAATCTCCAGCCCACATTAATGGGCCCCCAATTATTGTGATCCCAGTTGCCTTTTCAAACTTAGCAACATTTAATACTTATCGTAATTAAAAGTATTAATTAGTAGCTACCCAAAGTTAAATTTCTTTTAGACCACATTTCCTTTTTTCTTTTTTTTTTTTCTTTTTTTTTTTCTTTTTTTTTTTTATAGCTTCAAACATCCAAGCAGATAACTGAACAACCCTTGAGAAATTTGAAGCCTTTCAAGCCAGTTAATAACATTCGTATTGTAAGTACATCACACTATCAATGTTTTGGTCCTTTCAGTTTCCTACATTCTCCCGACATCATATTTACCTTTTGCCTTTGTTTTTAATACTAACCCTAAAAATACTTCTTCGCCAACATCCACATGACTTTTCTATAACGTCATAAAATTCTAAACAGCAGCGCCAAGCCAAACTTGTCCTTCCTATTTCAGCTTTTTTTTTTTTTAATAATCAATGTAACAATTTTGTATTAATGCCGGTGTTAAAGTAAACCATGTAAACCTGTTCATAATTAATTGTAAAAAAAAATACAACCTAATCCCTGTTAAAAATTAAATGAAACCTGAAAATACATTGGTAACAGGAAAATTTCATTGCAACTTAAAACAAATTAAAATTAAACTTTAAAACCACTATCAATAAAATTCAAACGCTCTCCACAGATGTCCTTAACCTCAGCTTACCATTCTTCCACCTCTCCCTGCTCAGTTCCCTATCCCACTCCCCCACCGTACCCCAACAACGACATCGGGTACACAAAGCTTTCCAATTATCATGCAAATAAATTTTTCGGCCAAAACCGCGACTTTTATCACTGCGCACCACGTCAACTTTCTTTCACATTTTTTTTGCGAGCAATCGCTGCTCGAGGAAATATTTCTCACAAATCTGAGGGTTACTTATGCAAAGAGGCGGCTAGCCAATTTTAGCATCCTTTTTCGAATATTGGCCTCTTTTACTATACCATGCGTGACTAATTTGCATGATAATTTGAAAACCATCATGGCATCATAAGGACATGTAATTTTAAGGGGGCCCTCTCCTCTCCTCCTTCATAATTCACCATCTCCCCCTCTCTACCCCGGTTTTTACGTACATGAGGTCATTACAATTTTCAAACTCCCTTGATCCCGTTTGATAACGTTTCCCTCCATTCTAGCTCCCTGCACACGTTTCAGTCATGATGTAAGTTGTGCTTTAAAAATGTGACGAAATGTAATAGTAGCACTAAAACACAGCCAATACAAATATCGCAATTTGAAGCAAGATTAGAACGATAACAGCACTTACATCCCTTTTTTTTTTCTTTTCTGGCTTTCACAACTCATTTTCAATAATCCTTACCACTGTTTTGAAACAATGCTAATAATTTTCCACATAGTTCTTGCAATTATAAATAAATTAAATGATAACAAAAGGGAAATATACTTTTGTCTCAATTGAAAAACTTTCAAATAAACATATCCCCTTTATACTAGTGATATTTAAATTTGTTGAGCATGACAATAACTCGCCGAAAATCAAATATCTTGGAAATTAATAGCAAGCTTAATAGACCAAGAATTAGTTTAAAGGCTCCGATAATATCCCTTTATAGTTAATTTGTTTCAAGACATTCCCTACTCTCTCAGATTGACAATCAACTAAATTCACAAATTAATGGTCTTTTTTTAACCGATGAAACCATGCTTTTATTTTCAGCCAACAAATTGTTGCCTTCATTACAAGGGTGACACCCTGCTGGTAGAACAGCTCTCACAGTAGGTAAAATTTCAGGTACCTTATTAATTTTGTGACTCTATCAATAAAGATAATTAGTAATCGTGAGACATGTAATTTTTCCCTTAGTACGCTAAAGCAAATTTGAGACACATGGAACCAAGAAAAGGATAATTAGAACGCCCATTGAGACACCTTCGCAACGTAAGTGCGGTTTTTGACTGTCTTTAATAAATAAGAATAAGGTATTTATTTTTCGAAGCAAAACAAACCCAACCATTTTACCTACTCTTTTAGGCAGTACCGGTGACTCTAATCAGTGACAGCAGACAGTTACAGAGAAGCCCAAAGTTGCAATTCCAAATGACAATTCTCGAACCGTAAATACAATTGCATCTTCTTTTTTTCTCGTTACAGGTAAGTTGAAATTCGCAAATGACGATCACCACTGGACCAAGCTAATGTAATCAGAGTTGTCAGGATCACTCCAAAGGTAAATGCATACCTCGGGTTAACTAAATTATTCGAGAGTTTGATGATGCCCTCAATACCATTATCTAAGTTATTCCAGTTTGATGCAGGTGTTAATGGTGATATATACACGGAGGATCACATCCAACTGTAAGTGCCTTTTTAAATTACCCAGTTTATTACTTTTCGACTTGTTCCTTAATTTAATGGAATTTATATTTTTATTTTATCTTGTAGGTGACACGGGTTGGTTTGCGACATAGCAGCTAGAAAGTCATCAATTCAAAAACCCTTACATCGTAAGCACAATCTCTTTTTACTTTTTTCATACAAGAAAATATTCACTTCGCAAGGCAAATGTGATTATCAATTGACTTAACACAATTTTTAACTCATTTTTGAGCAGATCTTTTCACAGTGGAGGTAGCAATTCCTAATTTACAGTTGGCACTCGACTAGAAGTAGGACAACGCAAATTCAAATCGTAAGTATAATTGCCAGTTTTCATCACCAACTATTTGTGATCCTTAAACATTTTTAAACTGTTTTGTTATAATAGTATTTAAAAGTACTAATTATTAGCCTCCAAATTTAAATTTCTTCTTCGGCGAACATCCACATGACTTTTCTATGACGTCATAAAATTCTAAACGGCAGCGCCTAGCCAAACTTGTCCTTCCTCTTTCCGCCTCTTTTTAACAATAAATTTCACATTTTTTTAATGCCCATGTTAAAGTAAACCTATTCGTAATTAATTCTAAACAACGAATCCCTATTAAAAAATTAAACGAAAGTTGAAAGAATACATTAGCAGACGGGAGAAAAAATATAGGAAAACGATTGATAGCAACTTAAAAAAGCATTACGAAAATCAATTTTAATCGTGTTGTGTGAAATTTAAACGCTCTGTGCAGATGTCCTTAACCTCAACCCACCGTTCTATCCCTCCCCAGCTCAATTCCCTTACTTTTCCTACCCAACCCCTGCCATTCCTCCCACCCTAACCCAACAACGATATCGGGTACACAGACCCTTTCTAATTATGATGCAAATAAATGTTTCAGCCAAAAACTCGATTTTTGTTCACTCCGAAAGTGGCATTCTATCAACTTCCTTTACATTTTTTTGGCGACCAATCGCTCCCCAAAGAAATATTTTTAGCAAATTTGAGGGTTACTTATGCAAAAAGGCGGCTAACAAGTGTTGTCATACTTTTTGAATTTTGGCCTTTTTGATATACCATATGTGACTAATTTGCATGATAATTTGAAAACCACCATGGCATCATAAGGACATATAATTTAAGGGACCCTCTCCTAACTTCGCTGACCATTTACCTTCTCCCCCACCCTACCCCGATAGCACAGAACCCTTTTTACGTACATGAGGTCATTACAATTTTCATTCCCTCAAAATCCTTTCATCGCATTTCGTCCCATTCTCCTTGCACACTATTCCGTCATGATGAAAGTTATGCTTCTTTTAAAAATGACCCAATCTAATAGTAGCACTGGAACACAGCCAATTAAAATATAGCGATTTGAACCAACATTAAAACGATAACAAACCGCATTTTTAAGTCAAAAACTTCTGACAACTCTTTTTTAAAGCGTGCTAATAATTTGCCACGTAACAAGTTCTGAAATTTATATGAATACCTAATTAAAAGTGAACTTCTCCTCTCGTTTAAACAGCCTACCATAATTTTTTAAACATCCCCTTAATCTAGTAATATTCAAATCTCATCACTCCAAATTGCTGAGCATGAAGATAACTCGCCGCAAATCAAGAATATCTTGGAAACTAATATTAAAGTTTAATAGAGCAAGGATGGGTTTAAAAGCTCCGATAATATCCTTTAATAGTTACTGTTTGTTTAAAGATATTCTCTACCCTCTTAGATTGATACTCAACTAAATTAACAATTCGTTTTTTTTTTTCAGTTAACATTCGTTAACTTCATTCGAAGAGTAACAGCCTGCTGGCAGCACAGCTCTCAAACTGTAGATAAAATTGAAGTTACCTTATTAATTTTGTAATTTTAATATAACAATGTTATTAATAATAATCATGGAACATTTTCATTTTTCCCTTAGTACGCTAAAGCAAATTTCAGACTCGTGGGAACAAGAAAAGGATTGTTAATTCGAACACCCATTGGGGAACTTAAACAAAGTAAGTGCGCTCTCTGACTGTTATCCTTTTTCAATACTCTTTTTTGGCACTAGCAGTGACTCCAACTCACACCAGACAGTTATCGAGAACCCTCAAATTGCAATTCCAAATGACAATTCTCAAACGGTAAATATATGATTGCATTTTCTTTTGTTTCTCGTTAGATAAGTTGTAATTCGCAAATGATGATCTTCACGGACCAAGCTAATGAATCCCAAGCCGTTAGCATTACTCAAAAGGTAAATACATTTTTGTTCTTTACAAAAGTATTTCCATTTACTCACTCTTACCACTCAGCCTAATTTAAACTTCAACAAAATTTCAAGCAGAATACAATCAAGGAAGAATCAAGACTTGCAAGGCCATCTAAGATTCAGACTGTAAGTACAATTTCCTTTCTATCGTTCCGTCTCACAATTTTATTAACGTCTGTCCCTAAATTAATTAGTTAAAACAAATAATATTAATTAGTTAAAACAAATAATATCCTTACGTGTAAACACTAAAAACTAAAGTAAACTGTGGAGCGATTACTAACGTATATCACCAAATACAATTTATAACAATAAAAAAAAAACCCAAATACTTAATAACCGTCAGATTTTTAAAACACCTTACGACAGATAGGCCTCAATGACCCCTATTCCCAACCCCTTCTCAGTTACCTAACAGTCCCCACCCACTGCCATTCCTCCAAACTCAAGCCCAAAGAAACGTGTCACCATCACTATGATGACCGTTACCTTTCTTATCATCATGCAAATAAGACTACGCACTCCTTACCAAGCAAGTAAAATTTGCATGATAATATGGAAAATTTCATAAGGACATATACTTTAAATAGTACCCCTCCCTTACCACTCCCTCCTTACACAGCAGCTTATCTTTTGTATAAAAGACCATGTCATTTCCCGTGGATTTCGTTGGTGATCAAGTTAATACAATTCCTAATCCTCTGAACATCTAAATCGTAAAAATAATATCGTAACCTTAAATCAGCCAATAAAGAATGACAACAAACCTCAAGATTATAAAAAGACAATTAAAATGTATAAGCATAAAAATAAACTTTTTAATCAATTGTAATACATTCTCGTGCATAAGGTTTATTCTTGTTAGTTTAAAGAAATGATATTTTATAGAAACCCTTTTGATCCGTTTTTATCACTTAAAATGTCTTACCTAATTTCAGAAAATACTTCAACATTTATTTTCTTTAATCTGGAATGGCAATGTCGAACAAACCCAATTACTAGGAATTAAGGTACAATAGCTTCTAGGATTTAAAACATCTGAAGTTATTTAATTTATTTTTTGCTTTTATTTGAGGTTTTGAAAGCAAGTCAATCAAATCTGAAGGTGCATAACCCAGCTGGCCAGAGATTAGAGTGAAGGATAGGCTACAAAAGGTACCTGGTAAAAACAGACTTTTCCGCCATTAAATCTGTGCATATTCATTAAATTCATGCATATTCATTAATTGCTCTCAATTTCATGCATATTCATTAATTGCTGCATATTCATTAAATTCATACATCTTCATTAACTGCTCTCAATTTCATGCATATTCATTAAATTCGTGCATATCATTAATTGCTCTCAATTTCATGCATATTCATTAAATTGCTGCATATTCATTAACTGCTCTCAATTTCATGCATATTCATTAAATTCGTGCATATCATTAATTGCTCTCAATTTCATGCATATTCATTAATTGCTGCATATTCATTAAATTCATACATCTTCATTAACTGCTCTCAATTTCATGCATATTCATTAAATTCGTGCATATTCATTAATTGCTCTCAATTTCATGCATATTCATTAATTGCTCTCGATTTCATGCATATTCATCAAATTCATGCATATTCATTAATTGCTCTCGATTTCATGCATATTCATCAAATTCATGCATATTCATTAATTGCTCTCATATTTCATGCATATTCATTAAATTCATGCATATTCATTAATTGCTCTCAATTTCATGCATATTCATTAATTGCTCTCATTTTCATGCATATTCATTAAATTCGTGCATATTCATTAATTGCTCTCATTTTCATGCATATTCATTAAATTCATGCATATTCATTAATTGCTCCATATTTCATGCATATTCATTAATTGCTCTCATTTTCATGCATATTCATCAAATTCATGCATATTCATTAAATTCGTGCATATTCATTAATTGCTCTCAATTCATGCATATTCATCAAATTCATGCATATTCATTAATTGCTCTCATTTTCATGCATATTCATTAAATTCATGCATATTCATTAATTGCTCTCAATTTCATGCATATTCATTAATTGCTCTCATTTTCATGCATATTCATTAAATTCATGCATATTCATTAATTGCTCTCATTTTCATGCATATTCATTAAATTCATGCATATTCATTAATTGATATCATTTTCATGCATATTCATTAAATTCATGCATATTCATTAATTGCTCTCATTTTCATGCATATTCATTAAATTCATGCATATTCATTAATTGCTGTCATATTCATTAATTTCTGTCAATTTCATGCATATTGATTATTGCTCTCAATTTCATGCATAACCACTGAATACATGCATATTCATATTAATTAATCCCAGCCAGTTTCATGTATATATTCATTCGTATTCATCGATTGATGGATAGTAATGGCTTCCTGTCCATTTCATGCATATTACTGGAATTCAGTGATATTCATTGTATTCATGCATATTCATCAATTCCTCTCATTTTACACTTATTTGTTGATATCATGTCATTCTTTCGAAAGGCCTCTTTATTAGAAAAGAAAAATATACCTTTCAACTTTCTAGGCAGTTTGAGCCTCAAAAAAAGAAATCATACAAGTCTCACTTCTACACTTTGAAGTTTATTCATAAAATTGTCTAATGTAAAAATGTACAGGACTCTCCCTAACTTAGCACAGAGGGAAATTGCAAAAAAGAAAAGACAAATAAATGTTAGTATTAATACAGTGTTGTCTTTTATCAGAAACTACTCTCACTCCTTAGATATTACAGAAGAAATTGAAAAGAAAATGACTTGCTTTGAAACCCTAATTTAAACATAAATCTCATTAAGCTTTCCTTCAACTATCAATAATGATTCTTGAAACAAGTAAGATGATTTCACAGAAAAAGTCTGAATAACTCAAAGCTAAGGTGACAAATGAAGTTCTTTTTTAGTCTTTTATTAATTCAGCTGACACAACAGAGCTGTTTCCTTTTCAATCCAGAAGATGGCCTGAACATCAGTTGGTAGATAAACAGCAACAACAAAGTTTGTGGACTGCATGACCTAAAATTACAAAGGCATTTGTTTAAATTTAACCCAACTAAATCACTTACACGAAAACTCATCTAACTGAGAATTCTTTTTCTGAAAACTTGTCTGAAGATACCACAGTCAGCATAAGGGTGATTCATTGATCTTCTGTCATTATTTAGATTATGCATAATCTTAATTGATAATCAAATCAAACAGATTTTTCCCATCCTCCACAAAATGCTTTAAACTCATTGTCATAATTAACGTCTTAAATAAAATAGTTACCTGGCACTACTCATTGTGCTCTCTTATGTGTTTCCTTGTTATTCATTCAATAAATATCCATAATTTCTCATTCATTCAATGGATATCTATCATTTCATGTATATTTGTCAATTTTCATACATATTCATATATTCTCCTATTCAGTAGGGATACAATGAATTATTCATATGGCTAAAGATTGGGGCTATTGGCAAAACCCGGATCGGATCAACAAAACTCGGACTGGATCAATAACACAATTCCCGCCCAAAGTAAACACATGAAATCCCTGGGTCACCAGTTAAGGTTACTTCCGACCTTCACGGATGTCCTTCAGGAATAAATTCGTACGCGCGTTAGTTTCAATAAAATCCTAACAAACTATACATCAGAAGAAAGCTCAATAAATGTCGTTTATGATAAAAATATTGTTGAAGTGAGTTTTCCTTTTGGTAAGTGTCAGGATCGGAGCAGGTAGGAATGAAACAGTCGAAGTTTCTTCTATTGAATTTATGGGTATCGGATGCCGCAGAACAAGCAAAATCACTGCACAATGTTATTCACAAGGCATCAATAAAGAAACGTTTGTCAGGAAATTCTGATATTTAAAATATTTTTCCAGTGGCGTCCATTTACACAACAAATCAGAATATCGAAAACGGCCGAGACACTTTCGTTGATTGATGTCTTGTGAATAACACTGTGAAGTCATTTTGCTCGTGCTGTGGAATCCGATACATGATAAATTCAATAGAAGAACCCTTGGTGGTTTCACGTCTTACGGGCTCCTGACACTAAAAGAAAACTCAGTTAAAAAATATAGTTATCTTAAACTACATTTATTAAGACCAAAAACAAAATAAGTATGCAAGGCTGGTTGTACAGCTGTGAGGTTGCATATTTTGTTTGTTAGGATTTTATTGAAACTAACGCGTGTAAGATTTTTTTTCAGAAGGACATCCGCGAAGGACAGAAGTAACCTTAACTGGTGACCCAGGGATTTCATGTGTTTACTTTGGGCAGGAATTTTGTTATTGATCTGGTCCGAGTTTTGTCGATCCGATCCGATCTGGTTCGGTCTGGTCTGGTCCAATCCGGGTCATTTAAAGAAAGGCATATGAAAAATATACCCCTAATTAATGACAGAAGCATTGCCCAGATAATACTGTGAAGCACCTACAAATTGTGAAAAACTTGTTGTTTTTTTTAGGTATTTGCCTACCTTGATGACTTTAAAGAGAGAATTAAATTGGTCCACTTCTTGTCCAAGTACTGTAGTGAAGGACTGGCATTATAATCCCTGTTCTCTAGGAGCCCATCAAATCAAGGAGGGAAAAACACCTACAGACATCATACAAAAAGGGTTAACCACTAATTCAGTGCTAAACATTAGTTAAGAGGTATCAACCTATAGGTTTCCATAGTATTTAACGCTGGTTAGTGCTAACCATGCTTCCAGCAACCCGGGCCAGGATGCTTCGTGTTGATGATTTTGTTTCAGAATGGTTGCCGTGAAATTAATTTCACTAAATTCAAGCAGCCCTTGTTACGTTGTCACAACCAAACAATCTTTAATTCTGAGCAACAGTAACAGGCAAATTAAGACTTATTCTAATGGAGAGAATATTAAGAATTGCAGCTATTTTAGAGAAAAAAGGAAGCAACTATATAGTAAGTTTGGTCATGTAAGGAAATTGAAAGCCATTCACTGATTGGGCTTAGCAAACAGAGCTTGGTAAACGGAAAAATTGTATTCTCGCCTGAGCTAGAACACTTGTAATCGTCGTCAAGAATCTTCCTAGAATTTTCCTAGAATGGTTGTCACGCACCGCTGGTCCCAAGCATTTGTAACCCATCATCCACATGTGATCTGCAAAAACAAACAAATAATAAAGATGTGAACCCCTGAGTTCCATTTCTTAACCATGCAAGTTATATCGCGTGTGTGATCTGCTATTACTAAAAATATGAAATAAAGTTGTAAAACAGTCTTAAAGCTTGTGTAACTTTCTTGAGTTCTTTCCACACCGCAAGCAACCTCTCAGTTTTCTTTTTGCTTATCTTGTAAGGATGCAATCCTCGCGACAATTTTCATGGTTCCACTCACTCATCTTGGGAGGATCGCATTCTTACTTGACTGTCAAAGAGGAAAACGAGACTGATTGCATTCTCGTGATGCCATGACCTTTCTAAACGTCTTCTACCCAACAATAATCCATAGCCACAATTATAGGAATACTACAGTTATCTCCCCAAATATAATTCCAACAAAAAACCGTTCCCCCATCCAAAGCAAAATGAAAGTGCAACTAGAACAAAAATGAATCAAATGTAAACTTTGGATGCACTTTGTGATGGCTCAAACCAGTTTCAACAATTTGAAGGGAATGTCTTATTAGAGGGATTGAACCTACAACACCATTTCATGTAAAGAAAATGTTATGATACCATATGAAACACCAATTATAACTAAGACGACGTTTTATGTATGCCAACATAGGCTAGCATAGCAACCAACGAGCCATCCACATACACCCTCTATTTTGACTTTTAAACACTTACATCAAAAACAAACTGGGTGACTCCCAAGTTTTGTTGCTGGGAAGTGATTACCAAGCGAGGAGAAATCCTCTGAGAAATTATTAAAATTCAGAGCCACCTTAAAATTTTCCAATTGTAAAGGTAGCTCTGTTTCCGCTGCTGATAATTTTTTAGCTTTGCAGAGAATTTTGTTTTAAGCTTGTTAATCACTTCCCAGCAATAAAAATTGGGAGTCACCAAGTTCATTGTTGAGATCTAACTGCTTACAGGCAAGAAATACATTATTTCCTCGGTCATGGCGCACGGACCTCGCTGCGCTCGGTCCGTACGCCATGACCTCGGGCCAAATATTTTCCCGTCCGGCCCTCCCACTCAGTCAGTAAGTACATAGTATGGTGTATATAGATGGATCTTGTTTCTATGGTAACCTATTACATCACCTTTCTAATGTACATTGTCAAGTAATTATTGTGGTTTTATATGGTGTTATAATAACAGCCGTTACGTGAAAAAGTTGTGTAGATCCAATCAATCTAAATAGTACATTTTCTTGAAAGGGCTGAAACTGGTTTGAGCCTCCTTAAAGGCGCGTTTCCAAGACAGAGCAAAAATGGGACAGAACAAATTTTTTTTTAAAAAAGCCGATAACTTTTGAAAAGAAACAGTTATTTTTCATATGTTTTGTGAAGGAATCATGGATGCGTTAACACGCAGATAGGAACTCACTGTATCTTAACAAAAAATTATCGAACCCGTGCCATTCCATTTTTGCTCCATGATGTAAATGCACCTTTATTGTCTCCTCAAGAATAGTTGCAACTGCCATTTTATAGAACAAACCTTTTTACCTGGCCAGTGATATAGGTGAGGGCATCCCAAGGAAACTGCTTTCTGCAAAGGACATCTTTAAATTGTCCAAAGTGCTCTCTCGACCCCAGTCGCTGAACTTGTACTGTTTAATGAACATCAAAGGAAAAACAAATCAGTACAAGCATGACAATTAATGTGGGACAAAAATTTGTAATTAATCAATTAAGTACATTTAATTATAATTATTATTATATGGCTAATGTGTTTGTAGCCGATATAACGTGCGCTCTAATTGGCTAATTGTGACTGAATTGTAGGGCATTATTCTCCCATAATGCCCACGGGCCGATTACAGCCTGCAAAAACAAAGCAAAAGGTAATTAAAAAGCCATATAATAAACTACTTACTAACCGAGCTAACTCGCGCCATACTGGGGAATATTGGCCCTCGGGCCAATATTCCCCAGTTAGTAACGGCCCTCGCGCTCCGTTAGTAAGAAGTTAAAGATAATAATAGTGATAATGATAAGGATGCTAACAATAAAAACAGTAATAATAATAATAATATTAATAATAACAAGAATAGCAGTGAAAACAACAACAACTTTGTCAAGGTTACCTGCATCGCCAAGCACAACGGCGGCCCGTTACTTAAAACCCCTGATACTTTTTGGGTGTCAATTTTGCCAGGCACCGCCAACTCTTGACGTGTTATGATTGCCCTATTGTTCTGACAAGAACAAACTGGCCTATGAGTTTTACTCAATAGTTCTTACCTGGAGGAAGATCCTGTCTCCTGTTTTAGTTGCATTGGTGATCATTTTGTCGGCCACAGGCCAATGACCTTGACCCAACGACATGACCTGAAGAATCCTATGAATGAAAGGCAAAACTGTAGCTAAGCAAAAAATGTAATTTGAGCAAAATAAAATGAAACAAACCAACATACGATTGTTTGTGACTTAATTCATAACTTTTAGGGAGGGGGGGGGGGGGGAGGGGACTGTTGCAACATTTGGAAGTAGTAGCCACTGCTGTTCACAGCAGCACATTTCCTAGCCTGAATACACCAATCTCAATATATTAAAATTCAACTTAACACAATAAACATGATTTTAAGGCTCTGGGGAATAAAAATACGGATTTGTATGAGTTTATTTCCCAGGGCCTGGAGATGATGCATTTTGTGTAGGACTGAATTAATTTTAAATATATCGAAGTTGGGTTATTTTGGATGACACCTTTCGTAAATCATATCAGCTGGAGTGGAAAATACAATAATACTCTAACTTTATTTGTACCCCAAATTTGGAATAAGCATTGTGAAACAGGAAGCAATATGCTTATGCAAAATTTGAGGGGACAAACAAAGAGTATTATGGTATTTTCCGACTCGGCCAATTGCAGTCTTAAGGGTCATCATACAACAATTCTCCCAATACCTTCTAGTAGTCATGCGCTGCTACTTGTGTTTGGGCCAAAATCCTGCTTGCAGCAAACTTAGAGGGTGCATTTTCTTGCTGACAACAAGAAATAACAGCTTGCTAAGAGATAGGGAAGATTGAACTAAGACTGGTTGAAATGGCCATTGGCAAAACCCAGATTGGACCGGATCGGATCAGATCGACAAAACTCGAACCGGATCAATAACACCAGACAACGCGCTCAAATTCTGTGCCCTTCTCTCTTGTGTAGTCGTCTCCTCATTTATTGAGACTCGTCGAAATGTTTTTTTTCAAAGGTGATTACAGATCCCAAAGTGGAATTATGAAAGATAAGATGTGACGAATTGATGTCAATAAGCGAATTGACTGCGTACACAACGGTCTTCTTTTTCAAACATAAAAACTGACTTTACTTTACCCCAGTCCCTTCTAATTGCATAATAGCCTAAGTTAGCAACAGAACAGGAACTGAATGTCAGTTGACGGTGGCACAAGCACCAAAAATATCCATATCAGGCCATATTAGTCGAGTAGAATCCCAACTATTCTGTGGGCTCTCCTTTCGTCAACTGGCGTTCCCTTTCTGTTGCTAAATCAGGCTACTGTGCAATTGTCAGGGACTGGGGTAAAGTAAAAAATTGTTGTCAGTTTCATGTTTGAAGAAGAAGACCATCGCGCATGCAGTCAATTCGTCACATCGTATCTTTCATAATTCCGCCTTGGAATCTGTAATCAACTCTGGAAAAAAAACATTTAGATGAGTCTCAATAAATGAGGAGACAACTACACAAGAGAGAAAGGCATAGAATTTGACTTTTCCTGTCTTCAGCACAGTGTCTGGTGATCGTCTTCTTTTGGCGGGGATTTTTTTATTGATACGGTCCGTGTTTTGTCAATCCGGTCCGGTCCGGTCTGGTCCGGTCCGGTCCAGTCCGATTCAATCCAATCCGGGTATTGCCAACGGCCGGTTGAAATTGGACTAGTCAGTAACGAAACATCCCTAATGCTAAGGCGTTACTAAGTCTCACCTTTCTCTGTAGCTCATTTCTCGCACAAATCTCAGGAACATGCTCATGGGATCCAACCCAGTCGATAAGAGGTGTGGTGGGTCCCCACATCAGCATACAGGGTGTTAAGGTCCATTGATGGACTCTCCATGAACGTCTTGCCATAATTTTCACACAACAAAATCCACAGAGCCGAAGATGACCTGTGTGTAAATACGTATGTACAAATTGAATTTTACAGTTCTTTAATATGAGCCTATATAGCAACAAAGGTAGACAATCAATAAGCCAATCAAAGGTAAGCGCATCCAACTGGCTCTGGGAGTAGAAAAATATGCTGCTGTGATTGGTTAACTTAGCATGCAATTTGTTGAACTTTCTTTTAACCTTCAACCAACCATGTGTCAATAAACCACTTTCAACTATTCAACCAACCATAGAGCATTGAAAGGCAAAAAATCAAAACAATCAAAGCCTACACGTACAGGACTGCAGTTAACACAAAGAACTGAAGATTAGGGGAGCAGAGAGTAAAAAAGCTGTGTTTCTTTTTCTCCAGTGGCCCAATAAACTGGTTTCCGATTTGTATGGAAAGCCATAACTTTCTTATGTAATCCTTATTGTTTTGGTGTCGAAGTTTTTTCTTGATGTTTTGGAGAGTACTGTGGCAACATTATTATGTGACGAGGTTTGCTGGTTACATGTTGTGTTTTCATCACAATGTGTTGAGGTCTTCTTTTGAAATGCTGTGTTTGTAATCACATAGAGGGAGAAACTAGACATGTGATAAAAAAACCTCACCACATAAAATGTAAACACAGCATGTCAAAAGAAGACCTCAACATATCGTGAAGGAAACACAACACATGCACGTGCACTGTAACCATTAAACCTTAATTGTCAGATAATGACAAAACCTGACCACACAATGACAAAACCACACCACAAGACAAAACTTTAAGATCAAACAAATAAAGATTACATAAGAAAGCTCTAAGTTCTTTAGGCAACAGCAAGATTGAATAACCAAGAGGGTGCAGCTCCTAATGTTCTAGAATCCCACCACTACACAGATTGAGCAGATTTTAGACCATTATTTCCACCATCCTGGTATAATTTATTATTCACAATAAATAGCCTGGCATGAATAGTAATGGCATAACCGCAAGGCTCTTATATGCGAGTCTGACTTCACAAGGGAATCAGTTTAAAAGAATGGTTTAGTCTTTGAATTAGCTGGGTAAAAATGAATAGGAAATGTACAGTTGCAGTTATTAATTTAAGGCATAAGTTACAGAAACAGTACCTTCTCTTCTCTAAAAGCCTTCACAAACATCAATCACTGAAAACGTGTCAGACATTCGCCAAAACTGCCTTGCGGACCTTCACCTTCCTCAGTCATTTCTGTATTTTCACTTGTTGTTGAACAGCCATCATCTGAGCTTTCAGAGGCAATGAAGGGTTTGGGCAAAGCTAAGAGATCAAAAACAAAGATTTGGTCATTGATATATGTCCTTCATCCTCTGCCCCAAATGGTACAGTATTGCAATGCCTTTCCCATAGACCTTCCTTTGTCCTTGTGCTAATAAGACCAACTAGCCTTGTTCGCATGGAGATAATACCAAAAAACCGAGCCCGGTTGCATGGTCTCATTCGCATGATGATAAAAGACTAATAATTATTATTTGTTGTCTGTCATTAATGAATACAGTCTAATATCTCATAAAAAAAACTGCTATCTTAGTGATCTGTTTGATTTTCAAGATATGAAAGCTACATTGTGTCTTGTTATCTCCCTTTTTAACTTCTGTTCATGCCATTGTTTTGCAATCACTTTGCAATATTGCCAGAATTATCTTATAATCTTCTGAATTGAAAGAGGGTGTGCAAGCAATACCCCCTTCCCAGCTGGGCCCTTCTGCTATCGATCTCAGACGTCCGTGGACAAGGGCTTTTTTTCAGCACACTTCACGGACTGTTGATTTCAGTCTGCGTTTGAAAAATTCTGATCACGTGATAACATTTTTTGTGACTCTGTGGTTTTGAAAATACTGACCATGTGGCGCTAGTCCTTCGTTCTTCCCACAGCCGAGGAAAGAAAAAAAACCTGAAGAAAATTTTCCACCTTCTTCTCATTTCCTCGGCCAAGGCTTTTCCTGGGTTACCCATAATAGCAAGTCGGCTGGTTTTAATCGGCATCAACATTGTTTCGTGTTTTTCTCTTTGGGGAGAGAAACAGAAAAAAGCATCACGAGATCAGTTTTTTCGAAACCGCAGAGCTGCAAAAAATGTTATCACGTGATTAGAATTTTTTTAACCATAGACTGACATCAACGGTTCGTGAAGTGCATAGGCTGAAAAAAAGCCCTTGTCCACGGATGCCTGAGATCAATAGTAACACAATTTTGATCAGAAACAAGCAAATAACCCAGCCCTGTCTCTGGTACCATTGTTTTGGAGTGAGGAGATATCATAATACTTAATTCATGAAGAAAAAAAAGGTTTTTTTTAAATAACAAGATAAAAATCATCTGAACAATTTTGTCTGGGATTGGAGGTTGGAGCAATTTTGAAGAGTAGGCAAACTAACGGAGATTTGAATTTCAAGCTACTTTGTTGGAGACCCCTCCCCTTACTCTAACAATATGCCCAAAAACAACAACGACAAAAACGAACAAAGATACATCATACCTCTATCAATGCTATGTTAACAATGACTGGCTTGCTGACTAAAGTACTTCTTCCTTCAAGCTAGCTAGTGAAAGCCGGAAACAAGTCCTAAAGTGAAAAGGCACAATAATATTTACAAGAACCAAGAGGCCAGTAAAATGTTAAAGTGCAGATGCAGCTTTGACCACAGATTTTGTACAAATGAGACCAGATCGAGTATGGAGAATGTAATAAACTGATTGATTTGCACTCATGTACAACATTAACTGAGAAACTGGTACATGCATCACTGTGAGCCTACTCTGATGATGAAGGCAATAATGCTTATGATGAGAATGATGATGATAATGGACATTGAGGACAGTGTCTTGGATGATAAACATTAATAATGGCAATGTACAGTAACTATGGTAACCTTGACAACAACAATAACATTTAACTGCAAGTTTAAGAAGAAATGTCTCCAAGATGAATCGCACCCTGGAAAAGAGCACAAAGCATGATTGATAGCCACTTTGCAAGGCTCAG
>OX421456.1:2285000-2312500 GCA_949126865.1 Montipora capitata | reverse complement strand
GAGAGTAATGAAGACAGTTAAAGAAGCCATGGGCGATGTCGGTTTGGAGTGGAACGAGAAGAAGTGTTCTACAGCTCATGTAAGGAGAGGTTCATTGGACAGCAGTTTGGGAGGCACTGTCATCGGAGAAAAGCAGGTCATAGAAAATCTGAAGAAGGGAGAGACTTAAGTTTTTGGGAGTTTTAGAAAATTCTAAGCAAGAGGACAGCTCTGTTCTGTGGGGAGCTTCAAAGGTTTGCTTGCAGAGACTGTCAATTATATGGTCGAGCCCCCTATCGGACTTCCACAAAGTCTTAGCATCTAATCAATACGCACTACCAGTTGTCACCTACCCTATGTGGACACTAACATGGCCGCTCGCCGACCTACAACAACTCGATCGCGAAGCTCGCAAGATCATCAAAGAGAATGGAGGTTACCATCCACTCGGTTCAACCGAGTTGCTATACCTACCAAGGAAGTGTGGAGGCCAGGGATTGAAGTCATTTGAGAGCCTGTATAAGCAGACCAAAGTCAAGACCACAATGAAGCTGTATGCAAACGAAGATCGAACGATGAGTTTAGTGCGCGAGTTTGAAGAGAAGTGCGAATGAGCAGGAAGAAGATCACTCGTAAAGGATGCCAAGAAATTTGCTTTGGAAATGGACATTACCCTGGACCTTGCATACCCAGATCCCAAAGCGTTGCAAACTGACTCAGGTGAGGAATCACATGTTAAAGGAGTAGGGAGAACATTACGAGCGAGAGAAGAAGAGAGAAGCATGAGGGAAGTAAGAGAGCAGAGGTGGCAAGGAAAGCTGTTCGGAGAAAGATGGGATGATAACGAAGTTATTGACTGCTTCACTTGGCTTAGTAAGTGGAAGTCTGCACCTGTGCATACTGTTGCTGGAATCTATGAGTTATATCAGCAATTACTCCCCACTAAGCTGTACCACCAGAGCAAGACAAAGACCCTGACCACCTCGGATAACACGTGTCGTATGTGTGGAAAAGGGCCTGAATCTATGGCCCACGTGATTAGCGGATGTGGTGCCTTGGCACAGACTAAGTACATGCAGAGACACAATGCAGCCTTGAAAATCCTTTTCTTTGAGTTCCTGAAAGACTTAGATCTTATCCAGAGTATCCCCCCTTGGTACTCTCCAGTCTCACCTAAACCCGAGTACAAGAATGACCGAGCGTGCGCGTACTGGGATGTGCCAGTATTCGCTGAAAATACGAAGTTAGGGCTAACAGAATTGATGCGAGAATTGTGGACAGAAAGGAGAAGAAGGTGATCCTTATTGAGATGAGCTGCCCTTGGGTTTCCAACAGAGAACAGAAGGAACAGGAGAAACCTGACAAGTATGCGCCGTTGAGATGGGAGATGCGCCAACAGTTCCCCGGCCACACTATCACACAGTTTAATGTGATAGTTGATGTACTAGGAGGCTACTCCATGGAAACGGCGGAGAAAGTTAGGAAGTTTTTAGGTTTGGATAGAGGGAACCAGGTTTTGTTTAATATGCAGAAGGCAGTTTTATCGTACACCCTAAACATAGCAAGGTCATTCAAGGTTTCGACGAGTTATTAACGAATATAAACTCTTGTTCCTTTCTCAAATGTTGGTTCGTTAGTTACCACCAATTGGTTTGTAAATAGGTTTAACAGTAGGGATTGTTACACAATAGTGCCTTTTCCTACTTACAGTTGTAAGCATACTTACGTACTACATACTGCATAATAACAATAATAATAATAATAATAATAATAATAATAATTTATTACATTTGTATAGCATATATAATTATATTACTCTTTGGCACTTCACAACTTGGGAAGAAAAAAAATCAAATACAGAAATAAAGATAGATATCTACAAGGATAAAATATGAAATATATAGAAAAAAAAGAGAAATGTATGTACTTGTATACAGCTTAGATTACCAGTGTACATAACCTTGAATAAGCATTCTATCTGCATGAAAAAATAAAGACAGCAGCACCTTTTTTCTTGAGTATTTATAACTAAAACAATGACTACTTGAAACCTTGTTCCTACTACTTCCGAATTGTACCCGAGGTCATGGGATCTTATATACTAACCTGCTCTTGGGGATCAATCATCAAAGGCCAATGACGACCTCAAGTCACTAAGATGGCATTCTCAATTGACTCCTAGCTAAATAAATATTAGTCAATTATACCATTGTACGTAACAAATGGTTATCCTAAAACAAGAAGGTAAGTTGTCTTAAAGTGGTAACCTGTCTTTCCTTCCACACTTTGGCAGTGATGTGCCATTTCCTACATGTATGTCATTTTGGTGTAGGCCCTGCCTCACAAGCCTTGTTCAAAATGTCTCTGGGCTGTTGGCAAATTATATGCATGAGGTGGGCCAAAGGTGACAATAGGGTGCTTAAGAAACCATGACGGTGAAGGCAACAACAGCGCCACAAAACAATGACATCATTCGTTAAAAGAGGAAAAATAATTGTGCTACAGGCTTTGTAGAACATATTTTTCAGGTACTCTGCATAGTGACAACGTAAAAACACCAATTTGGAGGTTTTGACAAGGACATGAGCATGAAACAGAGAATCTTTCATTCTCTGCTTTCACTCTGATGTGTGATCAAGCACAAGGTGCATGTGATATTCAAACACAATGATAAACTTACATCACACAATACAATTTTCCGGCCGCGACACTCTCCCCCTATTTGATTCCGTAGGTATCAAATACACAATGAAGCACTTGTTCAGTTTACAGTTTCTCTTGTTGAGCAATATCCTAAATACGCTGTGCGGCAGCAGCAGCCGCATAACCTCTGGGTCTGAACTCTCTGGCTGTTGGACCAAGCACTGGAACTCCCCGCTCCTGATATCTGTCACACGACAACTCCCTTGGACATAACTGTTGGATTGCCCGCTCAAGGAACGATTTCCCTGCCCCTAGTCTTGCTTCCCTGACAACACCATCTCTGCCCTTGATAAGCTTGACTACAATCCTTATGTTCCATTTCCCGGTACCTCTGTTCCATTTGTCACTTTGAATCAGAACAACATCTCCGGTCTTAATCTGCAGTTTTCCTTTCCTGTGGTTGAGGTTATGTCTTTCTCGAAGGCTCCTTATGTACTCCTCGGTCCATCAGGTCCACATTAGATCCTTGCGACGACGGAGATACCTTGCACGCTTCCTTAAATCCTTGCTTTCAATTGCATCAGGATCGTCTTCCGGCAACTGATTGGGTTGACCAAACATCATAGCATGTGGTGTCAGGGTGGGTAACTGGACATCATCTTCTAGATAGGTAAGAGGGCGGTTGATGAGTGTGATTTCAACGTCTAAGATGACCTCTTCTAGCTCACTACACGTGAGATTCGCCCCCCCAATAGACTTGTACAAGGCCCCCTTCACAAGCCCCACCACGGCGCTCGGTTCAAGTTAAAATGCCATGTGATATTCTGGTGAGCCAGGTAGTCCTGCATCTTCTCATCTCTCATGATGCGTGCCAACCATTTGGAGGCTGCAACAAAACTCCTTCTGTTGTCAGAGGAGACTATTTGTAGCCTCCCTCTTCTGGCTATGAACTGCTTGAAGGCCTTCATGAATTCTTCAGTGGCTTGGTTGCTTAACAGCTCCAGATGGATAGCTCTGGTCAGACTACAGGCAAATAACAGGATATAAGCTTTACCATCTCTCTTCTTGTTGTGTCTGCATAGTATTGGGCCAGCATAGTCCAAATCCAGCACTTGGAAAGGGAGTGACCCCATGGTACGGTCAATTGGCAGGTTCCTGGGTGGTGGAACTTCTTACTTCTTGCATCCGAAGCAACCATTGATGACCTTCTTGGTCAACTGCCTCAGTCGGGGTATCCAATAATCAAGTCTGATCAACGCCATTGTGAGACCAACTCCTCCATGTAACGTCAGCATGTGCGCATCTTGAACCAACTTCTCCGACAACACTGCACTCAGTGGTAAATAGATTGGGTAGTTTCCTTGTATTCTGCCGCGGCACTCGTACAGCCCGTTGCTGTTCTTTTGCAGGTTGAGGGTCAGCTTGTCTTCTTCAAACTTTTCTGTTGCGCGCGAACCCACCACTGGTCTTCCTTATCGGTCTCGATTGTCGTCAGAGGGCCAACGAGTCTCGCTGATTTCTTCTGCTTGCAATTGTTCAAGAACTGTCTTATCCATGTTGTGATTCGCACCGTTTTCCAGAAGCTATTCTTTTTGAAAACTTCATCAAGGCTATCCTTGGTCTCGGTAATGGTGGCAAAGATCTCTTTCGTATGTTTGGCTTCCGCTTTGGTTTCTTTGTTCAGTTCTGTATGTCACCTGGCCAAAGATCATGCTCTGTTAACCATTCTGGCCCTTTAAATCATAGCTCGCTCAGCTTGTCTGCTTGGCAACCTCTGGTGCCAATATCTGCGGGATTCTGGTCGGTACCAACATGTCTCCATTGAATGTATGCCTTATCTCTTATCTTGTTCACCCGGTTCACCACAAACTGTTTGTAGGCACTGCCTTCTCCTCTGATCCAATGTAGGGCTACAGTACTATCCAGCCATCCATGGACTGATTTAACTGGCTGGCCTTCTAGGGCGTTCTTCACGTTTTCCACAAGGTTCACTGCCATGTGTGCAGATACAAGTTCCAGTCTAGGAATGGTCAAACCCTTTTTCGCCAGGCGTGATTTTGCGGCCAGTAAGCCTAGGTTGACCCTGGAAGCTTGATGGACCACTGCGTACACGGCAGCTGACGTTTCGGCCCCACTTGTGTCTCCGAACATGTGTAAATCGATCGCTTCAATAGCTTCCTTAAAGCCTGCCAAACTGCGTCAAACTTGAACTTGGTCTGGAAGGCTCCTCTCAAATCTCTTCCACTGGTTGGCGACCGTCTCGGGTACTTTCTGGTCCCATGGGAGATGTTGGTCACAGACTTCTCGATACAAAAGTTTTCCCACAAGTGATACCGGTGAAGCTAGACCAAGTGCATCATAAACTGAAGCAAGGAACCGCAACATTTTTCTTTTAGATACTTCTTGGGAGGCATCTTGGAGTGTGACAGTGATGGTGTCTTTGGTTTTGTTCCATGGTAGCCCCAACATCTTGGTTTCTCCAGGTCTGACTCCAAGTTGTTCTTTGGCATAGCTTTGTTTCCCGTCTTCTGGTTCACCACTTGCTTCTAACTCTGGCTCATTTGAATGCCACTTGTGTAATTCAAACTGTGCTTCTTTAAATACTGTGACGGCCGATTCTTTCAGCTTGCGCACCTTCTCTGTTGTTTCTCCACTGGTGATAACATTGTGGATGTATAGACTCTTCTTGACTTCTTCCACTGCACATGGGTATCTTTCTTTCATACCTTCTAAGTGATGATGCAGTGTTCCTCCTAACAAGAATGGTGACTGGACAAGTCCGAACAATGCATGGGTAAATCTCACAACTTCTACATTTCACGTTTCTTTGTCCTTGATCCAGTGAAATCTCAGGGCATCTCGATCCTCCAGTCGAATATGGACTTGTAGGAATGCCTGTTTGAGGTCACCTGCGAATGCCACAGGTTTCAATCGGTTTCTTACTAGAATGTCCCACAGCCAGTTTTGGAGGGGTGGTCCTGTTTCTAAGCAGTCTTTCAGTGACAGACTTCTTTCGTTCGATCTAGCTGATGCATCGAAGACGATTCACAGTTTTGTGGATTCTGCAAACTCTCTGACAACAGGCTTATGTGAGATGTAGAATTCTCTTCCCACCGGATCTGAAGACACTCTCTCTACGATTCCTTTTGCCAACTGGTCTTGAATGACTTCATCATACTGGTCCAGAAGGTTGGGCTCTTTTTGCAGTTTCTTGAGGAGGCTTTCCAGTCTTCTCAGACTTCCCTGCTTATTGTTTGGGAGGAGATCATGGCCATGTTTCCATGGTAACCCTGTTTCACACCATCCATCGTCACTGTGTCTCAATTGCTCCTTAAAATCATTGTACACTGATTGCTGATCACCGTCTGGTCTGTCCTGAAGACCTAACACGTCTAGACTGCATAGCTGCTCGTAATCAGTGGACGAGGTTCTCGCGAGATAAATGCACCCCATGTGTGCTTCTTTTCCAGCCGACATAATTGTCCATCCCAGTGAAGTTAGCTCAGCAACTGGTTCGCCAGCTTTTCCAATCCGTGGCTTTGTGTCAGTCTCAATTCTGGGGTACTCACTTGCTCCCAATATCAAATGGATGGGTAGCTCTGGCTTCTTGTCCTCATCATTCATGAATACTCCCTGCAGGTGGGGGTACTGCTTAATCTTATCAGCATATCTTGAGTCAGGGATGGTCAGCAGAACACTTCTATCTACCTTAATGACTGATGCGGCCATGTTAAAATCTCCCACAATGCTGGAAATCTTGACATCATACTGATAAATCTTCTGGTTAGTCAAACACATCATCATGTCAATTCTCTTGTGCTCCATCCTTGCCAGTTGTTTTCCAAGTCACTTGATAAGGGCTGCTGAGGCATAAGAACTTCCGGCACCAGTGTCCAGTAATGCTCGGCATTTTATGCCATCTACATCAACAACCACGATGGGGTAAATGACTGCTTCTTCACCAGTAGCTAGCAACATCTGTTGGGAATCCCTATCACAGATTGATGTGTAGTGTCTGCCATTACATTTTTGACAACTTCTAATGATATGACACTCTGCAGCCCGGTGCCTTGTACCAGTGCAGTTGAAACACAACCTTTTCTCACTGAGGTACTTTTTCCGTAGTGCCACGCCCACTATATTGTCACAGTCGACTGATTTGTGCTCGCTCGATTCACAGTACACGCATGGTCGTGTTTTCCATTCTTCTTGCCTCAAGTTAAACATTCTGTCTTGTGACTTCAGGTGGTGGTTTGAATGGCGGCTTCCATGACGGTGGTTTCTCGTGTCAGGATCTTCATTGGGCTTTGGTGGGTTCCTCACGGTCCAATTTTGCAAGGCCTCGACAAGCTGGTCAAATTTCCATTGTTGCCAATCGTCATCGGTTTTCACTAAATCTCCTCTAATTCCTTCTACTTTGTTCAGTGTCATCCTTACGTAACCATTCACCTCCCCGAGTTTGCCCATTGTTTCTAGTGCTTCAACAGATGAGCATAATTTTTCATAAAACTGCGATACCTTGTTTGGGTTTGCTCTGTAAATCACGGGAAGTGACATGATGCTGCTTACATAAAATTAGGCATTTACAATCTCACTCTCCTTTCTAAATTTCGTTTTCAGGATATTCTTCACTCGCTCTTTCGTACCCTTCGGTGGTGAACGGAAGACCATCTATGGACGATCAAACTTGAGGCTCCAAAAGCTCCTTAAGGTTAGAAATCTTCGTACTCTGCGAAACATTTGTCGCATCAACTTCTGCTGTGAATTGGCCCCAAAACCGCAGCCAGTCAGCAGCTATGCCCTTGACCTTGGTGATGACAAGTTTTGGCAGCTTGGCGTTGATGTTTTGCTCCTTTTTCTCTTCGGTTTTCTTCTCGAATTTTAGCTGTTGCTCCAATTTAGCTTTCTCGAACTGCAGTTCCTCTTCGTACCGTTTCTCCCTGAGCTGTGCGTCGTGCTGCTCTTTTTCTTTCTCTTCGCCTTGTGTTTCGACTTGTTTGCATTCTCTGATCACCGCGTCAAGCTGGTCAATTGTCTTCTCAATCATACCAACACGTTCTTCAATTTCTTCGCCCTGCTGTATGATTTTGTCCTCCTCCTTTTCTGTCTCAAACATCAGTTCTTGAATTTCGGTCTTCAAGTCATGGACTTCTTCCACTTTCTTCTTTAAAGCGTTTTGTATCCTTTCCATTGATAGAACCGCTTTATCCCCGATCGCGGTTAGTCTTATTATACTTCACCTTGCACTTCTGTGCAACACCAGTTCATAAATAAAAAATATATATATAAACGTAGATAACTGAATAATGAAGAATTAATTAATTAATGAGGTAAGAAAGAAGGAAAGAAAGAATGAAAGAAAGAAGGAAAGAAGTAAAGCATAGAAAAGGAAGGATGGAAGGAAGGAGGAAATGATAAATCTATCAATCAGCTTAGATTCAATGCTAGCACATCATTAGAAAGATACAGGCACCTGCATTTCTAGACAGGTGTCTGTAGGAATTTGCCCACCAAAGAGGAAAGCTGTTTTTCAGTTTGATGTTGTCCTTTAGCAGCATATTTTAGATAAATGAGTAAACTCTGAGGCCTTGAGCTGCTTTTGAAAACTTTGATCAATTAAAATTTTTAAAAGCAGCACAAGGCCTCACAGTTTACTCACCATCTTGTTTAAGTCAGTTGCTAACAATGATATTTGATTTAGTTGATTACCGGTATAATAAATTGTACACAAAAATTTGATTTTATTAACAGAGTTGATAATGTAAATTGACCGCTGTACAGGGATTCTGAAAGCTGATGTTTCGAGGATTAGCCCTTCGTCAGAGCAAATCGAGGAATTATGGGTTGTGTGTAGTTTTTATAGTAGAGTAGGAGCTAAGAAGAATGACAAAGATGCATCTAAGCCAGTCGCTCATCATTTTAATCTCCCTCACCACTCCAAACAACACCTTGCTATCTGCAACCTTTCCCTACATCTACATGTAGGTACGACGGAAAGCCTCATGAATCTGGAACAAAAATTCATCTTCCAAATCGGCACCCTTAATCCCTACGGTATTAACGAATGCTTTTCATTTAACTAATGTATTCCGGTTTTTCATGTTGCCATGTTACCACCAATAGCGTTGCTCCTACTCTACTATAAAAACTACACACAACCCATAATTCCGTAATTTGCTCTGACGAAGGGATAACGAAATGTCAGCTTTTAGAATCCCTGTACAGTGGTCAATTTACATTATCAACTCCAATAATATAAAACCAAATTTTTGTGCACTACTTCCCCACCGACACAGCACCACAGTTTCTTTAGAAATTACCCCCTTTATAATAAATTGTAAGTCAACGGTTACAAAAACTATGTGTTGTACTTACAGAATCTCTTGGCAGACCATCCGCATTCCACTGCCTGATCTCAAAAGGATCTGTTAACACACTGATAAGGTTGAAGTCATCCAACGCAGGTATTTCCAATTCCTTACAGTGCTGAATCCAGGAAGAGACAAGCCCACAACGGTACAGCTGCAGGCTCACGAAAGCCCTGAAATATGCCACACAAACTGAAGCTACAAACACAACTGTTGACTACATTGCCAAAATTTCCAACTCAAAAGCCTGTTCGTTTAAAATCAGAAGACAACATAGTACAGGCTCTTAGAAAGGTAAGGAAAAGATGTACACGAAAAGCGTAGCAATACCCAACTTTTACATAATGGAATTTGAAGCTTGCATGGTGAGGCAGCAATTCAAATTAATGCAAGAGCTGGCCAAAAAACACCCAAACTCTTTTTGCAAAGCATGGTACAGACAATGCATGCATCATGGTGTTCAGGGTAAACCACAGGAACATGCTGCTTTATTTTTCACGAATACATGGTGTAAAAATTCCAGTGTACCTAATGAAGAGTGGTAATGGCCAACCAAAATGTAAGAAAGAAAAGTGGACATTGAGAACCTCCTAAGAACTGACACCTGTAAGAACTGTCATCTGTGTAACTCTTAGAATAACAATTAATGGAGTGGGCAGAGTTTCTGAGTTTGTTTATGAATGAAATGAATGAAACTTTATTGAAAACTCCCCTGAGGGGATTTTCGGTGGTCAATACATCATGTTAAAAACAATGTATAAAAGGGAGAAAATTAATGATCGGAAATCTAATATCTAAATGTCTAATAACATTTGCTTGATTTCTTTTTCCTTCGTTTTAAAGGTAGTTAGGTAAGGTGTCCAGAAGCTTTAGTTTACACTCAGTGAAAGTTAGGCTTTTGACATGTTAATAAAGCCCTTAATTTTTATATTATATATTAAACCATTCCACATTGGATTGCTTCCGGGATTTTACATTAGATGCTCATACAGCACATAGTGTTTTCTGCCTTTTTCTCCTACCCCTCCATACTCTGTCCAAAATTCTTGTTCATCTCCCAGTGCTGTGGTTAATTTGGAAGCTCTCTTAAGCCAAGCTGGCATCTGAGCTATGTTTATGGTCTGTGTCTCCTTCTCTGCGATGCTGTGGTCGTTACTAGCTGCTTGGAGCCCAGCAATCTAAATGGAGAACCAAAACACACTGGCTTTTCAATCAAATGTCAGACAACAAGAACAAGGCAGGCAAACAAGTTTGACCAATAAGAGTACATGATATCAATCAAATGAACCAATGAGAACTTGACCTAAGTAAGACAACCAGATGTTCAGCTGGGAAGCCATGATCAGTTACTAGGTACTGTTTGTGATTGCTGGAGAATGAATCTTAAAAATCTTCTTTAGTCAAATACAATATAACTATTATTATAACTGGTATATGAAGGTTAGGGAATGATTTTTCCAAGTATTTAGGAGTAGAATTACACAACAGGTTCTGCGATCGTGAACCATTGAGATCTATAATAGCATTTTGTGTATTCTGCAATTATATAGCAACAGTAGAGAAGGCAAATTACTTTGAATGGTATACAAACATGGTCCTATGGGAATTTAACCTTCGTTGTGTAGTAGTTTGTTTCTTGCAAGTGGTACAGGAGGGTGAATTGAAGAAAACCAGCAGAGAGTTCAAGACAAAAGCATAGGCATCATGCATGCTGTACATGCATTATGATGATTTTGTTCTTTTAACCAATAGAACTATTGGTTTGCAGCATTGGTGTTGCCATTGCTGTTGCTGTTGCTGTTGCCGTTGCCGTGGCTGTCATCACCTTTTAAACTCTCTGACGACTTCGACCCTTGCCTTAAGGCACAGACTACAGATCTAGATCATAAATGAAAGAAAATAAATTATAGGAAAAAAACGCACCTTTACGCCAACAGTAGCCAAATTGTCTTGTTTTTCTTTCAGAGTTGCCACAACTGCATCCAGTTCCACTTGTGCAGCTGCAAAGTCTAAGGACATAATATTATAGTATTATTATGTTCTTCAGAGACTTCTGCCAATGGTTTTATCTTGAGAAACGGGCTTCGAGTTTGTTTTGTGAGTTAAAAAAAAAGACAGTAATGTGTTCATGGGTAAGTGTATGGACTATAAAGAGCTCAGGACACTTAAAGAGCACTTAAGAGGAAAGCTAAGGTATGGTAAGTCAAACATGAGCTGCTGGAGCTCAAACACATGACCTTATCCAGGTTGCCGCAGCATGAAACAACTAAGAATATTGCTACTCCACCTGGACAGGATGTTTATCCATGGCTTGGCCACCCCCAGCAGTATGTCGCTGGTACCCATTTATAAAACTGGGCGGAGAGAGATGGCGTGGAGCAAAGTTCCTTGACCAGGGATCAACCCCGCACCCCCGCATGATGTAGAGTAACTCCCAATCTTCTTCCTCTTTCAAATGAATTTGTTGGGGTAATGCCACATGGTAGTGTGATTTGGAATTGGAGGGGTCAATACAGTGATTGTATTTCTGGGAAGTGTAAATTAAAGTTGTTGTATTGAATAATTTCAGAGAAACCAACCGATAGGCAGGAATCCAATGATCGTATTTCTTCAGCCAGCCTTTCTAACAAACCAAAACTCCTGCTTGCGCTCCTTTACAGAACACTTGATTGCAGGCAGAGGCAATAGTGATACAGTGCTAGAAAGGGTCAAGATCACAGATTTCTATCATTAACTGCTTAAAGTTAAGGCAACACTGTCTCGACGCCACTGCAGCAGTATTTTTTCCTTGTGGAAGTCGAACACAAACATTTTTTGTCAATTCTTCATACCACGCTAAAAAATCACAGTGTTCATTGGTGCTCATCCCATCAGGTCATACGTAGTCTTTGACTGGAGGGAGAGGGCCAACATAATTTTGATTTTTCTTCCTGTTGAAAAAGTGAGGGAAGTACCCTTTTTTCAGTTCTGTCAGACCAAAGGTTTTTGGTTAAGGCTTTAAGAGCATTGGTAAAAATTCAAAGAATCACGAACTTGATTCCTGCTTCTTCCATATCTATCTACATAAACCTAGCACCATTCGGGATCAGTTTTGGGAGGATAAATTCATTGTAAAATTGTTCACAGATCATATCCATCACATCCTCGTAGGTTGTGAGCAATAACGATGGCCCCTTCGAATGTGCCATCCAACAGCCACGTTATAAACTGGTTAGCAAACGCATCACCTTTAAACACTGTTTCAATCCCCATTTCATCCTATACCATAAGCAAGTTTCCAACATGTTGCCCCTAGTCTTGGTGTGATTCGATGTTGAAGAAGAGATCTTGAAGTTTTTCCTTTTCATTCCCTTTGCATCCATCTACTACTACTTCATCATCAACAAGATCTTCTTCAGAGGTCAGGTCTTTTTGTTTTTCGCACCATTAAAAGAAAGAAAAAATCCTCACAGGACAATTTTTACCTTTCAAATTAAAATTTCATAAAAAGTGACTTCCTTCCGCTGTACATTTTCCAGCAACCGTCAATACTCAGTAAGGAATGTCGCAATTCATTTATTATTGTATTTCATTTTGGTGTTACATGTATATAGTTTCATTGGCTGTTTGTTTATTTAACCAGTGTAGCTATTGATTGTTTGTAACAGTACTATTTTCTGTTAGAATAAAACAGAGTCTTAACAAGGAAATGCCTCAAGTGTGTCTTCGTCACATTTGGATCGACCTTCACTGAAATGTGAAATAGGCGCTATTGGAGTCACCTATTCATGCTTCATTATTCATTATTCATTATTCACTATTCATCACCTTCATTGACTTTAAGAAGGCATTCGATTCTATCGATAGAAAAAAGATGTTAAAGATTCTCTCCTCGTATGGTATTCCTCCTGAAATAGTTGCAGCGATAAAAGTTATGTACGAAAACACCACAGCTCTCGTCATAACTCCAGAAGGAAACACCGATATTTTCAAGATAGATGCAGGCGTTCTCCAAGGCGACCCACTCGCCCCTTTTCTTTTCATTGTTTGTCTCGACTACGCCCTCCGTACTTCGATTGGTACATCTGACAGCCTAACTCTGAAGAGGAGGCGAAGTCGAAGAGCTCCCCCCGATCTGCTCCCCGAACTTGCGTTTGCGGATGACATCGCCCTCATGGAAGATACCATCAACAAAGCCGAGGCATTCCTTCACAAAGTTGAAATCGCCACTCAGACTATTGGGCTCTTTTTAAATGCTGGCAAGACGAAAGTGATGCATCTCAATCCGACTACAAACAACAGCATTCGTTCATTGAATGGAGACGAAATAGAAAAGGTTGATGATTTCCTCTATCTTGGTGGTTATACTAATACAACACGTGACATCAACTCTCGGATTACCAAAGCGTGGGGAGCCCTGAACTCCTTAACAAGGATCTGGTGTTCGCGTATCAAAACATCTACAAAGATACGCATATTTAAATCGACGGTTGAATCCATTTTACTTTATGGTTGTGAATCTTGGACCATGACCAAAACTCTTGTGAAGAAAGTGGATGGCACGTACACTCGCATGCTAAGACGGGTGAAAAACGTCTCCTGGAGAGCGCACATGTCCAACGAACAACTTTATGGACCAATCCCCAAGTTATCTGCCACCATCAAGAGAAGACGGCTCACACTCGCTGGGCACGTCTCTCGTCACAATGAACCTGCTGGTTCACTGATTTTTTGGTCGCCAGAAGAACCTCATAGAAGAGGACGTCCAAATACTACACTAAAAGACGTCCTGAAAAGCGACACCGGGCTTAGCAACGACGAAATGAGAGAAGCAATGGCAGACAGATTGATCTGGAAGAGGAATTTCATCATGTCACCGAACTGAAGTTCGGATGCACCTACTACTACTATTCATGCTTATATTTGAGTAGTTGTTCGTTGCTGCGCAACTAACTGCATGCTGTATTTGTTGTTGAAATTACAAGGTCATTGCCAGCTTTGTGGTTTTGGTCAAACAAAAGGTATCCTACTTTTGTTGTGTTACGGAAACATTTGTGGCTTCTAAGCAACCACAACGACTCCCAAAAACGGAGAACGTGTTGAAATCATAGCGGAATCTCTTGTTGACAAGGAACCTCAGTAGCTGCAACTGCACAGAGTATGGTCTGGAAAGGAACTGAAGATCCCTCTGCACCATAAGTGCATCACTACCAACAATGAGAAGTGGCCACACCTACATGACGTTCTGTTCCCAGATGTTGAGCAGAAAAAGGTCTCTATGATTGATGGAATCAACATCCCTGAAGCTTTCATCCCCCTGGAATTCGTTATGGCAGCCCAGACGAACCTGTTGCAATCAGTTCTTGTCTCAGTTTTGCTCTCCTTGGCTGAGCAGGTGATGGACTGAAGTACCAGTGCTATGATGTTCATTACCTTCATACAGCAACTGATGACGTCTCCATTAACTATCAAGTTGAGCTGTTCTGGAAATCTGAGTCCCTATGTCACGCAAAACCCTATCGGTCCATGTAAGTCAAGGATAGGAGAGCAACGAAATCATTAACTGCACAATGTTGGAGAAAACAAACCATTACAGCATGGGGCTGCTTTGGCAAAGTTAACATCCCAACCTCACTTTTAATTGGCAGATGACAGAGATAAGACTGTGTCACCCCTAAGGTGCCACCTGGAGAGGGATACAGAATTGCATGCAAATGCCTGTCTGTAATTGACAAGTATATCGCAGAAGGCAGTGCTTGTAAACTTTCAAGGGAAGAGGCCAACCAACATAGCAGTAAGACACAGTACCTGCCACACCATCCAGTCATCAATCCAAATAAACCAGGGAAGTTGTGAGTCATGTTCAATACAGCTTCAAGATTTCAAGGAACATCATGGAACAATCAGCTCCTTCAAGTTAAGGTCTGGATTATATCAACAACCTATCTGGTGTCCTCATGCACTTCAGGGAGGAAGAAGTCGTCCTTATACTGACACAGAGCAAATTAATGTTCCACCAACTGCTGGTTGCGCCAAGCGACTGTGATGCTCTAAAATGTCTATGGTGGCCTGACACTCTCAATAACGACGCAGAGGAATGTCAAATGCAGGTACATATAATTATTTGGTGTGACATCCTCCCCGTGTTGTGAAAAACAAGGCACTCAGACAAACTGCAGATGATAATGAGGTGCGGAAAATGTTTGCTGCAATTTCTATGTTGATAACCTGTTGAAGTCTATTAGTACTGTCAGTCAGGCAGTAACAATGGCAACCAAGTTAATTGACATGCTGAAACAAGGTGGATTCTGTACTTCTGAAGAAGTATTTCTCCTGGCTTAAGCTTCTAAAGAATGGTTGCATGGCTCATACACTTTGTCCAAGCATGTAATCAAAAACAGACACTGCTTACGGCCCAAAGTTTTCTTGGGGGCGACCAGCATAGCAGAGATACAAGGAGCCACACAAGCCGTCCTAAAGATGATGATGATGATGATGATGATGATGACGATGATGATAATAATCTTTATTTCAGTGTCAAGTCTTCTAGCTGGCCCTAAAAGGCCTCCTAATAGGGGACACTAAATTAAAATACTATCAGAGTATTTGGTAGTTCAGGTCAGCATTTCTCAGAGGAACTAGAGGCCTTGGAATCCAACAGACCAGTGAAGAGTAGCAGCAAATTGAGACGTTTCTGTCCTATTCTTGTTAAAGGTTTAATCTGTGTTGGAGGTCGATTACAGAACACACCGATAATCTCCCAAGCCATTCATCCCAGTGAACATGCTATCCCAACATTAATCATCCGTGACCACCACCAAATACTCTCATATGCTAGGCGGGAGCATGTTCTTTCAGTAGTGTGGCAAAAAATCTGGATTACTAATGCACATGCCTTGACCTGCTGGATACTACGTCAGCGCATACCTTGCCACAAGAGACATGAAGCCGTCCTGAACCAGATGATGGGAAGGCTTCCCCAGGCCAGGCTAACTCCGCACGAACCTCCCTTTAAGTACACCAGAGTTGACTTCTTTGATCCCTTTAATGTTTATTTCACATGAATTTTAAAGGCAGTTACAGTGTGGGATCAGTGGGAGGGGGGTCAGCTGACCAGGGGCCACTATTTTGTACTAGCCAGTGGCCCACAATCATCATCACCAATTTTGAAAAATGCATCTACATGTAGCTGTAATTGCATGCGCGCCCAATTTTGACATGCAATAAGAAGTGTCCCATTAAGTCCAAGCATTTGTGTAGGCCTATTTCCAACATTAAGGTAAGGGTAAAGGTTATCTTTATTGTTAGGTTAGGATAAATGCAGAAGTTTATCCTTCTCCGACGAGCAGCATTTAGGGGACACTTTGTGACGTTAATTGTCTTTATTCTGAGACATGAGTGACATTGAAAGAGCAAGTGGACACTTCATGACATTGAAATCTGTGTGCATCTATTTAAATGGATTTCTGGACATACAAGTATCTCTACCATGTTGGCAAAACACCTTGCCTTGATGATCACAACAGGGTTCCACCACTGCCAAAGAAAACCACAGACCAGATCATTTTGATTTTAATAAACCCAGTAATATTTTGCAAAGGCTGTTCATTTTCAAACAAAGAAAGAAGGCAAGAGAAACAAAGAATACCATTTACGTAGTACTAGATGTCACTCATTTCTAGAACGTTCTGGATGAAAAGAATTAAAATTTGAAAACAGTGGCTACCTTTGACTTTAGTAACATATGGGACCCATTGATGTTAGTGAAAATCTTTCCTACCAGTACTAAACTAAACAACTTACAAAACAGCGGTGAGAATATCTACTTTGATATTGGCCATCAAAGGTCTGAATGTATTACTTTGAATTAAGGAGAACACAGTCAGAGAGATTCCATGACTGTCATCACCGGTTAAGGTGGACTTGTGAACACACAAATTACTTCGTTACCATGATGTCAGCCTCACCTTAACAGCTATCATAAATACTAAAACCAGCGTTTGGGTGTGACCAGAGTATACCTCCCAAAGACTCTAAAAACTTAGCATACTGGTCCGCGAATTCAACAGTTTTGTAGTTTCACCACTGCCCCCCTCTCCCCCTACATGTAGTTATGGAAGCAGTAGAAGCAGTAAAATGTCAACATCTGTTGGCTGACCTTGTTAGCAGCATCCAGGGGAGGAAGAGTCTCGTAGCGTGGGTTCCATTCACCTTTCCTTTGATGACTTCTTCTGCCAATACGACTTAACGCACCTGTTTGTAAACAAAAGACAGGTATATTGCAATGGATTGGTAAATGAATCAAGAAATGATTGACAAGTGACTGGTTTCCTGCTGGCTAGCTGAGTGAATAACTGACTTTGCTTGATAGACTGGCTCAACAACTGATTGACTTCTCGGCTTTATGACTAACTCACTGACTGACTGACTGACTGACTACACGTAATTACGCGTTTGAAGTTGTCTGACAGACTGACTGACTGACTAGTTGCCTCATTGAATGACCAGCTGACTACAATGTAGCCAGAAAACACCTGTAACCACCCAAAAACCATTCCTTCCTGCAGAGGCCACCAAGTCTTGCAAACAGAGTAACAAAACCCAGTGTGTTGATTATTTTTGCAGTTGTTTGTAGAACAAGTGATTGAAAAAGAGCTTCATTGATCCTACTTTTCTTAACACTGACCTTCTCTGCCTCATCTTGGTCAGTCTGTAACTTGTCCATAAGCTTCTCAACATCAAGTGATTTCTGTTTCAGCTGCGGGTTCTAGTGCCACTTACTCCACCCTGCACATTTGTCTACAAGATTGTTTGTTTTTAGAAGATTCTTCAAACCAATCTTCAGTCAATCCTGAGCACAAATAAGCTGCCTGGAAAGAAATAATTGACATGGACAGCCTTTACTTCTAATCAACAACTACAACTGGTCATCATAGATCCTTATAGCCCCCATTGGGGCATAGGGACGCAACTACAACTGGTGAAAGAGAATAAAATTAATATAATTCCGAGTAACTGCATTGCGTCTGTAATACAGGCAACAAATGCAGAGAAACGTCTACTTATAACATTGATATAAATCTATATCATCTTCAGACTGAGGTGACAACAAGTAGCAGAGATTTACATACTATAGATGGTACATTAGCATTAATAAGCACGTGAAGATGATATAGATTTATATCGAAATATTATATTAAGTAAACATCTCTCTGCATTTGTTACCTGTATTACAGACACAATGCATTTACTTGGAATTACATTTATTCTCTATCTTTTAAAATTGTGTAGTTCCAGAAAATATCCATACCCCCACCACGGAGCAAATTTCATATAGGACCCCCCACCCCTTCGGATTTTCCATTTTAGCGAGGACGCAGTAACCCCCCCTCCTCCCTGGAAATTCCAAAAAATGTCAAACACCCCCTATACCCCCTGGAAATTATTGTTCTTCAAAGCAAACAACAAACAAGAGGCCGTGTATCTAGCGTCAGGCACGTATCCCTTGGAGTAAGGATTGCACAGTTGGTTGATGTGCAGCCTTCTGTGCGAGAGGTCCCAAGTTCAATCCCTAGTGACCTCACACCTTGCTTCGACTTCATTCCATTCTGTGTAGCTTCAGGTAGTTTTAATACCCATAAAACGGTGCACTGATGGAAAGAAGACCCCCAGACCAGGGGTCAGTGCCTTCGGGTCACCTGTTGAAAAGACCTGCCTCAGTCAACGAGCAAGTTCATACATACCAATGTCCTTTGGAAAAAAAAAACTCATTTTTTGAGGCGCGTGTCAAAAACGCAGACACGCGTGCGCAATTTCTGTTGACGCGTGTAACACGTGTCTTTTGGGACGCTTCATATTATATGTCTGCACTCCACTGTTTATGTAGAAAGTAAGTAATTTTTATAGGAAAGCAATGCTGCACAACACAATGAAAGGCTTACCTTAGTTTGTAGATGATTCAGCATCCATTTTCTGTTACATTCTTCCTAAATGAACAAGGTGATTGTTGTAATTTCAGCGATTACCGACGGAATGTCTACTGTACTTTTCGTCGCTTTTATGAATTCCACCTCCATTTTCTCACGCTATCTCCTACGTGGTATTAACTTTCCATTTTTCAACTCCACAAAGGCATATTTTGTTTGAGGACCGAACGAAAACGCATCTGCATTAGCGCCTGTTTCCCTATCGACGCCATGAAATAAAACAACACCTTTCTACTACCCCCTGGATCCTTCTAAAGACAGACACGTTAGTGACTGGACACAAGAAATACTTAGCATGGGAGGTACGGGAAAACTGTTAATTAGAGATCCTTGGAAGGGTTTTCCACGGGAAACGGTGGGTTTCCAAAGGAACTGTCGATCCTTTCAGTAGGAAAACGTTTTGATATTTGTCAAGCAATTTTCTTAAAGTGTCTTTAAGTTTTATTCATTAATATTTTATTTGTTAACTTATAATGCACCAATATCAATATACATTTTCATCGGCGAGTTCCTAACTGTTGCCGTGGAGACGATACAGCATTGCAAAAGTACCTCTCTAAACTTCAGTTGTTGGAAAATATCTTAAGATTGAATTCTGTTGCCTCGAATTCTTATTTTCGCAAACCCATTAAAGGTCATTAAATTGTGTTTCTTAACGGTCAGTGTAAAACGCAGACTGCAGACCGGGGGGTAAAATGCAGACTGAGGTTATAATTTAACTGTTGAAAAAGCCCAAACCCATTAGAAATGCTAACAGTTAAGCCTAAATATTGTTTTAGGCCTCATTAGGCCTAAGGTTAGCATTTCTAAGGAGTTTGGGCATTTTCAACAGTTACATTGTAGCCTCAGTCTGCATTTTACCCCTGGTCTGCAGTCTGCAGTCTGCGTTTTACACTAACCGGTTTCTTAATACCCGCTATAAAAAGATTTATCTGGCAGAATGAACTTAGTTGATTATGAAAATGCTGTTTGAGGATGAAAAAAAATCCAGTTTTTATTAATGTTTCATCATAGCCAGCTGATCAGTCTCCTGTAATAAAAATGGGGTTCACCGAGTTCGTTTATGAGATATAACTGTTTCCGATACCGGATAGATAGGGTGTTTCTAGACGGCCTTCCTTCTGCTGGTGACTCAGTACACCACAATAAGGAGTCCGTTCTTGTCAAGAAAAAAATTGGTGTTTCATTTAGTGCCGTTACGTGAAACAGTGTTACAGAGTAAATCCTCATGATAAGGCAGTCTCTTGAAATTGTTGAAACCGGTTTGAGCCCTCCATTGACGTTTTTAGGAAAATCACAGGATATATGTTCTACTTTGAAAAGCTGAACTGCGACACCACTTACACTGGAATTTTAATTCCAGTGTAAGTGGTGTCACCGATTCATCGATTTCCGAGACTTAAAAGTCGTGAAACCATTACGGAAGATCTCGCAAGTAGAGTAGCCAGTAGACTCATCTCTCCTAAACCTACAGACTTTGGTAATTGCTGAAAGTTGTATGTTGATAGTTCAATTTTAACTGTCATACATGAGCCTCCAGGTCGAATACTCGGGACAACCTCATCCCTCGCAATGACTCTAATAAATGAACTGATTGAATATCAGGTTCGATGACGAAGTTCTGCATATTATTCGCCTTGTCGTGTATGGATCACGCATTCAAAAGACAAAAACTAATAGAAGATTGCATATTTGAACTCTTCAGCCGGAAAAGAAAACGCGCCCCGGTAAGTTGGGAGACGCGGTTTGGAGCGAACGTCTTTGATATATGAACTCTTCCAGGTAGCAGCAATAAAATTTATTCCTAATAAAGAAGAAGCGACAGTTACACTTCTTTTAGCAAACTGTATAGCACTACTTAGGATTGGAATCTAAACAACTGTTTGAAAAAACGCGAATGTTATGGTACAATACTAAAAACCAATAATTGCTTAAAAAGGTAATCGGTTGCCATGGCAACATAAGGCCACCTAAATAACCCTAAATTTTGCATTTAAACTCGTATCTCAAAAACAAAATGGGTAACCCCCAATTTTTATATTTGGAAAATAATTAGCAGGCCAAGATAGAACTCTCTGCAAAGTTGACAAAATTCCCTTGACAGGATTCAGAGCCACCTTAAAAACTTTCTAGTTTTGAAGGTGGCAACGAATCAGAGTATTAATCTTAGTCTATTTATAACTTTTCAGCAATGAAAAATGGGGGTCAGCGAATTTGTTTTTGAGATATAAGCGTTTTAAAGACAAAATATAGGGTGTTTTTTAGATGGCTCTTAGGTTGCCATGGTAACCCGAGTATTCACGTCTTCCACATAACCCCAAATTCACGTCGATGTCAGGATTACAGCGGCCAAGAAATGTACCGAAATGAAAAACGCACGAGCAGGACGTGCGAAACTATTATTTTTGTTCACTAAAACTATTGCTTTGTAGCGTTCTCGTAGGCGTCGTTGTAAATGCTTTAGCTCCCTAATTTTATCAACACTTGCCGTTTAAGAAAGTGGTTTTTAGAGAATATAAGAAGTGGAAATATTTTCGCGAAAACACTGATTCGGAAGGTGGCACACTTAAACCCATCGGTTGCCATGGTATGAAACCAAGTCAATCGCTGCCCGTGCTTTGAACCACAAGGATAAGGTCATCATAAAAGCATTTGTTTCGGAAGCAACATTCACATCAGAGAACTCAAGTATGTCATTACGTGATTCAGATACAGTTAAGTGTGTCCCGAAAGCAAGAGTTGCTTCCGCCAACAACCTTACACGCCCAGTTTGATCGGACGGGAAAACAATTGTGTACATCACAAAAACAATTATTGAGCCTCAGTTACAGTGAATTCACCCCAGTAATTCTAAATACCCGACAAAGCTAGGGCTTGGAAATCAAGTACGCACAAAAGAATCAGATGGACAAATTGAAAACAGAAAATGAAAGGTCCGTCCATAGAGGAAGAAAGATGGAGTAACGTGCACAAAAAAAAATACACTCAATGGACGCAAATAAAGCAAGCTTAGCAAAGCACTGTGTATACGCGATGATCGCTGGTTTTGCACTTTTGAAATGCGTTAATTTGAGTTCGATTTAAGTCTATCCTCTCTAGCCTGAAATTCCTGAAGGAATCATCGGCCAAAGCATGCGCAGTGAGTTGAGTTGAGTTTTGTCAATCCAGATGGTTCACACTTGTATTCTCTTTTGCTTGAATCGCGCTTGTGTTGCCGTCGAAAGAATAGAACAAGCATCTATAAGTAACAGTTATCATGATGTGATTGCCACAACTCGAATTTCATATTAACACAACAATCTCAAGTTGTGAGTTGGTGCCGCTTAGGGCAAACAAGCGAGTTATTCTCCACGCAGTGTTGCGAGAGTTTTTTTGCATTGCAGCGCGTTGGTGGCTTAATATTTGGGAATCATTGAATAACATAAACCCTACCTTATGAAGAAAAGAATGATTCATCCAGACAGGATGACGTCAAAAGCCAGCTTGCTACTCAGAATATATAGCATTTAAAGCAGGAACAATGAAAAGGCCTTGACACATTAACTTCAGTAAACAAGACGTTGGCAAATCAAGAAAACATGCAGAAAACAATCGTCACTAATTAAAAGGGCGCAGCTAATGAGCAATCAACAATTACATGTCCTCTGCACGCTTTGCACGTGTGATCAATTCTACATTATGCATTTCATTTCTCCAAAAAAAGCGAAATCTTTCATCGCCGTTACAATTTCTTGGCGGTGGGAACAATTTGGAAGTATGAACAAAGTACACTTTCTTCTTCTACTGGAGAACAGGGAAAACAGAAAATTGAAAGGACGTAATCAAGTCTAAGGCAGCCTTTACTATGGCCGACTTTAGTATACTTTTTCACGGTTGACCAAAAATGCAGTCTGGAAATGAGGCCTGCTTACAAACGAACACATTGACCGGAAAACACAACCAACTAATCACCTTTGAACGAGATTTATTGTGGTGAAGATCCTCAGGCAGGAAATCAACAACTCTTCTTCGAGAATGTTAGCCTCGGCAAAAAATTAAACCAGTAATTAAACAAATAAAGACGGGGGGGGAGGGGGGGGGGAACATAAAAACAAACGTTACACGTGTTATCATATAAAGAAAGCTGACAAGCAGCATTTATTGTAAAGACTGCTCATTAACTTTAATCTGACAATTACCAAAGTGCTTTTTCAAATTGTTATATTCGAACTTTCTTGCTCAAAAACGATAATTATATTGACAAGTTTTCAGCTGAGTTTCAAAACCCAAGGAAATTAAATTCAATGCCTCTGTCAGAACCCAACAAATCGGGGCATAACGCCAGCGAACAAAGTACGTCTGATTGGGTGCGTGAAAAATGCGAAATTTTGTGTCCAATCACGTACAGTAAAAATGAAAAATCAAACCAATCGCAATCTTGCCTTCGAGACTAAACTGAAAACCAATGGATGAAAGTAACGAAACTCAAAAGCCATATCACTTGCAGTCAAACTACGTCACGCGTGACAAAAGTCACTGAATGAGCCAGTGAAGATATTTCGAGATATTCATCTGAAATTAAGTGAAAAATGACTTCAGGTCACTTAAACCCATCCATACTCGACGTAGGTTGGCGGCAAGAACCGTTTTAATCAAGCATTGCTTAGCACTCTTAAAGGAAAAAAAGTTTCCTCACATATTGTAATGAAATCCTTAACGAATCAGATGAAAGCGAAATAGGATGTTACCAAGGTGCAACTTGTAAAATCCTTTGATGATATCAAATTTAAATTGACTTCTTTTCCCATAAACCAAATGCAAATATTACAATAATTGTTCGACCTTTTTCGAGCTGAAATCACCCTGCTCAATGTTAATTGAGCGAAAACGCTGGAAAAAGAGCAAAAAAATAACCCTCTCACGGAGCTATGTATCCCTTACTTGAGAAGAGTATTTCAAATTTAATTTTCATAATTTGCCAAGAACAGCTTGTGTATGCCTTAAATAAAGTAAAGGCTGGGGTTAACAAATAATGTATGCCCATTAACATTCTTGGCTTTCTTGTAACTTCCACTCTTATACTTCCGTAATTTAACGCTTTAAACAGAGAAAACTTGCACATGATTTTAACTAATAAATTTCATGAAACGGACGACAAAAGATAAAAAGAAAAAGCCTTCAAGATTTACGAGAAAAGTGTCTTGCCCATTTCGTTCTATTGGCGTTCTATTATAGCATAAAGTTTTCCGAATATTAAACAAAATGCTATTTTTCCTCACAGTTTAAGTCGGAGTGCTATTTCGAAAACAGGCCTGGTGTCCTTACGGCGTAATTCTTTATCTTGAATTTTGTCACGCAAGTAATGAGAACAAAAACTATGCCAATTTCCAGAAAGCGAGACTATCCTGAAACATAGCAGATTATTATGGCATATTTTTGAATAGTTTCTCGGCCATGAGATATAAACAGTCCAGGACTTAGATAACAGACGGTTTTTGGCAAGAGGAGACCGGAAAAACGAGCGATAAGGTAGAATTTACACAAACAGTGTTAAAGATGGTAAACAAACCATTTTGTGGCAGTTGTAAAAATCACGATTGTGGCTGTGGTTGCTGCTGTTGTTTCTCCCACCACCATCCCCTCCCTTTGCTACCGGCATCAACAATTTCCATGGGCATGTGATAGGGAGGTCCTTCCCCTCCCATGCCAATGCTTACGCCACGCCCCCGTGCCATCCCCGTGGGTACCATATCACCGGGTTTGGTTAAGATAACTGGGACTTGGCTTCCTGGTGCCTTGTCAAGACCGGATGGGACTGGTATATGGGGAACATCTGGTGTGGGCTGCAGGCCGTATGTTTGTCCATTGAACTGGACTGGTGGTGTCTGTGGCATGGGGATCATCTGGCCCGGCAATGCATGAGGGAGCATCCCTCCTTGAAGTGGCATGCCAACACCAAGACCATCACCAGCAAGGCTTTCCGTGTCATTGGCGCCATCACCGCGTCCTCGCGCTATCATGGGAATATCATTACCGCCATCGCCACCTTCGCGTACTTGACTGATGTTTGTAGATTTCTTCCTCGGCTTCACCGGTTGCTCGACATAGCCGATACTTCTATCGTAATCTTTATCCACATCAATTGCCCAAGAAACGTTTCGAACAGTGGTATTCACACCACGCCTACCCCGTGGAACATATCCCCGGCCACGCCTATTAGGTCGCCCCATCTCAACACTGGAAGGCCCTCCAACAACAATACGCTCTTTGTCGCTGTAGCCACGCCCAGCTTTGTTACCGCCCCAACGTGCAATAGGTACTCCAGCCACCTCTAACTGGCCACCTAATCCCGACACAGGCTGTCGGCTGCTTGGACCTCGGCCTCGCTTGGCATTCATTCCTCTGCCTTGCATCTGCGGTATGTTGGCTCCGGCTGGAAAGAACGCAGCATTAGGTAATGTGACACTCTGCAGCGCCGGCGGCACTGGGCCAAAGGGGAAGTGAACAGGGGTAGGTAGTAACCCATCACCATGTTGTCCAGGGAATCTCGGAACCATGTTAGTGGGCACACCGGGGGAACTCAAGTCTGCTTGCATGCCTTCCGTAATGCACCATCTCATACGCTGAAGCTTTTCCACTCGCCCCGCCTGATAAGAAACAAGAAAACTCTAAGTTTCACAGACTATGCTAAGGTTATTGTTGTCTGTTTCCGCAGGACGTTTCTAAACGAGGCGGTTGCACGACAACCACGAAATTAAACGACAGCAAAAAAAGAAAGCAGAATGTTATATTCCACGATTAAAACTGCAAAACTAGATAAAAAGGAAAACGTCTTGCCGATCTGCACTCTGTAACGGTGTGCTTTGCTTCAAACATTTCCCAACAAGTTGGCAGTTTTCAGGTTGTTGTAAATGTACTAGTCGATAAGGTGATAGTTGTGGTGCAAGATGCTGCAGTTGTACAGTTGTCATTGTTCAGTTGTAGGTGCTTTATTGTGAGTGTAATTGTTTAGTTGTAGTTGTTGCAGAGGGAGGTGTGGTGGTTGCGTTAACGGTTTTCATTTATTTCAGGATTTGTACACAGTGCAGGTGCTAAACAATAGGACATAATGTCCCCTGCTAGGTTTAAACACCGAACCCAACCCCCTAAAACATCGCAAACCCTCCCCTTACCTCAGTGACGATACAAACTAATTACAAATTATGATCTAAAATGTACCCAAATTATATACTAAAGACAACGCTTGAATTATACTAACGACTACCACTAGAACGTACAGGCAGAAAAAATATTTACAAGGCGACATTTACGACAGAGTACTTTAAATGAACGAAAATTATCGCCATCAAAAACATTACGAAGTCTATTAAAATAAAGCGACTTAAGTTTTCGTTGAAAAGAGCCAAGAGCCTCTGATTCCTTGATATCCCTAGGTAAGCTGTTTCATAATAAGATTACTCTATTAAAGGAATTGTCACGAAAAACATATTAGGCGTATTTCCGCCGCTCACTCGAGTTCGGGTATTCGCCCTTGTCACACGGCGGCCATATTGTCCCGGGAGACCAAAAGAGCTTTGTTTTACCACTCCAAGCCTCGCAGTGGAAACCATGGGGGTGAGGCTTGGCGTGGTAAAACAAAGCTTTCTTGGTCCCCCGGGACAATATGGCTGCCGTGTGACAAGGGCAAATCCTCCCCGAGAAGTGATTTCGGGAGTGAGCGCTGGCTCATTTCCCGAAACAGCGGCTGGTAATCGAGCCTAAAAACGGATGTACGAGAAAGATTTGTCTTAAAATGCAATCCCGAGCAGGCACGGCGCATTTGACCCTCATGAAAAGAGAAATAATAGTTGAACTCACGAGATAGTTCTATATGCCCAGAAAGGCATTTTAAAAAAGAAAATTAGGTCAAGATACTGTTGTCAGTAATTTAGTGGTGACGAAGCGATCCCCATAGGATAAATTACAATTTCTTAACATAAAATGCGTAGCTCTCCTTTGAATGTTTTATACGAGGAGTAAGTTGCCGATGACTGACTGTGGTGCCCAGTAGTGGACGTTGAACAGTGCTATGCTTGCGAGTGTTGTTTTAGTGATAGTGATGGTGACAGTGTTTGTAGTTGAAGTCGCTCTAGTGGTAGATATGGTGATTTTGGTTGTGGTTTCTGTAGCCGTAGTTGTTATACAGCTGTATTGTTGTCGCAGGTGTATAGACAGAATTTGTTGTAGTTGTATATATAGATAGTTGAGGTATTGCAAACCGAAAACGAAACCTTGGTCACAGGCAGCCACTTTTTAAAACCAAACGTTTACTGCTTGAAGAAGAAGAAGATGGTTGGTGAAAATCAAAGTGTACTTTTAATAGACGAAGTTCGCTTTGGCCAAGAACCTTGATTTTTCAAGCCATTATTTCTACAAGAAAGGGCTAATTAAAACACTCATACAAGTACGGTACTGGTAAAATGTAAGTACTTATGTCTAATAGACCAATTTCGATACATTAAAATTCAGCCCGAAACAAAAGGCATCATATCGAGGCTCTGGGGAATAAATATAAGGATTTGTATGA
>OX421456.1:2267500-2277500 GCA_949126865.1 Montipora capitata | reverse complement strand
TTTTGCTTATTGTTATAAAGGAATACACTTAGTTTGACAGCACTAAAATAGTACACGACTAAGAACTACATGACGAAGACGGACTTTCACAAACAGAATATGAACCGGAATATGAACCCACGCACGGATGCTTATTTCATCAATAAACATACAGTTCAGGTTCAGAGTTATTTTGTTCCAAACTATTAAAAGAGAGAAATTAACTAGTAATAGCTATCGCTAAGTGCCAACGAAACAGTCAATATAATACATAGTTTGCAGATTTGTATCAGAGTTCCAAAACACCCAACAGTAGTTGTAATTTTTTTATTTGAAAGTATTGCAACTCAACTTTTTCAACAATTGTTCATGAGTCAATGGTTACAAAACGAAAAACAAACTGCTGTACTCATGGGCCGAAATCCGAAATTGACAACAGCGGCCGATGAGAACATGTGCGCCGGTTTAGTTTTGAGCTCACTCACGATGGTTCGAAAATAAATATTAAAGAACACTCAAACCAAGTGTACACAACACAATGGTCAGGGAAATGGGAAAAATGTGCTTTCACTCACCTCCGAACACAAGATCATCAATAGTCGCACGCGTCATCATCACACATTAAAACACGCGCTCTGTCATTTGTCCCCAATAATTTCTCCAGGGTACCTTACATTACACTACGTAGCCTTACATTACACTTTTCACAGCACGATTGAGAATTTTTCGGCCTTCTGCTCTACTTCGCGCGGAATTAAGCTGGCTGCCTCGCAAGCCTCATGTCTTCGCTCGGCTTGCTCGTTGGCAATAATATACAAAATGCACACCATCAATAAACATGCAATTCTCGGAAAATCTTCGAGTTTACCTCGCTGAATACGACGGAAGTTCTACTCCTATTTGAAAGGTGTTGCATTACCTGTCACGACTTCCTCTTGATGTGAGTCGTATGCAAATTTTGATAGATAGTTGTTCTGGCATTCCCTTCTACTTTAATTTGTTATTAGTTTAAAACCAGCAGTACCAAATGCTACTGTAACAATACTAAAGAAATTGTTTCCCATTTATGAGTTGGTCGCTTCTCTACATAAATACTTTTTAATTCAACGGAAAGGTAAAATGGAAATGAATTGTTGATTTATCTTTCGATTGGATCAATTTCACACCGTGAATATTATTTTTCACTCCCAATTTCACCGCATGAATTTTTACCCTTAATTTCACGCCGTTAAAGTTTTCACAGATCATTCACGGCATGAATAGTTTCATGCCAAGAGTGAAAGTTTCTTACCGTAGAGTGATTACGGCTTATTCATGATGTGAAAATTGAAATTCACGCACTGTGACTGTGAAAAAATTTCACGGTTTTCAATGAAATCCATAAGCCCCTTTTTGCGTGAAGGGTCACAAACGATACACATATTTGAAAGCCAAACTGAAGACAAATTTTTGTTTCCCTACTGATTCATAAACATTGAATTACTTTTGCTTGTTATCCAATAAATTCACGACGGGAAGTGACTTGTGCGTTTGTAACATGATAGCTTTTGCAGTATGTAAATTTTCTGTTATCGGCTTGTGGCTTAACCACTTTGTTCAGATCCAAAAGTTCTTTGTTTTACACAACAATGCAACACAAAGGAAATTTATGGTACTGAATAACAAAGGAAAATCAGACGGGCATGAATATACGCATATGTTCGTATAAATATACGCGTATGTACGTATAAGTATATGCGTATGAGTGTATAAGTATGCTTGTATGTGCGTATACACTGCGTATGCGCACTTAATGTATATCTGAGCCGTACTGTTGGTGTAACATCTGGAGTACTGGTAAATAAAGCCTGGAAAGATGTTAATAACATTATTAGTAGTGAAAATATTAGTTTTGCTGAAAGACAAGGCTTTAGCTTTGATTTCTTTGGAAACTGGAGACAGTTTGGGATCCCTATATTTTCACTTTCACAAAATTTAATAGTTTCAAGCGGTATTGTACATGTATCTAAACTGTCTCAACTTTCATGTATATGTTGTAGTTCAAAATTTTCCTTGGTTAAAGAGTTTTCAAACTAGTTCGTTTCTTACTTTCCTTTGTTTCAGATTATGATAATGTCTATAAGAGAAAGGAAAGTAAGAGAATTTAACTAGATTTAGATTTCAACTTCATCATATACAACATTATTTGATGTTAAAATGCTTGACCATGAGTTAAACTGTAACATTCTGAATACTCAAAGCATTCCTGTAAGCAATCACCTCATTATTATATTATAAACACTACAGTGTAAGGGAATTTTGCTCACAGGATTTGAGTATAAGCTCAAATAGTTTGATGACAGTAAACAGTCTGATAATAAACTAATCAAATAAGCTAATACAAACCTGCACTTTTGCCAAAGGATGATCAGGCCCCAGCAGATTCCAGTAAAATGACCCTAAGATTTCTTCTGGAATAAAATCAGTTCCTAGCAAACTAGCAAACAATCCAAGCCGATCATGGTGGAGTTGCAAATCGGACAGCATGGCATCACGTTTAAATCTAACTGTAGTGATTTCTTTCTTGGTAAACTTTAGATGATCGGCGGAAAAATAATTTGGGACATCAAAAATTAAAAAGTCTGCGTGGTGACTGATGACCCCAGCATAACCTTCAGCTGAGCAATAAGTCGCCATCTCTTTGTGTAAATCCCCCGTGGAACCACACACAGACACACCACAACTTAGGAAAGCAAGTCGTAGACAAATCTCGACAACTGGTGGTGGGAAATACAGTCTTTTTCCCGGATAGCAGTTCATTTTCATAACATGAGTGAGGATTTGCCGTGCTAACTGTCGCTTATCGTTTTGAGTGCGGATCCACTGGTGAAGTTTCCGTGATTCACCTTCTCCGTCAAAATACATCACAATTTGGATGTTTTGCTGTCGAAATGACCGCGTGAAGTTCTCCACGGAACGAAGCATTTCATTCCATTGTCCTCCGCAAACCCAATCTGTACCAGGACCGTACAGATGCTTCAAACAACTTCGCGTATCAACAAGAAGAACCGGTGGAGGATTCACGTTTGTGGACTTATTCCCATGAAGGACTTCTCTCAGATCAACTTCTTCACACGCAGTGGGACAGTTTGCCTCCAAATACTCCTGTAGACCCTGAATGCCCATTTCACCAGCTTTTCGAAGAAGGAAAAGCGATAGTTTGAACGCTCACTCGCAAAAAACAATACTGTTTTCTACACGTGCTCTGCCGCCATATTGAGCTACTCTCGCGGCGAAGTCTGGGAAAGCTTTGTGTTGTATACGCGCGCATTGTTGCTTGGGATTGAGATTTGTTGCCATAACAACTAAACGGCTCGGGATACACAATTTGTTTAGATCTGAAACACATCGCTTTCTTTCTCATTTCTCGTCGTATTTTCGCAACATGCCTCGCGATCCGTACCCTTTTCCAAGACTTCAGAATGACAGCGATTTCTACGGACAGCAAGGAAAGCAGGTGTGTTTGAAAAGGCAGAGTATTTACACATTTAATTCCTGAAAATAAGTTATCGAAGGCAACAGCAAATTGTTTCAGTTTTTTCAATCGGTTACCCTACGAATGAAATGTAATGAATGTAACTTATATTTGAAATGTGGGTTATAGACGAATGAGAACTGATACCCGCACTTTTGCTGGCCAATTGAAGCAACTGTCACTTTTTATAACTCGATGAATGAAATGAAATATTCAGGATTTTAAGTTAAGGAGGCTCGAACTTGTTTCTCCTTTTTTCGAACAAATAAAGATATTCTGTTTTTTGATACAGTTAGGGTAATCATATCACGACAAAATTTGGCCAGGGTATTAAGTACCCATCATAGATTTCTCACATCACATTTTCCTCCAAAATAACGTTACCATGGCAACGATATCAGGCATTTCTTTGAGCCATAAAATCAAGATATGTCTTTTTTGAAAAAACGGGACGGTGAAGTCTTCTCATTCAGCATTACCAGATAATGTTGAAATAATCTATAAAATATTTAAAATTCAACAAAATCTGTAAGTCAGTTTTTCAGAAAAATAAGTTTCTTTGAAATGTGACACTAATTTATTTTTTCACCGACAGAATTTCTTTAAATTTGAAAGACAAACGTTTTAAATTTAAATCTAAGCTAACATGTAAAAAATGAAAAAAATTCATCTTCCGGAAGCAGAGATATTATAGCGAGTAAAGTTGCAAAATCAGGAAAAATGAGGGGGTTAAAAAATCAGCATTTATGCATGTCACCTGCTCATTAAAATGCAAGCGTGAGTGAAGCCACAGGCCAACACAAACGGATTTAAGTGACTATTAAACAGTGTGTGTACAATTTTCGTTGTTTTCGTGAATAGGAGGTGTCTATTTATATTCCATATGTATAGGAATTAGAAGAAAGGAGAGCGGAATTAGCGGTATTTGTTCATTTCTGGTGACCCACTTTGAACCGTGAGCTGACACGAGCAGCTTTTAGAATTGTGCGTGTGGCTTACGCACGTGCGCTCAACGGAATACCCTTTCGAGCCTCCTTAATCTCTTTAAAAGGCTTAAATTCCACAGTTGTGACGTAAAATACAACAAATGTGTCTTCTCTCAAGGTTAAGGAAAACAGAACTTTGGCCAAATCGAACTCTGATGGTACTGCTTGGGACAGACTCAATAAAACAGCCACACTCGCGAGCTCAAGAAGGGAGATTTTCCATCACGATCCACAGGTAATATGATGAAACCAGTCACGCTAAAATGAAAACTGTCACGCCTTTTCAAGAGGAAAAAAATATGCATCCTTGCCAAAATGAAAGATCAAAGGCATACATTTGATGATGCTGGAAAGAGTGTGTATTTGTATTTTTCCCTTTCTACCTAAAGCTTTAGGCCAGTCAGTGACTCAAACAAATAAATCACTTAAATAAAGTGATTTATTTGGATTTCATTCTATCATGATGTAAGAATCTTTTATCAAAGAAGAGATGTGGGGTACAGAGGGGTTGGGCATTACATGCTTATGGCTGACAGAGTGGGCATTAGCTTGCATTCTCATCAGTAATATTTATTGTACAGGCTCCCCATGATAGCTTGGATTTTGTGATCAAGTCGACTTATGACCACCACAAGGAATTCCTTTCGTCAAAAGCGGAGACACTAGTGCAACATGAAACTGCTGGTCTGCCTCATGGGTATGTGTTCTTTAGTGTGAAGACCTTTTTCATAATGGTGGCCAAAGATTTTTGAATGCTAATAAGCTTTCCTATCCTTGCTACATTATTAAAAATGAGCAAAATTGAAAAGGTATGGGTCATTAACTTTTGGGACTGTATCATGCTCCAGTGCAGCCACGTTCCCAGGGTCTTTTTGTCGACGAGCAAAGAGAGATGGACACCCTGGGAACAAGGTTGGCTTCAGTGAACTGGATATCCATTGTTTTAATGCAAATAACACCCTAAAATGAACTATTATGGGATTTGTGAAAATAGCAAATTGAGGCAAGTGGGTCAAATTAGCAATTGAATCCAAAAGAAACATCAATCATCCCCCCAATTGTTTGTGATAAGCCTCAGACTGAAATAAGTATATATCTGAAAGTGTGGGTCATACATGTAGACGAAATGGAAAAGTGATACATACACTTTTATGGGAATTGTCCATAAAACTGTGAGGATCACTTCTCCATTAAGCCTCATTTATGGCTAAATTGTTGTGCCTAACCAGATTAATACCATGACCTTGTTGGAGTTGGTTGAAGTAATCCCTGGATTAGTGCTGTACCAACCATGAACATTATTATCATTCCTGAGAATTTACACTTATAGGAAGTCAACATTAATTTCTTCAAGCTTAAAGGGGCTAGTTAACTGAATAGAGTGTAATGTGAAGTGCTCGATTTCCATCCTATATGAACCATGTGAGCGTTAGCCCTACTGATGGAAATGGGCCCACACAAGGACAGAGAAAAACTCTGACCAGGGTCGGTCGTGGGTTCAATTCCCACCCTGGTCAGAGTTTTAGGTAATTTTGTTTAATTTTGTTAATTATGACCTCTAAACGTCAAATTGGCAGAGCAAGAGTCTTTCATTTGCAAAATCACGGCCACATAACAACTGAGAATGATTTTCCGGCTGTGTAAATGACATTTTGATATAGACTGATATAAATTTGAAAAAAGGTGGGCTGACATTTTTCAAATTTACCCAAATTCAATCCATTTCAATCCTCTCCAATTTTGTCCATCCATGTCCCTTTTTGGCTTCCCTGTGTTTTGTTAGAGTTCTTCTATAGTTTTGAACAGTTATTTTGATATTTTAGTTAATTCTATGACCATTCGATCAGTGCTGAAATTGCCTAAAATTGTGTGACCAAGCCCCTTTAAATCACAGCAAGGTGACAGCTCTGTAAACAAGACACAAATGGCTGGTCTGACTTGAATTTCCTTAAGTTTCCTTCTTGATAGCCTGACAACACTTCTGTATATGGAAAATTTTTGGAAAGAAATGTTTCACCAGAGAAGCAATTTGGAAATGCAGAATGCATTTCTCAATGCATACAGAAAATGCACGCATTGAGGTACTCTGAAGAGGACAAACAAATTAAACTAAGGAAGGGTTTCTGATCAAAATGTGTGCAATTGTGAGAAAGTCCTCTTTCATCCACAGACGAATTTTAAAGAACAGACCTCCCCCTGAAGAACCTGAAGTTGACCTCTACAAACTGCCATTGATGAAAAGTACAAGTACACAACGACAGAGCATCCACAGCATCAATGGAGCTATAGGTAATAATGTAAAACTTTAGCTACTGCACTGTCTTGATTGGTACATTTTTTGAGAAACATGTGGGCTGCATTGTTACAAGCAGGATTTGTCCAAACAAAAGAGAGAAATGATCCTTGCACTATAGCCCACACTCCAAAAAGATATACATTTCTTTTACTGAGTTAAACAATAAGGTAAAGTCTAAAGTTTGGCTTTAAAAAACAATTATTGCAAAATTAGTGATAAAGAACGTTTGAATTCTTAACCAAATAAAGTGCAATTAAATCCCAAGGGTGCTGGCAAACAAAAACATTGATTATTCAAGTCACATTTAAACTTAGAGGCTAAAAATAGGAGATCTCTCTGTCCCTACCCAGGGAAAAAGATGTTCCTGTTGATATTTTCACCTATTCCCACCTCCCACCCCCCACCCCCATCCTCTAACTTTGTTAGACCTCATGCATTTTTTGTAAATCATTTTTATTCGTTTTAATTTAGAGAGCCATCACAGTGCTGCAACAAATGGGGGCTATTCCAGAAAACATGATGGAGGGTTTTATACTTGTTAGAGACATCAAATGTGTACTTCTGCACTCTGTTCAGCAAGTTTTTATTATTCTTTCTTGGCCAACATCAAATTTGGTTTCCTCTTGGAATTTAATGAGATATGCTATGTACAGTCTACGTTTTTCCACCTTCATAGATCTTGATCTTCATGTGTAGGTACAACTAGATAAATTTGCATGTAGATAATACACCCTCTCAATATTGTAGTTCTTAACAGTAAATTTTCCACTGTAAATTTCAACTTAATTGTTTATGATTGATTTTCTTGTGGATTCGCATTTCAAAATTTTTTTACAATAATAATTATTATTGTATTTTTCAAAGGCAGTAAGAAAAATATATTGATTTTCATAAGAGTATGTTTGAATTCTATGTTTACTAAACTAAAACATTTGGAAGAATACATGTACCTTTGCATGGATTTACTCAGATTTCCACAATTCTGCAGAATCTCACCTTCAAGAACTAAGCGCCAAACTGCATTTCCATCAATAAAATTTCCGAACATAGCGTGGAAGATTGACTTTGCTCTGGAAAGTGAATTGGAGTTTTTGTTTAGTTCACACGCTTGAATACCAATAATTATGTTAATTTTTCAGAGCTTCTTCATGATCAGTAAAAATATTCCTACATATTTCATTGCTTGCCATTGGTGTCGAGTTCGAAGGTAGAAATGCACCATGGGAACCGTAGGTTATGTCATGCATCAACTGATTTCATTTGATTGATGGAAGCCAAAATGCAGTTTGAGCATTGCCACTTGAAGATGAGAATTTGAAGAATTATGAAAATTGCAGTAAAACACTTGTCATGCTGTTCAATCAGTAAGAATTATTACAGCAGACAAGAACACACATTCTCTGGTTTCATGCTTTTATCTGTCTGAAAATTGCCTTCATTCCAGCATTCTAATGAACAAAAAAAATTTTACAGAGAAGCAATGATCTGTTCAGTGATATATTTATTACTGACAAATCAACACAAGCTAAATCAGAAGCAAAAAATGAGTGATGCGTGTGATTGATTCTTTGAAATGTAACATCTTGATGTCCTTTACTTAGAAAGTTCAGCGTAAAAATGGGGAAAATTAAGGTGATGATTGTTGTAATTTATTTTTGCATGGCTTTGAATAGGTTATGATCAGGGGATAACCAATCAACATACGCAGAGAGTTAAGCATTAGTTTGCAATGTCATCAAACTCAAATGTCCCAAGGCCTTGCTAGTACATTTTCACCATTTGCATTTTGTTCAACCAAAAGTTCAAATTGCTCCACTCTTATTGAGTTGTAAACACAGATTGGACAGGCTGTTGGCAGACAGCCTTCCACTCTCCCATAATATTTTAATAGCAGTTTGGTTGTATGATTAAGTTGTAGAGTTAATTCTGACATCCTCTGCTGAAACTCTGGCAAAATAAACTCCTGGAAGTACACCCTTGGAAAATGATGATTGCATGTAAACAAAACAACATCACTTTGCAATTCGGATGCCATTTCACCTTCTCTCCAACCTTGCTGTTGTGAAACTGCAGCAGATGCAACAGTGGCAGCTGCAGTCATTGATAATGCAATGTATGGATGTCTATCCAGATCCTTCTTTATATTATCCAAGATTTCTTGCCACATATGTTTTTGTGCTGCATCAAATTCTTTGCACTTGACACCTGCATCCAACTGCGCAAATGGTTGCTGTAGGAGTGATTCATCTTGACTGCAGGATACCTCAGTAGAATTATGGACTGCAAGAATCTTTTTTAAGTCCAAATTGTATTCTTCACCGATGTTCTCTTGTTGGAGTTGATTCACCACATGCGTCATGACACTGTTCAGGAATGCAGCACAAAATAATGATGACAGTTCTTCCACTTCATTTGCTTCCTGGTGATCAGGTGCACTTGGAGGTGAAAAGAAAGGATCTCTGAAAAGCCCCCAAAAAGAACAAAAATTAATTCTCTTAGAGAAGACTTGAAACACCCAATATTAGATTTATTACACCAGTATGTAAGATGGATAGTTTAAGACCAAATAACTATACTGTAACAACCAAGCCTTGCAAAGTTGTTGCTTAGTTGAACTTCCCTCAAGGGATGGAAGAAAGCTTAAAGGGGCTCTGAATGTATGCAGCAACTCTTACAAAGTCTGGTTTTACTTTAAAATGCGTCCCAAAAAGAATAAGCCAAAAAGGAGAAACGATGCATCTAACTCCAATGATCAACAACAGAAGTTGCTAAGCAGATGGACAATAGAGTTGCTAGCCTAAGATGATGAACATATTAAAGAGAGAACAACAACAACTGGGGTTTTACAGCTTGAGTTAAAATAATATTACACAATGTAACAAGTACTCAAGGGAATGTACAACAATGTACAAGTTTCATGCGAGTTGGGCCCTTGATACTCCTTAATTGTTAAGGAGTATAAGGACCCAACTCTCGTGGAAATATTGATGTTTACAATAATCAAGGTTCAATGGTAAAACATATCTAACATCAACACTTCCTTGACCAACTCAGTCCAAATGAATAAATAGTTGCAATTTGTTAAGGGGGCTTTTGTTTTCAAAATAGCCACAAGCCGTTTTATTGAGGTGACAGACAGTTGTTTCAAAGAAAATGCATACTTTTCAAATAACCACCTATGTAATTATACTAAAACAATAATTGTTTTTCCTGAGGCTAACAATT
>OX421456.1:2245000-2257500 GCA_949126865.1 Montipora capitata | reverse complement strand
GGGAACAAAGTTCTCGTAGCCTCAGTATCAGTAAGGGTTTTAGTTTTTTGTTAGCCACAGGTTTATTGGTTCATTTGAGTTACTTGCATAGACACTGGTAGATAAGTAAACAAAATGATGCCAATGCTATGATGTTGACGATACTGACCATGATGGTGATAATGTTGATGGTGATTGTCTATTAGCAGACACAACAGCATAGTTTGGCCTGCTCTCACCCCACTCTCCAAAACCCCCTCCACTGACCAAACTGGATTTACACACCACCAATATTTACTTTAGCCTAATTAAAATGCTGCAGTGCCGCCAAATAATTTAAATGGTTTATCCTCTTTTCGGTGCATCGGTTTTAAACTGTAATTAAGATGACTAACCTGACCAGAGTCCGCCCTTCCCCAGACGTGAACAGAACCTGTTGCATCCATGGCAACTGAACAATCTGCACCAACACTGATGCTCACAATACACTTGTTAGAGAGTTTGTGAAGCAAACGTGGAGTCACCTGTACAAAGAAAGGGAGTAAAGAATGGTAGTAATCATAGATTAAAGCCTCTGAGGCCTTGCAAAGAAAGCAATTTTAGTAAACATAGAATGCCGTTCATTTATCCCTGTGTTTATAGGTCATAGTCATGCTCTTCTAGCATAAGCATTTGCATAAGTGCACAACTTGAATGATTTGCTAGCTCACCCATTTTGCATGCTCGTGTTCATTCTTCTTTAATGGGGACATAGTTTTTCAGTGAGTGATTAACCCATTGACTCCAGGGGTTCCCCATTGACGAGTAAAATTGTCTGGCGTTAGACAGAGTAAAATACTAAGTCTGGCCGGTTTAGGCCGGTTTGGACGTCAAAGGGCTAAATATGCTCATCTCATCACAATAATCTTGACAAGACAAAACAGAGCATATACTCTACGTACTTGCAAATCCACTTTATTGCTTAGACCCAGTTGTCCATGGTCATTATATCCCCAACTGTAGACCTGTCCAGATTCCATCAGTGCTAAGTAATGCCAGTTACCACAACAAACCTATTACGAAAATATAGGAGATAACCGCTAAAACTGAAGGTACGTCTTACTCTACCCTTCCTCAAATTGTTGAGTAAAACCATCCTGTCTGTTTTCTGGTTGGCAACCCCAGATGTGGCACTTAAAATTACACTCTAGTAGATATCTCTGTTGAAGTATACAGTCATGCTTCATGGCCAACATACCCCTTCTTGTTACTTGACTGACTGAAAGATTTGCTGAATGTTAACAACTTCATCAATTGGGAAGGTCAGAGAAATCCAGGAGCTTCCACTAATAGCAGCCAACTCCAAGATGGAGACTGCTCCCATGACTGAGAAATCCTGGCCACCCAGCCATGAACCCCTATGCAGCATGGGGCAGGCACCTGTCAAACTGACAAAACAGTGGAATAGGAGGGGAGGGGGGGGGGGGGAAGGGAAGAGGAAATAACCACTCAAAATGCTCCACAAAAACACCTTTTTCTGCTACACAACTACAACCCCACAGTTACACCCTACAGTACACAAGCACTGGAAATCATGGCACATGCTCCTACCTGTCAGCACTGCTGACCACAACAGGCAGATAAGTGCTCCTGTTGTTAACTCTATTAAGGAGGGTGCCTACTATTGTTATTACGTTCTGCACATCTCCAGATAGTTGGATTTCCTTTTGGTGATGCCTACTAATGCAGGGATATTTTTGCGCGGTTTAAAACTATGCAGAGAAAGTAGATCTTAGTAAGTACTCTTGGTATCCAAAAAGAAAATTGGGGGGTAACCATGCATTCTTTAGAGATAATTGAGCTTCAATGTGAGAAAGAACGCCATACATTGCTATTGTATTTTAGAGCTTTATACAAATATTGTTCATGAATTATCTTTGTTTGAAAAATCCGTGGTTACCCCCAATTTTCTTTTTGCATTTCAATAACACTTGGGAAGATCTACCTTTCCTGCATAATCATAAATCGGGGCAAAAATACCTTTGAATTAGTAGGCACCGTCCTTAAATTTAACTACGTAAAGCTGCTTAATTAACCGGTGAATTTATCAAATGATCAGTAGAGGCAATTAAATGCCATTTATCTACCAGTGACTGAAAAAACAGTTTGTATTGAAATGGAGGAATTTTAAGCTTACACGTAAGCCTTTGGCAAATCACAAGCCATGCCAATAAGACTTACAGAAAAAAAACACACAAAGAGAAATCACTTACATCTTTGACTTCACAAGAGAAGGAGCAATCAATTTTCTCAGGAACCAAGCGGTGAGAAACAGAGTTCAATGAATGACTGGTCTGCATTGGACGCTTGGAACGGTACTCCTGACGCTGAAATTCATTGCATTTGTTTAAGATAAAACACTTACAACTCTTTGATGAATCCTACAATATTAAAGGAGTTTTGTCTTTAGGGTGCGTTCGATTGACCGTATTCCGGAATAGGAATACACGGAATAGAAGTTAGAAATCCTTCATTTTTACAGAGACTCACATTAAAATTGTCAAAAACCTGCTACCATTTTAAACAAACTTAACTGATTAGAGTGTAATGTGAAGTGCTAGAGTGTAAGGTGAAGTGCTAGTAAACATATCTTTATTATCCTTGTTGCTTCAAAACGCCAGACATATCGTTTTAAATCAACACTCCACATATTCTTATTCCGGAATAGGGTCAATCAAACGCACCCTTATCTACATGCTTCACATGTAACATCAATATCTTTTACTACGTACGTCACCATTTAAAGGCAACTTCATGTACAAAAATTGGTTGATCAGACAACCAAAAAGAAGCTTGTTGCGACTCAAATCATGGCTAATTATTATTGCTTGGAATAAATCCTGGGCAGGGATGATCATTCCTGTCTGTTGAAGTTATTACATGGTGTCAGAAATTGGAGTGAATATTAACAAAATCCCTATGGATTTCTTGAGGCCATTTTGTTATAACTCATGCTGCAATGGGCCTCAGAAAGTGAACTTAGTGCAGCAGACAGTCAAGATCAAGGGAAATTCACGTATGCATCATTGGACATTGAATGAGAAAAACAGGTTTGCTCAGATTGAGAAGGAGCGTTTCTTTGCTGTCAGCTTTCAAGCAATTTTATGTGTGACCATGTAATGAGACCTCACAAGCTTTCAAAAAGAAAAAAAAATTGTTCCAAAATTGCTTCCATAAGTCCTGTCACACTCACAGAAAATGTAAAAACTTGAAAGCCTTGTCCCCAACATTTCTGCCTTAAGTGGTCAAAGAAGAGTTCAAAAGAGACATCAACAACATCAGCACAGCCAATCCCAGCCTACTTGAAAGTACTATTATGATAATCAAACATCCACCCTACTATCTGCTTTTTCAGTATGCATGTGAAACCATTAGTCTTAAGATTATGACCTCTAAGCAAAATGGAAACCAGTGGTGTCTGTGCAAAAACACAACACCTACAGCTGTACTCTATTTTCACATGAAGGAACAGTATCACCACAACCAACAGGAGAGAGCAGATTCACCATGCCAGCAACCCTAATCACCATTGCCACAGTCCCAGCCAAGCAAAAGCACTCAGGCTGGTCTTAAGGAGGCAAAAGCCCATTTCTAAAAACATGGACTGACCTTTTTAAATCCCTAATCTTCATTATTTTACTTTGGTAGTCTGTAGTCATGTGATTGGCAACTATTCTACAGCTTTTAAATTTGCTTAAAGGAAATTTTGTAACATCTGAAATTAGGGCTAAAGAGTATTAAATAATTGTAAATACTTGATGGGCGATCAGTATCCAATATATGATAAAAGGTGTTTATAAAAACGTTGAAACTGATCTAGATAAAAAATTATTAAAAACTGAATTTTCGACTGCAACTGCGGTCTTCATCAGAGTGACTAAAATATGCTGTTCGAGAGTAATATTCAGAGTGACTAAAATATGCTGATTCAAGTGCTTGTTTGAAGACTAAAGACATCCAAGTTTTTCACGACCATCTCAACTCGATCAACCCAAACATACAGTTTACGGTGGAACTTCCATCAGTCTCATCTCAAAACCACCAAACCATCGCATTTCTTGACACACACAGCACAGTAGAAAGATCGGGAAACATTAGTGTTAGCGTACATCGCAAAGCAACTCATACCAACAAGTACCTGGATTTCGCGTCTCATAGCCCCGCCCAGAGCAAACGTGCGGTTGTTAAATGCCTGATAGAACGCGCAGAAACCATCCCATCCAATGACACAGAAAAAGATCGAGAACGACAACAAGTCATTAATGACTTAAAAGTTAATGGTTATACAGATAAATTCATTGAGAAATGTCGGGCCCCCAGACCACCGGCTGCAATCCAAATACAGGATGCAGATACGCGGCCAAAAACTTTTGCTACCTTGCCATACGTAAAGGGTGTTTCAGAACAAGTCAGAAATGTGCTTAACAAAGCGAACATAAAAACTGCTTTCAAGCCTATAAAAACACTCGCCCATTATTTTAGGAAACCAAAGGATCGCCCAAAAGAAACGAAAACAAAAGGCATGGTGTACAAGGTTAAATGCCGATCATGTGATTTCACATACATTGGGGAAACAAAGAGATCATGGAATTCATGTGGCGGGGAGCATAAACCAGGAACTAATAATAACAAAGAGTCAGCAATAAAAGATCACTCCGAAACCACTGACCATGACATTGACACTGGCTATGTGGAAATTCTAGAAAAGAATGTCAATAATTGGCACAAAAGAATCTTTTTGGAATCATGGCACTCCACAATAGACAAAAATGCGGTAAACGAACGGAAGCCATTCCCTTCTGTCTATAAGACATTATTGAAGCCCTAAGGGATAAAGTAACTTCTTATTTTAGTTTTAGTATATTACTCTCGAACAGCATATTTTAGTCACTCTGATGAAGACCGCAGTTGCAGTCGAAAATTCAGTTTTTAATAATTTTTTATCTAGATCAGTTTCAACGTTTTTATAAACACCTTTATATCATATTACATAATTGTTTGATATGATCATTTGAAATTTGGAAGATTATATATGCAAAGCTAATACTTCACTGGTATGGTAAAGCTAAGGGTACTGTATTCCCATAGCTCTTCCATACATTGGGTAACATGGCCTTTTCTTCCCATACATTTCCCATACCTTAAAATTTGGTAAAATTTGGCACCATACGAATTCCATATCATTACTCAGCCTTTCCATACCATTCCCATATATGGGCCATATGTGGCCCACGTTTTTCCATATCATTCCCATACTTTTGCTTTGGTAAGGGTTAAGTCCCTTTTGCCTTTAATTACTGTGTGTGCTTGTCTGTGCTTGCAAATCATAATCAAACCATCAATAATAATTACATGTATTAAAAGGCATAGGATTAATTTTTCCTTAATTCTTTTGATGTGTTCCCATGGTTTTGGGGATTAAAATAGAACTTATTAACCAGTCAAAAACTCCATTTATTAGATTATTAATTATATTATGGTAACAAATGAAGTCTAAAACAGCAAAATCCTTCTTTAATCAAATCTTCTCTGATTAAAATTAACTTGCATTAACAACTTATGAAAACTCACTAACCATGTAATATCTGAAGAAGTGAGGATTTCGTCCCCAGTTGTAGACTTTCTGATCTTCTGTTACAGCAATCTGAAAACAATATGCCATGACTTAAGTACTAGTGGTTTAAGAGTGTCTCTGAGGGATAAGTTAAACATAATTATTATGTCAGTGGTGTAATGCTCTATGGAAAGACAATGGAAGGACTTGTTTGTAGAGTGATGTGGTAGTCCTGAAAAGATGAGAAAGAAAAGGATGCAGGCCTGAGCATCTTGACTTCTGGCTGTAAAACTATCACTCACACTTGACCTGGAATTGGGCTCCTAGCCACTGCTTACAACAAGGTTCACAAGCCAACAGTGTAAGCCACCCAAGTGTTTTTTTAAACACAACCTATCCACGGTCAATATTTTGCCCAGTACTAAACATAAACACACTAGACTACATGTAAGTCTCCTTTGTCTAATGTTATTATTTATTACCTAGGCACCCATTAATTTCCGGGCGATTTTATTGGCTAATTTTTGTCACATGGAGCAGTCACGGGACAGTTAATTATCCCACAATAACCCCTGTTTGCAAGGGTATCTGCCCTGCAAAATGCTGTAGCCTAAGCTGTAGCAATCATTTCCATTGAAAAGAAACAAAGCCAGCAGAAAAAAAAGGCAGCAGAAGCGTTTTCATTTTACATGCCCGCATTGGAAGAAAAACAAATTCGTTTTCTGGAGCTTAGTGATAGTGATATTAAAAAAAGCTGGTTGCAAATGCTGTTCCAGAAAGTACAAGAAAGTCAACAAAATATGCTGTCTATAAGTCTTTGAAGGTGAAGAAAGTTATGAGCAGAATTTAGAGATTTATCCTACGCAAATGTAAAGTCCATTATTGTTTACTAAGTCAATGGGTTAATTAACAGCCTCTACATCCACTCACAAAGTAAGTCCCCTTTAACCCATTCACTCCTAGGAGTGAGACCAGAAACCCATAATGGGTTTCTGGTGAGACTTAACAGATTTTACTCTGTCTAACACCAGATAATTTTACTCGTCAATGGGGGAGGGGGGGGGGGGGGTTGGTTCAGGAGTCAATGGGTTAATTAACAGCCTCTACATCCCCTCAAAAACTATGGCCCCTGTAACCCATTGACTCCTTGGAGTGAGACTTAATAGATTTTACTCAGTCTAACACCAAATGATGTTACTCGTCAATGGTGGGGGGGGGGGGGGGGTGTGGTGTGGTTCAGGAGTCACTGGGTTAATTAACAGCCTCTACATCCCCTCAAAAACTATGTCCCCTTTAACCAATTGACTCCTAGGAGTGAGACTTAATAGATTTTACTCAGTCTAACACCAAATGATGTTACTCGTCAATGGGGGGGGGGGGGGGGGGTGGGGTGGTTCAGGAGTCACTGGGTTAATTAACAATCTCTACATACCCTCAAAAACTATGTTCTCTTTAACCCATTGACTCCTAGGAGTGAGACTTAACAGATTTTACTCTGTCTAAAGCCAAATGATTTTACTAGTCAACTGGGGGCATCCCAGGGCACCTGAGGAGTCAATGGGTTAAAGGGGCTAGGTCACACTATTTTAGGTAACTTTGTTTAATTTTGTTACTTATGAGCTCTAAATGTCAAATTGGCAGAGCAAGAGTCTTTCATTTGCAAAATCACAGCCACATAACAACTGAGAATGATTTTCCAGCTGTGCAAATGACATTTTGATATAGACTGATATAAATTTTTCAAATTTACCCAAATTCAATCCATTTCAATCCTCTCCAGTTTTGTCCATCCATGTCCCTTCTTGGCTTCCCTGTGTTTTCTTAGAGTTCTTCTATAGTTTTGAACAGTTACTTTGATATTTTAGTTAATTCTATGACCATTCGATCAGTGCTGAAATTTCCTAAAATTGCGTGACCTAGCCTCTTAAAAGAAATACAAATAATTACAAAATTACAAAATGACATTTATTTCCACTTACAGTTTCAAATGATCCACAACAAATCAAGTACACTCTCTCATTCACTAGACTTTCCACAAGTTGAGGAACTGTTTGCTTGCAATTTGTTCCCAAACCCAGCTGTCCATACAGACCTGAATTGAAACAGTGAAAAAATTTGAAATCTCATTCACGTTTAGTCTCTTGGGTGTAATTAAAAGAACAAAGTTATTTACTCTCTAAATGACTAATTTGAGTGTCAACAACTGAAGTCCCTACTGTTAGGCACAGGAAATTGTCATGGGTTACTTTGACCAAAATGGTACTTTGCCTATAGCTACCCCCTTCTCCCCCACCCCTCTTTTCAGCAGTTATTGTTGAAACTTTCTCAGTCAACACTCTCTTTCAAACCTGGCACATTTTGTGATAGACTTGAAGGGGTTGTGTTTCCAGTTGTGGCACAACCACAAAAACATGCAACCATCCTAACCAACTCTAACCCTAAACTTAACCCAAATTATCTTCACAACTCCCACAATCACCACAACTTTCACAAGGAGGCTGTGGGAGGTGTGAAGGTTGTGGGAGGTGTGCGAGCTGAAAGAGTTGTTGGAACTAATGAAAGCTGATGGTCCACTGAAATATTTAAAAGAGAGGATAGTTGTGGCAGTTGTGCCCCAACTGGAAACACAACCCCTTCAAGTCTATCACAAAGCGTGCCATATTTGGTTACCAAACACAGGAGCAAGTCTGAGTTAGTCAGACAGTTGTACGCCCATTTTCTTCTTAGCGTTAAACTTACCTCCACCGAATGTAAAGACTTGTCCCTACAAATTAAAATAAGTCATACAAGAGTCAAAATAAAAGCTACAACATGACAGGTTTTAAGCTGCCCTGATCACTTTTAAGCACTCTGTACTTCATATATCATCAAGATAAAAGTAGGGTGCATGAAGGATGAAGAGACAGATTAGAAGAACTGCTAGCTGTAATTACACTCTGCATGGAGCCAATATTAAAAGTGAAGAAAAACTTTGAATGAAAAATAACAACAACACTGTATTGCCACTTTGGTAAAAGTTAATAATCCGATCCCACCATTGCGTCGGGCAACACGTCGGCCAACGCGTCGCTCGACACACCACCGACGCGTTGGCCAACACACTACTGACGCGTTGGTCAAAACACTACCGACACATTGGTCGAAATAGTTACTCTTCATAATTTTGTTAGTTCTTTCAGTTGGAAGCAAGAACATTTCCCAGTATAACTAAAAGATCACTGAACTCCATGTCGTATAAAGTTGTGATCAAAATGCTAGAGAATAATGAACTTAGGATCAAGAGTAGATTTCATTAGGATCGAACTTTCTTTAATTAAACCAATCACCGTTGCTGAAAAACAGCGAATCACAACGCTTCTTATTAAACAAAGTTAGGATCAAATTAAACCAATCACAACGCTTCTTATTGTGACAACTCAATGTAGTTGACACCATTAGCATCTATTTTAAACTGTCTATGCTCAACTATATCTTAACGTCTAACTAAGTGTACTGTCTGCGGACAATCTGGTCATACGAGAATCCACTGTTTAGTGATGTGCCGTTCTTGTAGTGGCGACAGTCGTAAATGTGATTGTGAGCAGCCACCAGCTAAAAAACAGAAATCCATCGACGATACGCGGCAGTGCTCTCTACAATGAATGAGAAGAAGTGTAGCCTGAACAACGCGTACAGACTCGCAAGCACAGCACGCAGCATGGTTAGGACCTATTTACACGGTACGATTTTTGTTGCATGCGACAACGGCTTACGACAGGCCCATGACATGATTTAAAATTGTTGTGTAAGTCAGAAAAAATATCGTAGCATTTTAAAACATGTTTTAAAACGCTGCGACAATCGTAAGTCATGTCATAGGTCTGTCGTGAGCTTGTTGCATGCGACAAAAATCGTACCGTGTAAATCGGCCCTTAGAGACTTCCTGGGTATAGTGGAGCTGCGAATTGTAAACGAAGTGACATACCAGGGCATCCTGGAGAGGCTGGGAGACCCGAAACTTTCAGTTAAAAGGATCGAGCAGGAGTGCCGAAGGCAGCTGGGCGATCTGTTGCCGTTTGTGAAACAACTTCGCATCGCGAAGAGGCTGTTGCCGATGGCGTTGGACGATGCCTTCTATTCCTAGAGGGCTTTGTCAACTAGAAAAAAAAACGGCTCCTTTAGGAGCCACCAAGTTTGCAAAAGTCTATGTCCAATTCAATTGCATTATGTTGTTCCCTTGTGCTCAAATATGTTCTTGCCGCATCATGATACTTCACAGTCCCGCTTCCTTGCCGCATAATGATACTTCAAAGTCCCGTATGTCCAAATTTTTTTTGCACCCTCTTAGGGCCGATTTACACGGTACGTCTTTGTCGCATGTGACAACAGCTTACAACAGGCCCACGACATGATTTATGATTGTTGTGTACGTCAGAAAAAATGTCGTAGCATTTTAAAACATGTTTTAAAACGCTGCAACAATCGTAAGTCATGTCGTAGGCCTGTTGGAGCTTGTCACATGCGACAAAATCGTATCGTGTAAATCGGCCCTTAGAAGCCCTGTAAATATAAATGCTGATAAAGACGAAGTCTCTGGTAACGCGTTTGCCAGAGTGAAAACTGGGTTCTAATAACGCTTGTCGTAATGGGAACTGGGTTCTAATATCACGAAATACAAGATGGCGGTCAAAATTAAATTTCTTATTTTCATATCGAAGTGAAAGTTCTCCGTCAAAGAGATTTCCGTTCAGTTTGAAAAAGGTATGTTTAGGTTTTCAACAGTTAAATAAGGCCCAAATGAGTCACCGACACGCCACCGACGCACCACCAACGCATCTTATACGTTATAAGATTAAACAGCGGCCAATGTGTCGGCCAACAGTCGGCTGACAGTCGACCGACGCATTGGCCGACGCGTTGGTGGGATCGGATTCTTAACTTTTACCGCCACTTTTCAAATTATTTTTTTTATTTAATCCATTCTTTCCCCATTGACGAGTAAAATCGTCTGGCGTTAGACAGAGTTAAATACTCTGGCATTAGACAGAGTAAAATACTAAGTCTGGCCGGTTTAGGCCGGTTTGGACGTCAAAGGGTTAAGCAGTGAGAAAGGACTAGACGGGACCATTAATAATGAACCCTTTTGAGCTAGGCGACCCAAATCAGTGATATACCACACAAAGGACAGTTTTAACACTGGGAATTCTATCCCCTACTCTTCGTGAACAGTGTGCAGGTTGTTTTAATAATGTCCCATGTTATTAACAACATGGCTCGTGAGACAGGGCCAACAGTTTAGAGTCCTCATCCGAGGTGACTAAAATGTCTAACCATTTGCAGAGGTTACAGTGTATTACAAATACAGCACTTTCTCCTCAGTTATTTTAAGACCCTGATTGCTGGTACAGCTGGGGTGAACACGCGACCTCCTGCATGCTAAACTGAATATCATCCAGCTGAACCAACCAGTCGGCGGTTTCTGAATGAATGTAACAATGTTCCTGTGCATTGCATTTAGAGAAACAACATACCTGTACCGATAGTGCAGCACTGTGAGAATATCCAGCTGCTAACTGAATGACTTCATACTTATCAAGCCCTTTTATGTGAGTAGGCAAAAGAACATCTTCAATGCTACCCACTCCTAGCTGACCATGGACACCCCAGCCCCATGACCACACCCGGTGGTCTGCTGACAGGGCTAATGAATGATAGTGCCCACACACCACTGCTATACACCTCTTGTCAGACAGTTCTGTGATGTAAACTGGCCGTGTCTGTTGTCTGGTGTCACCTTGACCAAGCTTTAGGAACAAAAATGAATTGAATTGGTCCCATGGCATGGTGATAAACATATGTGAACTACCTGTTATTGTAGTTAGCAATAACACAGTTATTATTGCAATTTTGACTTCTGTTTGAAGCACTCAGAAGTCACTGTCAATAATAACTTCACATGCTTATTGTTCTCAAGCAATTGTGCAAATAAGGTAACTATTTTGACAGTAATTCAGCTACAGACTTCAAGCTCTTGGGGAACCTTACATTCATTTAACAAATAACCAAGCTTTGCTTTCATCGAGGTAGTTTCTCTTTCTTTTTACTGCACTTGGAGTCAAGAATATCTTTTGACATACCAAGGCTTTCACTGCAATTGGCCACACTCTTAGTCAATCAGAGATATTGAAAGCAAAACCACTATTGCTAACTGTAGCTTGCTCGCATGCACTCACACCCATTTTACTGGCCAATTTTCTTTGCTTCCTGATTGGCTTGCGTTATGTTGTGTCCGAGGGGATTGGAAAAATATTAACAGTACTATGCTTTTTTTGAAATTAAATGGCCCTTAACAACTGAAAAATATGAAAATTATATACACTTAGGGCGCATTCGATTGACCCTATTCCGGAATAAGAATACATGTACGTGAAGTGATGATTTAAAAGGATAGGTCTGGCATTTTGAAGCAACAAGGATGATAAAGATATGTTTAAAATAGCATTTTAGCAAGTGTTTGACAATTTTCATGTGAATCTGCGTAAAAACGAAGGATTTCTAACTTCTATTCCACATATTTCTATTCCAGAATATGGACAATCGAACGCACCCTTAATGTAGGGTCCTGAGGGAATGTATATTATCCTGCGGGACCACACATTAAGTGCTTTGTTATTTAAGTTCTGCTGCATCCAGCACAGGCAACAAGTGTGGAATTGCAGACTGGTCGGGATACATTTGATCAGGGGCACATGACCAAGAATCAACCAATCACAGTGCTTGTTTAGTTTCGTGAAAGTCTAGGTATATAACACAGTATCATATTTACCTGTCTATAATGCAAACTCGTTTGCATGAACTTACATGTAACCTTCAAATTTACATTGCATATTATAACTTGGATCTCATTGTCATCACTTGCTTAATGTTCTTCATGTCTTAAATGAAATCT
>OX421456.1:2227500-2235000 GCA_949126865.1 Montipora capitata | reverse complement strand
GCCGTGAACGTAGATTTTGTACCATTTATACGGGGTGTTCACGTCTTGTGTAAGCCATGGCCAGAGTAAGCCGCGGCTTATTTTCTCTCGTATAATGAGATTTTACTGCCCCATCAGTAAAATACAGTTAATGGAACATGACCATACTAAAAGGGGAGTTATGTAAAGTTAGTTATCTTCATGTTCTTTGTAGTCGGTCGTTCAAGGTCATAAAATCAATGGTTTTGTTGCAAATAAAATGAGGACATAGTGACTTTGTTCCTAGATATCAGTTTATAATGTACACCTGCATTGGCCAAATCTGTTAAGGCTTCATTCATAACTGTTAAAGAGCACGTGTAATACCTACCTGCTCATAGAAGATGCTGTACAACTGGCTACTTTGATAGACAGAGTCTAGCTATAAAAGCCTCAGTTAGCCGTCCAAGGTTCACTTGGCAGTTTGTCTTCTATAATAAACCAACTAGCTGTTGGCATTTGTTAAAGTTTTTTCCCCTCCCTCCCTCCCTCCCTTTGGAGACGGGTTGGGTTTATCGCCTTGCCTTCATTAAAATTGGGTCACTCCTGCGAGGTGCGGCTAAGTCTGCGCAGCGACTTCCCCCAAGCTTGTTGGCTCGTTTGCCTTTGTACATTGCTCGCTACCAATACTCTTGTCCGATCCAGCACGTGCTGTTTACCAATCAGCTCGTAGTGCTGGGGAGATAAGTGAGGTTGTTCTATATCACGCAATCCGGAAGTCGCATAGGCTAACCAGTTGCAAGGCAGTGTTCCCCCCAAAAAACGCCAATACGTCTGTTGTCTCGTTCTATTGCGCCTTACGTTATGCGTTAAAAGCTAACTATGTTGATACCAAGGAACAGTGACATTAAAACAGCCCTAATGTGAAATCTCTCAAAAACACAGCTCACACATGCAACAAGTTGGTGACCTATGAACCAGATTTATTAATGACTCAAAGTAGCCATCACAGTATAGGCTACCTGAAGCATAAATTATTGTTGGATAATAATCACCTTAGCCACATCGAACATGAAGTTCTTCATGCTATATGCTGCCAGCTGCTCTAATGCAGTAACTTCATCATAATCAAAGTTGTCATTAAGGAATTGGCTGAAAAGTAAAGGGTACATGACTTGAGTGTACCAAAAAGCTTGATTGCTATTCACTTGCCATATTATTTGTACAGCTGCAGTACTTCTGTTCATGGACTTGATACATGTAATTATTTGTCCAAATTTTAGATTATTCTGAGCAATAAATTGAGCCTTCAGGAGTCTGCGAGGAACTAATAGACATATGTTGTATGTAGGATTAAGCGAAAGCTGCATAGGAGACAAGTAACTGGCCCCAAAAACAAAAATAACAATTTTGTTGGCCAGTTTTTGATACCAGTATTGGATTCTTTTTGCACATACGATTAATAAAATATGAAAATCAGAGCCACAGCATTGTATACTCCTCTGAATTTGGCTGTGGGGACATACTGATCCACGGAAGAATGTCATTGGAAACTGATCCTGTTTGTGAACTCAAGGGCACAATAGCAGGCCTGGGGTATATGTTTGTTCCTCAAATCTTTTAGAACCATTTTGCAACTGCATCTTTAAAAAGTCCATATTAAATTGCAAGAATTCTACACTGCATGCACCTTGAATGCGAATAATAAGTATGCATGTTTACCTAAAGGCATCTGAGAGTGCAGAGTGCTTAATAATATCACCGCTGCTGTTCAGTACCTGTTTCAAAAATTTAAAGGGAAATAATGCCTAATTAGAGAGAGTTTGCTTCACTGCCACAGGGAACGGCAGAGGTAATTACATGTATGAGGAATTTTAAGTATTTTTTTCTGTATTTTGACTGGTTTATTCTCTTCTACCTCTGCTAGTACTAAGAAAACAAAAACTTGTAGCTGCACACAGTCATAATATTGTAAATGCTTAAGCATAGTGTGACATGCAGACTCTAAAATGGACAAATAACACATTTCTTATTATTCCATAACTTAGCCTGATTGACTTTCTGGGGATTGACTTTACATAATTACTTAGTTTATTGCTATAGCAGGCACAGTTTTTGCTTTGTATGTCATCATTTGCAAATAAAGTTGTTACTATATAGATTTAGCCAAGCCTAAAAGCGGAGCTCCTGTTTCTAACCCCAGAAAGCAATATAGTGTACATGGAAATAATTAATAATGCTTCTGCATAAAGTACAAAATTAATCGTCATTATCACTGTATACAGTTTACAGTGATCAAACAGATCAAACACCTCTGAGCTGACAGCAGTGAACAAACGAGCCTTGCAAACAATAACCAACAAATTTAATCAACAACTAAAACTGAAATTACAAGCACAGTAATCTCTTTCACAACATTTTCCGTTTGACTATTAATCTCTACTCCCTCTCTCTTCAGTTTAGAACACCAACTTCTCTCTAGGCTTTCTTCGCTTAGATTTCTCAAATTTTGTCACCTCTTGTCTCATGCTCTTTCGCTTTTTTTTTACTTTCCTGCTCTTTATCCCGTTGCTCATCACTAATGTGATTTGCAAAATGCAACGCTGCCACGCAATTTCCCGCCAAGGAAAATTGCCCGAACACTCCTGTCCCCAGAGGCTCTCCTGCCTCCCCACCTCCACCCCAACAGTCTGTACGGGCGGACAGAAGGACGTACATGACGTTATAACCAAATTAAATTTCACGCATGGATAGATTTCCCTAAAAATCTTACCCATGGTGCTCTGCTGGCGTGCTTTGCACTCCTGAGCTCTGCAATAAATTACTTTTGCACTGGCATTAAAGTCTAAAATTATTTGAATACCAGAATGCAATTCTACATTTGCCTAATGATTAGAAAAATTATTATATAAAAGAGGACAGCTGTGCGGTCTGCTGAACTACTAACCTGTTGAATGAAGCAGATCAGAGTCAGATTAGATAGTTGTTTCCTTTCAGCAGTGTGAACATCACTATGCTTGCTCAACACCTTCAAAAGAGCAAAAGGAAAAAATAAATGAAACTAAAGAAATGGGTACTAAATATTTCTCTGCAAGCAAAATGGTCTTGTTTCAAAATAATTTTGATGCACAAAAATTTAGTTTTATCAAACAAACAACAAATTAAAATTTGCAAGCTGAGATTTTAGAGTGAAGGACAAATGCTTGACATATCCACACAGAAATCTTTGTTACAGTGAGTGGTTATCTTATTTTTATCAACTCATTTGATAGAGCAGTTTTCAATTCAATGTCGTAAAATAAGTACCAAAGAAATTACTTTGACCAATCACAGCAGGTAAAAACAGTGTAATGAACCACTCCAAATTTGTAGCAATTCCATGTAACTTGCTAAAAGCGTGGGAAAAATCGCAAATACAAGCTGTGATTGGTTTTGGTTTCCTCCTCAGTGGTATATAAACTAGGGCGAGATTTTTAAACCAATCACTATGCGTAGCAACTGATATCGCGTGATTACTTTTGACAATCATTTCAAAACTGCTCTGAAACTGAATTTTCTTGTTTGGCTTCCCACTGACACAGCACCACCGTTTCTTTGGGAGCTAACCCCTCAATTTCGATGCTCCTGGCATACAGTAGGTCAGCTTAAGGAAAGTGATCAGCTGAATTATTCCACAGGTCAGTTCACAGGTCTGGGGTCCTAGTCTTAACAATGTCTCCTAGCCTTAATGAGTATCCAAAACCAACAATGTTACAGGATTTAAAGAAAACTGTTTGGCTTCAGTGTTTATTATTTTATCTCACCACAGTTGTAACAGGTGGATGAAGATAGACTTAATGAATATACCATAAAACTGCCGCACCCCAAACTTGGATGTTCAACTTTGAGAAAATTATTGTTTGGAAGGTTTGAAACAACGAATAATTATTATAGCACCTAGACAGTAAATGAACAAGTTCACATTAAGAACACAATCTGTGAAGTTGTCAAACTTTCCTCTGAATTATTTAAGTAAACAAAATCACAGTTAACTTGTTTTTCTTTTCAAAGAAACCATCTTTCAGACTAAAGGTACAAAAATTATATACTGTATTGGTTTGATTCTTGTCAAAAGAATTGCTTGAAACCAAGAAAGAAACCTGAAATGCATACATTACTGACACAACAAACAAAAACTCATCAGCATAATCTTCAATGTCAGCAAATGGATCAGGGTCTGAATCATTCTCCCAGATTTTTTCATCCTCTGTGTTGTCCAGAGCATTTTGTAATTGAGCACTTCTGGGAAAGCTCAGCTGGAATGTCCTCTTATGCTGCATAAATCCAGCCACAATAGTGGCAGGTAGCATTTTTTTGCATACCAATTATATCAATAATTTTAGAACTAATTGAGTTCCAAGTTGTCACGAAGATAACCTGCCCCCCTGATTTAGCCTCATATTTTCATGTTACTAAAAAGATGTGGCTTTATACTCAGGCTTTTACGGATTTACTATACAGCAGGTGATTCAATTGGCTCTAAGAGTGCTTACTGTATCTACTAGGTAGTGGTGATTTATTCTGTGAATGGTGATACTCATTCTTCAATTAAATGAGGCCCGTAGGACATTCTACCTTTCCTACATGTATATTATCAATCATCTTAGTTGCTTGGATGTAGCTAGCAGAAAGCATGTTTATTACCTGTCTCAGATATCCCAGAATATCTGCAACCCTTGAATGTTTAGCAAACTGAGCGACTCGTTTCTCAAATGAGCACTATACATATAAAGACAACAAATCAAACCCTGTATCTCTTTGGTTGACTTTTAAATGTTTCTTAACCCCAACATGTTTATAGCTTTGTTAACCCTTTAAGCCCCGAGGGGTTCCCCATTGACGAGTAAAATCGTCTGGCGTTAGACAGAGTAAAATCTATAAGTGCCATTTGGCACTATCGGGGCTGAAAGGGTTAAGACACTGGTCTGCTTAGAAAAGAAGGACTTCCTGTCTGGTCCAGATAGACTGCTAACAGTCCCTTTTAAGTCAGTTGAACTGGCCCCTTTAGTCACGCAAGTGAGCCAAGGGGAGAATGGGGATAGATCTGTATCCCCATTCTCCCCTCGGTTCGTTAGTGTACTAAAGGGGGCGGGGTCTACTAGCAGTCTAGGTCCAGGAGCTAAATAGAACAAAGTGTTTGTGTTACTCAGATTCCAATCATGTCTTCCTCCTCTTCTATCTCACTGTTGTCATTATATATACTTTAAGACACTCACACAGTATTTAAGGGAAGGGTCCTGGTTATTGTGACATGGTTTTTTGTTCATTACTAACATATCATGGCTAAATGAGCAACTGTTTGAGATACATGATGTATGAAATGCATAAGTCACTCAAAAATCTGCACAAAAGTGCCGCAGAGTGATACTCAAACATAATTATTGGTAATGATGATGATGATGATGATGATGGTGATAGAACTGTGTGTATCAAATAACCACTTTGTTAAAGAAGCTTTTAACACTGGTTTAAGTTATATCCATCTACCTTTGATAAATGGTACAACTCCAATGCATGCGCATAATTTTCATTTTCAAGTGCCTCGTCACCGGCCATCTGAATTAAAAAAAACCAAGGTTTTTCCTTTCATCTACAAACAAATTTGAAGGAAAATATATGTACTTGTACTTGTCACTCATTCTTGAAACCAAGGTTTACTGGTGGAATATACTTGTACACCATAGAAGATTTTACCAATTACTCACCTCATACAGTTTATTCACATCTAGTCCAGATGCAATGGCCAGTATGTCAGCAGCTGAAGTGTCTTTCCTATTAACAGCCAGCTCAAGAAAGAGTTTTTCGGGGGATATTCTTGGCTGGCAGCAGTACACACCTGATGTAGTTACCAAGACTACACCATCCACAGTTTGCATAACTCCACCACAGCTGTTTGTAACTTCAGCATCATTCACAACACTTTCCACTGCCTCAGAGTGTTGAAACACGGCCACTAATTTTTCGCCCGGAGGTAACAGAAATGTCTGAATGATACTTGATTCCATTTTCTGCCAAAAAAACAACCATTACAATTCCCTGAGATTGAACATGTAGTTTACCAGTAAAGACTTCATTTTACCAAGTTGACATTATTTCCCAGCCTCCTCCATTAGTGATAAGACTACACTCGCACCTCTATGAAGCACATTCCTTTCCTGTTGAGCCAACCTCTTCCAGAGGCCATTTTTATTTTACAAGTTAGAGTTCCAAATGTAGTCTTAGTTGAACACCTGGGTCCAGTTGTTCAAAAGCCGATAGCTAAAATTTTCAGTTGGCCTAACATTGAACATAAAAACGTTGCAATGAACTTTCCCCCTCTAATTTCTACTTCAATGTCGAAAAATAACATAAATGACAAATTGTTTCTGTGTCTGTCATATGCAAAACCAGATACCTCTCTCTTGATACTTCAGAATGAATGGACCAAGAGCTCAGGTGATGTAGTGTATATGCTGTAGTTCAGTTTTGACATCTGGTTTAATTTTTTTTTAACCAGTCCAGAATTTTTTTAACTGGTTTATTTTTATCAACTGTCTAAAAAAGGGATTTTCCTTTTTGGGGGTGCAGTTAATAAACAGGGGCTTGGTTTTTTTTGGGGTCTCAAAAAGAACATGATATTCCTTTCTTCCATTCTACTTCTCCCACCCCTCCCTGATCTTCCCCATTACCTCTATCCTATCCCACCCTTCTTTCACACCCCACCCACTCCCTCTAGAGCACCCCTCACAGACTTTTCACACTTATCTCAAGACTTTTCTTCTTACTCACCCAAACTTGAACTCCTATCTCTGGATCTTTTGCCCACTTATATTATAGTCTTATAAAATATCTTGAAATGGGTGGTGTTATAAAAAAAGATTGGACTGGTTCAAAAATTCTGTATTGGTTCAAAAAAAATTAAACCAGAGGTCAAAATTGAACTACAACATATACATCGCAATGGCTGGTAATCCATTTGGTTCAAGTCATCAAAGGAGAATTTTTTAGTGCCATTCTTTTTCTTTGTAAGCAAGATATTACAAAGCTGAAAGAAAGGCAGGTGACATAAGAACAAGAAGCTGGAAATCAGAGAAGAAATTATGGAGAAAAGGAGAGAAGTTCAGAGCTCTTACATGTACATCATAGTTTACTCAATTAATTTTATACATTAACTGTACCTGGTGCCCCTTTGGTACAGCCAATGATGTTTCAGCAAGCTGACTGGACTGGACGCAAAGCAAAGTCTGATAAATACAAACAACATATCCCAAAGTGTAATCACCCTTCATTAAAATTTTTGCACGCATAGACTATGCAACGATTAAGTTGCAATGAAAGCCTTCTTCAGCTCCTAGTTGGATAGTCTAAGACTGAAGGAATACAACAACAACAAAACAACACTTTAATTTTGCTTAACTGGGACCCATCATGTAATAGACATGAAAGATAATTATAACTTCACAGTTAATGTGGAAAAGGAAGACTTGCACGTGGACTCCCTTTTAAGTGGTACTATGATCAAAA
>OX421456.1:2197500-2222500 GCA_949126865.1 Montipora capitata | reverse complement strand
GGTACTTGATTTGGGGTCTGGTGTGGCAGGCGGGGCTCATGGCTGGGTTGCGGGTAGGGCAGGCTTATGGGGTGTTCCACCGACCTGGGTTTGGGTCATTGGTACCAGTCCCCAGATTCTTGGGCACCCAACCTCCATTTGCGACACAGGCATTAATTGGCTTTTGAACAACCGGGCCCAGGATATAAAGAGAATTTCCCTGTCCAAGAAAAAGAAATTCAATTAACTCATCGAAACCTAGGAGTGAGACTTAACAGATTTTACTCTGTCTAACGTTTGACAGCTGGGGGGTGTCCTGGGGAACATGAGGAGTTGATGGGTGAATAAAATGCAATGTATTCACCAATAATGCTGTAGTTTCATGTTGTTTATCTTGCATCAATTCCATTGATGTAATGCTCTCTCTCACTTCAGCAGATGCAACAGTCATTTTCAATCTCAGATCCACAAACAAGATTTCACCAAGCTGGAAAGTATTAAATAAAAAGTAATCACATGGAGGTCAAATCCCCCCACTGAATCCAGCAAATCTCTTGCAAAAGTCTACTGGTGATTTTCTCTGCAAGTGTACAAGTGAACAAGCTCACCAAATTTGCAACTTGAAAGCAAAAGCTTATAACTTTCTTTACAGAAATAATATGAATGTCATGTACTGATCCGGGAAGGTCTGCAAGACTAACCAGGGCTGCCCATTTTAATGTTCCAAGACTCATCTTGAAAAAATAAAATACTATTCATTATGAACGTGTTTTAAAATCTCAAATCAACCCGATTACTAGCCGTTTATTAACTGAAGGTTATTTTGCCTACTGTGCTTAAACCTATTCTTCTGTCCTCCCTTCAGTTTGATAATGGCAGGGTTGCAATGGATAATTATTTCCTTCCCACAGACAACAGGCTTCCCAGGTCTACCATGAACCTTTTAAGTGATGAGATTCCTTGCTAAATATATTGATTGTGAGTTCAATACAACCAACCTCAGTGCCAATGATACCAATGTCCAAGTCATCCACAGTATGCCACCACACTACACTAGACGGAAGCCCTTAGAAAAACAACAACAGTGAAATGAGAGTTTCTCTTTTGTGCAGCTAAACAAAAGACATGAAAGATATTGTGCATCAAATGGAAACTCAGAGAAATCCAAGCCCCAGATGGGATTTGAACCCATGACGCTCCGTCATCTAGTGAGAAGCTCTGACCACTGAGCCACTGGAGACTCTGTGGTGAGCAAGAGCGAAATGTGGGTATTGACCAGAACTGGCACCACACAGTCACGTAGTCAAATTTCAAATACCAGTAGAGCAAGTTTCAATCAAGTGTTGTAAAAACAAAACCAAAGAAATTATTTTGGCCAATCAAAAAGGACGGAGACAATCCAATAAACCAATCAAAACACGAAGTAATTACACGTAGCTGACACAAAGCGCGGGAAAATGTGCATGCATGAGACACAATTGGTGTTGGTTTCATTTTTGATTGGTTGAAAAAATGGCACGAGAACTTTGAACCAATCACTGAGTGACGTGATGCAAAACCAAAGCAATTCGCTAATTACTTTTGACACTCAATTGAAAACAGCTCTAACCACATACGACTTATAACAACAACTTTTAGAACATGTTTATCCAACTACATCACGCAGGGTCATGGGTTCAAATCCCATCTGGGGCTCGGTTTTATCCAAGTTTCCATTTGATGCACAACACGGTATCTTTCATGTACGGGTATTTCTCACAATACCCGCTTAGGTAAACGAAAGACCTTTTCAATTTGACTCTTCGCTCTTTGTCAAAGTGAATTCGAAGGGCGAATGCCTGTAACATCCACTTGCAAATCTTTCTCACAGTGGTTAATTTACATGTACTTGACCAACTCCTTCAACAGAGCTACATTTTTCTATTTCACTCTTCATTGATGCAGCACCACACTTTTGTTAAAAACCAACCCACCGATTATTTCTCATCTACATGACTGTACAATTGAAATCAGGGACAAAAGTGTCACATTTCAGGAAAACTAGCACTTTCAAGCACAGAAGTCCCATTCCATGATGGAAAAAACATCTTTACAATAACCAACCACCCCGTTCCCTCTTGCAACATTGACGGGAGGGGGAGGGGGGACAAAAAATGTTCAAAGTATTTCCAACTAGTTTGTCTTTTACTTTCCTTTGTTTTAGATTATGATCATGTCAGCCTATAACACAAAGGGAAGTAAAATTAAAGAAACAACACCACGTACATGTAATCCTTACAGCGCAGCATCATGGGTAAGAAAATATGGTAACCAATCTGTGTGAGAAAAGTTTTGGTCACTCTACGACTGTACATCCACCCCTCATCGTACAGTGTATGCCAATGTGAAACTCTGTGGTGTAACCCACGTTATTAGGCAGGAACAACTTTGATATTGGACATCCATGTTATGGTCAATTAACACCTGTCAAAACAAGGTATCTGCTGACCAGTATTATGTGACCATATCACGAGCTCATGTTTAAAGCTCATTGAGGTCAGCTGGTACTGGTTTTCAATTGGATCGCAGGCTCAAGCCAGGTTAACTTATTGTAAGAATAAATAACACAGGAGCTCCGCTTTTAGGCCTGGTTAAATCTACTTATTAACCCATTGACTCCCAGGGGTTCCCCATTTACAAGTAAAATCGTCTGGCGTTAGACTGGCCAGTTTAGGCTAGTTTGGACGTCAAAGGGTTAAACTTACACTTAACACTATTAATAGCCTTTTTTGTACAAGATGTAGTTAACATTCAAACCAAAAAGAAACCTTTTTTTCTGTGCTGTCTTTTGTAAAGCAATTCCATCTCATTAATCTGCAATCCTGGACATACAGAATAGTATTGTATATGGACATGGGCCTATTGGCAATCTGATGGAAGTGACACTGGGATAAAGCACAAAGACAGACTCAGATCTTTGTCTTGGTGTTCACCCAAAACAGGTCTTACAGTAAAGTCTGGCGTGCAGCAAACTTACCCCGGCCTTTAGTCTGTAGGATCAGTGATAAATCTTCAGAGGACCAATGAGTGGAAAAACATTGAGGCTGGTGGATCTAAAATGAAACAAAAATATGAACAGTTTTGCAACAAGTTTGAAATAAATTCACAAGGCATGTAGTAAATTAATGTAAACCTACCGGGACTAAAGTATAATTACCATTCAAAAACTCCTTAATAATCCATGAACCTTCATGGCCTATCAAAACATGCATACATACGCCTTAAACCCGCTAAAACACTCCTCATTAGAATTCTCCAAATAAAGAATAGTAATGAGGCCTGGTTTGTTTTTTTTGTATGCTACATTGTAATATCCATCCCCCCACATTTTGAACCTTTGTTAGGACTCCCGAGGGACACACTTTTTGTGAAATGATTGTTAAGCTGTTCAAACACGACCTTGCTTGATTTTCGTCTTCAATTTATGAGCCTTATACTTTGTCTCTAGGCCATAAGCAGACTGAAGACCAAAACAATATTATTGAAGCTTCAACAAGAATTAACTTATCTATCACAACATTCCAGTCACAAACATTTCTTTATGCCATTTACACAGAACTTAAAACATTATTATAATAATTGTATTGTATGTTGTCAGTCATAATTTCTTACCATAACTATGGCAGCAACTGGTACAATATACAAAGATGCATCCATACACCCACAGACCAGCCAGGATCCAGATGGGTCCAGTGTTATTGTTCTGATTAACTTTGCAGGATTCTGACAAAACAAATACAAACTAAATTAAGTTTAGATAACAAAATTATTTAAAACTGCACTCAAAATGCATTGATCATTTCATAGGTTCATTTTAACCTATGAATGAAGGGGGTAGTTTCTAAAGAAACTGTGGTGCTGCGTCGGTGGGGAAGTAGTATACAAAAATTTGGTTTTATCAACAGAGTTGATAATGTAAATTGGCCACCGTACAGAGAGGCCAATCTGTATGGTGGCCAATTTACATTATCAACTCCGTTGATAAAACCAAATCATTTTAACCTAGTTATGATTTGTGAGTTCTCTGTGTCACATTTTCAATACCAGACAGAAAGATTCTACCTTTCCAAAGATGTTTTAAGTTAAAGTAATTTTGATAGATGTACACAATTACCTGAAACCAAGAAACTTGTTTTATGACAGGAGATTTTCCTTTTTCCTCCCCCTTCAGTAAAAGTGAACCTGACAGTCAAAAATACCATTGTACATATTTAAAACTTTACAGAGACAGCAAGGGAGAGGAGGATGAGGATGCTTACCTGATACCTGATTTAAAAACTTCAGTGGGGATGTACTGACAAGCTTCAACTCATAACAAAATAATTCCATGTCTCATATTTCTCACTCCCAGGAGTCAATGGGTTAAAGGGGACATAGTTTTTGAGGGGATGTAGAGGCTGTTAATTAACCCATTGACTCCTGAACCAACCCACACCCCCCCCCCGCCCCCCCCCCCCCCACCACTGACGAGTAAAATCATCTGGTGTTAGACAGAGTAAAATCTTCTCAGTCTCAATCATAGGAGTCAATTGGTTAAAGGGGACATAGTCTAAGATCGTTCTAAGATCGTTCTATTGTGTGTTTACTACCTATTGCTTTCTGTCAGTCAGTTACAAAGATTTTGCAAGAGCTGAATATTATTAGTGAACAACTATTTTGACCTGGACCTGGTTGTTCGAAAGCCGATTAGTTAACTTAAACCAGGATAAGCGTAAACTTTTGTTTCATGTTTTTACCTTTTTGGTGAAAGTTTCTTTTGCCTATTTTTGTTTTTCAAGATTGACTTCTTCTAATGTAAAGTTTCACCAAATATCAGCATTGAAGAGCATGTCGGAGTAGAGGAATAAACTCCTTGGTTAATTTTTAATCTGGGATTAGCGTCAATCGGCTTTTGAACAACCGGGCCCTGGTTTTTAATCAACAAGGGACCTCATCCTTGCTCAACCTCCCTGGGGTTTCTCATTGGCTTTTCTCGTTGGTTTCCTTATAAACAATACTAATTATTATTCTTTAATCTAAATCAATGAAATCAGTGCACCTACATTGTAAGTTATTATATATACCAGTATACTCTTTTCCCCAAATCCCCTTGTGACAATTAGATAACACTTTAATGTTATTATTAGTTCTCTAAGAAAGAAGAATTTAAACTTACCATTACTGCAGAGTAACACAATTAAGTTGTATTTTCTGTCTTCATGGTATGCCACCTGTTGAATTGACGGCAACCTCTTGACATCATCTGTAAAGTAAACACATAAAAGCTACAGACAGCGTGGGCAGAGTGTCCACAAAACTGAGCAAAGTATAAAAACTATAGCTTTGCATGATACTTATAATAACACATACATTGAACTGTTCATATGTGAAACAACACTCTTCACTCTGGCCTGAACCACAATGAGGGATGGGATATCCCTGATGTCTACCTGCCACTCCTCAGGAGGGAGGTGGGGGGAAACCAAAATTGAGGCAGCCAGAGCCTCGTTCTGACTTTGACCTTGTTCCCAGAGGTCAAGGTCACTCTGTGATCAAGATGGACTGAGAGTCATCAAAAATTTAGAGGTGAATACTTTTCTGCCTTATTTTGCTACTGATACAATGAAACTTTCACTTTCTTCTGGATTACTACGCAGCAAATGAATCTGTTTAACTAATAATGTTAGTAATAACCAAATTTCAGGCATTGTCAAACACATCACATAGGAAGATATTATAATTTTGTTCCACTCTCTCTTAGCACCAGTTTCACTCTTGAGTAACTGGCACTTTTTTTCAAAAAAAGGTTGGAATCTTGAGTTCATGACATGATCATAATACTACAATTTTGTATTTTAAGATGATCCTCTCAATGCTGCCATCATCAGCCTTGCTTAATCTTATGTAGGACCCCCAATAACAGCTCCAAAGAAGAGGATCAGGGCATAGGACATCTGGATGTCTCAGAAATATAAAGAAAACCCGAAGTCTTTCCAAAAAGACCCCTTTTCTCCTCCTGAATAAAGTTGACTTCAAATGATTTCCTCAATGATTATTTCTTTCGGAAAAATTTGGTTTTGACACACATGTACTTTTTGTACAAGTAGATATTGAAAGCTGTCAGGAAGATGAGGGAATTAAGGGAGATGAACAGAGACCGAGGTTTAGGGTACTTAAGTGACCAAAAAACTCTCTGTCCGTACTTGAACAGCTAAGGCACTACCAGTCACTTCCATCTCACTGCTTTAGATGCCAAGATGCAGCCAGAGCAAAACGAAGACAACAGACCAGGCCTTAGGTGTTCAAAAGCTGCCATACAATCCATGTCTGATGTCGGAGAACAGAATCACATCCAGATGTAATTACATGTAACCGTGACTTGATTTTGATGAGGGAGGAAGGCCAGATTACTGGGAGTAAAACCCTTCACTCAGGTTGAGATTGAGTGTAGCTAAGCAAACACACATGCAGAGGTGGAGGAGGCAGTGTGGCACAGTGGTTAGGATGCTTGCCTGGGGGAAAGGGGTGGGAGGCCTATGACATAACCACCATAAAAAGGTTTACCAGAAGTAAGCCTGTTTTTCAGCTCAAGTATGAATTTTTGTTTCCTTGATAATTTGTTCAGAAGATGCTAATACAAGTCAAATATCATTAATTTTTTGCGTTCTCGTTTTTTCAAAGTATTCTAACGCAATAATAAATGACAACAAGTAGCATTTTGTGTTTCTCTTCGCTTCCCGCCCTTTCCTCTTCTTCCTCCTGTACCCCTGCTCCCCCCCCCCCCCTCCCCACTTTCCTTGAGATCTGGAGTTCCCGGTTTCAAGACCCCTCGTGAAATTTGTTCTGGTTCAACTTCTCGGCCACACCTGTAAATAGCCAACTGGTTTGCCTTCGGACAGTTGGGATTCTTAATATTGTTGTTGTTCTGTTCTGTTGTTTCATTGATTGTGTTTCATTGGCCCTGAAACGTCCCTACAGGGAGTGGTCAATTAGGTATATATTGTACTGTATAGTATGGCTTATGACCAATGTGCCAGTACAATTCCTCAGAGTGTATTCCCAGACACTCACCCAATAATAGGAACTGGTACACATGCCGTTTTCCTTTGGGCAAACCGTACACTCTAGTAACCGCATCTCAGTAAAGGTGTATGTTAAAACTTTCAGCAACATTCAACATGGATGTCATACTCTACCCTGCAAGCAGTTGGTTTCTCATACGATTCCCAAGAGAGAAATCACTGCGAGCAAACGTTAGATTTTTTTTCCAGTGAGCATGTGCAAAGTACATGAACGTCACGCTCCACATGATGCATTTGACATCACTTTGTTTCATTTTGCAGCAAAAATATGGAATCACTACACAGAAAGCTCGCCCAAACGCAGCAGTTACATAGCTGAATGCATGGAAAGCACCAAAACAAGTTTACTAACTTGTTTACCATTTTAATTTATTCATCCTTTGCGCTGGACAGCGGCTCACTCAAAGAAACTAATGGTTGCTCGCAGGGGTTTCTCTCTCAGGAAGCATAGGAGAAATCAACTGCTCACAAGGTAGTCATACTCTGGATACTGACTTACCCCCTGGATTAAGTTATAATAAATGGCCCCTGAACAACTGATGTCAAGGGCAAAACATGCATAGGGCTGAAAAACCCAAATCGTTTGCTTAAGCTACCCCTTTGGCCTAAACACATTTTAGGCCTTATCAGGCCTGACGGTAGCATTATCCAAGAGTTTGGGTCGTTTCTGCAGTCGGCATTTCACGCTTAATCTTGACTTCACCTCTGTTCTGCAGTTTGTATAATTTGCATAAATGTACAAGCTGACTGCTTTGAGCTGGCTTCCTGACCCACATTAAACTTACCTTTAGAGCATTTTTCTGATAGGCGAGGACGAACTCTTAACACACCAACCAACTCGAATAGTTCAAAAACCGACGCTGGCTTCACACTGTCCCAAGACTGCGACCTCGTGGATAACCGAGACGTTTTGTCCGACGTTTTCTTCATATTTGCTTAACCACAGCGAGCTGACGGCTATCTAATTTTAGCGATATTTTTGGGAACTGAGACCCCTAAAGACGAACTCGAACTTTACCTTAATGAGCTTTGGGACAGCTCTTTTCAAGGTTAAAGAATTTACAATCTTGCAATGGTTGGCGGCTGATGCGTCCGCCATCTTGGAGGTGGAACTACATCGGGACGGGATGTGGCACACTCATGATCAGATGTGACAGGACGGGACGGGACGGGAAATCACGCGGAAGTACGACATGTCTGTGTGTGCTTCTGTCCGTACTAATATTTTTTCCCGTACCGTTTTAACGCTGCAAACACCTCCGAGGGCACAAGTCGTTCATTATCTAATTTAATATTCAAAATAACAAGCTAAAAACGCGTCCTGCACGTGCAGAAATTAAATGGACACTTGAGACGACCCAGCTCCCCCCAAAATCAATTATGGGAAAATGGCGTGTTGTGGCCTTCACGGACTTTCATCCTTGACTTGGGGGGAAGGGGGCATTTCTATTCCATTTTAAACTGTCCAAGATTGTAGGTGTAAAGAGTCCCGTTCATTTCAAGCTTCTTTTCTCACTTCCGCCGCATAATTGCTTGAGAGCAATTGACTTTTTCTATCTGCCATGCTTCAGAACATTGAGCACGTCTTCTCGTTCTTTAACCTTAGAATTACGTGAGGATGGATGGACTTTTTTGGAGTCAAAAGCGAGATATTTGTCCGTGTGCTTTGGTTTACGATTCACAAATTCATGCTACCATATTTCCATCAATGGCAAAGCTCCTCCAAATCCTCATAAAAACCAACAACACCCACAATTCCACTATTCGCCCTGACGAAGGGCTAACGCTCGAAACGTCAGCTTTCTAACTCGTTCGCGGTGGTAATTCGACCTTTATCAACACGTTTGTTGAAACCAAATTTTCCTGTTTCACTCTCCCACCGACGCAGCACCACAGATTCTTTAGAAACTAGCAAATTGTTTACTGTTAAATCCAGAAAAGCCAATGTCTGTCGTTTTCACTCTCCAATCTATGGTGAATTGGATAGACGGCTCAACTGAGTTCAAATGCGTTAGTACACTGTTACTAGCCGTTCCTCGTAGTTTGCTGATACCGTAAAAATGACATCCCCAACCTATCGTTTCCAAAACAAAGGACGGTTTGACCAGAGAAGAGGTCAAGGCTTTTTGTTCAACAACGCATTCAGTTACCATATTGGCTATGACGGCAGAAAGGGGCCGAACATTCCTTAAAGGGAATCTCCACTCTTACTACAGAATAAAAATGTGTATTTAAAACAGTGTTTATATCAAGAAAAGTAAATTTTGAAATCGCTTATTTTCACTTTCAAATTTCGCGGGCGCAGCCATCTTGAATAACTGTGATGTGTTACGGTTGCCCCATTGTTCTGACACAAAGAGATTTTGTCTAATAACAATAGGGCAACCGTAACACACGTCACAATAATTCAAGATGGCGGCGCCCGCGAAATAAGCGACTCTAAAACTTGTTTCTTTCGGATACAAACACTTTCTTTGAAAATACTGTAGAATGACTTGACTGTATTTAAAGTTATTATTTTGTTGAAGTGGACGGTTCCCTTTAAATGGTTGACGGGTTTAATCAGCTGTTCTTCGTCTACATATTAGTCGGTGCTCTTCTCGTATACCGCAGTTTCCGGCATTGCTTTCTTTGCCCAAACTGTAACTTACTACACTTCGTTGTTTGCCCTTCAAGTAGACTAATGCTTATACTTACTGATGGCAAGACACTCCACCTCGCATAAAAGGGGCGCAGCAAATAAGCAAATACAGATTACAAGTAAGAGCACTTATAAAGTGAAACACATTGTTTTATTCGGTCTTTTTACAATTCATTACTTACAGAAGTTCCAAGAAAGATATTTACAGCTATTTATATGGAAGCTATTCTCAGATGAAAAACATGAGATGCTCTTCTTTTGTCCCTCTTAGCATTTCTCTTTCTATTTCTTCTTTTTCTTTCCTCCTCCTTTTTTCCCTTTCTTCCCTTTCTTATCAGCCTCGTCATCCCCTGCTGCGGCTTTCGCGCGCTTTTTCCCCAGCGGCGTCTTGGCAAACCAAGTCTGCAAAAAAAACAACAACAACAACAACAACAATCACGTGGATGTCTTTTGTTACGTCACATCACGTGTTTGATGATTCCTTTTAAGTGTAGCCCCAATGGCAAAAACGGGCTGGGCAAACTTTTGAATTTTGTGACCTCGTGCAGTTTCCACAGTTGTTTGGAAACAAATATCTGTTTCACAGAACCACACGCCACAATATCCAAAATGCCACCTCCCGAGAAATAGGCCACAGTAGAAGGATGACATAAATCATCCTTCTCTATCAAAACAAATTTAAAATAAGTCAGTACTTTGAGTTTCCACGACTTCACTATGGTTATTCGTTGTACATCATTTACCTTGAAAGCCTCTTCCTCTTCTTTGTAAATAGGGTCAATTCGAGCTAACGGCGCTACGAACTCCACCGCTGCCAAGGGCTTCTTCGACAGCTAAAATTAAGACAAAGTTAGAATAGATCATCCCAGCCTCAAATTTCCGGTGTTGTCCAGTACAATAACGTCGCAAAAAACGGATAACGCCATAAGATGAGCAGGAATAGTATTCACCCCTACCTGCTGCAATCTTCTCTCAGTAAGAATATGTTGAATGGCTTGAGCCATGTGACCTGGAGTGTAACCATCGGTTATTTTGGCCAGCGAACTCACATCCAATGCTTCAGTTACGCGCCCGCCGTACCTACTGATCAGCGACTTCCATAGCACTGCAAATAACACACAAGTTCTAAATATCAAGACCAAGGTTGGAGCTCATCTGAGGTTATCTATGACCAACCCTGTAAGTCATTAGTGCTCACGGTGCTTCGAACAAGTGAGCCCGGAACCGAGATTTGTTTTCAAATTGTGTTTTCTATAAGATGGGGAAACCAATAAATTTATCTCGACCTTAGTGGGGGGGGGGGGAGGGGGGGGGTGAGGGAGCGCTTGAAGTCTGAATAAATGAATGAAAGAGAAACGAACAAACTGCAAACGCGGGACAAACCTACGAAACGTTCGCTTTTCGGCCCATTTCCCTTATTTTTCTCCAATCTTTTGCCTCCCATTTTTCTCCCTCCTTTTCCCTCTCATTTCACATGTGCTTCAGTCCCTGTCTAACGGAAAAGAAAAGTTTCCTTCGTCCCCGTCACTCCCCCTGGAATATTAATTCTGAGTGTCGTGTAAAACAAAAAAGGTGAGGTGTTAAAAAATAATATACTTACAGAATCTTGAAGCATAGTCGGGTCTTGGAAGAAGAAGAATTTTCTGGTACAAACCACAGAACGGCTTGATCTCGGCATCTTGGTTTAGTTAATGAAATAACACTGAAGAAGTCATGATAGCATTTTGCCAAGGAGGTACGGAACAGTTTGTAATTGAGATAAAAGAATCCACATTCGGTGACTTGTTCGTACATAGCTTGTTCTTACTGTCGGCCGCATGGATTCACTTAGAGCACTGATTGGAACATTTGATATTCTACGTCTATTACGACTGGTCAATAGAATGAAAACCGCTTTAGCGCAAGTATTTTGTAGCTGGGGGTCTTTCGGAGGTTCCATGGCATACCTGCTCGCGGTACCTCCGGTCCCCAAGCACTGCGATCGCAGGTTAAAAGTTAAAACAAATACATGTACTTCTTTCAAGACGACATTTTCGAGCCACCCTAACTCGCCAAGGGCTCAAATTTCTTCTCTCTCGTTTAGCCGAATCAACTACACTAAAGAACCGACACTATTTGATCGAATCGAGTCCAATCGACATCATTTTCTACCCACACCTACATCACAGAGCGCATGTATTATTGAAGGTCTTTGGCAAATTGCCTTCCCTTAGGTCGAATCGAGTTCACCTGGAACGAATTGAATCGATTGGATAAATAAGACAGGAATCGATAACATATTCTAGCGAACCTTACTGAACTAACACTCGACTCTTATTAAGTCCCTGGTAGATCGACTTTCGTTTAATGCAATTGGCGATCAAACTAGCAGCTGTTGGGTCGATACATGCATGGGACACTCATCACCTATTATAAATGATAACTGTTTAAATTCCGGACAAATAAAAACAACCGTACGTGTAAAAGATTCTTAAAACAGAATGATGATATGGGAACGAAATAAAACTGAGTCTCGGACAATAAAACCATTGCAAAGGATACCAAAGGGCATTCTTGAGGTTCCAACTATTAACACTCTATCCTCTGGTTTGAGTGTTTTCAGAATCTTGGGTAGATCCTTCTTCAGTCGCTTGGGGTCAGTCTACACAGACAAAAAGCACGAGGAAAAATAATAAGGATCATGTGATAAAAGTTCAACCGAATTATCGCTTATCACCAAGTTTGCGCGCGCTTGGCATCGGTAAATTGCCCTGGGCTGCTCTACCACCTGGGCCCGGTTGTTCGAAAGCCGACAAACTTAATCCAGGATTAGCGTAAAGTAATTTGTTTTCAACTTTTTGGTGAAAGTTTCTTTGGCTTATTGTCGCTTTTCAAGATTGACTTCTTCTAATGTAATTTTTAATCTCACCGAATATCACCGTTGAAAAGCTATTGGGAGTAGAGAAATAAACTCCTTGGTTAATTCTTAATCTGGGATTAGCGTTAATCGGCTTTTGAAGAACCGGGCCCTGATCTATCAAGGCATCTGGGAGCTGGTGACTTGCGAGTTCGTGCTGCAGTGTATATCCCGAATGGAGTGAATGAATGATTGTAAAATAAATGAAAGACATCTGTTTTGAATTGCGTTCTTAATTCAAGTCATTACAGCCGCAATTTAAAATATAAACGTACGGGTAAGTATACGAACTTGCAAGTGACTAGCTTCCAGATGGCTTGGGTAGAGCAGTGCTACGGAATCCACGGACGCAAGTCCTAGTCCAGATCAAACCTGAACTTTTAATGCTTTCTTTGCAACAGCTGAAGTTACTAGCAACTGTGATGATCACTCTATTTTAGGGTCACGTTGATCTCTTCCAGAAAGCAGTCTGAATATGTACGCTTGTATGTATAAGTAACAGTTTGGCGCGCAAAACCACCTCAATTTTCATATCATGGAAAGCGCAACAATTAGCAACAACCGTTTTTTCCGGGTGCGGAGACAATCACAGGGGAATCTTTGACCGCGCGCTTCAAGTTGTTTAGCCTTTTTCTAGCGCGCAACCATGGCAAAAAATTTGCGCAAAATTCGACTTTTTTCCGCATTCATCCAAAACGACGTCAACTGTCCGCTCAACAATGTAGAGCTGAAATTAATCGCTGTAGGTCAAGGCGTGCAAGATCAGCTTGATAGAAAAAATCAAAGCAAGCCGCGCTTATTACCTTGTCTGTCTTGGGAACTTTTTTAACGAAGGTTCTTTCTGCGTCTCCGAGGTATACAACTGAGGGTTGAAGCTGCCGAGCAACCTAAAAAACGAAGCAGAAAGACAGTGAGGTGAAGATTATAAGCAACAAACACTATTGCGCAGGAGAGGGGAGAATTTACACAGGGTATAATACATTGTTTTAATGCAAATAACCCCCCAAAATGAACTGTATTGTAGGATTTGCGAAAATAGCAAATAGCCCAGATAACGACACCAAGAGGGCTGTCTCTAACTCTGTCCCAAAAGTGGGTTCTTGAGGGGTCAATGAGGTGTTCTGAGACCAAGTCTACGATTGCCCACCAAGCAATCCGCTTCTTAGCGAGAGAAGAATGGGTGACGAAGGCGAAAGAACGTCTCCATGACGTACTTTTAATAAGCAAACGCAAATCGCAAAGAAAGCGTCCTTTGTTAAGTTCCTCAAAGACCTCAAATTGTCATCCGACGGAGTCTTGAATTCAAGTCTTTACCTTAAACACCATGTGTAACATCATCTGGAGGCCAGCTTTTCCTGGATATTTGCCCGCAATGTTGGCAGCGGTTAAGTCAAACATATTCGCACCAGTTTCCGTGCAGATGCAGTGTACCAACATTTTCTTTCCAACGCCTCGTGGGCCCGCGATCAGAACAGACTTCACCAATGGAGACTTCTCGTGTACTGCCTGGGATCCTGATTAAAATGAAAGCAATAACACGATGTTGGTGTAAACGGATAGCTACGTGGCACTTAATAAAGCCAAAAATGGCTGAGACACTTTGACGAAATCGCATATTCCTTCAAAATAATACCAAAAGAAATCAAACCGCTCCTCCATCTTCCTTTCAATGTGAACACAAGACTGAATTCGACAATCTCATAACATTGGTTAATGGCTGAAGCGGGAGAATGCGAGATTCCCCGCGTTTATCACAAGTCGATTTGTGCTAGATAATTTGCGCATGTTCCACAGTGTTACCTAATGGCAGGATGGCAAACTCAGTGATGACTCTTCGAACATCAGACAGAGAGGGCATGGGTTCAATATTAGCCTGTCGGAGTGTGGTACCCAGGTAACTAAAATGAGAAGACAAAAAAAAAAGACTTATTGATAACGATGGCGACAATGACGATGATAATGATGTTGAAACGGCACAATGCGTAAAATTCTCATTGGGAAGCAGCATTTTCGTATCTATATCAAAATACAAAATACTTGAGTTATAGCGTTACCAAGAGTAAATGACAAGACCATTCGAATGTCTTTTCCAGAACGGGAAATGTCGTTGTCAGTACTTTTCTTGAGTTATAGTTTATTGAATGTCAAAAATACAAAAATGTACCTGTATTCCCCGCAATATTCTCTGAGTTGTGTCTTGGGAGCTCGTACCAAAATACCCTCATGGACCAGCTCTTCATACAAAGACTCTATGGTCCTAAACAAGAGCAAAAGTATTAAAAAAATACAGGATCACCTAAATATGCAGCCGCCATTTTTTTCAGAAGAGAGAGGGTGACTGATTATGTTAGATGACTTCTATCTTTTGAGGTGAACCAAAAAAAGTTCAAATCTCAAGTGAAGGCCGAGTCCAGTTTTTAAGATCCAGCATGCAATTCCCTATCATCAATTCATTTCACCTTTAATCTATACCGGTCCTAACACACAAAAAAAAATTAACGGCTCGTAACTGACAACAGATAAGAACTGAACACTGAAGACGATTTACATATTGACGTTAAGAATTTATGAGACTGAACAAACCTATCAGCTGTCAAGTCTTTTTCCTTCTTCTTTTTCTTTCCTTTCTTTCCACTTTTCTTACCGCTTTTCTTTTTTTTCTGTGTCAACACAATATTAAAATAAGTTAAGTGACGATGACGATAATGATAAAGATGACGATGACGACGATGATGATGACGTGTAATGACGATAACGATAACGATGACGATAACGATGATGACAAATGACGAGAACGAGGACGAGGACGACGATGATGATGACGATAGCAATACAAAACCATGATTTAACATGATGTTGCAAAGTTCACGGTTAAAGCGCAGTTTTTAAGCAGCAAGTGGGTTGGATAGCAAGTGTTTTTTCCCCCAAGAAATTTATACCTGTCAACATGCAAGCACTACAGAATTGACACAGAATATCTCCCAAAAATACCAACCACAACTCGTTCCATATAAACCTGGCTTTATTTTTCTGGCGCGCAGTAAATTGATTTTGGTAGGTTTAATAGTTCAAGTTTCCCAAACCTCGCATGATTAAAAGAGCGTCTATAGATTACTTACCTTTTTCCCGCTTTTCTTTCCACTTTTCTTCCCCTTCTTTCCTTTCTTTCCTCCCTTTTCACGATCAACTGCCTAAACGCAATCATAACATCATTATCAATAAAATTATTATAACAACACGAAACAAAAGTATCAATTTCCACGTGGTTAAATTGTGCGTGTATCAAGTTGTTTATGTCATGTTTGAAGAGCACAAGAGCAGCGGAATAGTAATTCATGTTAAAGAACTGCACAAACCATCTTTAAATTTTTCAACTCTTGTCGCATCAATTCATCAACTTGCTTTCGAATTTCTTCCTCGACTTCAATCCTACAAAATGAGATGTAATATAAGGCTTACTGTAATTGCAAACAACCATTTACAATAAAGATGGAAATAGACCACAGTTTAAAAGTTTAACAGGGTTTTGAGTCTGCGGTTTAAATCCTAGAATTTAGTAATTCAATTTAAGCTACAAAGCAGTACTTTCCTGTGGCCAGGCGCTGTTTATTTTGTTGTACAAGGTGGTTCTACAGTCAACTCTCTCTAAGACGGACACCATCGGGACCGGCCTCAGCTGTCCGTCTTAGAAAGGTGTCCGGCTTATAGAGAGTCAACGTAACATGGCCCCAGGAATTTTGAGATAATAATGCTGAACCTGTGCACAGTGAATACGCGTCTGTTTAAAGTTTGTTTTAAGTTATTTACTTTGAACGAAACCTACCTGTTTTAGATTACAATACATTTCGGTTGTCACCTCCACTAGTTATTTTTTGAATGGGACAATGACTGATTTAATTTTAACTTGTACTGTATGTATTCCGGCGACAAGATAAGAGTTGCCAATTAAACGTCTGGTGTTAAAAAGAGTCACGTACAAGAATTCTTCTTCCCTAAATCGTAATTTGCGGTCACATTCAGCAACTCACAAGTGTCCGTTGACGATTTCAAAGTGTCCGTTGTCCGTCTTAAGGAGATGTCCGTCTTATAGAGAGTTTGGTTATAGTAAAATGACTAAGAAAGGGCCGGGACCACCACCAGGTGTCCGTCTAATAGAGGTGTCCGTCTTATAGAGCTGTCCGTTAAGAGAGTTGACTTTAAATCTCGACTCTGAGGGTGAAATCATCAAGTGTGACCATTCAAATGAAAGCTACAAATCAGTACTTTCCTGTGGTGCTGTACAAGGTGGTTTTGTGAATTACCATCTATTGTAAGTATTTTCCAGTCCAGCATTATGTGCGCTTTTACACAGTTTACAAGAATACCTCTTTGCTTCTTTGATCAACTCTGCATCATGCTTCTGTTCAAAGTTTGTGGTCTCATCTCTCATTTGCCATACATCTGGAAAAAAAAAGATAATAATAAAGTATTCTCGTTTGTCTCACGATGTGGTCACTTGTGATGTAGATCACAACCTTTCGACTGCATACTGCTAGTCTTCATCAAGAAAGGAACAACAAACCAAAACAGCAAGGATCAAAATGCACCAATCACAGCTGCTGAAAACTAGCAGCATGCAGTGGAATTAACGTCATGATCTACGTGTACATCACAAGTGACCACATCGTGAGACAAACGAGAATACTTTATTATTTTTGTACTTCACCACGATGAATAACAGAAACCTTTTTTACGACAAAAAAAAAGATGTTTTTTAAGGGGGCACCTAACATCACTTTTCAAAGATGTCTTGCAAATAATCTCTGTGACACAGCATCATATTTGTGTAGTTATGGTACTGTGAAAATATCCACCATTGCCAAACAAGGTATTATTTGTTTGCTTGTTTATTTATTTGTCATTTATTTATTATTGATTTATGTTCCTGTTAACCTTTATAAGTAGCTGCAGCTTCATTCACGGTCGGTACAAAATTTGACACTTGCATCTTTATGCCTTCCTCTTCCTCCTACAATACAATAAATTAAAAAGACTTAATTTAATCGACTTCTGTATTCTTTTTATTACTGACCTTTAGATTTGACTGGAGAAGAAGTGCAACTATGAAAACCTAAGTATGCACACCCACAAACCTAATGTGTATGACAGTGTCAACTAAATAAAGGTATGTTGACACCAGAAAGACAAACAGAGAGACTTAACACTGAGAAGCAAAAACAAGCTCAAAGAGAGCTGGGTGTTAATGGAAGTGTCACAGCTACAATGGCGGCAGCATGATGACGAAGAATTCCATCCCTGAAAAGCATAATATTTGTGAAAGATATGAAGAGAATCACCAACAAAATAAGAAGAACTTACCTCATCTCCTCCTTTTCCTTTGCCCTTTCCTTTGCCTTTCTTATCCTTTTTGTCTTTTTTCTCTTTCTTTTCCTTCTTCCCTTTCTTTCCTTTTTTCTTTTTTCCTCCATCTTCATCCTGTTGCATTTTATTAAAATTAATATTAACCCGTTGACTCCCAGAGGTTCCCCATTGACGAGTAAAATACTCTGGCGTTAGACAGAGTAAAATACTAAGTCTGGCCGGTTTAGGCCGGTTTGGACATCAAAGGGTTAACACAACCAAATCTGCAGATTAATTGCACCCATTGCACACATCAGTGTTTTGTCTGTCTGATAATTAAGATCACAGTTACATAAACAATGGTGCAACACACCATTTTATGTCATGGATTCATTTTGACCTCATCTGTGATCCAATATTGGACAAAGGTGCAGTTCAATGGAAACCACAGTTTAACAAAAACTTCATGTCAGATAATAATAATTTGTTTCCCTATTCCAAGGGTCTTTCTTTAAATCGATACAAAGTTGCAAATGAAAGCCACTGAGCCCACTTGAGCACGTAAATATGGTGCTTATTATTGGCAAGATTCCACCAGGCATGGCAAACTTGTCTCCTTGGGAAAAAATTAATGTCGGTACATGCATATGGATACCTGTATTTACCTTCTGCGCTTCTTCTTTCTCCATCTGTTGTGAAAAAAGACAAAATGGAAAATGCAAACTGATTTAAATGGGTTCATGTAACAATTCGATGAAAACTGTTGATGCAAATCAATTATTATTATTGGAACAGAAAATTGTACTGACCTCAGCAGGGTCTTTCTCTTTAAATATGGCAGCAGATCCACCTTCATCATCATCTGGATAGTCAGGGAATTTGCCTGTTTTATCTCTGCATAAATCAAAAAAAAAATTTAACAGTCAATCTTTCCTCACAAGGCAGATTTCACCGGTCAATGGAATTGCCAAGAGGACGAACATAAGAAAAGATAAAGAATAGAGCAATTAATTAACGCATGGAAATTTTCACTAAAAAAAGATTAAAAACCAACCATTTAACAAATATTATAATTAAATGGAGGGACAGTTCAACTGGACATCAATGTGCAAGACTGTGGCTTTTAAATAATTAAATGAGGAAATAATGCATTTAATAGGCATCTGTAATGGTTAAAATTTCTATTCTTGTTGGATAAGGACAATCAACCATAGCCCCTCCCCCCCCCCTCCTGTCTCACAGCACTTGTATGACATGTTGAAACCCAATTAAACACTGCTACAGTGGGGCACAGGGTTCACAATGTACGTGGCCTGATCTACAACAAGCAAAATAATGTTGGAGCCATAATTACCGGTATAGCAACATTGCGTGACTCCCGCCACCGCAATGCACGAAACTTAAGGAAAGCACAAAAACAATAACTGTTAGGTATTGTAAGAAGCTGACCTGCATTCAATGAACCATTGCCTTATCTGGTCTTGCATATTCTCCTTCACATCAGGTCCTTCTATTTCTCGAATTTTCTCTTTTATGGAAACAAGTGCCTGGATACAGAAACCCAACAATAAGTGCTTACTTTTGATCAGTCTAAATGCCACCTTAATGTTAAGATGACAAATAGATGTGGCACTTTAGTACTACAAGTAACTTAAGGACAGTGCCTACTATTGTTATTGCGCACATGTTCTGCGCATCTCGAGATACTCGGAATTCCTTTCGGTGATGCTCACTAATACAGGGATATTTTTGCGCGGTTTAAAACTATCCGGAAAAAGTAGATCATAGTAAGTACTCTTGGTATCCAAAAAGAAAATTGGGGGTAACCACGCATTTTTGAGAGATAATTAAGCTTCAATTTGAGAAAGAACGCCATACATTGCTTTGTATTTTAAAGCTTTTTACAAAGATTATTCATAAATTATCTTTGAAAAGTGCGTGGTTACCCCCAATTTTCTTTTTGGATTTCAATAACACTTGTTAAGATCTACATTTCCTGCATAATCACACACCGGGGCAAAAATATCTTTAATTAGTAGGCACCGTCCTTAAGGTATCACTCCAAAAAGATATCTGGTTACAGTAATTGAGGTGGTTACTCCCACTCATGAACAGCATCTTCCATCTACATGTATACCTGACAGTGTATGCCTGAGCTCTTTGACAGAGCGCAAAGTTTCTTGTGACTGTAGTAGTAAACATTGTAAAGTCACAAGAAAGTTTGAGCTACTAACAGTGTGCACTGCCTCAACCTAACCACTATCAAATGTCATAATAATGTACATGTGTTAACAAGTTACTCAATTTAGTTTCAATAAGTACCACAAGCAGACGAAAAGCGTTGGCTACGTTACTCAGAGAAGTTGGCTACTTTTTTCCTTAAACTGATTCAAAAGTAAATTAAGACAAATCCTTTCAAATCTAAGATAAAAAGTCACTTTGACCACGAAAACAGTTGGCTTATATTACTTACTCTACTAAAACCAGGTGCTAACTTAAAAATTTATTGAAACCCCTCAAGGTAACCTAAAGTTATAATGCCCATCCATGCTAGACAAAGTTGCAAATTGAAGGTATAATCCAGTTGAGTACAAACAGGGCCTGAACAATTGATGGAATCGGTGATATATGGCAATTGATAGCAATCGATATCAATAAATTGATATTGATAATCGATGGACAATCGATTGTGCAAGTTTTTGTGATTATCGATTGTCATCAATGACATTGATAATCGATGAGAATCGATCAATTATTAATAAATAACTTTGATTTTCATTGATTACCGATTAAGTAACACCAATAAATATTGATGACACTCGATGAAGTTTGTCACTACTTTTGTGTGATTACCAATTGGTCTTCAATTGGCCGATGCCAGTTAATTAAACATAATCGATTTCCATCGATTGTTCAAGCCCTGGTACAAAATACCGTAATATCTAACATACACCTGCAGCATCACTTCCCTAATGTAGTGTATCATAATGTTGGTGGAAAGCATTTTCATCTCACCTGTTGATATTCCCTCTCATGTTCTTCCTGCACAACCCTTCGATGCTCCTAGAAGCAAAGTACAAACAAAAAAACATTTTAAGACTAATCTTCCATTTGACAAACTCCAAGCATCATGCATGGTTTGTGCCTGTACCTCGGTTTTGTTGGCTAAATGCATTGGTGTGTCTTTCCGATCTTGAGGATCAGGTGGAGGAGCCTAAACAAAAGATAAAAGAACAAACAATTTTTTTTATAAATATACCCTTGCTAGATCAAAATTTTGAATTATGTTATGAATGGCTAATTTCTAAAGAAGAAAAAAACAAAAAACCAACAAGCTAAGGAGATTATTAATTTGGTCGGAATAAATAATAACAAGTGCAACAAGACATGTAAAGAACTTGAAATTATGTACAGCCTGTAGACATAAGACCATTAAAAAGTGCTAATAGGAGGGACAAACTCTTTCGTTTAGAGGGGGCTAGGGTATACACCTAAAATTAAGCTAGAAATATACACTGGAAAATTGAAGGGAGCAAATAAAATTAATAATACAAGAATGTTTTAAAAAATGCCAAGACTACTACTGCTAAGTAGTGAGACTGCTACTTCCAAAAAATCCTGCAAAAGCCTACTCCTTCCCCTGCTAAGCAATTAACTAATCTGTTGCTATGCATGCTACTGTAAACAGCTTTTGACTAACTCACCATCCCAACAAATATCAGTTCGTCTTCCCTCATATTCTTAGTTCGTCTTCTTTGTGAGAAACCTTTCCACACCTATCATAGACAAGACACATAATTTTGCTTCATTTATGAAAAAGGTTCATTTTAGGCATCCTCTTTTGACGACAAAATTTATCATCAGAAGAGGATGCATAAATAATTATTGAACTTTTTTCATTAATTAAGCAAAATTATGTTAGAATGATATTAAATATCATTCTAACATAATTTGAGAAAGTGTTGTGGATCTGCATGCTACAGGCTACTGTGGATCTACCATAACAGCAAAAAAGAAAAAATTTTTTTTTTCAGCGTATTTCTCATTTTCTTTGGACTAGCTAGGCAATGTTTTTCTTTTGAAAGCCTCAATGGGGTGGTGTCTTAGCATGGCATCCACAAGTTACAAGTAATTATTACATTGCAGGTCCAATAAAGGGTCGCAATTAATTCAAAAATGTTCAACAAACCTTCTGTATTTTCGTAGCAGCAATATCAGGATCCATTGTTGGTGCTCCTCGTAACTGAGCTTGACGTTCTCTCTCCTCTTGTTGCCTTTATAAAATTGAATTAAATTGCCATTATTTTTATCAAATTATGATATTACTTCATATTGGTTAAGGCTCAAAAGACAATTTTTCTTCCTCCACCCTTAAGTGTATTGTACAACAGTTGCATTCCTTATGATTTTGTACATTGTACTTAATGGTTCAGAAATGGCTTGTACATGCAGTACAATCATCCGTGTGATCAGATCAATTCTCTTTCAATATCTGATTTAATTATTCATGCATATAGTTTCAAATATCTTAAAAGACAAGGCAAGGGGAAGGGTGCATGGTTCAAGAAGGAGATTTGAGATTTGAGAAGAAAACAACTACTCCAAAATTAAAACAATGAGTATTTCTTATGAAAGCATTAAAATTTAGTGTTCTGCAATAATTGCATAATTATTATTAATTAATACAGATTGGAAAAACTACCTGATTTCTCTCATGAATTTCGCTCTAAGTCTCCCTTGCCTTGCTCTCTCATGTACCTGGAAAAAAAACATATTTTAACGTAAATATTGGTTATTGACCAAGCGTGAGGTCAAGATGGCTGAATATTGGCCAAGTTCTTGTTTGTATGTTTATGCTTGTCTCGGTTGAGAATTGTCTCAGATAGTAAAACAATATATTGCACTGGTGTAGAGGTAGTGTGAGGAAGGATTGTCAAAATGGTGGGTTGCGTTTCAGTGAGCAGTCAACAGTTCTCGGCCACATTTCTCGGCTATTTAAAGGGAGATATTTAGGTATAGAAATTACTTTTAAAAAACACTATAATACAAAAAACATAACAATGCTAAAAACTAACTATTAGTAGCTATTAATGTTAAGATATTAATTAATATTAATTAATTAATATTAATTAATCGCTATTAATTAATAACTATTAATGTTAAGAAATCAAATTTCGTTGTCTTTAGGCCAAGACAAAAAGGACATAACCATAAGACACGCATCAGAATTCCGGATAATAACAATAATGGATTTGTGCTTCTTGAAGAAAATGATTATGTAAAATTCTTGGGAGTGCATCCAGTGAGTGATCCAGCAATCTTAACTTCACAATAACATTATTATTATTATTAATTATAATTATTATTGATGAATAAAAGCATACAAACTGATCATGATCTAATTAAGATCTCTCTAAGAATTGATACCATGACAGCAGAGCTACAGTAGATAGGACTCAAACACCAACATTAAGCAGAAAGTACAATGAAATACTGTAACAGAAAGCAAAGTTTGATTGATGTTGAGGAAAAAACATATATATATACAGCTGTATATTATTGTTTGATCGATACTGACCTGAATAAGCCTAATGGCATCATCTAGGGTCATCTGAATCTCTTCTTTTTGCTGTTAAAAAACAGTTTTATTACAGTTTCTGATATTACTTGTAATAATTATTAAAAGCATTTGGTTAATGAATAGGTTGATGGGCAGATTGAGCATTTGAATGATTGACAGACTGACTGCTGACTCCAGGGACTGACTGACTGCTGACTGACTGTCTGAGACTGACTCACAGACTTCTGACAGGATGTCACTCAGACTGACTGATTGACTCCATAATGGCTGTCTGACTGACAGCTTACTCAGTGATTTTTTTTTTGATTTGTTGATTACAGTTTTGTTGCTTCATCAATTTTGCTAAATTATGATTTCTTATATTATTGTTTTATAATGTCCTTTTTTTCATAATTCAATTTGGTTTTTGTTGATGTCTTATATGCCATTTCATAGGTTTGTTTGTTGACTTAAGTTCATTCCTTTAAGTTCCTTGACACCCAATGGCTGATTGACTTAAATGTTATTGATTAAATGTCCTGCATTTCATATTATTGTAATATAATATTAACATATTTAATGTTTTAACATCAATTTACTCACAGGTGTTGTTTCTTGTGGTCCCATCTTTGCAAGAATCCCACCCAACATTTTCTCTCGTTCCTGAAGAACTTTAGAGTTCTCATAGGTAAAGTACTTTGGTACTGGAATTTCAATGTCATCCTATAGACAAACATACAAGTATTCCAAATAACCCTCTGGCCTGTTACACTTATATAATTTGATGACAAAATCATGCAGCAGCACTAAATATCCTTTTTAATCAAGTTTTAAAATGTAAAAAAAAATTTAAATATTAATGCTTTGTTTACAGTGGAAGTTCACTTAGCTATCAAGCTAGTTTACAGGCACCCCTCTTTTTTTAACAATGTGAAAGAAACCATTCAAAGTTAACAGAAACATTATAATTTAAGAACCCCAACTGGCAGGAGGCAACCAGTTGGTTATTTACAAAGCGTGGTAGAGTTGAATCCGGGACAACCGGAAACAAATCCTAGCCAGAGGTTAGAACGGGATTTGAACCCGGAGCAGCCGTATGCAAACCCAACGCCCTTAAACCACTCGACCACGCTGCCTCCTGTACTTTGACACACGCTGTACTTTGACTTGTGGATTAAAATTTAATCTTTTACTCACATAAATAACATGAATGTTTGAATAATTTGAGTGGATAATGTGTTTCTTTAATGGCTCTGAACCAATGAATTATTAATAAATTAATTCTAACAGGCACGGAGATCAATAATTTTTATTCCAACTTTACTCCCCAAGAAACAAGGAAAGTGTTCTAAGTAAGACGTATGCATGATCATTTGTCTCACAATGTAGTCACTTAGGTTGTGAATCATGATGTTTCAATCAACAACCCAAGTAAGTTACATTGAGACAAATAATCATACATGTTATTGTTTATTTACCACCAA
>OX421456.1:2182500-2192500 GCA_949126865.1 Montipora capitata | reverse complement strand
ATTGGTGCATTCATGTCAGCACGAGGAGTGAGCAGGCGCCGTAAGATTCAAACAGCCAAATTTTGGCTATAAGAACCCTACGGCGCATGTTCTCCTTACATGGAGTTTCCCCAGAGCCTTGGGTCGATCCGAGGCTCTGGTGACGAGAATGTCCTCAACTATGAAGAAGCATTCTCGTCACCAGAGCATCGGAAACTCTATATAGTAGAACATGCGCCGTAGGGTTCTCATTGCCAAAAATTGGCCATTTGAACCTTACAGCGCCTGCTCACTCCTCGTGCTAACATGAATGCACCAATCAGAGACGCTGTTCATTGTTCTTCACGAAAACCAATAAGAAGACACTTAGTTAGGGTTCCCCAGAGCTCTTTTCTCCGTCAGTCAAGAGAAGAGCTCTGGGGTCGAGATTTAATGAAGAAGCAAAATGCTACTATAAGGGGCACAAAAATGGTTTTCCATGGTTTTTTGAAGGGCTATTTCCACTTTTTTTTACCTGTGCGCTTTTTTGTCAACAACCTACAAGTCAGTTGTCTTTCAATTTGTGTTCGATTGGAGGCTTTAATAGTACATTATGAAAAACACAAGATCATTCTCAGATATACTAGCATTGAACAAGAAAAACATTAGCCAGACTTGAATAGACCATTTGTAAACGTGAACGTTTTGTCTATTCAATGGTCCAATATTTGACTTAGTCGTCAAGGTGTCATTTGTCGTTTTTCCAGAGAAATAAAGACGACAAATAAAACCTGCGCTGAGAGTATCTTCTTAAATCTTATCATATCGGAAAGTGACGTTCTTTTTGTACGAAGGTTGTTCACTTTACGAAACTAGGAAAATCAATGATAGCACAAAGTCAGCTCCTGAGAAAGTTCAGTCCAAAACCGTTCGGAGTAGTAGTTCAAGATAAGTGAAGGTGACAATTTCATATTCGGGACTTTCAAGTTGAATTATCAAAAAAAAAAAAAAAAAATTAATTCCCCAAGTCCAATCTTTCAATCTGTATAAATATTAATGACCTTTCTAGCCAATAAAACAACACTAAATCATACACAAAGCCATTACTTTCTGTTGCTTCCTTCCTATTTCCAGAGATAAAAGATTTCAAGTACACTTAACAAAAAAAATGAAAATAAACTTTTGTCTTGCCAGTATTAGCTGCTTTATTCACAATAATTATTTCATCGAACTTAATACATTTTTTTCCGGCAAAAGTCTCGTTTGTTGGAAAAAAAAAATCTCTCGTTGAATCACTGACATTTTTCAACGTACATAAAAATTCGTCAAATAATGTTACAAAGGAAGGATAAAAGTTTGAAGATTTAAGTTAATGCATGACCGGTTTTGCAAAGCACTTCAACCGAGAGATGCACTCTGTGCTTAAAATGACTTTATTAAACTTCGAAGATGGAAAACACATGTCATCTTTATCCGTTGTACCACGCATTCCATATTCATGCCGCAATCAAAGACACCCACGCTTTATGTGATAAAAATTTGAAGGAACAAGATTTACATTATCAGTTTTATAACAGATAACTAGTGAGGTTTTCCAAGCAAACTTCTTGGACATTTCCTCTTGTTGTACTTGTCAAAATTTCAAGACGTGCTGATAAGTCTACCTCTATCATTTGGAAATTTTACTTCAGTTGCAGAGACAGGGCGTCAAGTTTTACGCCCAATAAGGAGTTAAGAACTCATTTGAAAACAGGCTCTTCAGTCAATTGTTCCGATTTAAGTTGAACACTTTATTTTTTCTCTAAGAGTCGACGAAAAATAAACTCCAGCGCCAGTCGAAATCTCAAACTTCGCCAGTAGTAAAGATAAGGGTTTAGACAACTGTTGCAAAAAGCTATAGTGTTTACCCATGGAAACGCACGCAACGCGTTCGCGCGAACCGTGGCCGAGACGCGAACGCTAAAGAAAAAGGGTACAATAATTAACGGAATGAAACACAGATAAAAAGCGCCAACTACTATTGCTATCATGTATACAATTTTACGCTCCCTTGCAAAGGTTTTCTGAGAAGAACTGAGCTGTTTTGTACAAAGTTGTTTTCTGATTCGTTTCTGCTGCAAACGCACAATGTAAAACGTTCCAGTGTACAAAACTGGTATAATGAGAAGTATCGTTATTAGGAAGTATTGTGATACAATGCGAGCTTGTCTGATTGTCGCTGAAGGTGCTCCAAAGCAAATTGCGACGACCCAAGTTATCAAAATAGCACTCCAAATTACACGATCAGGAATGAAAAGGCTGAATCGATGAAGAAAATACAGCGAAAGAAACCGCTCAACGGAAATTGCAAAAAGATTGCTGATAGAGACCAGGGTTGAAATCCAGGTTATAGTTTTTCTAATGACGTTGAGGCGATCTGGAAGAACATCGTGCAAGAACAAGACGTACATTGGCTGCGCACAGACACAAACTAACAAATCAGCAACTGCTAAACTGACGATGAAAAGTTCTGCTTTGCGGCGACCGAGGAAACGAAACTTGGCGATTACGAAACATACTAGGACATTACCAACTATTCCAATGAAACTAGCTACAGAATTGACTGTTGCTAAGGCTTTCAGTTCCGACTTGATCGGTGACAGACGAGTTGAGCTTTTCGCAAAGACTGCGGTGCTCCAGTTATGAAGGATTTCTTCTGAACAAGTGATATTTAAAAGAACCATCTTCAGTTGTAGCGATCGTTTTCGGAAGAGTTCTTTTAACGGCTGTAGACTCTTATGGTCTTCGAGCCTGTGCTCTTCAATAAATTGTTCCTGTGTTGACAAACCACGTGAATTTTATACTCTTGATTTCCGAACGTGATGCCAAAAGAAAAAACACGTGTTCCATAATTTACGTATCGACACATTATCTTGGTAGTGCACGGTTGCCAAACAAGCTTTTTACGGCGCGTCTTCAAGTCTTTTAAATTTGATGTTTTGAAATAAATATCTTTTAGCCCTTAACGCCCGTTCGATATCAGCTCATATCAAATCGGTGTTTCACAGTCGGCCAATAACCAATGAAAATTCATTAAGATAGAGAAACGAATATCTGAACTGAATGTCAAACGTTGAAAAAACAAAATATTGTTTTGAGGGTGTGTTAATTGTCTTCAAACCTTGATGAGTGCGTTTTTGGAAATGCTGAAGCAAAAAGAGAAAAAAAATAGGGACAATTACTTGACTGGTTCCAGTTAAAAAGACAACTGCAATTTCATCGGCCGGATTACGTGTAAATCATGTCAGCATTTTAAATTTACATCCGACGCGTGGCAACCAAAAAGTTGCCTGTGTACCTGAGTATGTAAAGTGGTTAAATAAAATTCAAAACATCTACCAAATAACACCTGTCTCTTCACCTCAGTTACTCCGATAACGTTTCAAAGTTCAAAAAATTATCGGTAGATTGTACTGGAAACGCTTTAACTTTGTGTAGCCCGCAGTTCCTATTCCACAATTAACCTGAATTGATTACCATTTTAAAGGAATTTGAAAACCCCTTTATTCAATGCAGTCTTTTCCGAAAAATTCTCGCCCTTTAATGCTTATGCCATAGTGATACAAGTGCCGCTAAAATGTGGAAGGTTTCCAAGGCGAAATTTATAATGCATAATCGAATGAAAACTTAAGGAAGTAAGACAACATGTTATCACTATGTTCAATAAACTTATTCCAAACTTTGATAGTAGATTTTGCTGACTTGTGTACAAGAAATCTTGTTTTCGTTTTGTCTGGACTTTTACAATAAAGAGCTTGGTTTGCAGTGACAAAAGGCCAAGGCAGGTGTAAGATGTTGTTTATATATACCACACCTTTATTACAACTCAGAATACTTGTTTTGGAATCAGAAGAAAAGTACGAAAGAAATAGACAAAGACAAAGACAAAGAAATGTTACATAAGAAAAAAAAAACCAGAAAGCGATCAGCATTTTTTTTTTAGGTAGTTAAAATGCAGTGACAATTTCACCTAACTCACTCCGTCATACATTAGATTTTAACACATTATGTAAGCACATGAATTGAAAATAAGTGAAAGTAACATCATTTTTAAAACTTTGTGTACCTTTATTAGATTCTTAGCTTATTCCCTGACTTCAAAAATATTTCATGAAAACGTGCTCCCCTCATGTGACAGCACAGTCTCGAACTAATTGGATAATCTACGGTAGTTTCGTAACAATCCGTTGGCACAGTTTGATATTTGAGATCCGGAACATATGGCACATTTACAAGAAAGCGGTTGTACTTGCTAGTTGTTGCTTTATTAGAGGAAAGAGAAACGTTCTTGGTCAATAATCGAAGACGTCGTATTCTCATCAAAGTGACCCTATATAAGTGTTCTCGTTTTTTGGTAGAAATATCTCCCTGTTTTCTCGTCTATTGCAAATATCCAATCCTTGATTCAGTGGGTTCAGTATTTCTAAGTATATCAAACCACAGGGCATATTGCTAAACAATTTTAAGAAATTTCACTGGATGGAGAATTTGACGGAGAGAGAATAGCCAAAAAATGGTTTTCCATCTAAATTAACTTAGTTACTCAATTATTCATTTGTCTTCTAAAAAACAGAAATATGGTCAAGTTTAAGTGTGCGAGTTACAAAATGTTCAGCCCTTGCGGAATCAGATACCTCTAGCTTATGCATTTTTGATGAGATTTAACTATGAATGAAAAGACCATGGGGCGCGCGAAAACTTTCTCTCATAGTCCTCTGCGATCCTGGTAGTTTATGCCACTAAAGTGTCACGGAGCTGTTAGCTAGATATGGCAAGATGTTCAAAAGCTAAAGCTGGCATTTCGAGCCTAATCCCTTAGTAAAGAGACAAAGTTTCTGTGAGAGACGAAAGTTGGCATTATATTCGCAGGCTTGAATAATCTTGACTGCAACGGGCCATCAAGTTTGGTTTGTTTCCGAGTCAAAGTTAATATCCTAACCCTGATAGTCCTGATACACAACAGAAGACAGACCACAACACCGGGAACTCCATGCGCTTCTCCTCTCGAATCACGGTGTGGGTTCTTAAACGTCGTACAGGAAACTTATGAACATGAAAGATATTTGTGACACGGGGCCTATGGTTTATCGTCCCTCTCTAGAGGGGAAGTCAAACCATTTCCAGATGTCATTACAAAGGCAACATATTCTCCTCAGTTATTTAAAAACCCTGAGCGTGAATTGGTCCGGCCGGAGTCGAACTCACGACCTCCCGCAAAGCAGCCCGATGCTCAACCAACTGAGCCACCGGTGTCAAAAGCGTTAGTAATGAAACTTTCTACGTGTTCGTCAATGTACCCGTTCTCTTTTAGATTATATCATCTCGAGTCGGATATCTTGATAATTTGCTTCGACTCGAAAAAACTGCCTTAGTTCCGACGTGCTGAAGAAAGGAAAACAAACTTCCGAAGACCCAAGGGCACCCTCGGAAAATATCTGTTCGGAAGACGATTCGAGATCTAGAATTTTCGGAACATTTGTTGTAAAATTTCTTGCTTGCCTGCCTGTCCTAGGATTTTCGAGCCCCTAAAAAATGGTATAATTGCCCATTTTTAAAGGATTTTTACCCTAAAAAGGTCACCTAGTATTTTTGGAAGCCTTTTTTCTGACTGAAATTTTCGAAAAGGTACGTTTTGATCCCTATAATTTTCGGATCACTTAACTTTCAGCTAGGAAATCCGAACAGATGAAAAATTTTTAGGGGATAAAAATATGCCTTTATCCACCGTTTAAATACAAAAATACGTTTTACAATGCTATGTTTAAGTGGTTTTGAACTATATTCTCGTTCGGTGCCACTGAAGACCAACTCTTGATTTTATCAAACAAAAACAACTACTGTGAGAGGCAACTATTCTCGTTCTGGTAATAAAAACGATTAGATTGCAGGCACCGCTGCCGTCCTTATCTCTCAACTCTTGCGCGATTGTAGCGAACGCTAGCAGTTGCAAATTGGCTGATAAGTTATTTCCTGAGCAACTTAGTTATTATCTTTGCTCGTAATAAGCATCGCTTTCCTGCGCACGTCATATATCCCACCTTCTGCTCACGTACAACGCGTACATTAGAAGGGGAGCTTTGAACGAAACCAATATTGTCGTACTACTTTGTCCGCGTTGTACGATGCTGTCAAAAAAGCTTACGACTGGACAAGTAAAATTAAGGGACTTATGCGCACGGGTATCAAAAGCTTATGTGGTATTGTAGCGTTTAATAACTACTTAATAACCAAGAGTGAGGTCGTTACAGCAAAATCTCAAACTGAGGCCTGGCCGTATCATTCGGTCAATACAGCTAGTCCGAGGTTTGAGATTTTGCTGAAACGACTGCACTGTCGAGGTTATTAAGTTGTTTATTACACGGTTAACAGAACGGTTCTAAAAAAGAAAAAAAAAACTGATGTGCATAATCCATAATCGGCCCTTGGGTGTTGCGGGAGAATAATGCCCTTGCGCTTAGCTACTCTTAGCTAATCAGAGCGCATATTATATCGGTCACAAACACGAGCCATATGAAACAAATTAGTATCTACTAAAACAGTGGATATCGTTGAACGCGCCCGCTGATTGGCTACTCAAACGCCGGATATCCTTTGTTATTAAATTTTCAACCTCGGATAATGTATTTGTCGTGTTCTGATTGGTTCACTCAATCTCAGTTATCTGCTCATATACCTTAGTTTGACCTTATATGGTAAGTGATTGAGCTAAACATTGCCAAACTAAAAGTTTTTTCGCCAGAAAGCGAAATTTCTCTCTGAAAAAAGCCAAAAAAAGGTTTTTGTGCAAAGTTTGGATCAATTCCGACGTTTATAATTAGGCGAAAAGGTAAGAATTGTTTTTGTGATGAGCCTGCGTCTGTCTGACCACAAGGTCTTACAGAACATCGCATCTTCATCAGGTTCTTTCGATTTCGCTCGGATTTTCTCGTTTTTTTCGCTCGTATTTCGTACTTCCAAACTTTTGGAGTTAAAGGAATTTAATAAAACAATTATTCCACTCGCGCTTGTTGGATACGACACTGGTTATAACCAACTCATATCCAACGCGCGCTCATGGAATAATTGTTAACTATTCACCCCCGAGCAATTTGCGCCCGAAATTGTTGTAATCTTTGCAGGAATAAATGAGTTAAAATCATATTTTTGTGCTGTATTATCTCACTGTTTTAGCATATACTAAAACAACTATTCACCTCAGCGTCGGTGGCTAGTGGTGGATATTTACTTCTCCGCTTTGCTGCTCGGTAAATATCCACCACAAGCCACCTCCGCTTCGGTAAATAGTTGTTAATTAAAGGGGGTAAACATTGGCCATAAATTTGCGGTCTTGAAATGGACCTATTTTTAGATACACTTTACGCGCGGAAACAAATAGCCTGAGAAAACAGCCGACATTTCGCGACGCCACAAGAGCAATTTGAAAAACTCCACTTAACGAATCTTTATAATTCTTTTACTACTTTATACTTTGGAAATGGTACTCGTTTCATTTTCCATTGGAATATGAACTAATTTTTCCATGAATAAAACAATGATGCAAGACTGGCTGAACGACTGTTAGGATACACATTTTTTGTTTTTCAAGTATTTTGTCCGGCACACTTCTTGAGGGAGTTAAATGATTTGCCGTTCCATTAAAAAAAAAAAACTTATATATATATATATATATATATAGATAGATAGGTATAATAAAACGACGCAGAGACAAACTCTTGACAGTTCCAGCGTTTAATCGACGTTTCGGCCTTCGGCCTTCCTCAGGATAGTTTAAAAGTTAAAAATTAAAAAAGCTATATACAATGGTTGTGGGTGGCAGAGTTACGGGCTTTTATATAGTACACAGAAAATGGAAATTAAGGTTACGTAACAAAAGAAAAGGTCTTAATTACAAGCTAGGCAAAACAAAAAACAATTGATAAAAAGGAACAAACAGACTAATTAGATAGATCGTGTTATTACGTAACAAACTCCCCATTGAGGGCCTCTGAATGAATGTGCGGGTCAATGTCATAACAAGGTCCTCAAAGGGGGCCCCTAAACAATGTAATAGATTCCCAATTGAAAGCCCCTGAATGAAAAACCAAACACAAACATAACAGAATCCCCCAATAGAGTTTTTGAACAAAGACAGCAGCGACTAAGTGAAGGCTAACAAAACAAAAGGGCAAGATTACAAACTGGAAACATTCAAAGCTACAATACTCGTCAAAAATCTTGAAACACTTGTGTCTGTTTCCCCTTCCCAATGTTGATTTGGGTATCACCGTGGTCTCAGTGCTTCAAAACACCCGTGGCTCAACATTGGGGAGGGAGAAGGCACATTTCGGGGGGGAAAACAGTGTGAAGTAGAAATCTCAGGATTTTTCCAGAAAATTCGAGAGAAACGGTGTCTGTTTCAACGATTTGTGACGAGTATTGTAGATGGGAGCTAACGAGGTCCTACAGACAGCAAAAATTACGATGATTACAAATTTGGGCTGAAAAGAATTTACACTACAATAGAAACAAAGTCAACTGTTGTAGCAGATACGATTTTTGGATTTGAATTCACGCCTTTTGTTAAGACCGTGTGGATATAATGAAAAGAGTTGTGAGGTCCAATATGCTTCTCTGGTGAGGAGCAGTTGTTCAAGATGGGTTGCATTTTTGTGGTTTTCAATTTGTTCGATAATAATAAAGCTAATTTGACAAATTTGATGCTCAAAAGAATTATAATGGACCGCCAGCTCACATGTTCTTCTGTTCTTAAGCATTGATGATTTATGGTTACGAAAACGAACCTTGAATTCTGTTGAAGTGGAGCCCACGTACTGCTTTTTGCATTTGTTACAAGCGGCCAAATAAATGACATTTTTGGAAGTGCAGCTCAATTTCTGATTAATCCTATATATGCGGCCCGTAGCAAAACTCTTAAACTTAGTATCTTGAATCAAAAAATGTTTACAAAGGTCACATCTTTTGTTACATTTGCAACAACCTCGATCATCTTCCAAGGTTTCATTTCTGGCTTCAATGTTCCGAAATTTAGATGGAGCTAAGATTTCTTTTAGGTTTTTTGTTCTGCGGTAAGCTGGAAAAATCGACTTTGATGGAAAAATCTCTAAAAGCTCAGGAGACAATCTAAGTAAGTGGGAATGTTTTTTAATCACCTGCTGGATGTCTGGAAGAATTGGGTTGTAGTCAAGTACTAGAGGAAAGCATTAAGACAAAAGCATTAAGCAATGAGAGGTCCGAACTCTTAACAAAAAGAGTCAAGCCAAAGAAAAAGGTTTTTCCTCTAGTACTTGACTACAACCCAATTCTTCCAGACATCCAGCAGGTGATTAAAAAACATTCCCACTTACTTAGATTGTCTCCTGAGCTTTTAGAGATTTTTCCATCAAAGTCGATTTTTCCAGCTTACCGCAGAACAAAAAACCTAAAAGAAATCTTAGCTCCATCTAAATTTCGGAACATTGAAGCCAGAAATGAAACCTTGGAAGATGATCGAGGTTGTTGCAAATGTAACAAAAGATGTGACCTTTGTAAACATTTTTTGATTCAAGATACTAAGTTTAAGAGTTTTGCTACGGGCCGCATATATAGGATTAATCAGAAATTGAGCTGCACTTCCAAAAATGTCATTTATTTGGCCGCTTGTAACAAATGCAAAAAGCAGTACGTGGGCTCCACTTCAACAGAATTCAAGGTTCGTTTTCGTAACCATAAATCATCAATGCTTAAGAACAGAAGAACATGTGAGCTGGCGGTCCATTATAATTCTTTTGAGCATCAAATTTGTCAAATTAGCTTTATTATTATCGAACAAATTGAAAACCACAAAAATGCAACCCATCTTGAACAACTGCTCCTCACCAGAGAAGCATATTGGACCTCACAACTCTTTTCATTATATCCACACGGTCTTAACAAAAGGCGTGAATTCAAATCCAAAAATCGTATCTGCTACAACAGTTGACTTTGTTTCTATTGTAGTGTAAATTCTTTTCAGCCCAAATTTGTA
>OX421456.1:2165000-2175000 GCA_949126865.1 Montipora capitata | reverse complement strand
CTCTGCGGTAAGCTACATGAAAATATATTACAATAAATAAATTTGGTGAATGCTAGACAAACATTAAAATGGTCTCACCCATCTCCTCTCTCACCTTAGCTTTGCCAATCTCGAACACTTCATTGTTCTCATAAATAACAGGGGTATTTCCCCGTGTGGCACGGATGAAGGTCATGTCTTTGTAATTGGCTGCTAGTTCAACTGCACGTTCACATGAAACCGCATCACTTGGGTAAAAAACAACACAGTTGGGAATGGATCGGAACATACCAATGTCTTCCAAGGCCATTTGTGATGGTCCGTCCACACCTGATCGACAAAATAAAAAAGTGGCATGAAGATACCACATGAAGCACTCCTGCCTTGTGGTCAATGTTAAATAAAGTGGAGGACGTCTCAAAAGCTTGAGTCAGGAGGATTGGTGGGGGGAGGGGGAGAGGGGGAGTAAGGATAAATTACTATTTTTAAATAAAATAATTATTTTATATTAACAATTATCATAATTATAATGATTACTGGATGCTTAAAAGCACCCAATGACCTTTGTAAAGGTGCCACAGATTACTGGTTACTATTACACGTAGAGTCAGCAGTTAAACATGCACGGCTGCTGCGGCACATGAAACTATTTGCTGTCCAACACTGCATTCAACTTCACTATGGAAAAACTGGATAGAAATGAGAAGTTTTCTTTGGAAGTAACCCTGCATGGCAATAAAAATCATATCCAGGGAAGATATGTTAAATAAATTGACAGTGTATGGTAGTAAAGACACAGCTTTAAACGGCTAAGATTTAATTAGTGTAAAAATTTGAGATCACAATAAACTTTTCACCTCTCAATTTGCCCCTTAATCTTAGAATTTCTAAGGAGAAATCATCAATGAGGGAACTTCAGGAGTGAATAGGTTAACAACTCTACATCTACTCAAAAACAAAACTATGTCCCCTTTCATAAGGAGACCACACAAAGAAAGACAACATACCAATGGAAACACCACAGTGCGATCCACAGAAGTTAGCAGGGGTCTGAGACACAGCGGCCATTCTCAAATGGTCAAATGTACGAGTGAAAAAGGCAGCAAAGGTGCTGGAGAAAGTGATTGCACGACCACGTGCAGCCAAACCCATGGCCACTCCAATCATATTCTGTTCAGCTACATAGCACTCAATATGCCGGCCAGCAAATTGCTCTCTATACTTGAGAGAATAGGTAGAATTCTTGGTATCTCCATCCAGGGCCATCACACGTTCGCAGGCTTCGCCAAGTTTGATAAGACCTTTTGAATATGCCAAACGAACAGCAACCTACAAAAAAAACCCAAAGAAATTCTTGCATTCATTCAGGTGATCAGTGTCTTACATGTACTTGTAAGGAAAACAGTGAAGAATATTTGAATTAAAATAGAGTTGCATTCCTGGAGGACACCTTGCCATGTTTTTTTTATTGAAAACAAAATACATGTAATTGAAATGGATATGGAGGTAAGTACAATTCTGCTGCCATTTTCTATCTAAATTTGAGGCAACTGCCTTCTCAGACAATGTACTGTATCAAAGTTTGAAATAAATGAACCTGATCTCCTAGTTTGTAACTTGGTGGCTGGGACAATTTCACTTTAAGATCACCAATTTTTGGAGCATCTTCCACAACTGGTGGGCGTTCCAATGAGTTTTCCTCCGAAGATAACTGTGCTTTCATAATCTGGACTGCATCTTTGCCTTTATCACCAAGAGCTTTGCCATGGAAATTATCAAAATCTTCCACGCCTGCAAGCAATACATGTACATGTACATCAGGCTTCCAGATAAGTTTGTAAGGCAGGGTGGCAACAAGGAATAGGCCAGTTTCGTATTCTAACGGTTGGACTGGATCTAGCATGAAATGGAGGATAATGCTGGCAAATTAATTTGCATTTGAAAAGATTTGCCCGCATTAGCCTCCATTCCATGCTAGACCCAGTTCAGCAATGAGAATTTGAAAATGGTCTATATTTTCTATTTCAGTGGGTCAAATTTCCACAGCTCCCACCAAACCTTTGTAAATTTTCTATTTTGTCTGGTCATGAAACTGACCTTCATAGAGTTTTTTTACCAGAGACCCCTCTCTTTTCTGAAACAATGATACAGGCCCAGTAATCACCCAAATTCAGTCAAACTCTTGAGGTCTAAAAACAAGTAACTTCAAGTAGAAGACAAATCAATGAGACCCAATATTCTGAATGAGTACAAGTTTCATGGGACATATGTGAAAACCCTCTTGATAACATTGTTTCCTCAGAAAATTAATTATGTCAAATTGCTGTTCTTATTTTGATTTGGTCAGTATCTTCCTAAACTTGCACTGTGTGTTACAGTACTGATAAATTGGATCAAAACGTCTCTGCAACCAAGTTAACCCATGGACCCCTGTGAGTGAGACTTAACAGATTTTACTGTCTAATGCCAGATGATTTTACTCGTCAACTGGAGATGTCCTAGGGGGTTTGTGTGTCAATGGGTTAAATATGATGATCTTATCTTGTGTACACCTTTCTAAACTTAAACTTACATTACATTAAATTATGTTTGTTACCTTTCACACCCTTTCCCTTGAAAGTCTTGGCCAGAATAGCAGTGGGACCATCTGTGTACTTGGAAGCTTCCTCAAGTGCATTGCAGACACTTTTTACATCATGCCCATCAATTATCAATGTGTGAAACCTGAAAAAGAATCCCGCATTCCTTAAATATGGCATATAATGTGAATATATTTTTAAAACTAATAAACTAAGACAAAAAAATGAGTCACACACAGCAATATGGGGGATTAGATCAGGGCACAGTCATTTAAAGGTACTTTATGAATGTGATTTAATACAGCATTAGGATCAACTACAAGTGTACACAGTGTACCCAACATCAAAGGTAAGTGTGTGTGGGTAGGTGATGTCTTAATGTAAATTATAGGGAGGGAGGGGTTTGATCTTTCCTTGTAAAAATGGAAAATCTAAAGGGTTGAGCCAGCATTCTACTTGAAATTGCCTCAGGGGGTCTGGAAATTTTCTAGAATGACACATTCATTGAACTAAATTTAAAATGCTTGACAATCATCTAAGAGAAGAAATAATTTAAAAATTATAGGAGTCAGATGATCCCCTCACCCAAAAGCCTCTGTCTTCTTCTTGTATGTCTCTAAGTCATGCCCGTGCATTGTTGGATCACTCTGTCCAAGACGGTTGATGTCAAAAATGGCACACAGATTGTTTAGTTTGTAATAACTTGCAAAGTTCATTCCTTCCCAGACCGATCCTTCGGCTGATTCTGCATCACCAATGACTACATACACCCGGTAACTAGTACAAAGAAACAACAATTAAATAACTCCTTTAAAACAATAAGCCACTCATAGGGGGTGCAGGGATGGCGCAGTCAGTGGTGACAGCACCTGCCTACCACCAATGTGGCCTGGGTTCGATTCTTAGACTGTGTCATACGTGGGTCGAGTTTATTGGCTCTCTACTCTGCACCGAAAGGTTTTCTCCGGGTACTCATTACAAAAATTAAAAAAAAAAAACATGTAAAGAAAAAGCATCTTCAAACTTTCTGAAAGACTATTTTTGGTCTCTCACCTTGCTTTATCAATGTACTTTCCCATGTAAGCCATACCACAACCACAACTTAAACCTTGACCCAATGATCCTGTGGCAAAGTCGACAAAGGACAGTCGCTAAGGAGAACAACAAGCACTGAATGATAAGAAGGAAATAAACACAGAATAGTCTATAAGCTTTACTTGCAGGTAAGTTCTGCTTCCAAGTTTCAAGGATTAAAATGTGTTGGAAAACTGTTTTTATGAGAAAAAAACCATCTAAAACAGAAAACAGGAGTTTTCCAATGAGTATAATCAAACTAAGAAATATGTCAATTTATTGCAACAAACCAAAACTTTACCTTCAGAATTGTCACATAAAAATTATAGATCTACATGTAGTTCCTTGAGGACATTGGAAATTAGCTACAACTTTTAAACTCTTCTTAAGTTTGTAGAGGCTCTAAAAGCTCACTTAAAAGTCTCAAATGTTCTGAAGCCCTACACATGAATATTTGGAAACAGTAAACTAAGCATGCATTTAGAAGACAGGGGGCCCAGTGACACCGACACTGTCTTCCATATTTGCCTCCTACCATTGATGGATATTGATGCAATTTATGGATAAAGACTAACCAATAATCCCTTACCCCTTCTGCTCCCCAAGACATGAGCAGAAAGTCACTTACAATGACAAACCAGATCCCTTTGTAACACAGTGTCTATAACACATAGTACTCACAGGGGTAGGGTGCCCTTCCAGATCGGAGTCAATAGTCCTGAGTTTACTCAGGTCTGATGTCGGAAACAAACCAGCTTCAGCCCAGGCAGCATATAAGATGGGTGCAGCATGGCCCTGAAACAGGAAAAATTGTCATAGGTTACAAGCGATTTACCACCGCCTGTATGGCCTCTTACCGCCATCTGTTTAGCCAATGAGCACACACTCATGTTTGGGTTTGCACTAAGATCACAGCCCCCTATTCCACCATCGCCAGCCAATTAGGGATAAAGTTATTGAATCCCCTGCATACATATGTGTACATGTACAGGTTTGGATCAGGTCAAGTGACTCCATAGAAATAGTAACTATACCCCACACCCCTGGCCCCAACTAGTTTGGCGGAAAACAATGACTTTAAATTAGTAATGATACCAACAATTAGAATTTGGGTACAAAAAAGCAATAATTTTCCTGATCAATGAATTGTTAGAATGAACAAATTGAAGAGCATAACCCTACCTTTGACAAAATGAATCTGTCACTTGAAGCATCCCTTGGTTCAGAAACTGAAATATTTTACAAATAAAATATAAAATATGCCTTTTTTGTTTCTTGCGGTACCTTGACTATTTACTTACTCATATGGAAAGAAATTTTGGTCAAGTAGGAGTTGACAAAAGGGACAGAAATTTTCCAATCACTTCAGTCAGAATGGCAAAAAAGGAATATGCCTTAGAGTTTCTTTTTGGGAAACTTTCCAGTAGAATGAGCGGAACTGTTTAGTTTCTGACCAAAATGTTCAGGTTGTTGTAAAACGGTCAATGCTGGTGGATTCAGCATTTTATAGGTCATTCTTGTATAAACTTGGTCCCACGACCTTTCCCTTCGATTTGAGGTGTGGCCCCACCCAAAGTGAAGGAAAAGGTCCTTGGAATGACGTTGATCGTTGTAGTTCCCAGTCCATACAGAAGGCAATTTACTAAGGGTTGGGTGGGATGTTAAATGACATAAAATCCTCACCCTGTACAACCACCACTTCTATTATGACTAACATTCATTCGAAAAGTACATGAATAAAATGTGTAGGTGCATGTGTGTACATATGAAAACTGGTAAGGAGCTTGGAATTAAATTTGCAAATGTTATAGCAATAAGAATTCATCCATGACGAGTTAATTCACGAAAACATCTCACACTGAAAACTATCACTTCACATGACAATAACTATATGAATGACGCCAAAAGATCAATTTCGGTAAAGGGATGTAGGTAAGCAAACACGGCTAGAAACGTATGTCTAATACAATAATAGTGTGTGTCATTGAATCTTTCTTAACACAGTGGCCAATATTAATATCACATGAAATCGACATGACTCTATTAACTTGCTAGTGCTGGTGCTGGTGCTGGTGCTGGGAACAATCCATCTTTTTCATTTGTTTGGTGTCTTCCCGGATATCATCTCAAATTTAAAGGTAAAGAAGTAAAAAGAAATACAAAACATGACAACAAGGAACCGCCCAAGGCTTTTGGTATGCATTGTGACGCAATATGCACAAGCACAGTTTGCAAACTACCTCGAAACTAAGCTAAACTGCATTCGAACTCACCTTTGTAACGCATCGTGTGGAAAAACAGGACTGACATTATCTCTGCCATTGAGCAACAGGAAGTTGGATGGCTGCAAAATAAAAAACGAACGGTTAACACAACTATCCATCCCGCAATCGAGCAGAAAGGAGAAAACTCCTTTGCCACTAACCCCGAACCAGCTGCATTCGTTGATTCGATGCTGTGAATTCTTAGCTTGTTTGCCATGTCTTCCAGAAACTTCAGCGTCTTCTCATCTGGACCTTTATTGTCTTGTCCCATGTTGCTTTGGATTTACCCTTTGACTCCAACAAGTTATAGAATTCCAAAAGAACAGGTCTTCCCCCTCCTTTCCTCTTGCAAAGAATGAGGTAATTAAACATTCCTAACCCCACTTTAGTCCCTCCTAATTTCACCACGTGACCGAAAATGTTGACTCGCAAAATGTTCCCGTGCAGGGAGGGGGTGCAATCTTCTGTGTGCTTTTATCCCATTGGTATGGCAAGTCAACTTCTAATCGCATTTTAGAGATAACAAATAAGAGATCTTTCATTTCAAGATTTTCTTCACTTCATCAAGATTCATCTACCTGTCTCTTGAGCAGTTTCAAGCAAACTAAATGGCTGCTACAGAAAAGGCATTGCGGAAAAAATATTTGCTCACGTCACGGTGATGTCAATCAAGCGTCGAATAAACCGTTTATATAAACGAGAATCTTAAAGGACTAGGTCACGCAATTTTAGGCAATTTCAGCACTGATCGAATGGTCATAGAATTAACCAAAATATCTAAATAACTGTTCAGAACTATAGAAGAACTCTAACAAAACACAGGGAAGCCAAGAAGGGACATGGATGGACAAAACTAGAGAGGATTGAAATGGATTGAATTTGGGTAAATTTGAAAAACGTCGGCCCACCTTTTTTCAAATTTATATCAGTCTATATCAAAATGTCATTTACACAGCTGGAAAATCATTCTCAGTTGTTATGTGGCCGTGATTTTGCAAATGAAAGACTCTTGCTCTGCCAATTTGACGTTTAGAGCTCATAATTAACAAAATGAAACGAATATACCTAAAATAGCGTGACCTAGCCCCTTTAATGTATTCAAAGCCACCGACAGAAAGGTAAACAGCAGCTTTAATGGCGTAAGAATACGCTATTTAAGACAAATCCAACATCAGAGGGGGCGTGAAGAAAGGGTGGCGGCTTTGTTGGGGGTATGATCCCAATTTTTTTTTGCAGGTTCACCATTCGATCCCCGAATTCAACACTCCAGGTGAGACAATATTTAAAGCCTGCCTCAATAGTCACAATTATTTCCTCGATCTTTGAAGTGCAATGTTCCGCTTTCAATCCATCTTATCCCTAAATCGCAATATCATTTTAATTTATGGACATCAAATGCTTATTTCTTGACCATCCTTGTCAAATACTTAGTAACTCCTTGTCACAAGCTTTTGACATGCGGCATTACACACACAACATCAGAAATTCAGTTAAAGATAAAAACGTTCCAACTGTCCCAGTTTAGACTACGTTGTCCCGCTGTCCTGTTTTCCGTAATATTTTTATAGTTGTTATTTCTGTGGTAGTGCACGTATGCATCGGCGCTGTCTGTCTGGTCTGAGTGAACGTGTAAGATTTGTAGGCCTGCAGCGCGTGCAGGAATTACGAATTTCTTGAATTACAACAATTGATGTTTGTTTGTGGCCCACTTGTCGCCCTTTTTCCTTTCTTAATTTTCTAAATGAAAAGAGAATGAAAACTGTTTGAGTGCGTTATTGTCAAATTAACAAATACTATTAAATTCTTGAATGTCTTAAATCAAAATCACTCTGATTTTTCACGTCTACGGAGATCGTCACGCAACCTCAAATTTCAGACATACTGCAGGTCAAATAAACAAGGCAAAAAAATCACCAGTAGACCATAATATTTTTACTCTCAAAGACCGGGTCAACTTTTCTGCCTTCATTGAAAAATAATCAACAGTAGTTTCCTCGCAACGGAAAGCAAAACAGTTCAAAACTATTTTTTATCTTTATCATTGCGATCCATCAGCAAAAATTGTAGATTTTCATCACCTTGTTTGTGTTGAGGTTCCCACGGCGCTGCGCTTCAAAATTTTGCTCAGTAACAGAAAGAATTGCTCTTCTGAATTACACAAAACATACAAAAATCGCAACTTAGTTTTCCCTTATGACGAAATCTTTTAGTTATCGAGTGAACGTTCGGCAACACTACTTTAATTTTGCTGACTGGTAACCATGTCAGTGACATGTAGATTATATCGGCTAGTCTGTGTATGTTGATTTTACTGATAGCCTCTTTCTTCTCTTGCAATTCATTCACGCCATTTTTCAATCCCCTTTTCTTTTCAAAATTTATCTCGGTATGAAAAATACTGAAGCGGAGGCCGCCTTTGTGTTAGATGAGAGGGAAAACATGCTTTTTTGTGAAAAGCCTTTTCAAATCCTCATGTCATTTAACAGCTGCGTCGGAAAATAACTGGGTGAAAATTGAAAATAAACAGGTCTGTTGGAAACGTCCTTGATTTCAACAAATCAGCCCCAAAATCGGCAAGACTTTGTGACGCTGATGAATAATAACGCAGTTTCTATTTCCAAAACAATGGAATTACCTGGTGATAAATATCTTCGTCTAGAAGAGTGAATTTTTGACTTTGCAGAAACAATGGTCAACATCAAGAGTTGGACGATTGTAATCTTTGTCCCTGGCAGATAAATGCAAGGACCACTTGTCTCTTTTGTCTATTTCCATTTTGACTGTAAGTTGTGGGTGTCAGTTTTATATATTTGCTCATTGGTGGGTATTCCATTACAAACCTTAGGCAGTGTGATAATTGGGCAACCATATTGGTTATTTCCAAATTATTACTGTTGGTTGGGTATTTTTATAATTTGGTTCCTTGTCATGGGGAGTTAACAATATTGCAAGTTGAACCTTGTGATAAGCTGTGATTTTTCCCTCGTGTAATTGTTGTCGCCTGCAAAAGGCAAAAGGTATGCAGGAAAGATTAATGGCAGGCAACACAGACAAGTCTGATGTTGTTTTAGAAAACAAGGTAGCTGTCGATATGACATTTACACATTTTAGGGGGTGACCCGAAAACACTGACCCCCGGTCCACGAACTACCCTAAAATAGACTAAATCTAAGGGGAAAAAAAACTATTTCAGTGTCTCTCCCCAGTTTAGGTGGTAATTATACAGTAATAATAATGCCTAAAAAGTTATCAACTACCAAAAAAGCACAAGGAGGGATTACGTTTTTGCAAACGTTGGCCGTGTAGCACTTATATTTGAACAGACTTAACTGATTAGAGTGTAATGCGAAGAGCTAAGTTTCTACCCAATATGAATCATGTGAGCGTTAGCCCTACTAATGGAAATGAGCCCACACAAGGACAGAGAAAAACTCTGACCAGGGTCGGAAATGAACCCACGACCTTCGGGTTAGATCTCCGCCGCTCTACCGACTGAGCTACAAGGTCAGACGGGAACAGGCCGTGGGAACTGAAGATGTCAAAGTCACGGCAATGAACATGTACAAGTACAAGGAGGGATTACGTTTTTGCAAACGTTGGCCGTGTAGCACTTATTTTTGAACAGACTTAACTGATTAGGATGTAATGTGAAGTGCTAAGTTTCTACCCCATATGAACCATGTGACCGTTAGCCCTACTAATGGCAATGAGCCCACACAAGGACAGAGAAAAAGCATGACCAGGGTGGGAAATGAAGCAGTCTGCCTTTCCTTAGCGGAAGCAAAATTAATACACTATATACTACAAGCGTTTTTTATTTCCTAACCTTTGACCAAAACGATGAAAGTAACATCTACTACAGGATACCAAAAACTCTTAGCATTATGGGATGACAGCCTGGAGCATCACAATGCTGAACAATGATAAATAAATATCTTATGTTAAGACGCAAGTAAAAGAAATGTTAATACAATAAACAATTTAAACAACTACAACTAGCATTGTTATGGAAAACTGTCCCTGATATCTCCTTAAACCCACGTTTAACAGAATATTAAATTTTTTATTGTTTTTTGAATCTTGCAAAGCAAGTAACTATTTCAA
>OX421456.1:2152500-2155000 GCA_949126865.1 Montipora capitata | reverse complement strand
TCTTTAAAGTTGACAACCAAGAAATTACGGATCCAGTAGACATCGCTAATAGATTCTGTAGTTATTTTTCTAGTATCGGACCTAATCTAGCCAAAGAAATTCACTCGTCTGTCTCTCACCGCAGTTTTCTCTCTGGTCACTTTTGTCAATCGGTGTTTTTTGATCCAGTGACTCCAAATGAGCTATCGGAAATTTCCAATGCTTTTCGACCAGGTAAGGCAGCTGGCCATGATAGAATTCCCATTTCCATCATAAAACAGTCAATTCAAATTATAGCCGATCCTTTAGCTCATATAATCAATTTATCTATCTCTCATGGCATTGTTCCCGACCAAATGAAAATTGCTCGCGTGATACCACTCTTTAAAGTTGGTGATCGATCACTCTTTTCGAACTATAGACCGATCTCGATTCTCCCTAGCTTTTCTAAGTTTCTTGAAAAGGTTGTTTATAACCGTCTTTATAATTATTTAAGTAAACTAGAAATTCTATGTGATAATCAATTTGGCTTCAGGAAAAATCATTCAACTTTGTTAGCACTGATTGACCTACATGAAAAAATCTCTCTTGCTCTTGATCGCAATGAACATGCCGTTGGCATTTTCCTTGATCTTTCTAAGGCCTTTGATACCGTCGATCATAATATTCTGCTTGACAAACTCGAACACTATGGTATACGTGGCGTGGCTCTGGACTGGGTTAGAAGCTACCTCTCCAACAGGTTGCAATTCGTTCAATTTAACGGTCAATGTTCCTCTCCTCAAACTATCTGCTCTGGCGTCCCCCAGAGATCCATTTTAGGCCCCTTGTTTTTCTTGCTCTATATTAATGATTTAAATAACGTATCGACGCTCGTCGAGCTGATTTTATTCGCTGATGATACTAATTTATTTATGTCCCATAAAGATCCTGTATACCTGGCAGCATCACTCAATTCCGAACTTAATAAATTATCCACTTGGTTTAAGGCAAACAAACTCTCCTTAAACCTGAAGAAAACAAACTTTATGTTATTTAAGCCTAGACAGAAAAGGTATCATTTTCCAATGCAAATATGCATAAATGACCAGAGAATTGAACAGGTTAAGGAAACGGTCTTCCTCGGTGTAGTCCTTGATGAACATCTGTCTTGGAAACTGCACATTTCTCAAGTAGCTCGTAAAATCTCGAAATCAATAGGTGTCATTAATAGAGCAAGATTTTTTCTACCTAAACCCTGTTTAAAAACTCTTTATTATTGTTTAGTTTATCCTCATTATTGTATTATTGTCTGGGGATCTACGTACAAAACCAATCTTCGCCGTCTTGTCTCTTTGCAAAAGCGAGTTATCAGAATTATTTCTAAATCAACTTTCGATTCTCATTCAGACCCTATTTTCAAAGAATTAGAACTACTAAAACTTTCCGATATTAGACAGCTAGAATTGGGTAAACTTATGTTTGCTCTTAACCATTCTCTTTTGCCTTCAAAGTTCAACAATTTTTTTTCTTTAAACAAACAAGTCCATAGCTATGCCACTAGACATGCGAACGATTTTCACCTTCCTTCTTGTAGAACAAACTTTCGTAAATTTTCTGTCAGTTTCCAAGGACCTACTTATTATAACTCTATAGAAAATGATATTAAAGAATCTAATTCTCTCCACTTATTCAGAACGAAATTGAAAAAAAAATTATATATGAATTATTAGTTATAAATCTTGTAGTAAATAGTTATATTTCTTCTCATGTCTGATATTATTTTCATTCTTGTTGTTACTTGTATCATACTTTTTTTTTATTCTGTCAACTCAGTCTATGTAATTAGTTAATTTATACTTACCTTCATTGTATTTTACTTTCGATCCAGGCCTTACCGTTAATGTTAACTTTATTTTTACTCTGAGGGAGCCCAATGTCTATAAGCCTCATGGTTTCTTTTTGGGCTTCCTCGCCACTTTCATTTGCTTTTGTGTAACTGTTTTGTTTTATCATTATTAATTTTGTATTTCGTGGTAAATCAAATAAAAGCACTAAACATTATCCCACTCACGCTTTTTGGATATGAGGTGAGTATAACCAACTCAGTGCTAAGCACCTCGTTGGCTATCTATCATCTCATACCCAACGCGCACTTGTGCAATAATTGTTAAATACCTTATCTCCTAAAGTATAATTAGGAAGCTCTGCCAATTTAACAGACAAATTAACTGGCTTAACGTCATCTTTAACTGCCTTCTGGTTTGGACCATTTGGTACTGTATCACCGGATAACTTTTTCTTCATTGCCTCAACTGCGGCAATGCCTTTGTCACCAAGAGCTTTACCATGAAAATTTTCTTGATCTTCAACTCCTACCACATTAAGAAACAAGGCCTAACCTGTCAGCGTCATGTAACATCAAATGGGGGAAAGGGGTCTTAAAGGAACTTACATGTAACTGTACAGAATGTACAAAAATTTGGTTTTATCAACGGAGTTGATAATGTAAATTGGCCACCGAACAGAGATTCTAAAAGCT
>OX421456.1:2142500-2145000 GCA_949126865.1 Montipora capitata | reverse complement strand
TAAGGCCGCCAAATTTAAACGGAGCCTGGCTGCAAGTTAGCATGCGTTTTGTGTCGGAGAGGACTTCGCAAATAAATGGCAAGAAATAAAGCACTTAAAATAGTAGTGTAAAATGGGTTTTACCCTACGTCTATACATTGTAGCACAAAAAATGAATGTGAATTGCAATGGAAAACTTGAAAATGCGACCAAATTTGAATAGCAATGGATTGGTTGAGTCGACTAAAATAATGTAAACTAACAGAATTTAAAAAAAAACTTGCAATCACGTTAAGGGTTACACTCACAGCATTTTTTCACTGTGCTTTGAATTATGTAACAATGGAATCAGCATTCATTAAAAGATGTGATCTTTTTTATTGTTTTATGGTTTCAATGATAACAATGGATGGTAAGCAACATTAGCATTCACCAATCAAATGGTTGCAAGTCTGTTTTTGTATCTCTTAGTTGTTCAGATTTTCAATTACATGGCCCGCTCAACCTCGCGATTGTGTAAATAGTTCACCCTGAAGTCAAAATAGATACCTTTCTAAGGAACCCGACAAAGAAGGCTTCCTGACCCGACAGATGAAATGTAAATATTCAGTTAAATATTACAACAAAATTAAAAAACCAAACACGGATGTTTCTTGGCTAAAAAGTACGTTGTTTTACTCTGCCCATGGAGCAGGGATGGCGCAGTGGTGAAAGCACTTGCCTCTCACCAATGTGGCCCAGGTTCAATTCCCGGACCCGACGCCATAACTGGGTTGAGTTTGTGTTGGTTCTCTTCTCTGCTTCGAGGGTTTTTCTCCGAGTTCTCCGGTTTTCCCCATTCAGCAAAAACCAACATACAGCTGATTCCAGCTGGCTGTAAGCTGTGTTTCAAGGTCACACATGGACCGTATAGCGGCTGCCAGAGGCGCCTTGTATGGTTTTGGTTCGACCTTGTTGAGTTGCTTTTGCTGTACTTGCGGCGGCGATTAGCCACGACATAGTTAATCTAGGGACTGGTTATGAAACCCTGGGAATTTCAAAAGCAGGAACAATACAGTCGCAATTAGATGTTGAACTGACCGTGACCCTGCACAATCTTTTGTTTTTGGTTCCCAAGTTAATTTCGAATAAATTAGTCGAAGCTTTTGATTGGTTATCCTGCCGAAAAAAGCGTGTTTTTGTCGGGTTTTGTGCAGGGTCAAGGGCAAAAAAGCGAACAAAAACATGAAACAAAGAAACTTGTCGAGTTTCATAACCAGCCTACATCTATTAACTATGGCCACGACAATTATTCTGCATGCATAATGAAGTACTGACCTTTACGGAAATCATTCCATCTATTCTTTCTTATTCGTCTACACCGAGATCTTAGCGGACGTAAGCTGGCTAACTTACGCTGGTTATTGATAAGAATTTCCTTAGAGCTTGCTCGATGATAGCTCGCGCCTATCGTATGTGTTAATTTTCGCCCGTGGCCATGTGTACATGCAAAGGAAAAACCGTCGAAACTGCCCTTCGTGTTGACCAAATAGACGAGTATGATAATAATTAAATTAACTTAAAATCCAAAGCAGCATAAGTGTCCCATGATCAGTTTGCCATGAAGGTAGTAATTTGACAGAACACTTTAAATTTTTTTCTCGCACATTCTACATTAATATTTAAATTCCATATATATTCCTTGAACATATACAAGCCCTATATACATGTATACATTACACGTACACGCACAATGCAATATGTAAATTTAAAAATTGTCCGAAGTGTTTGTATCGTTTTTCAAATTTTAATTAACTACTTAAGCTTAAGCCTACCTTTATAACGCATCGTATGGAAAAACAACACTGAAAGGATTTCAGCGATAGAACAACACGATGTAGGGTGTCTGCAACGCAAGAAAAGAGAGAAGTGTCATTTTTCGGCGAAGACAAAGTTGTCATATCAACACGGCTTCACAACACCCCACCCTGAACCGGCCGTGTTCGTTGACTCGATGCTATGGATTCGTAGCTTGATTGCCATGTTTTTCAATGCTTGGAGCTTTTTCTGATCCAGTTGCGGATATGCTTCTGCCATGATTGTTGATAGTGTACGGAATACAACTTAGCTTTGTCCACGTCCACAGACTCCAGACTGACACGTGTTTCAGAACTCCACTTTCGTCACACCCGACTGAGCAACCAAGCCCATTTCCACGGACTCTGATCACGTGATAACATGTTTTGTGGCTCTGCGGTTTTGAAAATACCGACCACGTGGCACTAGTCCTTCGTTCTTCCCACGGCCGAGAAAAGCAAAAAAAAAAACTGAAGAAAAGTTTCCACCTGCTTCTTATTTATATATTTTCTCGGACAAGGCTTTTCCTGGGTTACCCGTAATAGCTTCGGCCGGTTTTACTCGCCGTCAACATCGTTTCGCGTTTTTCTCTTTGGGGAGAGCAACGGAAAATAGCGTCATGAGAACCGCAGAGACACAAAAAATATTATCACGTGATCAGAATTTTTTAACCGCAGACTGAACT
>OX421456.1:2112500-2130000 GCA_949126865.1 Montipora capitata | reverse complement strand
GACTCCAGGTCTCCTTTTGAAATCCCTTGTGTAATGACTGTGCGATTGATGATTCCATTAGATCAATATAACGAATCACAAGAGGAGCAAAGATGTCACGCAAGTGACCGTGAAACTTTCCTCGATTAAGGTTCGCTGCAAACACAAGACATTATCAAATTAATATTGTATATTTAATTAATTTTTCATCAAAGGTATGGACAATCAGCAGCTAATATATGAGTCACATGTACTCCTCTGTAAACACCAATACAAATCAACTGACGCTGATGAATGATTTAACAGTAAAATTGACTTTTAATATTAACTCCCACTCAGATAATTAGTATTCATTAACTTTTGATACAGACCTCTACTGTATGGGCCTTATTCGCGTGGCGGCCATATTGGCCATGGACAACAAATTTCGTACCCTGAACCTTGAGAGAAGCTTGACTTTCGGACATGAGAACTATTCCCTTTTAAAATAATGGTACTTTTCACTTTAACAGCTCACATGTACTGTACTCACCATCAGTTGACAAATATTCATTTAATAGCTGGAACAACTGAAAGCTCTCCCAAGTGTCTGGAGGTTGTATAGCCAGTGTAGCATCCATGTCAACAGTGAAAAGAGACCAAAAGATCTCTTGATGCTCAATCAGCAGCTCCGAAACCCACATAAGGGACTAAAGAGGAAATCGAAAGGCTTACATCTAAATCGCAAATACAAATACCAAAGTAATTATTACTTCAACCAATCAGAGCAGGTGCAAACAACGCAGTGAACCAATCCAAATTTGTAGCAATTCTATGTAACTTGCTCAAAGCACGGGAAGTGCGTGCAAGTCACAATTGGTTTTGACTTTCCTTTTCATTGGACGATAAACTGGCGTGAGATTTTTAAACCAATCACCAACCGTTCGTGAGCTCACAAATCACTCTTATGGTCGTTAGTTAACCTTTTAGACTATCAACTCACTTGATAAAACCGAATTTTTGTGTTACACTCCGAACTAACGCAGCACCACAGTTTCACCCATTCATTCATCACTAACGTTACTCTTCATAATATATCGTCTGTCCTTAACTGTGAGACTTCATAGCTAAGTTGTTAGAGCATCGCACTGGTATCACAGAGGCCATGGGTTTCAATCCTGTTAAAGCCACCTGAATTTTTCAGTCTCTGTTAGAGACAATTGCTGAAACTGTCCAGTTAGAGCGGTTTTCAATTGAGTGTCGAAAATAATTAGATAATTACTTTGGTTTATGATTACTTCACTCAGTGATTGATTCAAAGTTCTTGCGCCACTTTTTCAACTAATCTGAAGTGAAACCAAAACCAATCGTGGCTCACACGTACACATTTTCCCGCGCTTTGTGTCGGCTACGTGTATATACTTCGAGTTTTGATTGGTTTACTGGATTGTCTCCGTCCTTTTTGATTGGCCAAAGTAATTACTTTGGTTTTGGTTTTACGGCAGTCAATTGAAACTCGCTCTAAATGTGGGGATCACTTCTCTATTTCGTTGGAAAAGCCTTTGCTGATCTTTGCTAAGTCCAACAAAAAGCTTAAACCATGACATACAAAGTACATTGATTTTTCAATCAGAAATGCTCTTTGTGCAGCCCACATAGTAAATGTTCCTTAATGAACAAAGAGCACCAAAAGAGATTTTTCTGCCTTCCATCCTTAGAGCTCTTCGTTCAAACGGAAACGCCTGCTATAAGGCAAATATTTCAGTAGACTATGTTGGCTGGGGAAAAAAACTTGATCTTGGAGTTGTAACTCTCCATAATTCAAGTAATAAATCAAGCTGTATGCATCCGATAGCAATGTGCACTGACCTCAGCATGGTGTTCTTCATTTTGGTGAAGAAGATCAATACATAACTCAGCCAAATGCATGATCTTGCTCAGTCTAGTCTCTGGTGAAACATCATCCCCTGAAAATTCTTAAACATTAAAAAATTGTAAGTAACTTCATCAAAAGAGTATCTGGCATATCACTGTGGCTGCGATAATGTTTATCAATTTTAAAGAGCAATTCATTCTAAAACTGGAATAGTCTTTTACATCTATCCAGCTTCGTCAGGTGGTAGTCATTGTCGTTTCAATCAACTTTAAGTGGGAAAAAATGTTAATAGACAGCTTACTTATACATTATTTCACTAAACCTTCATAAACTACACCTACATCTTTTTGCAATTGACCCAACCCTGTAACATCTTGTAAATGGAGCAAATGTACCCATAACCAGTCACCATGCAGCTCTTAACATGTACAACCATTGAATGTACAGTAGCTCTATTGTTAGGATTAGCTTCTTTTAAGAGTATCACACCCTTAACTGAAACAGCTCTTGCAAAAAACCATTACGAGACTAAATTTTATGTATAAGTCTTCCCATAACCTTAATAAGGTGGATCTCTCTAGGTATGTCACTCTCTCAATCTCAAACAAGACAATCTCATAATAAGGTATTCAACAACTTCCCTCTCCCCATACTGATACATTCAAATTTTCTTTCTTCCCACATACTATCCCTGTTTGGAACGGCCTCCCTCAACAGGTTGTTCATTCCCCAAACCTTTAGTTCTAGGGTGGATGCATGGCAAAGTTGCTCAGTGGCCTGACCTCAATTGGCTTTTGCAGCTAGTTGGTAATTGCGATTATCTCATTATTTATTTATTTCTGTTACTTATAAAAGTGATTTGTGTAATTATTGTATAATGTGTCGAGCTTGTAACTTGCATCATATAAGACTGATTATTTTTATTACATTTTAGTTTCATCAGTTGTTATGCAAACAAGCGTTACCGATTAATAAAACAGAAAAAGAAATGAGAAACAAGCCATGCAGCATATCAAATCAATGCAGTACAGTGTAGCTACCATATTCAAGTACAACATTTATAAAAGCTACAACACCTTCAATGCCTGCATAAGCTGACACACGAGTGTAGTTGACAAGAGCAGCCTGGTGAAAACATCCTCTGATTTCTTTTCTAAATTCGTCAGGTGGGACAGGTGTGGAGAGATCTTTCATCATCACCTAAAGGAAAAACAAGTTTAAGTCCCTAAGAAAATTACTGTAAGGTCTTTGAGTGTGCAGTCTTGAGGACTCTCACCACTAACTGATGTTTCAACAACCAAGTGGAAGTCTTGACTCTCAAGATGAATTTTAAAAGGTAAACTTTAAGGTAAAGTCAGTCACTATATTTAAAAACGTTGGTAGTTCCTTCAGCTATGAGACGGGTATCAGTGGAAGCCGACTGTGTGCTCTTTACCCCCCTCCCTCTGTTAGTGCTCCATTTTACAGGGAATTTAAAGCTATGGTTACACAGAGGAAAGTCAAAACAGATGTTGAAGTCCCTGAAGATCGAACTGGCAACCTCTTACTCCGAAAGCCATGCACTAACCAACTGAGCTACGCCTGCTCCACAAATTGTCATTTAGTACGCTAAGCGCTGATTTACACGATACGATTTTTGTCGAATGCGACAACGGCTTACGACAAGCCCACTACATGATTTACGATTTTTGTGTACGTCAGAAAAAATATCGTAGCATTTTAAAACATCAGCGGCAATCGTAAGTGTCGTAGGCCTGTAGTGAGCTTGTTGCATGCGACAAAAATCATACCGTGTAAATCGGATTTAAGACACCAGTCATTAACAAAAGTTCTTCACTTTTCCCAAAGACGATCAAACTTCATCAAAAGGACTTCAAAGCTTCAATTTCCTTGTGAGTCCAGTTCCATAACTAGGGCTGATCAATGCCAACTGCTGATTAGTTGGCTCAGTTGGTTGAGCATTGGGACTGCGGTGCAGGAGGTTGTGGGATAAAATACTCCCTCCAGGCCAACACACAGGGTCTTTAAATAACTGAGGAGAAAGTGCTGCCTCTGTAATGACATCTGCAAATGGGTAGACCTTCTTGTCTTCTTGGACAAGGGCGATAAACCATAGGCCCCACCTCACAACCCTTCAATGTTCATAACCCTGTGGGACGTAAAAGAACCCACACACTATTCACAAAGAGTAGGGCATGGAGTTCCCGGTGTTGTGGTCTGTCCTGTGTGGTATAGCTATCTAGTTGAACTCCTTGTATAGTACAATCTGATTTAGGAGTAGCTACTGGTAATTAAAGCATTAGAGCATTAATGCTCAGATGAATTACATGTGAATAAAGACAGCATGGAAACTAATGCTACAATCTAATATACACTGTCTGTATGTCTTATAATATACACGGCCAACATTCAAAGCAAATTAATGTACCCCTTCTTGCTACTTGTATATGAACTCCTTAGGTCAGTCAAGTCACAGCTACATGTAGCTGTACAAGAGCCATTTTTGAACGCAATATTAGAGTGAGCCTTAGCTTTGACAGCTTCAGCCACCAATAAGGAGGATCAGAAGTTGGATTATAGAAGGATGGGTGTAACAAGATTATTATTCAGGACATCATATTGTCTTACCCTTTCAAACAATGAAAGTGTGGCTTTTAGTGCCCCTTCAGGTCGCCCAAAGGGAAATGAATATCTAAATTGTGAATGGAAATAAAGAAACATTAAAAACTATCCCATAGCTGCTAATTAATGTGTTACATGTAACTTAGTCCAGGATCATCTCTGTAACCTGGCCTCTCATTGACTACTTGATGTGAACAATCCCATGTGAACAAGTTCCTTCAGAGACAGCTTATGAAAGGTGCCACATTATTTTCATGCAGTACATGAAATCCTTTGTTTTCTAATAGGCCTTATTCACGATAGCCGCCATGTTGGTTTTCATACTGTCATGCCAAATTAGCCATGTGTTATGCTGGGGGGCAAACATTGAAAAAAAAGCAAACTGCGGAAAATCGGCTCAACGAAATATTGAAATAACATTGCAAAAAGTCCATTTTAGTATTTAGAATTAAGTACCTTTTATAAAATTTTTATATCTTTTGGTTGCCTTTGACATTTTGACTTTCTACTTCGTTATCTGCTCATTTTTCACTGCAAAATCGTCGAAGCAACTTGTGTAATGATTGTATTTTACTGCTTAGGTAAGAAACATTCAATGAACGTGAAACAAATCACCTGTGAGGCTAAGGTGTTCGCTATAACCTCTCGAACTTGTGTTGTTTGCCTCCTAAGAAGTGCATAGCTAATTGGCATGATAATAGCAAATCCAACATGGCGACCATCGTGAATAAGGTCTATTAAGAAACACTTAAATGGAGTGAAGTCAATTATTATTGTTAGTAGACTGGTGCCCTAAATGTATATTTTACCTGTAATGAGTAATTTGATATGCCAGGAGATTCCAAAGACGAATCTTTATCTCCTCAAACAAAGTTTTCTCATCAACTGTGATAGTGCCAATACCATCAGGCCTTCCATGAAAAAAGAAAAACTAACAAATAAACATTATTAAGTTCTTAAACAATGTTGTGTAGTAGTAATATACATATTGATACAAGTTGTCTTTTGCTGAGTGTACAGTGTACAGATGTACCATAGCTTCCAATGCCACAACCTAGCCAATCAGATTGCGAGCTTACAAGCAATTGAATTGTGGTTTAAAAAGTTTGCTATGTAAATAAATAATAGAAGACACGGGATTATTTTGTGATGACTGGGTAAATAATAAGAGGATTTGAAAGGAAATACATGCATGCACCTGAATTGAAAAGTTCTTGTTTAACACAACTTAAGTCCTTTGAATATTTGTAACATCTTTCAGGAGCACAACTCTTCCTATAATTTAGACAGTCTGACTTTTCAGTTCCCAGGTATAACACAGTAACTTATGGCAAACATTCATTGCGCTATTTAGGACCCACATTATGGAGCAAGCTGACAACTGCAGACAGATCAGTTACTTCGTTAGCCAGTTTTAAAAACCAGGTACGTAAGCCTGACCTTAGCTCTCTGTTAGATGATGGCTGTGCTCATTTGTAATTCTTAATTGATTTCTTCAATTCTTATTTCATAGTTTTTTTCGTATGTGTATATATGACTTAATTTTAGAATTTAGTGGATAGTATTTCTTTGTAAATAATGTTATCTATTATTACTTGTGTCCCCACATTAGTATGGGATATCTCCCAAACTAGAAGGTTCTGACATGGTAATAAAGTTTCTACTACAGTAACTACTACTACAACCTTGAAGTTCTGAGTCTTACATTGTATATCGTCTTTCCATAATTATTTTGTACCCAAATAATTATTTCAGGACATGCACATAATTAGATGCAGCTGATTTCAAAAGTACCATGAAGTGTCCGCTTGCCCTTCTTCCAAACTTCAACAACATTCGTGTCTTGGAATGCAGGTAAGGTCAAAAAGTGCCTTAACTAAGCTACCTGTACCTTTACTGCCAGGAACAATAGATTCTTTTTCCTATGGAAACAAATGTTCTTTCTGATGCAAAACATTTTCATTGTTCCTGCCATGCAACATGGCTGCCATGCAAAACCTCTATACCCTAACCTGAAAATCACACTAGCCCTGACACTTGCCTTATTAGGGAATTAAAGATCTACGATGGCGACGGTCAACGAAAACGTCACCTCAAAACATAACTTGGCTCTATCATAAGTCTTTTGTGATTCTTTCTCGTTCATGTCCTACAATGTGGGCAAAGTATAACTAAAAATAAATTGGTACGAGCGGTTTCAGAGTTAGAACAGAGAATGAAGGATTCTCTTGCATGCTTACGTTGTCGTCAAAACCTCAAATTTGGTGATTTCACATCGTCGTTATGCAGAGGACCGCTAAGATAATTGCTAAAATCCATGCTGCACATGCAGCATGATTATTTATGCTCTTTTAACCAATGATATTATTGTTTTGTGGCGATGTCCTAGTCGTAGCTGTCACCATTTCTTATTGTAGGTAGCAACTGCTTAGACAGGACACTTCAGTTGGATATCCAAAATAATATTAGGTGTGCATCTGATCACCTGGATTTCTGGACTGCTTCTTGCCTGGACTAACTTTTTTAAGTGGTCACAAGGACGTTGGATAACAGACTCTGTGCGAATAGATAATTTAAGTAATAAACATACATCACTACTCTTAACAAACCTGTTTCCGTGAACATGTGACGCACAAAATGCAAAGCTGTAATGAAGCAGTGTTGGGTCAATCATCACACCGGCTTCTGCTCTATCCAACAAATCATTGAGGTAGCTAAGATGCCGCTGACATCCACGGACTCCATAACGAGCGCAGTATTCATCCAACACAAACACTTGACCAGGAGAGAACCAACCCTGACAAGCAAGGAAGACTGTCTTTAGCTGTTTGGTCAGTAGTAGTGAACACAAAATCCATTAATACTGGTAATTAATTTGATAATTTAATTATTAAATGCAAAATCCCTGCAAAATAAAGGCATAGAGTGAACAGCGGAGGAAAGGGAGAGACAAAGAATAAAGCAAGGAAGGAAAGGGAAAAAGTCTTTTCAACTGATTTCATTCTTAAAAAGGTTTATCTTTATGAGACCATAATTTACTAGCCTTGTAACAATGACATTAGAAAAATAAATTTGTTGCAACATTGCCTCCCACTGTAAGTTATTGCATTTGTACCGAATATATCAGCCTGGGCCTATACGAAAGACTGGGCCCCAGTTGTTCAAATGGTGCATAGTGCTATCCACTGGATAGTGATTTAGCCGGTAGATAGCGCTATCCACCTTTTGAACAACCAAGGACAGGAAGGTTAAAGAAAAACAACTTTCAAGTTATTTTTTCCACCTTGTCTTCCTGAAATTGTTAATGAAAAGCTGATGAACATTAATCTTTTGACAACCTAAGTCAAATTCAGGGTATTAAGGTGAAATGTGGATGTAAGGAAACCCAATAATTTGGTTAGGTGTTTGAAGACTGTTTGCTGTACATGTATTTTGGACAAGTCCTTTGTTGATAACATCCATGCATGACTCTACGGGTCTAGCTTTAACAATATCATATCAATATTGATTACATGTGATACTGATGTTGCTCACGTGTCATATCAATGCTGTTTCGCCAAACATACCAAACACGAGTATGAGTCATTCAATCTGTGCGTCAGTGTCAGTTGCTGAAGCTTCTCAAACAACACATGATGATTAAATGTGCTTGGATCTGCTTGAATAAGATCCTCAAGTCCATGTTTCCTGGCACGATCATGATCTAAACATCACAATTATAATATAATAAAATCAGACTGAAGTTATTCTATCATCTAATTTACTGTAAAATCCTTTTTGCCTAAATGGTGACTTCACCTTAAATTCAGTTCTTTCGTCCTTCCTACAATTCCGTAACAATCTTTGCTAATGTTTTTGGGGTTTTCACTCAACATGTTGACAGTCTTTTGAATCTTGTACTTTCCATGTGCTCAACATCTACCTTAGCTGGGATGACTGTGGCATTAGACCAGGAGGTTTAACCCACTGGCATATAGGACTACACTGTAGGTGTCAACGGGGAAACAATATTCTCATGAATCTTCTCACCAGAAAAAGTCATCTACAATAACAAGCAACATGGTACAACTGTAAATACCTGTAGAAACCTACACTGACCTCCTTGAAGTTTCGTTAGCGTATTAACATGGCCCTGAACACTGACAGCAGACAAGTTTGGTGCAACAGGCTTATGTGACTGCCCTGTAGCAGTGTACAGTTTGTTGACCCAGATCTGTCGTTCAAGTTCCTCTTCTGTGGCAAACAAGACCTGATCACCTTCCTTTACAGCTTTGAAGAAAAACCTTCCACCTAGTTTGTGCTCCTCATCTACAAGATAAAATAAGAGAGTTTAAACTTTGCAGAACGAGTTCATGTCAATTATTGAACCCAACCATCATATTTGAAGTAATGTTTTGAAGCCTACAATGTGCTAACTGTCTCTATTTGTAAAGCTAAACTGTAAAAATGCGAATCAAGTCTAACATGCAACTGGTCTTATGGCCAGGGATAGATATGAAATTGAGGAAAAAAAAGAAGAAATGAATGAATGAAACAGTAAAAGAAAGAATGGTTTCTTAGAAAATTTATTGCAAGTAACACTAATGAAAACAATATTTATTGATCTAATGACAATCAATAATTGTTATAATACAGTGTAAACAATCAAAAAGGCTTGTATTTGACAGTAACAATGGAAGATAAGTGATATATTGCACGCTTTCACCAGCACAAGGAGAATGGTATCTTTTTTGCATCGAGTATCTCTTTGATACATTATACTACATGTATAACTTAACCTGAGCTGAAGAACGACGATTTGTTGAAATGATGTTTTCACATTGGAAAGGTTTGTTCAGATTGTGTATTTAGAATACAAACCATTGATTGCTTCACAGTAATCAACAGTGTAACCATCAAGTTCCATCATCTCCGTTGGCTCAGCTTGCTTTTCGCGGTAGCTGCACATTACAAACGTATAATGGCTGACCTAAGGATTGAACAAAAACAAAATTGTATGCTCATTTCAAACGAGACATAAACAGCTTCCCCAAGTCAATGACCATAATTGACCCACTGACACTTAGGAGTGAGACTAATTTTACTCTGTTTAATGTCAGACGATTTTACTTGTAAATGGGGCTTTGTTCAGGAGTCACTGGGTTAACAACTTCTACACCCCCTTTAACCCATTGACTCCTAGGAGTGAGACTTAATAGATTTTACTCAGTCTAACACCAAATGATGTTCAGGAGTCACTGGGTTAATTACCAGCCTCTACATCCCCTCAAAAACTATGTCCCCTTTAACCAATTGACTCCTGGGAGTGAGACTTAACAGAGTTTACTCTGTCTAACGGCAGACGATTTTACCATCAGTGGAGTGCGGTTGAGGAGACAATGGGTTAACAACCTCTACATTCTCTACATTCTCTCAAAAACTATGTTCCCTTTAACCCATTGACCCCTGGGAGCAAGACTTGATAGATTTTACTGTGTAACCGCAGATGATTTTACTCATCAATTGCGAGTGGTTCAGGAGTCAATGGCTAAAGGAAGTGGAAGTGGTTTAAGTTAAGGAAGAAGGGACTAGAATGACTATAGTACATCACAATTACCCCAAGTAACACTTATTATCACCATTCGAAATGTTCACATTGACCAGCTAAGGCCAGGGGAGATATAAAAAAGCTAAAAAGCAGTAGAGTGGCAGGGTTATGATCAGTTCTTTCATAAATTTCTTTTAAAGAAAAAAACTGTTTGTTTACTTGCACCAGAGCATAGAAACGTTCCTTCCATTTCTTCCACACACTCTTTCCTTGAGCATACATTTGTCTGCAAAATTAATATCACATTCACAAAAATCACTGTTTGTTATAAGAATGCAGTTGCATGGTTGCATTAAAGCACACTCTAAGCAAAAGCCAAAAGTTCAGAATTACCCACAGGGTACACATAAGTAGATACCAAACAAGGTTACATGTACATGAAGTTTCATTAACCAGGTTTGAAGTGGGACACAGGAACAAAAATGATTCATTTCTCTCCACATGTTAGTGATCAACTCACCCACATTTTTTGAGGTTTACAGGTTTGTCCATCTTGACAGCAATTTTGAGTTTGATTTTATTGCCAATGGCTCCATTGGGTTGAATGACATCATGCACTTCAGGCTGCTCAGAACCACCAGGTATTGGCTTAATAATCACCTGGGACAGAATCATATAACCATGCATGAGCTAACAACATAACCAATGAATCATGTTCTACTCTTGAATGTCAGAGTAGCTTAATTACACTTAGTTTATGGACAGGCACGCATAATAACAGGGTCTAAATGGGATGTCAGATCTGCCCAGATTCTTCATGCCCCCAAATGGAAAAGCCTTGCTGACAGATGTGAAAAACAACTCAAGTCTTTAATGTTCAAAACAGTTTAACAAATAACCTTGTACCCTAATACCTGTCTGATAAATTCGCCAGGGTAAAATAATACCATTCACAGACATTATCTTTGGGGCACCCAACCCTCTTATCAAAAGGCCCAACATAACCTGTTTATTCTGCAGCCAAACACTAAGGCCCTTGAGAAGAGTTTTCATTATTATAGGGGCGAAGAAACATGGAACACTCTGTCAGCAGAGCCAAAGCAGGCCACCACTTTAAATAGCTTTTATTTCGCCATAGTATATTAGAAATAACTTAACTTTTCAGCATTTAACATAAGATTTTTCAACAATGCCCATAATTTCTACGTACAGGTCCCTCGTTACAAAACCTTTACTGATACTAAACTTTGGCCTCATTAGGCCCACAAACTATGTTAAGGCCTCGGGTTAGCCAATTTGAAGGTTTTGGGTTGCTTTAGTATAGGTCAACAATGACCTGTAATGAGTGATCTGTGGAATGTGACCTTCCTTTTATACCACCCAGCATGTCTCCAAGAATTTAACCCTTTTAATAGTGAAAGTGTGACTTCCAGTTATCATTTGTAGTTTTTTTCTAGTACAGCACTCCTGTTTTTCCCTCTTATCAAAAGGCCAACATACAGTAATACACATGTAACTTCATTTGATCTGCCTCTACGTGTAATTTGATTTGCAGTCTTCCTAATTATGTATACACATACTGTAATTCTGTGTGTAGGACAAAGCTATCCATGAAATAAGAAAATCTAAAAAGCCACAAAACAAAACAATCATTGCTTGAGAGATGTATTACCTAAGCTGAAAATGTGCCATCTATGGGCTAGAGGCCACAACTACATCTTGCCTCAGGTTAAAACAGAGTGAGTCGTACTGATGTGCGAGCCAGCAAGCCATGCAAGCCAACATGGCGAGACATGCAAGTCAACATGCGAGTCACACAGTTATTGAAAGCTAACCATTTTAAAATGGGTGCTTAGACTTAATAACTGCTTATCTGCGCTATTTGAATTGGATGCTTATAGACTTAAATGTGAAATTCGCATGGCTCGCTGGCTCACAGATTTAGCAGACCCAAACAGCATGAATTTTGTTTAGATTTTGCTATCACAATAATTATTTTGGTAGTTTTATGCATTGTTATATTATTAATTTATTGTACATATAGTTGTCAACTTACACTTTTGTCTGTAAGTTTGGTTTTCCATACTTATCTTTACATTACAATTAAATTAAACACAACTCTGGGTTGCTGCCATTCTGTGGCACCTTCAGCGTATTGAGTTCTGAAATAATTACCAAATTGATACCTTTCCAAGTTCCTTGTCATCAAGAGCCAATATTCCTGTATTCTCAGCATATAGTTTGACTTTAACAATGGGGCGAGGATGACAAGTGGTAAAATCACCTTGGGAATGCCAACTAAGAGAAATAAAGGTCCTTTTAGAAAAATCTACTAGTAATAGTTGACCCCATAGCTGCCCTCACTGTTAAGTATAGTTGTACGCAATTAATTAAATTCAATGTGACTAGGGTCCAGGTCGAGGAATGGCCGTTTACAAACGGAGCAGCTTTAGCATAAGGCAATTATTATTGTTCGATCTTAGCAGGGAGAGAACAAAATTAATCACTTTATCAGAACTAAAATTAATATGAATATGAAGTTGCATAGTTTGGTGTGATTGGAGAAACTTATTGAATGTTAATGTGTTGCTTGAAAAAAGCCACTTGTGCTACCCAGTTGGGACTGGATAAGGGAATTATGATTTTCCGAAAAAAAAAACAAAAAAAACATTAATAATAGGAATACAGATAGATACATACTGAATCAATGTTGATTTGACTGGAAATATCAAGGTTGATTGGACAATAAGTTATTAACATATTGATCTTCCTACAAGGATACATGTAGAAATGACGGCACACTCTTGATTGGCCACTCAAAAGTTCTCTGAATATCCTTTGCTATTCACCTGCGAGCAACTTGCGCAGGATTTGCGCCCGAAAATAATTGTTAAAATCATCTTTTTTACTATTTTGTGCTTCACGCCGAAGTAAATATCCACCCCTAGCCACCTCCACTAGAAGTGGCGAATAGTACCTCAAAAATTTTGGCACTTGCAAACTTACCATCGGATCCCTAAATCTCAACAGCCTTTGTGAAGAGGCTCAAGTCTTGTTTATATTGGCTTTTGATTTTGGTGTAAAGTCTTGCATGTTTTGGTCTCGGTCTCGCATTTGCAAACAAGGTCTTGGTGTCTCAGTGAGTCTTGGATTTTACCATTCGTCACCTCTTCCACTTCAGTGAATAGTTGTTAATTATGATAAATATATAATGAAGGTTGTTGTTGTTGTTATTCAACCATAAATATCAAGCTTGATTCAACTGCTATGGAATCTTCTATTGACCATAAATTATATTGATATTTGACTCAACTATGTACATGTATGAAAATAAGACCTCATTTGACCACAAATAGAATAACAGTATTGAGCAAATATCAATAATATTATTGATTCAACTATAAAGAATATCACAATTATAAAAAGCGATACCTTCAGATCAGACACGGCTACCAGTGGCTTCTTTCATTAAAAAAAAAATTATCTCAATCATTAAAATTTTATAGTTACAATATTTAACTTTGCCAAACTAGTTTTATTTTTCATTTCCATTACTAACTTTGCTTCCTCAGCTACTGCAGGTTCAGTTTGAAATTTTTCCCCACCTTCTACCTAAAAGAAAAAATTACAGAAATGCAAAACTCCAGGTGTCAATATCACACTTTTCTTATAGGGCTGATCCAAGAATCAAGGCCACCACTGGCTCTATGATGAAAGTACCAACATCCTTGTTGTCTACTTCCTTAAAAACAAGAACAATTATGTACCAAACTCATCACCTAAAATACACTGCTTATGATGACATTAACTGCCTGCATTTTTCTCTGGGTACTCTGGTTTTCCCCCTCCTCAAAAAAAAAGTTTGATTCAACCTCTTTGTACAATTGGTACCTCAGCGCAAGAAGGCTTGACACTTAAATAACATTAACATTGAAGTAAATACATGTACCGTACATGTACAGTAACAAGTACAACACGCAGAGAGGTGTAATGCACCTGTAAGAAGGGTAGAATACAAGTTGCTTGGAAATGGGCAAATGGACAACTGAAAAACCAGAGTCCTTTGCAGGATTAATGAACCTACGACCTCCATAACACCAGTCCATTGAGCTACTAGAACCTACTGAAGAGCCAGGTTGTTTATCTAGCTCCTGAATGGACAATGTGTCTCACTGGTCTGCGGGCTCTACAAAGACATGAAATGATGGAAATGTGCCTGTAAGAAGGATAGAATACAAGTTGCTTGGTAATGGCCAAAACAACTGAATGTTGAAAATTGTTCCTAATTATTCATCCTTTACATAAAATAAAAGGGCAGTTCTGATAAGCTTCTTACCCAAAGAACACCCATAATAATATTAATCTCAAGAAATGGTGAAATAAAAGTAATGTTACCTCCATGGTGCAGTAAACAACTTTTTGGCCAGGGACAACCTTGTCCAGCCCTTTGGCTTCCACCACTACTACCTAAGAAAGAAAAATGATAATATCAAGAATGCAATTCAACTCCTATCTTTTTGCTCTTTCTAAGCAAACACCTAGCTCTGCTACACTACTAAATGTACACTGCCACTCATTCCAATTAAATCCCTTCAACTATAATATAATTATGTAATTTATTACATAGGCCATGGTGATCAGGACTGCCATCCACAAAATAATGCCCCTCTCCACCTCATCTCTGGATGAAGGGGAGGGGGGGAGGGGGGATTCTATTTTTTCTTTGGATGTGGAAAGCTGTACCTTTCTACACTTGAATGACAGAAGACTGCACAACATTCACCACAGCAGACCATGTGGCTTCACCACAAACCACCTCTCATATCCAAGGATAGCTCATAGCTACTTTGGAAGCCTCTGAACATATGCTGTACATGGCATATGGTGAGATCCCTTGTCCAGCAATTTTTCTCACAGTGAACAATAATTATTGCTATGGAATTACACTTTTTAAATATGAGAAATGGTGACGTTTCTTGGAATTAATGGTGGTTGGCTGCTGAGACTATTATGCTGAAGACATCAGGAAACCTACCCTGGATGCCAGAGGTTTTTTCTCTCCTAGAGCGACAGAATAGCGAGTCGCGAAGCGGAGAGAAAAACCTGTGGTACAGGCAGTCAAGTTCTTTGAGAAGGCCGGTCCAATGGGATGCTGTTTCATATTCCCAAAGTCAGATTTTGACCCTAGCAATTCGATTGGTTCCAGGAACTTGTCAGTTCTAACGAGTACTCTGATTGGTTTAATTGCTGTCAACCTGATTTCTCGTGCCCACTATGGCCATAATCGAAACGCTGCAGAGTTTTTTGAAAGCAGAAAAAGTTTAGTGTTCTAAAATTTGTTTGATTTTCGTATATGTCCCCCAAAATTCAACTTCGGAATTTGAGTTTTTATCTTCATATTCGACGTCGAAGTTTTATATGGAACATTAAATTTTTGAATTTGACATCAAAGTAAATAAGACGAATGTACTGTGGGAACCGAAGATGCTGATTGGTAGGTTATATGACATATCAATTTACTGAGTTTTCTCAATGTCAATCAAATGGGGCATGGAACTGAGGTTCTCAACGGCCTGTACCAGAGGTTTTTCCTCACCTATTCCGTCGGTCTGAGAGAGAAAAACCTCTGACAGCCAGGGTACAGGAAACCAAAAATGAGATAAGATGTGACCAAAAATTACCGGTAGTAAGAGTGAAAATTCTTGCAAAGTCATGATGTACCTCAATGGTAAAATTAAGCATGACATCAGATTTGGACAGAACAGATTCCACATCCTCCGCAACTTCAGCAATAGATATGGTATGTTGAGGACTAAATAGTTGCAAAGTACAGAAAAACACTTTACTTGTAAAGGTCTACAGGAAGTATTTAAGAAAAAAATAATCAGGAAGAGATTCAGAGCTACCTTCACAATAATCATTGGAAAATTTAAGGAGACTCTAAATCCACTCCAGAGAATGTTTTCAGAACTTTGTAAAGAGTTTCACCTTTATCGGCTGATTCATCAACAAGTGCGTTAAGTAGGCAAGAGATACCATGATGCTAGTGTTGCACAAAAACACGAGTATACTTAAGTCTGTAATTGTCAAATGAATGTGAATTCTGATCCCTATACTGGAAGAAAAACCTGATGATGATCTACAATCACGGACAAAATTCTTGGGATACAAGTATGGCACAGTCAAGCAAGATTCAAATTATAATTTTTTTCAGATTTCCAACATTATATATTGGGTGGGGGAGGGCAGAACTGCTGTGTCCAGAGTTTTAAAATATGGCAACGCTTTTGGAAATAATTTGAAAACATCATAATTTAAACAACTTTTGAATGACAACTACCCCAATGAAGATAAATACCATACAGCAACTCTTTAACAACTTCTACCTTCATTAAAAAAAACCCATTGACCCCTAGAAGTGAGACTTAATGCCAGACAATTTTACTTGTCAATAGGGGGTGACTCAGAGGTACAGCATAAATGGTTTAAGGCTTCTCATCATGAAATCCATATTTTAGAAGCTACATGTAAAGAAATGAACTTAGGACTAAGGTAGACAATACCCACCCCTTAATTCGGTTAAAAGAATAAAGTTTGGAGTCTGAAGACCCTTTTGTGACAGGCTGACTTTCCAAATTAACACGCAGCTGGGTAATGGCTGCCTGCTGTTCTTCAACAAACAGAGTTTCCATATCCTTGTGAACAAAACTGGTCAGGCGCTAAAAATGAACAAGAAATCGTGAGGATGATGATAGTGATTGCTGGTAGACTGTTCTCTGAATCAAAAAGGATGATACAGTAATACCGGTAAATTATAACATTCATTGTAATGGAAAATAAATTAATTTAGTGTTACTGCAGTGTCCTTCACACCTTTCATATAATAATAATAATAATAATAATAATAATAATAATAAATGAGATTTTACTGCCCCATCAGTAAAATACGGGTAATGGAACGTGACCATACTAAAAGGGGCTATTCATGTCGCGTTAGTTATCTTCGTGTTCTTTGTAGTCGGTCGTTCAAGGTCATAAAATCAATGGTTTTGTTGTAAATAAAATGAGGACATAGTGACTTTGTTCCTAGATATCAGTTTATAACGTACACCTGCATTGGCCAAATCTGTTAAGGCCTCATTCATAACTGTTAAAGAGCACGTGTAATACCTACCTGCTCATAGAAGAAGCTGTACAACTGGCTACTTTAATAGACAGAGTCTAGCTATAAAAGCCTCAGTTAGCCGTCCAAGGTTCACTTGGCAGTTTGTCTTCTACAGTAAACCAACTAGCTGTTGGCATTTGTTAAAGTTTTTTCCCCTCCCTCCCTCCCTTTGGAGATGGGTTGGGTTTATCGCCTTGCCTTCATTAAAATTGGGTCACTCCTGCGAGGTGCGGTTAAGTCTGCGCAGCGACTTCCCCCAAGCTTGTTGGCTTGTTTGCCTTTGTACATTGATCGCTACCAATACTCTTGTCCAATCCAGCACATGCTGTTTACCAATCAGCTCGTAGTGCTG
>OX421456.1:2090000-2110000 GCA_949126865.1 Montipora capitata | reverse complement strand
GAAGGAAATATATATTAGTGTTAACATCTACAAGCAGTTGTATAGTTTTCTGTCATGATACCAAAATTAAAATACACAAGAGAAACAGTGCATCCTAAAAAACATGCAATTTACAGTACAATGACCCCATCTGTGAAACTTTTTGCCAACTTTTCAAGTTTCTAGCATTTGTTTTTAGAATCTAAGAAGGAACTTCAAAATATGCAATTCCACAAAAAACCAGAGACTATTCCTGAATATTGGCAGTGAGCAGGTATGGGTGGAGTGACATCAGAATACCACACCATTATTGTTTCCTCAAAGCAGCATCGTTTGAAAAACAAGACATATCTATTAATTAATATGCAAATTACTGGCTGGGTATTCATGATTCAAGAAGTCTCGCAGAAGTAACTGACTGGATTTCAAAGTTCAAAGTAATATTATTGTAATATTATTATCAACAAATATCTAGCCACTCTAAGATGATTTGCAATCAATCTCTAGAGACACATAACAATGATGTAATGGACAAATGGTGCTGGATGAACGACGAGCCAATGAGAGATCTTTAAATTTGTTTCGTCCACCAACATGGCGGTAAGATGTAATGTGAAAACCACTTATTCGCATGTATCGTAAATATGTGTACTATTGTATTACCTCATTCTTGAGAAGTGAAGAGTGGCCAATAACCAGTTCTCTAAAATTACTTCTTCTATTTGTTTGTCCTCTTTTATATTAGAAACAAAATTTTCATTGCAATGTGCTGTAGATCCAAAAGCAGCATTTTAAACAAATTATCAGAACTTGAGGTACATAAAAACGGATGCCAATTTGTGAAAGTGACATGAGATAAACTGACCTCAAGGTGTTAAATTGAACATGGAAATAATTTTCGTCTGTTTACATGTATGAATAACAAAAAGAATACTAAGATAATTAGCATAAAATTACTCTAGATACAGGGCCACTTATTTCCATAATAATTTCGTTCTACAAAAGCTTCTAACTACTTTGCATGTGCTGGCCTTGAATTCTGTGGTTACTCCGCAAGGTTATAGTAATTAAGCTTAATTGGTTTATCTTAGCTTCTCTCTGTTTAAAGGGGAGACTTATACAATATTTGATAGTTTTGAAATAGGCACTCCAACCGACACAATAACCTATAAATATGCGTGAATAATAACATAAAAGCACTCGTAAAATAAATCGGTCGTAAACAGAAAATCAATACTAGAGGAAAATGTAAGCATACCTGGCATGCATTAAACAATATTTGATGCTCATATTTTTTCACTCCAAGAATTGTCTGAAACATTTCATACAGCTGCTCCTTTGACAAAATCAATTCTGAGGCAGCGGATGCCGCAATTCGTGGGCCCTTCTTAGGATCGTCTTCTCCGCGAAATATAGCATCGTTTTTCGCCATCCACGAACTTAATACAGTTTCTTTACTTATTCCGTCTATTTCGGGTAAGCTCCGTACTCGTTTTTCAATCATAGCTTTAAAGACCTCGCGGAAATCATTCGAGGAACAGCCACCACTGATAACCATCTTCTTAACTCGTTCGCTGCAAATAAAGATATCGTAATATGCTCGGACTGCGTTGAAAAAGGCCTCGTCTGATGAGATCTTTGTGTCTCCACGAAGGAAGTCTTCAAATCGATGCTTGATCTTTTCCAAATCTTGTTTACTCACACGAGCATGCCTGCGTGCAAGATCTGTTGGTTGTCGAGCATTAAACGGATAAGCTATACACCGCAGAACGAACACATACATCTGTAATCTCTCTCTCCTTTCGTCATCTTCTTGTTGTTCCTGCAGCGTAGCTTCTGACACAACAGATAATGTAGGACTTGGAGAATGAAGCGAAGGAGAAACGCTCGGTGAATTGGAAATGGTGGAAGGAAGTTGTTCTCCTCGCTTATAAATGGTGAGGAGTTCTTGTGTGTGTTCATCTCCACCAACAACATCGTCAGCTTCTTCTTCGTCTGAGGAAGATGCAAGCATTTTACCTGCGAAATGTCAGAGATAACGTGCACAAAACGCGTCTGCGGGAATAGTAAACGACTGAGATTTCTGATAGACTTTCCTCTGTTTTTATTTTCCTATGAGCAGCCGCTGAATAGTTTTATCACGGGCGATTGACCAAAAAATATAGGCACGCAATGCGTAATTTAATTTCCATGGTAAAACATGCATTATCACATACAGGGATCACCGACAACCACACACTGATCGTCATGTTAGGAGCAATATTTTCAATTCAAGAAATACCAAGATTTTTACCCCAAAGACTATTCATGGCTTCTCGTCTCAGTAAATCCCTAATTTTCCTTCTATTAGTAAAGTTCTGACATAGTAGTTTTGCCCGGTTACGTGAACTCGTTACTTACTGAGAGGATATCAAATCAAACCAGTTCGACATTGATACTCAACCCGATTGTTTCTCTCAGTGAAAATTATGGGATGAAAAAGTCTATAACGAAACAACACTGTGAAAATTTAAACATGTGACCAACCTAGTCTCTACTCCAAATATTTTTGAAATAGAGAAACGCCATATGGCGGTGGAAAATGCATGTCACTAGAGATCACTGTGAGCTGAAAGATACTGACACTAGAAGCAACTTTAAAAGCAAAGTGCGGTTTCAGATAATATAGCAGGCCGTAGAGAAACTATTCGAAAGATGACTGTGGATAGGCAAAGAGAACAAGCTAAGACGTGCTTCGAGAGGATCAAAACCTATGGAGCGGGGAGAGAAAGAAAAGATTTAGAATTAGGCCATTTCCGAGTTCATGTCTGCCTCCTCTTCAAAGCGAGGCGAAGAGCGAAGTTTGTCTTGAAAAAATCAGTTTTCATTCATATTCAAAGTAGAACTAACAAAAACTTCGCACTTAGACTCTCTTTGAAGGGGAGACAGACATGAACTCCGAAATGGACTAATTTGGAAGAGGCTGATTTGCCCAGTTTCGAAAATACATTATGATTACATCTCGACAAGCATGCTGCGTTTTACCTTACACAAATATTTTTCCGGAATTTAAATATATATATATTTCATATATATTAAAATTCAGTCCTAAACAAAAGGCATCATTTTGAGGCTCTAAGAAATAAACTTATACAAATCCTTATCTTTATTCCCAAGAGCCTCGAGATGATGCCTATGGATAAGGATTTTAATATATCGAAATTGGTGTATTTGTCAGGAGCTCAAAGGGAGCCTCTATCTCCACTAATTCTTTGAGTTAACACTTTTCCCGAGTAAAATTAGATTTAGGAACAGTTTTTTCTCGGAAAAAGTGTCATATTTCCCATGACGCTGAGATAGCGTTGTTTTGATTGGTTTTTACTTCAATGGGCTTGCTGAATCTACCAAGGAAGATTGGCTTTAAAAAGAGCTTGCATGCCTGAGGCCCCGTCCACACCAATCCGTATATTTTTAATCCGCAACTTTTTCTTTCCGGCTTCAAAAATATTCCCATCCACAAGTAGCGACGTAGCGTATTCAAATCGAATTTGCCAGTCCACACGTATCCGAATTCACTCTACTATTTAGGACTCCTCAAGGAAACAGAGCATGCACCATGAAGCGCGCGAATTTTGCTCGGCAGCCATCTTGAGAATTGATTTCACGGCAAGGAACTGGGCTCGATCTTGTTAAGTCATCCGGATTAAGAAATTCTGGATTTAGCCTCCACATGGTTCTGAATCCATAATGAATTCGAAAATATCCACTCTGGAGAGCGTATTCAAAAATATACGGACATGTGTGGACCGGGCCTGAATCTCAGGGAGATAGAGGCTACCCTTGATGAGCTCCTAAATTTGTGAGATGGAAAGGATGATACTTCTTTGTTTCTTATTTATTTGTTTGAGCAATTTGAAGTTTTGGCAGCTATTCAGCTATACCCTCGAATAGTGTGTGGGTTCTTTAACGTCCCACAGGGAACTAATGAACATGGGCCTACGGTTTCTACGGTTTATAGTTCTTATCCAAGAAGACTTGAAGTGTAACCATTTGCGGATGTAATTACAATGGCAGCACTTTCTCCTCAGTTCTTATTAGACCCTGAGTGTTGGTCCGGCCGGAGTCGAACTCATGACCTCCCTCATAGCAGCCCGGTGCTGAACCAACTGAGCCACCGGTGCGCGGTTCTTTTCATAAATTGTACGCTAAACAGATGTGTTTCTTGTGGACGACGTGAAATACTGACCGTTTTATGTTGCTTTTCTTTGTTAAATCAAGATAAGGAGCAAATAAAGTTAACTGAACCTAGTTTAATGGCCAAGCTCCCACGAGTCTCTTATAACTTAGCGATGGAGCTTCCGAAGTAGTAAACGGCAGCCCGTAGGTTCGACTTCTACAAAAGAGCACTCGGATTTTACCGAGTATCCCCGAGTGGATGAAGGAGATACCACGAAGCTCTTTTCAACCTCTAATTTCAGCAACAGGCTTTATTGTTCTTTTTATTGTCGTATTTTTTTCGCCTTTTTTTCCTGAAGCAATCACGAAAACCGTTGTAATAGCTGGTTCCTGACCAGGCCGGCCTGCATAGCAAAGAGCTAAAAGGGAAGGGAACGAGGGAGGCAGAGCGAGTGCTGAAATTGAAGGACACTGAGGGAAGAGGAAGTCCCAGTCTCTTTTAATTTCAGCATTCGCTCATTCTCGATCCCAGATTCCATCGTTCCTCTTAGCCGGCGGGGCCGACTAAGAGAAACGATGGAATCTGGGAATGAGAATGGCATTCGCTCTGCCTTTCCCTCCCTTTTTAGCGCTTGCGACGCAGGTTATGACAGCGATGATCAAGTGAGTTGGATTCCCATAATAAGTCAGTGTTGGAACGAGTTCCTATGTTTTTTAAGCATCAAGAGTGTTTAACCAAGCTAATTTTATTTTCATCAGTTCTATGCAAGTTGTTAGGATGGGAGGTTAAAAAGGGATGAAGAGGAACAATGGACTTAGCAGTTTATTGCTAATACTTGAAAAATATCCCTAAAATTATCACACTTGTCAAACAAGAAGAATGGATTACAACAAAGACAGAACTGCATAGGAAAATCGAACTTATGTACCATAAAAATTGCGCGAGTGAAGGCACAGCCATTAACAGAGCATTTGGTTATGAAATTTAAACAAGGCTACAACTTTATTGCTAATGGTGACAATCAATTTTCGAAAAGCCCTCTTGTCTTGCCAGAATAGTTTCTACAGCTATAAAATAGAAAATTTTTTTTTTTTTGAGAAATTTGTTAATTGTAATAATTGAAATAGAAAACTAGCTGTCAAAGTACAAACCCTGCAGATGTTAAGAAAATAAGTTCCTCCGAAATTCTTAACAGTTCTTTAAAGCAAGAGGTGGTTCCAAAACCTTGCTTTTTCTCAATATTGTCTTCGTATTTTACACATGTATTTACGCGTGCTCAAACAGTCACGTGGAAAGGACTTCCTGGAATGTGTTTGTCAGCCCACAGAACCTTCAGTACATAGGTACCTGGATCTTCGAGCGCGTAATTAACAGCATATACGTTACTTCCGGTATGTTTGACGGTGATTTCTTTAGCTGGAATTGCAGGACCTTCAACCCCGACCATCAGCGATCCTCTGCCGGCGTTACTTGCATTTACAGTGAAGGAGTTGGGTTGACCAATAACCGCGCTATGTAGCCCTGTCCCACGTGACGTACACTTGGATGCGTCTCCATCGCTTCGGTATTTGCCATCCGAGGGGTGAATAATGACGTTATACGGACTCCCAGGGATATCCTGACCAGCGAATTTAATTCTTATGGTGTATTCTCCTGCTACAGCTGGGTTGTACGTTACTTGATAGGTTCCATCAGCGTTTTCACTGCAGTTCATCTTAACCTTGGCGGGTCCATCCACCGAGAGGGCTAGAGCTCCAGAGCCAGCCTCCAATGCATTAACAGTGAATTCTGCAGCCGCTCCAACCTGTCCGCTACTGAGTCCACCGCCAAAAGCTTTGACCTTCTCGGGGTGACCTTCAACACCACCAACTCGAATCTTGAATGGACTGCCGGGAATATGGGCACTGTCGAAGCGAACGTTGACCAAATGATCACCGAACTCTCTGGGGGTGAAGCGAATTGCGAAGTTTCCACCACCAAGTTTAGATACTTGGGCATCTTTTTCCTCTCCTGAGGGAGCAACTACCGAAGCACTCACGTCACCAACATCTGCGTTTGTCTGGACAGAGAAGGAAGCGGGCTGGTTCACTTTCAAGCCACTCTCTGCGAGATCCGACACATTAAGATCCCGGAAACGATCTTCGACTTCTGGCGATACAATTACCTTGAATGGGCTTCCTGGGATGTCCTCGTCTGCGAACCGGATGTGGACAGTGTATTCTCCAGGTGTGGTAGGTAAATACGAAATGTTGCATGAACCATCCCCGTTATCGGTGCACTTGATCTCTGACTTAGCTGGTCCTTCAATTGCTATAGCAAGGCCTCCTGGCCCAGCGTCACGTGTCCACACAGTAAATTCTCCAGGATGGTTCACCACACCTCTTTCGAGCCCAGGACCTGCGGCAACACATTTAGCTGCCCCACCCCACACTGGTGCTTCGACGAAGACCTTGAAAGGACTTCCGGGGATATCCTTCTTTCTTCCGCTCTTAAATCGAACATAGATCGTGTGTTCTCCGCTTTCCTTCGGTACAAATCTGATAGTGTAAGTCTTAGGTGATGACTCGATTATTTCCGATTCGAGCTCGGTTCCATCCGGGCTTATCACCATGGTTTCAAGGTCATCCATCTTATACCCTTTGAGGTCGAACACAAAATCGTGTGGTTGAGCGGGAGTGGATCCAAAAGTGACAAGGTCCTCAAACACCTGCGACACTCTCTGAGTTGGTTCACCGAATGTACCAGGAGCTTCAGAACTAACCTGTAAATGAGAAGAGGAAATAGCGAGCTATTGTAGGTTTGGTTGCTTTTTAAAGCTACACCATCTGCGAGAATTACGAAATTCTTCACGTCATTACAAGTGATGCGAGAGAGAGAGTGAGAGAACCTTTTTGTTTTGTACAGTTATAAAACATGGACCTTTTTATAACACGGAAAAAAATTCAGATGTCAAATGAGATTATAAATTGTTGGTTTTCGGAGTTAGGGTGGGTGGCGGCAAGGACTGCAGAGGAAGGGAGTTGTTTTTCTTCTTGATCTGCTGCTATAACTATCGATTATTAATTTTTCGACTGACAATTTAACTTAACCGCACTTTCCAACCTTTCATTAATTTCTTTGCGTAACTTATTCTGTCTAGCTTGTGTTATTGCTAGCACTTTAGGCTGAGTCTTTTACATCCCGTTGTTAGGCCTAGACTTTATTTTCTTATCGCTTCTTGTTCCCCTTCAACCGATTCCGTTTCAGTCTTTCTTATCCCCATTACCTAATTATCTCTGCTGCCTGCATTCATAATTTACAACTTTCAATTCATTTGATCTTACCAAGTCTTGCTCGACTAGTTGTATCGGCTCATCTCCCGAGGGGCCAACAGTCGAGGTGAAGGGACTTCCGGGAACGTCTTCATCGGCGAATTTCACGTTGATGTTGTACTTGCCAGGCTCAAGCGGAAGATATTCTACAGAGCAAGTGCCATCCTCGTTATCTGTGCACTTGATTTCAGCCTTAGAGGGTCCCTCAATTGATAGACCAAGTCCACCATAGCCAGCGTCACGTGTGTTAATGAGAAAACTGCAAGGTTTCCCGGCAACTCCGTCAGATAAACCTGTGCATAACATAACGGAATGAAACAATGAAGCCCTATATACCGTAAATAACCATCGAGGCAAGTGCACGGACTCCTTGAGGCATAAATAGCCGTTCAAGTGAAAGCTACTCTTCTTAACTTAGGGGACTTTAAACGTAAAACTATTTTCCGAGTTCATCAAATATGAAATTCTGGGGATGCATCTTTTAAAGTAAAATAAGGAACAAGGATTTTATGTTCCATTTGTCTCTCGACTATTCGATAAAAATGATAACCACCATTCTACAAGACGGACAAATATTTAAGATCATTTCTTACCGGGGCCAGAGCAAACGACTTTGCTGGGATCAGCAGGCCCTGGACCGCTGACCATAACCGAGAACGGACTACCATTCACATGGTTACCAGACTTCTTGACAGTGACAAAGTGTTCTCCAGTCTCCTGCGGGGTGAATGAGACACTCAGAGTGTTATCGGAGTTGAGTGCGAGAGGGAGTGGTTCCTCGGGCTTCCCAGAAGGCCTTTGAAGACTAGCAGACAACAGACCATCGTTGTAATCCTCAGGAAGTTTCAATCCGGGGATCTCAAGTCCAACACCACACGGTCGACCAATTGGGTTTCCAGCTTCGGGAGCGACAACCATGACAGAGAAGGGGCTGCCTTTCACGTGATCTCGGTATTTCTTGATGCTAATTAAATGCTCTCCAGCTTCTCGGGGTACGAAAGATACGAAGGGCCTGTTATCAGATGTCACTCTGAGCTTGAGATCCTCTTCGTCCTTACCAGATGGCCTCTTGAGTTTAGCTGTTAATCTGCTTAAATCTTCAGGAATACGAAGGTTAGGAATATCTAGCAGACAATCACAGGGTGTTCCAACAGCGTTCACAGCCTCAGCTGCTTCAACCATGATAGAGAAAGGACTGCCGGGTACGTCTCGCCAGTTTCTATCAGGAGTCTTCTTTCTGACGCTTATCTGATGTTCTCCTGGTTCTTGGGGTACAAAGGACACGCCTAAGGAGTTATCACGCGTTATTTCAAGTTTGAGTGGTTCTTCTTTTGCGCTGTTTGGTCGCTTGAGGAACCCTTTGAGTAAACCGTTTTCAAGGTCTTCTGGCAGAGTTACACCCTGTATATCTAAGTTCACATCACAGGTTCGTCCCATTGGGTGAACTTCCTCAACCTTCAAGAAATGGCCAGAAAAGGAGAAAGATTAACTGAAAGTCAGGCACCTTTTATATTTTACCGCCCAAGGTGGCGCACTGTATATATTTTTAAAATGATAAGGTTTTAATGCCAATAGCATCTGAAGTCATTGACTAGAATGATCCTTTGCAGCTTTGTTCAACAAGCAATTACTGTATCAAACGTGCCAAATTTGTGATTGGAAGGGAGACGAGTTGTTGATCAAGATTCCAGCTGAAAAAAAGATTTTTTTCCATAAAACAATTCTTGAATTTACCTTTTCTTTGGCTCCAACCATCACACTGAATGGGCTGCCATCTACTTCTTTATTGTCCTTTCTCAAGTGAATCAAATGCTCTCCTTCCTCACGGGGAGTGAAAGCCACTCCCAAGGTGTTGTCCCCATTGAGGACGAGTTTTAGTTCTTCTTCTTTAGGACTGGAAGGCCGTTTTAGTGTAGCAGACAACCTGGGGTAGTCCTCAGGTAAGGTGACATCAGGGCTCTCAAGACCCATTCCGTAAGGCTTGCCAACGGTGGAGACACCCTCTGGTGCAGTGACCTTGATAACAAACGGACTGCCTTCGACTTGTTTTCCGTATTTTCTGATGAAGATGTAATGTAACCCGGTTTCACGAGGTACAAACGAACAACTTAACGTGTTGTCAGAGTTCAGCTTGAGATCAATGGGTTCCTCTTTGTCGCTTGATGGCCTCTTTAGTGTGCCTTTCACTCGCTCCTTGAGGATGTCATCTGGAAGTGCCACATCATCCAAACTGAAGCAGTAATCGACAGGGCAGCCTACACCTTCTACGGGCTCTTCAGATTCCACTAGGATAGAGAACGGACTACCAGCAATGGGGCTACCGTCTGACTTCTTGCGAATGGATAAGAAGTGCTCTCCGACCTCCCTTGGTACAAATGACACACTGATTGTACCGGGCTTTGGTCCAGGTTTAAGAGTGAGGGACTCGTCTACCTTACCGCTAGGTCGTTTCAGTGTACCCACAAGATCGTTGACATCAAGTCCATCAGGAATTTTGAAATCGAGATCGCAAGTGTGTCCTACGGGATAGATATCTCCAACGCGTTGAGCTTGAACCATAACGGAGAACGGACTGTTCTGCACCTCGTTTCCGCGTTTGTAGACATGGATCAGATGCTCTCCTGGTTCGTAAGGGATGAATGTCACTGAAAGCGTACCATCATCATTCACACGCAAAGGCTCAAGGGGTTCTTTGCGTCCGTCAGGCCTCTCAAGTTCCGCAGTAACATCTCCGTTTTTGACGTCTTCTGGGCGGAAGGTTTCGGGGATTTTCAGTTCCACGTCGCAAGGTTTTCCAACTGTCGGGCGTGGAGCGGCTGCATCAAGGTCGTCATAGTTGGAGTAGATATGAGCTGTGAATGGGCTTCCAGGAATGTCTTTATCAGCAAATTTACAGCTTATGTTGTAGTCACCTATACAGGAGGAAAGAAGAGAATTGATTGAACGAATGAATGAATGAGGAAGGCTGCGCTAGGCAAGAGGAGAGAATGTTTCCAAGCTTATCTCTTATACCTGGTTCATCTGGAATATACTTCACGGAACAGGTGCCATCTCCGTTGTCTTGACATGTGATCTCGGCTTTGCTGGGCCCGTGAACAGCCAGCGCCAGACCACCTGGTCCAGCGTCCTTGGTGTCTAACGTGAATTCGGCTGGTTCTCCCGTTAAACCACGTGTTAATCCTGCAAGTAAACCAATATATTATGAGAGAAAGAAATAAACCATCCTGGCGACTTTTTTTGTTACGAAGTAGAGTTTTACATGTGCATAGATAGCTCAAACGTCCTTTTAAATGAATTCTGATAGGATTAACCTATAAAAAAACTCATCCCTCATGGGTGGGAACAAAGCATAAGATGCGAGTCAATTGGGTTACTGTGTGTTCTTAACTGGCTGCATGAAGCAGAACTTATCAACACCTAAATTAAAATTTTGATATACCTTTTCCATAAGCCTTTACTTTATCAGCACCTCCTTCTACAGCGACAAATTTATATGGACTTCCACTCAATGGTACACCATTATAATCCAGAGCCAATTCATGGGGTCCAGGCTCCTTTGGCACGCAGGCCACGTCATAGGTCCCATCTTTGTTGTCCTTTATGCGCACCGGCTCTTTTTCCCCTGAGGGAGTGGAAAGGACACCGTTAAGTAAGCCATCAGGGATCTCTCCAGGAGCGGACTCAGCTGGTCGGGCATCTACCGCGTAAACAAGTTCTTCATCAACAACGGGTTCTTTATCTGCTTTGGGTTCACACTTGATTTTGTCCACATCAACTGGTTTTTCCGCCTTGAAGGTGAAAGGGCTTCCGGGCACTGGAGCTCCGCCAAAGAGAACATCGACATTATGGCGTCCTACTTCCTCAGGAGTAAACAAGCAATCGTATGTTCCGTCTTCATTGTCAACTACTTCAACAGGGATTTCCTTCCTGTTTGGTCCTTTGATAGTACACTTGGGCTTACCTTACAAAGTAAAAGACATGACATTGCTAATCAAAGACCATTTCAAAGGACGATTAACCAAATTCAAGACCAGCCCGCAATTTTGCACTCATAACTTGTGACGTCCTTTGGGCAAGTGGATACACCCAACTCTGGCAATTCGAGGGGCTATTTGCAAATTCTTCCCTTTTAGCATTGATTCCATTGCTATTCCTAACTTACCACCGGTTAGAATTTTTGCAATCGTTATGTGACTGAACTGTAGGGATGAAGGTTCTCTTTAAATAAGGTACCCTCATTCTATGCAATGCATTTTCAGGCTAAATGAGTTTTGTACCTTTTCCAGCTTGATTGGTATCCACAGTGAAATCATTCTCTTTACCCACGAAAAATTTATCATCTGGACCCAGGCCATCTATTTCCACTTTAGACGCGTCCCCGCTTGGGTTGACTTGGACCCTGAAAGGACTCTTGGGTACTCTCCTTCCACCATACTTTACATCAACACTGTGACGGCCCGGTCGCTCAGGCGTGTACTCAACAGTATAACAACCGTCTCCATTGTCCTTCACTTCGACTGGTACATCAGGACCGCTGGGCGGTGACACCGTGGCTGCAAACAGATAATATAAAGAACGTTAGTGGTTATATCAGCATAAGAGCTGCAGTAAATACCAGAGTTAAATCAATACTCGAGTTTCGGAATTTAGATGCCAAGCTACACAGTGGCACGGCAGGTGGTCGACCTATCAGTAAGTTTGAGTATTCCATCAACACACACTTCAACAAAATAAATACCAAATGAAGGAAAATGTTTCTGGTGAGGGAGATGAGGGGCACAAACTGACAAACTTAAGGTTCCATTAAGTTATGCGACTGTACATGTATTGCTCTTGGAAAGCATAAAAGGGAGATGAAACGGCTGTTTTACAGCTGTTTTTTTTTTTGCAAGGGAACAATAAAATTTTTAAAGACGTTGTCCCTTAGCTATTAGTGTAATATTTCCTTTTGATAATTGCGCTTGAAATAACGGTTTTAGTGACAGGAGGGCTTCCAGTGAAAGGTATTAAGCAGTCGTTTCTCAAGGACTCCGGTAAAATAATACGAAAGCTGCGCAAAGGATTCTTGTAATCCCCAAAGCTAAGAGAGAGAATGATTGTTTCGCCTTTTATCAAGGTGGAAGGTTTCTCTGACGCTAAAAAAGACGATTAGGTTATGCTAGTAAATCAAGAAGTTTCTTACCTGTAAGAGGAGCTGTTCCAGCCTCGGAACAGTCACACAGAAACTGAACTGGTTCATCTGTTACGGGCGACTCGTCCACACCAGGACCAGACACTTTAACCTTACTGGCGTCGAAAGGTGGTCCGGCACGTACACGGAAAGGACTGTTAGGGACATGTTTGTCTCCATACTTAACATTCACAGTGTAAGAACCTACAAAACAAGTTGCAATTTTTCACCTTGACGCAGTTTAAGGATGCGAAGGATGTGAAGCTTTTTAGCCGGCATGTTGGTGCTCACCCATCTGCATTAAAGTTTCATTTTTATTTATCGTTACTTGGTTAAACACTAGTTTGTTGTCCTTTCACCACAGAATGATAAGACACAACAAAATCAATTCAGTAAGAGATTTTTTTTCTGCAGTAGTTTGAGATGAGGTGCTACTTGCTATAAGGTTTGAAGTTTAGTAAGCTCGCGTTACAGTGAGAAAAATAAACACGTTGCCATTCCCCTTGTGATCGAAGCCGTTGATGTTTTTAAGATTTCGCTTCACTTCTGTAAGTCGCGTCATATTTCTAACACAAGGAAGGTTTACGTTTTTGCAAACGTTGGCCGTGTTGCACTTTATATTTCAACAGAATTAACTATTATAGGGTAATGCAAAGTGCTGTTTTCTACCCATCTAAACCTACTTATGGAATTGGGCCCACACAAGGACAGAGAAAACTCTGACCAGGGTGGGAATTGAACCCACGACCTTCGGGTTAGATCACCGCTGGTTTACAATGTCAAACGGGAGCAAGTCGTGGGAATTGAAGATGTCAAATTCAGGGCACCTGAGCAAGACAAAAGGAACGTCTTGAGTGAAAAGCTTCGAGAGATAAAAGGTTCTTTCACAAGGTAACAATCAAACTTAAATTGGGAAAGTTTGTGATAAGTAACCAACGCTGTCCTCATGACACCGTAGGACGCAAAGTAATAGTCACTAAAGAGGTAAGTATTTGTCATGTCATATCTGACCTTCCTCCTCTGGCGTATACTCTACAGTATACACTCCATCTCCTTTCTCACAGACGGGTTCAGGTTTAAGAACCTTTCTTCTGGGAGCGTCCACGGTTACTTCAAGATCTGCATCTCCTGCTTCGGAAGTGTCTACAGTAAATTCCTGAGGAGTCTTGGAATAAAGTGGGCTTATTCTGTCTACACCAGGGCCATAGCATTTTACTTTGCTGGCATCGACTGGTCGAGTCACCTGTGGAAGTTAGCGGAGTTTGTATATCACACACCCGTCGAGAAAAGATAATGATCAAAGCTGACATGTTATTATCATATGACCCGTACGGCCCCGCGCGCGCTTTCACTGCAAAACTATTGAGAAAATCCCCGTATGAGGGGAGGTCCGTGCGCCATGACCTCGGGCCAAATATTTTCCCGTCCGGCCCGACCTAACTCAGTTAATAAGTACATATTCTTTTATCTAAGAGCTAAGGAATTAGTCTAAAGACGGCAATCACTTCCCAAGGTTCGAGACCTACGGTAGTTCTGTTATCATGTCTTTTCCTTCGACAAGAAACTTTGCCCCAAACCGTCTCTCCACTCTGGTGTATAAAGCGGCACCGGCGACATTCTGCTTTGGGTAATCCCGTCCAGGGAGGGGAGTATCAACACTTGCTTCATGTTACAGAAACCAAGTTAGGGTCTTGCCGTAAGAGCGACAGCAATCGCCGCCCATCTCAGTATTGTTTACAAACGATCTTTTCTTTGGCCAACCACTGGAACATAAGAACCCTTTGTTTAGTTAAAGAGTCAATACAGCTCTGGTTGCAATATTTGTATTTATAGGTGTTTAATGTCCATTGTTATATTCAGTAGGGGAGACGAACCTTTGCGTTGAAAGGGCTTCCAGGTATATGCTGATCAGCAAACTTGATGTGAATCTCATAATCACCGGGCTCAGATGGAGTGTACTTTACCGCGCACGTACCATCTCCATTGTCAGTGCAAGTCAGTTTAGCCTCAGAGGGTCCCTCAATGGCCAAACTTAAGCCTCCTGCCCCAGCACCTTTAGTTTCCACAGTGAATTCCGCAGGACGGTCCACAAGGGCATTCTCTAGACCAGGACCGTAAGCTTTGCATTTTGAAGCATCAGTGGGTGGCAAGACATCAACCTGAACCAAAAGAAAACATGCAAACAATTATGCAAAGTAAACTATTTTCGCATCAACTTTTTTTTTTTACAGTTGTATTTACTCACAAGAGGGATCAATACTGACGCGGACAGATGCCCTTCGGGTAGGCGGTAGCAAGGCACTCAGTTACTTTGTGAGAGCTACTTCATCTTCAAAGAAATCTCTTATCTTCTGTATTCTAGTTTTACACCCGACATTACAGGAAAGGCAGTCAACGTATCTGATGCAAGTCTAGTCTTTCAAACGACGTCCGTGAGATACGACAGGGAATAAAAAGCTATCCACTCACCTTGAATGGACTCCCTGGAATATCGTCTCCGCCAAATTTGACACTTAATTTGTGAATTCCTTCCTCGAATGGTGTATAGGAAACAGAATAGCTACCATCGCCATTGTCAGTCACCAAAGTGTCTGTGTGGGCACCGGAGGGATTGTCTACAGCTGCCATTAATTGTGCCTCTCCTGGTGAGAAGAAACAAGAAGAAAATTGTTACGTTTACATAAAGGAAACGTTACGTTGTCTCTTTCAATTAGTGTACTTGGAGGTTAGAAATAGTCTAAAATTACGGTGCTCAACATGGCTAAAATTGTTTACGTCCACAGTATAATTTGATGTAAAAAAATTCAAAGAAAAAAGGGACATTGAAGGGACATTGTGCAAACAAACGCAGAAGCGAATATTGCAAGCAAGACGACGTTAATGGTCTCAATCGTTTTTCGCTTTTATTGGTCTTTAGTATTATTACATAGGTGATTAATGAAAATTCTCTGCGCTGACTGGTTGCACTTGAGGTGTCTATTATGCAATAAGCACCTATGGGGTTTTTCAAAATGGCCGAAAGCCGTTTTGGCGTGGTGACAGACGAAGGAGTTAATTGTTTTAAAGAAAAAGCATATTTTTCAAATAATCACCAAAGTAATCGTACTAAAACAATTATTCACCTGAGGCTCGGTGAATATCGGTGAATAAAAAGATCGACTTCGCATCTCGGGTTTTCTTCACCTCGCCTTTGGCCCTCGCCTTTGGCGGAAAATTGTTAAATAAGGCCCTTTCCAAACGCGGCTCCAATCATGTGTCGCACCAAACTAACGATTAGGTAAGTGCTTAGGTAAGGGTATAACTTCTAAGCTTAGGAAGCTCATAAATTGTCTTGATTTATGCGTTGCGTTCGGCACATGACCAGAACGCCGTATGAATCAGCCGTCGCTCCATGGTCGCATAATGCGACAGAACCTGCCGCACTTAGCGTTGTTTGCCACTTTAAACCTACCGTAACCTGCTGAACAAAACTGATTCAAACGTCGCTCTTCTGCCATGCTTAAGTCAACAGTTAGGTTCGGCACATGACTGGAGCGGCGTTTGGAACAGGCCTAACAAAACAAACTCACTCAAACGTGTTGCTAAACGAGTAAAAAGGCAGAAACTTCACGTTTATCTTTGTTAGTTTCAATCCCGAGTCGAGTGCTAACTCTTGTAACTCAACTTACCAGCGTCTTTGCAGTCCACATCAAACTCAGCCAGTTCGTTGATTGTAGCAATTTCCAGTCCATCCCCTTTAGCCTTGCATTTTCCCGCGTCACCAGGCTTGGCTACCTCCACTAGGAAAGGACTTCCGGGAACAGGAGAATTATCAAATGTTACGTCTACTTTGTATTCTCCTTCCACAGGAGCCACGTACTCGCACTTGAATGTATCTTTAACTTCCTCCGTAACTTGAACGTCTACAGGGCGACCACTACGCGCTATGAAGTGACAAGTAAAATAGCGCAATCAGTTCGGCTTTGCTGGACTTACTGTCAGCTCGGAAAAAAATCTCATGGCCGTCAAGAAAAACGGACGGTTTACTCGGACTCCGCCCTCAAACATTTTCACGAAACTATCATTAATTGGGCTTTTAACGTTGAAAAAAAAAAGTGCAACTTACAATATTTTTATTTTACGGCCAGGAAATAAGGTTGTTGTAGTTGTTGCAGATAGTGGACTGCGAGCACTTAAGTTCTCATACTCAAGACAAAACCTTTAGGAAACTATTCAGAAAATTATTGCTGGGTAGCTCCAATTTGAGGTGTCGTTAGTTCTGATGTACAAGGTGGTTTATTTTTTTTTGACACGTTCGGTGTAATCGCAAGGTGTGACCATTTAAATAAAGGCTTCCCCACCATATTGTTTGCTGTACAAGGTACCTTTGGGCTCTATCTTCACGTGAACGTCTCCTTTTCCAGCCTCAGTAGCATTGATAGTAAACCACGTTGGTTTGCCGGGCTGCACGCCTGTCTTCTCGACCCCAGGTCCCATTACTTTCACCTTGGAAGCGTCTGATGTTGGTAAAATTGGAATCTTGAAGGGACTTCCTGGAGCATGCACTCCACCATATTTCACGTTGACCCTGTGGCCACCTGAAACATTCCAAGAACATAAAGAGGGTTTATCCTTACTGTTATTAAAGAAAAGGTACAAATTGTTTCGAAATTCGCTCACCGACTTCGGTTGGTAAGGGTCAACGGTGTTTTCCAAGCCGTAATTGGTAATTGATGACGCACCATCGTTTTTTCCAAATAATAGGTTATTTTCAAACAAAATATATCGTTAACGCGTTTTCTCGGGATTATAGCAGATGCCAATTTTCGCGGCCATGTAAGCTGCAAGTGTTAATTGATTGCAATAGATGTGCTATGGATGGCAAATTTTGTTCCCTTGTTTCCCATCAACAAACCACCATTGCCGTATTCCTGTGGCTGCTGAAAGAAACGATTTCCCCAATGAGAATCGTGTATTATTTACCTTTCTTTTTAGGGTAGTATGTAACGGCATAGATTCCATATTCTTCCTCTTCTACCTCACACTTCACTGGGCTGTTTAATTCATCAACGACTTCAACTATCAGCTCTTCATCTCCCGCAAGACGAGTGTCTACGTCAATATCCGCTGGCTCACCCGCTCGTATCCCGGGCTCAATCCCGGGACCTTCGACCTTGACCTTTGAGGCATCAAAGGGATAAGAGATCCGCGCCTTGAATGGGCTTCCAGGAATGTGCTGATCAGCGAATAGGATGTTGATCACATAGTCACCAGGGTCGGGTGGGAGATAGCTAACGTCACATGACCCATCACCATTGTCTTTGCACTCAATCTGTGCCTCGGAAGGTCCTTCGATGGTCAGCCCCAGGCCTCCTTCACCTGCTCCTTTGGTCTCTATCTTGAATTCATTGTTTTGGTTCACGAAACCCTGAAAAAAGGAGAGTTTTTTTTTTCTTGAGCAGTTTGTCGCCAATTATGTCGTCAAAGATAAATTATCATTCACGGACTGAGCGGTTTGAGTAATTATAAGACCAAGTCACCAAAGCTTGTTTGCGCAGGAGTTCAGTGCCAGGCCTGGGCAGCATAAAATATCGGAAATATCGGTACGCAATACTAAGTCCTTTTCACGACTCGCGCAATGTTTGTTATCCTCCTTCAGTAACTGCGCACGAGGCAAATCGCAAAACTATCAATGATTATCAACAAGCATCAGATCAGAGTTTTCGTGACAAAAGAGTAAAAAAAACATACACGCCCAGAATGGGGGATTTCCATACCTTCTCAAGACCAGGTCCATAAGCACGGCAAGCAGCACTGTTGGTTTGGACGACACCGACTTGGAAGGGACTCTTGGGGATATTTTCAGAGCTGAAGGTGATGTAAACTGTATATTTCCCAACAGCGGAGGGGTAATAGACAACATCGTAAGTTTTGTCTTCAGCGGAGGGTTTAATTTCCACAGGTACTTTCTTTCCCTGGCTGTCAAGCACTTTGACTTCCACATCTCCTTCGCCTGCATCCTTGGTGTAGACTTTAAATTCTGCTGGGACACCTACAGATAACCACGCCTGTTAAAAATCTGCCAAGACCATAACACCATGAATAGATGGGAATAACATGTCTTTTTTTGCAGTTCCTGAAACTTGTCGTCCTTGAGGAGAGTAAGAATCAGTTTGGGGAGGTCTTGGGTGAGTACCAGACAAGGAAAGTCGAACTTAGAGGCCAAATGGGTTAGGCTAACGTCAACATTTCGGGACTCGTCCATGTCAACTCGCGATAACTTTTCTTTGGGATTGCGTCAGCTGGGCCACGTGACCATGAATGGAATGGAATGCGTACTATCCAAGAGATTTTATTAGATTTGTGTTATTAGATTTGTTATTAATTTTAAGTGCTGTGCGTTTGAATGTTTCTGTCCTTTGGAACAAGTTCACTCCTGATTGACAAAAAATACCCAGCCTTGTGAGCCTTGTGGTGTACGCAAACGCTTTGGTACTCAGCAGAAAAAAAAGCAAGATAGGAGAGCGAGCTGGTCACTAATGAAGAATGTTTTCAATGAAGTTAGATGGCTGAAATGAAATTACCTGCTACAACGCCCTCAGGCTCCAGACCAGGACCCTCAGCAAAAACTTTGCTTGAATCACCAGGAGGTGAGATTGGAACCATGAAAGGACTGTTTGGGATATCAACTTCTCCACAGGTGACATGGATAGCATATTTGCCAGGTGTGGTTGGGAAGTAACGCACCTCACAGATACCTGGGGAGCTCTCAGTACACTGAATCTCAGCTTGTGATGGGCCTTCAATAGCAAATCCCAAGCTGTCGATTCCAGCCCCTTTTGTTTCCACTGTAAATTCACATGGTTTGCCTGCAGTACCTTTGTGGAAGGTTTGGGAAAGATTTAAGTTAATTTATGTATTTTTTCTTGCACTGACCTCTTCCTTTAGGTTCATTTTCCCATTTCACAACTAAGTCTATGACAATGTACCCTAATGTTATTTTCCAAAAGCGATGAAGTAAAGTGAGCAATATACACAAAATATGAACCAAGTAATTTGAAGATTTGAATAGTTTTGGATCTGCAAGTTCTCAAGTCACACATTTTCTGATACAGCTGTAGAACAAGTTCCCCGTTACTTCATGTTAACAACACAGTGTCCCCCAAAAAAAAACCTTTGAGTGCAACACTGTGTAACAGTTTGTAAGTCTTTACAAAATGCCCCGATCTAATTATGCAGCTGTACTGGTTGTACGAAAAAATGTATACATTTGATGTGCAGATTATAGATGAAATGTAGAAGTGATCCTCGGAATTGTCTCTTTATAGACACTTGAAAAATCCATGCAGATTCAATGGGATTCCAGCCCATGACCTCTGCAATATTGGTGCAATGCTCTACCAAT
>OX421456.1:2070000-2087500 GCA_949126865.1 Montipora capitata | reverse complement strand
CATTCCATTTAACATGCACATCATATTTCCCTGAACAAAACAAAAACAATTCAATACTGGTATCTGCTTTGCTTAATCAAATTTCAACCCTTTTACCTCTTATCTGGCCTCTTAGTGGGAGGCGCGATGGCCTCATGGTTAGTGTGCTCGACTTCGGAGTGAATGGTCCGGGTTTGGGACCTGGCCAGGGACATTGTGTTGTGTTCTTGGGCAAGACACTTTACTCCCTTGGTACCTCTCTCCACCCAGGTATATAAATGGGTACCAGCGAAATGCTGGGGGTAACCCTGCGATGAACTAGCATCCCATCCAGGGGGGAGTAGAAATACTCCTAGTCGCTTCATGCTACAGAAACCAGGGATATGCTCCAGCCTGATGGGCCACTAGGGCTGTAAGCTGACTTTTTTACTTGGCCTCTTAGTATGTCAAGAGAAGCCTAGCTGAGTACTGCCATTTACCTTGACTCTGTGGGAAGTACTGACAAGCGTAAGTATGATCACCATTATCTGTCACTGTTACTTCTTGTTCCTCTTTGCCAGGTCCCCAGACTGACACACCAAGCTTCCCCTTTCCAGCTCCCTGAGTATACACTGTGAAAAAGGCTGGTTTCTTTACCACAAGGCCTTTGGGTTCTACTCCAGGTCCCTTTGCATAACACTTGGTGGATGGATGTGTCCTTGGACGGATCGGGGCACCGGGTTTGACTTTCGCTTCCGGAAAGTAGGAGACATAGGTCATGACACTGAGTTCATCTACGTTTGGGTTGGTGATTTCTTGTGGAGTAATAACCTACAAGGATGTGAAGTTAATCAAGTCATCACCGAAAAGCACTTAGAAAGGTGAGAGGAAGCAATTGATGGCTTTTTGCAGATCAAGAATATCAATTTTCCATCTTTTCCCTTTTTAACATTCAACATATTTTTGTTCACAATAGACTTTATCTACACCAAGCTGTTCAAAGGCTTCATGATCTCGACATCTGGGCCCGGTTGTTCAAAAGCCGATTAACGCTAATCCCAGATTAAAAATTAACCAAGGAGTTCATTTCTCTACTCCCAAATGATTTTCAACGCTGATATTCGGCAAAATTTTACATTGGAGGAGGTCAATCTTGAAAAACAAGAATAAGCAAAGAAACTTTCACCAAAAAGTTGAAAACATGAAACAAATGTTTACGCTAATCCTGGATTAAGTTAATCGGCTTTCGAACAACCAGGCCCTGCACTTCATCTTCACGTAACTGTATCTTATTAAAGCCATCTCAATTTGAACAAAGAAACTCTGACTTGCTTAATACAGATGCACACCTTTAAAAACTGTTCAAGCTGAAAAGACGATTTTTTCCAGGGTTCGCAATTGCACTCGTAACCCTTAAAACCTGTCACAGGTGTCACTTGCAAATGTTGCAGTTTTGAAATTGTCCCTATCAAGTAGATTAGTTTGTCAATCAGTTGCAGTGTTACAGCAATGACTGTTAAAAATTCTAATGAGAACAATGTCTTCCATGGTGACTCAGGGACACTCTGAATAAATCCACATGTATGCTCCTCTGCAAGCTGCAGGTTCCTCCATTCAGATATCTAATCCACATATCTCAGCAAATCAAAGGCCACTTACCTGTGGAACTCCAAGCCAATCTTCTGCCAACTGCATAGCTTGTTTGGCATTCTCAAGTGCATCATTAGGGTCCAGATCCTCACATTCTGGAAAGAGACCAGGAGCTACAGCGTCAACAAGACAAGCCACAGCACGCCCATCATTCCAGTGGGTGTTGAAATTTTCCATTGGCACAGATTCTGGCATCTTGCTCTTGACCCAAGCAAGGAGTGCTTGTTTGGGGGTCATTTTCTGGCCACCTTCCTCTTCCTCGTCTAGGTATGGCATACTGATCTGGTACTTCAAAATCAGGGTCCATATCAGACCCAGAATCAACTTGATATTTCCTTTGAAAATATCACTAGCATCTAATGAAAATACAAAATCAATATTTACTTAAATTATATTGAAGAAAATTAGGGCTCTACAATAATGAATTTTAGACTTAAACAACAAAAGTCTATCTTCAAGTGCCATTACTACACTAAGAGCCTTTAAAGATATCACATGTAAAATCTATTCAGTTACTTGTTTTTACAATGTTCTTAGGTTTCAAATGCATTCAGCAAGTTCTGCTTGGTTGCATCTAAAAATTGCCATTTTTGACACGCTGAAATTCTCAGCCCTGAATCAAAGGGTCTATTCTCAGCAAAGACAATACGGGGTCAACATAATAGTCATCTTAGTGTATTTAATGTCAAGAATCTTAATGGTGCACCCTGAATCAATACACTGACAAAGTTTAACGTAATTCAAATCTTTGCAGGAGATCAAAGTATTGAAACAAATGAAAATCATTAACAATAAAACAAATGAAAATCATTAACAATAATTCGGATAAAATGTCCCAGAAATATATCTTGATGAGCTCCAACTGAGCGGAAATATAATTTTTCAAGGTAATACAAACAAGTATTTCTTATAGAAGGAGCTGTTATTCAAAGATTCATAGCTAATCTTTGCTACCATTTTTTTTAATCTGGCCCGGGTCACGTAGCAGGGATATTTCGAAGGCAAATCCACAGTGACGTTCACGGGATGGAAAACGATCTGTTAATAAATTCAACTCAGGTAACATGTTCCTTTCCATTCTTATTTCAAGATTGACATGTCTGGTTATTTGTTAGCCATCCCCAAAAATACGTGACCATGTTTAGTATGAAAAAGAAGTCAAAGTTTACAGATATTCGCTTGGAAACTAAAAGCAGATATATGTTACACTGTTAATTGTTTTTTCATTATGTTTAATGATATCTTTGACCGAACAATTGATCAAGATTCTGTCACTTTGGTTCGTGTGTGGGAAAGAGCAATTTTGCGCTAGCTTGAGCAGTCATCATTAGACAAAACAATAGTAAATTGTTCATATAGTTTCACTGCAACACTGATTTCTTTGCCGTCAATGATATTTTACGACCATTCAGTGACAACTGAGACATTTACATTGCGATACGCTTCACTGGTTTTCTGGGCAACTTTGCTCTCAGAAATACTCGCTGTTTCACACTTCCTTTCTACCGTACAGCATTACCACGAAAATTAACCTCAGTTCCCGAATGATAACACAGTCCATTTTGATAAAATGCAAACAATCCGCCGTTTACAGCGTCAAAATAACTTGAGCACTTAAAACTAAACTTATTTGCATTTTGGCAAGTAAACGAATATCAAATGTCGTCGAACCAAGACTAAACTCACGTTCATCACGGGGACGATTTCTTCGTCTCTGCACGAAAAATTCTAGAACAAAAGTTTCACATCATCTAAATATAATCCATACGTTTTACAGAACCTTCCAAATCAGGAGATTCGTTCAGCAATATTTTCATAAGTTTCAGATCGTGTGATGTTTTCGAATGTTCACGATCCGCTCGGGTGAAATCAACAACACGAATTGATGACATAGTGAAGTGTCGCTGGCAGAAAAAGTTATAAAACAATTTAGATAGAGTAACTGGGAACTTTTGAACCAAATCGCAACTGGGTAATCTAGAAGTAAGAGCATGAGAAAACAACTTTAAAAATGTGTCAAATAAACAATTGTTCGAATTGTTTGGAGCTCTCAAAAGAAAAATTTGTACGTGAAGAATCGAGGTGAACGCCCATCACCATGCATAAAACTCTGGAAACTCAAACAGGTTTGATGAACAAATAACCTGCAAATTCTGCAGCATTAACATGTTGTAATTGTTTCCAATACCTGTCACTAAATAAAATGACCAGAATAGCAAATAGAGACCAGCGAATAGGGGAACAGCTAACAGAGCGTTTAGTGTACAGAAGCATTTAAATCAGTCTGATCTCCATGTTATGACTAAATATGGTAGTAAATGTAACGCAGAGAAAGGTCGTACATTACACCTATAAATTAATGGCTCAGCTGTTTTAGTTTTCAAATTGTTACGATTGAGATGAGCACGAAGATGTTGAATCCGCATAAAGTGTTTGCAAATGGCTGTGTTTTGAATGGCTTCGAGCTAAAAATAGTCGAAATTCTGCAACATTAGGATAAAACCGTAAGACTTGAAAACGACAATGAAAACTCTACAGTAATTAAGAAAGAATTCAGTCAAATTCATTTTATTATCTGTTATTGTAGACGCTAGCAACCAACGGTGAATAACAAATCGGACTTACCTATGTTCACTAAGCGAATGTTCTCGCTTTCAATAAATTTCAGGGCAATTGAAATGTTCTCCAGCTTTTGTGGTCGGAAGGAAGGCTTCTTGTTGAAGCGCGAAATTTTCTTGTGAGAGAGAACCTGAAGCAGGGCGATGAGTTTCAAGCCGTCAACTAAATCTGTTTCTAAGTTATAGATGTACTTGTTCACACATTTTAGATGTTCGTTACACCATCTTGTGAAGGTGTTCTGTTGGATCTTCTTCCACTCGGCATCGGCCGAAGTGGGATCTGTATCGGGCATCTTGACGTCCACCTACCAAAGCAAGAAATCAAACACGTTACAACAGATAACAGTAGTGCTTTGCCGTAGCTTCGAAGCAACTAGTTCGGGCAAAACCGCCCTGGATAGAGCCACTAATTTGCTAGCAAATCCGCACGGTGAATAAGTAGGCCACTCAGAACCAATCAGACTCTTCTTGAATTATTCATGTTTTCAGTCATCTCAAATAAGCGCCTTAGACCAGAAAACACAATACGGGATTAAAAAGTCAGGCCCTTACGTCCATAGTTGTTGATTTTGACCCACTAAGGTAGAGAGTGTGTTTACTCCTCGCGTAGCACTATCATGAAATTAAACAATTAGCTGACACCTTAGTACTTTTGTACTCGGTCCAGGGCCAGGGGAACTGCGCAAGGGATTTTTCAGAATGCCGAAAATTTCGCGATTCGAACCCCCAAAGTATATCCTTATCACAGAAATATGCGCTTAAGACCAATAGCATCCCTGAAAATTGAATACGTAGGAAAGGCGTGAAAACTGTGTGTCACATTGCATTGTTCTTTTTACGTCTAAGTAAACAATAGATCTTGCGTTTTTTCCCAGGATAAACTGTCTGGAATGACGGTTAACGTGTCACGCACACTTTGAAAATCTGTTCTTGCTGAAAGCTTACCAACTTTCGTGAATCGCTCGGCAGCATTTTTTAATCCCACTTGCTTTGATGCATTTCGTGTGAATTTCACTTCTCTGTCACAAGAACTTTTTTTTAATCAGCGAACATTGCGCTGGGCGCCTGTCTGTTTTGCATCTGCCATTTGCATTTCTGTCAACGACCTGATTTGAACTGTGTCCGAAAACAGCGCTATTTCCAATTGTTTATCGCTTTATTTTAAGTCAAACCATAACAAAACTATACAAACATAATTTTGTGGCAAGAAAGTGAAGTCTCAAGGACTTTGATTGAACTACTGTCACCGTGACAGGATATTGCGTGACAATCGCGAGCAAAGCGCTGTAGAGCTGTATAAAAATTGTCAGATGACTGAAGACACAGTTTGTTACTCTTATTGAATGCATGTGTTTGTTGGCGTCTTTTACCGTGACCGGGTTAAGAAACAGATTAAACTCGTCAAAACAACAAACCCGTCCTGTTAGTTTGCATCTAAAGCGTCTATTGTCATATGCCTGGTTCTTCAAAGGTTGCCGCTACAAGAAAACAATAGTGGCCAGATTCTGCAATCGCTCCACTAACCATTCGACAGAACTGACGGCCGGACCGTGCATTTGGAAGGCCTAACTCTACAACACGTTCAAATTAACACACTTCCAGGATTCGCTATTACAGGATGATCAAGGGATTATCACGCTAGTGTCCTTCAAATTGTTGCATTTTCTTTGCAAACTGACGGATCTAGCTGGCCAGTTCTAACAAAAGGAAAGCGCCCTATTAAAGTCGTGACGACTGAAAAAACGTACCAATTTCTGAATTTATGCAGGGCAAGTGATAAAGCAAGGTACCAAAATTTCTCGTTTTTTATGAAACAAAGTGAACTTACAAGACTCGTGTTTCGTGCAGAATACGAGAACTAGACATGTTTAACACATAAAAAGGAACGGAAAATATAGAAGACAAAATTAAACAGCTGTAACAAGTTTTTCGTGACACCAAACAATGAGCTTTTGATTTCAGCAAGTCACGCAACGTCGGTGTCAAACTATATGACGTCATTAAGTCACATAATGCGTCAAGGTAAAAAAACCTAAATCAAACAGCTTTAAAAATCTACGGCACGCACGAGAACCTAAATGTATAAAGACTGCCCTCACGTACTTGTCACTAGGAGTTTCCTTGCTATTTTCCGGATATTTATTTTAAGATCACTTGGGTGAGTCGGCGTTTCACATTAAGTAAGTTCGAGAGTTGAGTGGTTTGCAAACCAATCTCCGGGGCACAAAACACAATGAAGGCCTTATAAATGCTGGTTGTCGAACAGAGAGAGCTCAGGAGAGATCAACTGCTACAGTCTACAAAACACAAACAAGTAAATTTGGATCAATGTCAAATGCTGATCAAAACAGCGGATTTTTGACGAAATTCCTGTTCATCGTCTGACATTCACGACACCAGAAAACACAATTACGACAAATATCCGGAAAATGTGTTACCAGTGTCTTGCATGAGGGCGTTATTTCCTGTGGATTTTGCTTTGAGCAAGAATAATCCAGAAAGGCTTCAATCCCCCAAACATCCGGATGTCTTGTCCAATATTACTTTTTATGGTTATTTCAACGTTTTTACGATTCCAAGGAAATAACGGAAAAAGCGAGATACTTTCTAAACCATTTCGTCACGCTTCTTTAAAGAAAATTCAAAAGGTCAATTAATTCCGGTTGTTTTGAAATATGCTCAATCACGAAACAAAAATACAAGAACACCAAGTTACGAAAACAAGCAAGTAAACGCGACAACATTCACACAATCAAACAATAAAAGAAAATCCAAGTTTGTCAACGCAAAAGAAACCACAAGTAGATTATTTGGAGAAAAAGAAACGAAATTTTTAAAAAGATAGAATTAATGGAAATGAGAATAAAAAAGAGCAATCTTATTTTACATGTTAGAAACAAGATAAATGTCATATTCTATTTTCGTTCACATCTCCGGCTCTTCCTGCATCAGACAGAACTTACAGACAATATAGTCTAATAAATGTAAATATTGATTATAGAACATCATCACTCCATTGCGAGTTGTCAACCTTCGTTTTGCCCCCAGGTGGCGGCATCTCAATCAGTTCGATGAGTTTTCAGTCGCAACGCTTAAAAAATCAAGCTAACAAATGTCGTTTGAACCATTTTCCCCATCAATTGTTTGTGAAACCGCTAGTTAAAAACAGTCCGGCTTGTACGAGTGGCACATCGTTGAAAAATAAAAAGAAAGTTGAGTTAGAAATAAGACTTCCCACGACTAAGTTACTTAACACAAAAAATATCACCAAATCACAACTTATTTTCAGAGTTGTCCGAAAAGACACCACTTGTAAAACAATTAAAATGGACGTTGAAATATTTTGCACGAACCGTCAGGAGGTCAATTCAATTTGCGTGTGCAATGACCTGTCCAAAAACTTCCACTCACGCGAACGTAAAAATTGTAATGGCTTTAGAGCAAAATCTTCATCTATCTTAAGAAAAAAGTCAAATCGTGTTTATTTATCTGCTTTGTTGAATCGCAAATTCACCAAGTGAATAATTATGAGACTTCAAAGTTAAGACCCATTCAAAAATGACCTGTTAAAATTGTTTAATTAAAAGACTTTGACTAACTATGAGAAAAATTCTAACCAGCAATAAAATTCCAAAGAAAGACGCTTATTTCAGGGCATTTATGATGTCATTTCTTTACATAAAAACATACAGAATATCTTAATTGCAGAAAAATACAAAAAACAGATACACATTTATGATGCATTATTTTTCTTGGAATCATGAGATGTATCCCGGGGGGAGGGGGGGGGGGTGGTACTCCCTATAATGGCATATACGGGGAGGCTCCGCCAGAAAGGGGTACCTTTTTCACGCATCACTTATATAAAAGGGTGGAGAAATCTGTCATTTAGGTATTTAAAAAGGCCTTTCATTTAAATATTTCGAACACACATACGTTAATTATGACTGAGGGCTAGAAAGGGGGGATGCAGTGTTCTTAAGTAGATTTGTGAAAGGGGAACTATTTTCCAATGGAAGGTATATGAAAGGGGTATCTTTGCTGCCAAAAATGGTATATAAAAGGGTAAGGGATCGGACCTCGGGGCGGAGCTTCCCCGTATTAAATTCTTTTAGTACCCCCTCCCCGCCCCCCGGGGGATGTATCAGAGTTGACGTTTTCGGTAATGGCAGCCAAATGATTAAATGAGTGACCTCACCAGAATTAGCATTCTCTTTTCTATGGCAGAATGAATCGGCGAAAACAAGATGCGGCCACCTCGACATGACAACCACTGAATGCTTAGTTCAAAATTTACTATCATAAGCAATAGACGACGTTTTGCGTGTTTCCATAGCCTCATCTAAAAAGGAGGGGGAGTTGGGAGAATTCGAGACAGTTATGCAAACCAAAGACGCTTTTATAAAATATTTCCCAAAGATATTTCGACAAATGAAGGAAAATGCTGGTTTTTAAAATTTACTTCTTGATTGAAACAGATTTTCTTGATACACGCTCATATTTCCCACCAGCCAATCAAAACCAACCTCGTTCCCAGGACCTTTTCCCTGGCTTGGGGGTGGGCCCCACCCCCAAGCCAGGGAAAAGGTCCTGGGAACGAGGTTGAATCAAAACGCGCGTCTGACAACACATAACCAATCAGAATTGGTGTGATGTCACAGCCGTGTTTCCATACTCTCATCTAAACACAGCTATTGACCAATGAGAGTGCGCGTTCTATCTTAATTATTTTATACAACTTGTTCCAGTATTAACTTTATGAATTTCATGTCTGCAAGTAACTAGTATTTCATAAATAAATTGATAAACTTTCTCTAAATTCCGGTTTGCTCTTGGGATGAGTTGGCAAAATAGAACTGAAAAACAGCCGGGTAAAGAAGAGTTTGATACGAAGGATGTTGCATTCTCACATTTGAGGAGCTCGCTGACCAGCCTGATTGTGCAACATACCATATTCGTATTCTCGGTATTGGACTGGAACTAGCTTGCAATGGAGGCTAATGCGCGAGAATAATTTTTAATATATTCCCCCTGCATCAGCCTTCATTGCAAGCTAGTTCCAGTCAGGAACCCATGACCTGGAGCCTACAACTCTACTGTGTTCGTGTAACGGCGTTTTCACAGACCGATTTATTTTTAGATTGAATTTCCCGCGAATGAGACTCCCACAGGAGCCCGATGACCAATTTCAAGAAATTAAGCTGACGTAATAGGGTCACCGAACCGGAACTGCCTTTGTTTTTTGACCTAATTCGCGGGAAGGGCTAGTCTAAAAATAAAGCTACTTGTGAAAACGCCGTTTCACAGACGCTGTATGGAAGTTGCACGCTCCAGATGGGCTCCTGTTCCAGTCCAATACTGAGGATACGAATATGATCTATTGTTGGTTTCCACTCACGTGATCAACAGCCATGTTTTTCAACGAAAACAAAAGAAAACTTTTGCATAATAATAGAGTTAAATTCCCGGAGGATTTGGTCGGGGCTCCAACATGGCCGCCGTTTCTTTGTTTAGGGGCTCCAACATGGCGGCTGTGACGTCATGTGAAAACCGAGAATTCGCCAAACGACTATGATTTCAGTTGTCCTTTTCGCCGGTTGCCAAGCAACCGGCATTGGGCCCTCGAAAGTTATAAACGAAGCAGAGTCTTGTGTTGTGTCAATGCACGACTTCCGATGTTTGCAGATTTCCAAATGTTTCATTACGTTTTTCGGACTTACGTACACATGTAGCTATAGTGGGATCTAGAAAGTTCCACAGTATTGCTGGCTCGATACCATTCCCACTCGTATAAAATAGGAAGTACCAGTACCGTAATGAGGTTGTCTCTCCAAGTGGAGAATACATTGTGGTTCATTGGGCTTCGACTCTTCCCAATAAAATATGTAACATGGATCACGAGTCGACGTAGATGCAAAAGCGAAAGGCTTTCCCCGCCTGCTACAGGTTCATGTCACGAAAGAGACGAATAAAATCGAAACGGTAGTGACTCGAATCGCTACCGAACTGTAGCAAAAGCAGAACTTTCGTGGCTATCTTTTTCTTTTCACCTTCGGGCAAACAATTTTAAATGGCCTGGGAAGGAGTGTTTGACAAGGCTATTTACGTTAAAAAAAATCCAAAAATAAAGCAGTCGTAATACACTAAAAAGACGCCATCATGGAAAAACTAAAACGAGTGTAGATCAATTTTAGCCGGCCTCCACATCTGTTGGATGCGGATATTGGTCAGTTATACCCAGCCGAGCGTTTTAAACCGAATACGCTAGAATAAACAAGTTAAGGTCTTGCCAACATTTCAAGCTGGCAAGGCAAGCCAAGAGCAAGATTTACAGGTTAAACTGATAACTGTCAGAGCCACTAATTGATTTCCCCATGAGGCGGATGATATAAACTCAGTTGAGGTGGGATGGTTTACGCATTGTTGCATGCTGTTAAATGTTCTTGTATCAATAAACACGTTTATTTTTATAATTCAAATCAAAGGTGTCTGCCCTGGCTTGTTCAACTTTATGCCTTTGTGCACTGGATTTCATAAAAGGCATTCTATGTAACCTCGAGAAAGGTGAAAATACACTTCAGGTAAATAGATGAGAATATCACGAACTGTGATTTAAATGCGATGCTTTCAGTGGTAACTTAGAACTTTCCAAGGATTTGCTTCGTATGCAGTGGAATGACCTTCTTCGCTCCAAAGCAACCCTCCCAATACACGTGATTTTTAAGGACTTACTGACCTGTTTTTTGTACGATAATTTCTTGAAGCTGCCTGATTGAGCCATAACTCCGGTCTTGAGGAGTTTGGAGGTTCACTTCCCAGTAAATCAGACTTGCGCCCTTTCACTAATATTGTTTTTTGCAAATGTAGGAGGGTGGCAGTATTTATCCTACAATTGCAATATTTTTCTACGTCACACAAATCCGCCTTTCATGTTCCGTTTTCATTGGTTAAGAGATCGATTACCTCAAGCACACTTTGCAAAAAATTAATGTAGCGCGGTTAACAACACCATGAAAAGACGGCGATCATAATATTCACTGAGCTTAAATATATCGCCCGAAGGCAGTGGAAAGTGCTAGATATAATTGTATTCAAGTCCCGTTTAGTAAAATATGCAAATGTTTTGTTTCAAGACTTGTTTTAATATAAATATTAGTGCCATTTGATCCTTTAAGGAACATATTGTAACTTAATATTGCAGTACCGCAAAAAATTCAATATAACCACGATAATTAACTTGAAGGAGCCAAGGAGCCGATTTGTTAAGCGCTAAGTTTTTTCTTTGTTGCTTCTGGTGAACCTTTACAATTAAGCTGAGTTATTTTTCATTTTTGTTCAATGGGCAATTGATGGATTTCAAAATCTTTTAGGGTGCCGAAAAGAAATTAAACATTTTCTTCAATAAAGTTGACCTTTTTTCGCAGAATCGTGCGAATTTGTTTGTCTAGTCTTGTGTAGGAACAATATTAGTTTCTAAAGCAAACAAATTTGACAGTGCCTTATCTCTGGAACAATCCATTGGCGGTGTATTTTGAAAGCAATACGAACGACCCGTGTGAAAGAAGGTCGTTAAAACCTCGAGTTTCGAAAGTACATTAAAATGAGCTTTTCCAAATGTGAAGGATGGATTCCCTCGAAATAGAGTAAAAAAAAGACGATATTTCCCCTAGACATACTTGTAGGTGCATCCGCAAAATGCCTACCGTATCAGTTTTGCGTGACAACTATTGTGTGACAGATAAAAAGTCACGTTACCCAGCATTCAAGCACGGCGTTGCTGTGACTCATTGTGCGCGAGAACTTGTATACTTTCCTCTTATTCTTCCTTTGGGGCAAAAAAACAGTTCATAGAGAGACATAATGTGAAAGCCACTGACTTGCTGAAGTACTTCTCTTATCCTGTTTGCGCATACATTTGCATCATAAAGATTTTCTTAATTAAGGTATGGAGTCAAATAAGACTAAAGAAAAAATTTGCATTGGCGCTGACGCTTTAATGGTTCATTCGCTATGACAACAAGAAAGCCTTTGACAGGACTTCAACTGAGATGTTTTTGTACTAACTGATCGTTGCAGCGCTCACAAGTCAAAATTATTAAAGCCGACATCAGTTACTACTATCATTATATATGACCCCCATTTTTCTCCAATAGTTTCCGCACGTGAATCTCATATAGCTCCTTCAGAGTTAGCCTTGATTAAATTTTTCACATATCATTACTTGTTAAATGGTAAAACATTGAATGCGGCGATGTTTAAGCATTTTTTTTCGATGATTTTCAATAAACGGCACTTTTTCAGCGAGTGGGTGGGCCTTGAAAAAGGCGAAAAACCCGTTTTGTCAAACAATCCTGGCCTTTAGGATATGAAACAAAGACTTCCATACATTTGTTTGCACACTGATTGAAGCGAACGAAATCGGGGAAAGTTGCGCGGAAGCAAATTGTTAAAGAATCGAAAGGTTCGAGAAAGGTTCTAGCACGAACGTTGTACCATGTTTGATGGTTCAGTATAGCATAAGAACCCCACTTGAACTTCACTGTATATAATTGGAATTTCTGTTTATAAACCTAATGGTACTTATTAAATGCGTTTCTATGGAGTTATTAAAATTGTACTCAACTAGACGGTCGTTTACAATAATTTTTCTACATTTTAACCGAATCTCGTGTCCTTTACAAGATAAACTGACTAGTCAGTTTGAAGCCTTATTATATTAAAATGTAACGAAAGGCTTGCCATCAAACTGTTACCTTGTCACCCGAAATTACCGACGAAATTTACTGTACCAAGTATTATTTCTTTTTAACTCAGTCTTGACGTACAAGCAAGGAACTGTCAGACCTTCCAATTGCAGCGGAACACAAGCAGCCTATCAGCTATTCTTTCGCAGGAACACGAAACGTTTCAAGGGTCCATTATACCTCGTTACCCCACTAGAGTAATTGGTTGCGATGTAATCCTTACATTATTTACAGACCAATAGTAAAATATTCCTCTTATCGCATGGTATAAGGTCTTGCCAAACCCTATATTTCACCGTACGTATAGGATGTGCTTGTAACGATCTTACCTCTGACTGACGATCCCTGTAGCTATCGTACTCATATTGTGCAGATTCTGATCTGTAATTCCCATAGCCTTCGTATCTATAGTCGCTAGTTTCATTCCTTTTGTTATTATCGTAGTCTTGAGCCGATGTTCCGTTGTATCTTGACCCACTGTAATTTCCTCTCTCCATTTCGTTATGGTAACTTTTCAGTTTTTCAGCATCATCTTCCTCGGTATCCAAACTATTCTCCCAGCTTTTAATTCTTTTAGCTATCTTTCCCCGCCCAACCGGGTTAATAGGATTCCAGCTCTCAATGTATGCCACCCGAGCCCTGCTGACATTAAAGTCTCCCGAGTCTACATCTCTAAGGCTTTTAGACCTCGTGATTGGTTCAGGTTCTTCTCGTCTTGTCAGGTTCTTGAGGCTCTGAGATCGAGCACGAAGTCCGAAAGTCTTTTCCGAATCACCACGATCTTCGTCATCGGACAAACTCGTCGGCGTATGCTTGAGGACATCGGTTTGTGGTTCAACGTTATTCTCATTCACGTCAAGCACTAAGGGTGTATTCCGTACTGCTACCAACTTGTATGAAGTCATTCTGAGCATTGAAAGAAAAGGATGCTGAAATTAATTGTTTGAGACGTTATTGCAAACGGCCAGGAGTCCATGAGTAGGAGCGAACGACTGCCCTATATTCCCGTCACGGCCTTTTCAGAGACCGATTTATTTTTAGATTGAATTCCCCGCGAATGAGACTCCCGTGGGAGCCCGATGACCGATCACAAGAAACTAACTTGGCGTCATTGTGTCACCGGATCGGAACGGCCCTTTTTTCCGAGGGAAAAGGTAGTCTAAAAATAGATCGGTCTGTAAAAATGCCGTGACACAGGCTTAGTATGGAAGTTGTTCGCTCCTAGTAATGGGCTCCTGAAACGGAGGGTAGGGGTCCTCCGTGTCCGGGCGTTTTTGAATGCCAAACAGAGCAGGGCTTTTGGCTACGCAGTCTCCTAATGCATTGCTATTTTTAGATGATTGACAGCCCGTGGTATTATGTTCGATAAAACTGAGGTTTAGCAGGGGGACAGCTATTCTTAGAGTTATTTTCATAGAGTTATGTCGTAGAGTTAGAGTTAAGTTTCCAAAATCCTGAATTCAGGATTTTGGAGTGCCAAAATCCTGAATTCAAGATTTTGGACTTCCAAAATCTTGAATTCAGGATTTTGGAAGTCGTTAACTCTAACTCTGAGTCATAACTCTACTGAAATAACTCTATTGATAGTTAACCTCGTTTAGCAGCGACTCTGCAACGCCAACACAAACGTCACTTTCAAATTGTTCTTGTTGTACACTGGTGTTGGCGAAGTAAGCCACAACTGAATAGGACTTATTCGTGATGACGTCATATGCTCACAAATTCACCGCCAAGACTCGTTAGCACAAAATTATTCACATCATCTGGGCAAGCAATGATGTTTACGCGTGGGTTTTCTTTACAAGTTTGCTCCTTTGGGATTCAGCTCAAGCTAAAATTTACAAGTTTGATTTATGAATTCGAGGCTTGGGGTGAAATCAGCTAATCAGAAGTCATTACGCATAAGTGTTATTGATTGGAACACCGTAACTAAAGGCCATGAATAAATGGGGGGCCTGAGGGAATGAAAAAATCGACTGCTGTATGCTCAAGTCCTTTTCAAAACGTGCGTCGCCGCTGCCGTCGTGGTTGCTAAAGCCTGGTTTTCACTAGCAATGCAAGCACAAGCACAATTTTTCCTTTTTCTTGCCCTTGCGCTTTATATGGTTGCAAAACGCAGCATAAGCACAAGGAAATTTGCTACGTCTGGCTAATTAAAGCACTCGTTCCGGATTCCCTGCGTCTGAGCATTTGAACAAAATGGCGGATGCCGTGGTTGATTTTGATGCATATGTCGACGTTCGTTTTCACTAGCATAAGCTCCTTATGCTTATGCTTGCGTCGGTAGTGAAAACCAGGCTTAAAGATCCAGACGACGAGGCCGTACTTGGTGTCGTCACGCAACGTTGCCGTAAAGAACAACTGCGCAGGAGAGTTACGTCAACTACGGTATAGAGAGTTTTCACTCACGTGACCAGCAGCCAGGGCCGTAGCCAGAAAAAAATGACTGAGGCAATGTCCGTGGTTAAATTATCTTCGGAAGTATTTTAGGTGTTTATGATGAGTACGTATTAAAGACAACACTGGTATCACGCCTTATTTTAAAATTTCACGAAAAAATGACTGGAGCAAGTGCCTCGGTTTGCCTCATACTGGCTACGGCCCTGGCAGCCATATTGGATTACTGAAACAAAAGAAAGTATTTGCATAAAAAGAGAGTTCAATTCCCGGAGGATTAGTTTGGTACACCATCACGGCCGCCATTCCTTTGTTTTGGAACACCAACATGGCCGCCGTGACATCATGTGAAAACTCTCTATAGGAGCCAGTCTCGTCATGACAAAAAATAAAAAATCTTTTGTAAGGACTAAAAACAGAATAAAAGAATACTTTTTGCATAAAATAACACCTAATTATATCCCACAGTAATAATGTCGCTGTCGTGAAATTTTCACCTCCTATTAAAAATCCCTTGACTACGAATTTTAAACCATTAACGAAATTTGCCACTTCTTCTTTCTTTAATTTCTTTTTTGAATGTGATTTTAACAATTGCATGACTCGTCACTTGTTCTCTATTCACTAATTCTTTTACAATTAACACGCCAATCTGAAAATGCATTGAAAATTTATAGTTTATGACCATATCTTTATTTGCGACTCTAACGGTTAAAATAGTTCCATTCTTGTGACTAAAAGGGATCAGTACGTCATCACTAAACTTTCAAAAAAGATACTTTGTTCGAAACTTAAATGATCTCTTTTTAAAATGAGTATAAACTTTCGTTATGTAAAAATATCATAGGCAATGCAACAATTTCACTGCAATTCTCAGCCGTTGATTCTTTGCGCATTGTTCATTTTTGAACGAAAGCGTTTTTTCACTCCTACTCTTGCAAATTCTGCTTCAGATTGGAATTTCTGGCATATGAGCCCTGAGTGCTTTCCAGTTACGCAGATAAAAAATTACGCGTTCAGATTATCTTTGATGGTCCCTGGTTGGTTAGTAACACTTAATTCTAAATTGGAATATTTAACACGACTTGATTTTAAACCACTTTGTAAAAGGATACTTTTGTTTTAATTTTGACAACAGATCGGTAAATAATAATCGTTTTTGTCAATATTTGAAGTTCATTTGGCAAGAAGAGGAAAAAGCAGGAAGCTTTAAAATCAAGGTTAAAATTACCCCAGTTGAAAACAGAACATCTCGGTTTGCTGTAAAATGGCTATAACTCGGTTGCAGCACGTTATAGCAAATTTCTTCAAGGCGAAACATGTTCCCTCTCGCATGCAAACTATTTTGTGATGGTATAGGAGATAATTACTAAAGCTGAAGCTACATATAATCATGAATAACAAGAGGAAAAATTACTACTTACGTTTCGGATTTAAATTATTTTGGATGTAGTCATCGTCGTGCAGACGCCCAATGTATGATGGAACAAGATTTAATAAACCTGCAAATTTTGGCTGTTTAAAGTAAATAAATGTTTTTTCCCCCGGAAGGCCTATTTACGTATATGACAGTCCTTCTAACAGTTAGGCTCAAAGCCCGTTAAAAATCAAGAATTTTATGTTATTTCAACAGGATGAAATTCCGTAAACGTTGTCTGAGTCATTGTTTGCATGTGTGGATAATTTCAATTCCCGACCAGCGTCGTTTCAAAACAATTGACTTGATTGTCATTGGTTGGTGAGAGAAACCACCCGTTAGACTGAAAGCATTTTCCAAGAAAGATCTAATTATCAATTGCACTTTTAAGACTCTCTATTGTTATAGCTTAGGGACTCTGGCAACGATTATGTCTTCGAGTCGCTCTCGATTTTTCCAGTTCGCACCGAGTAAATAAAACAGTTGCCAACTTTTTCAAAAGGCAAACCTGCATAAACGGCGTGGAGGTTAATTGGGAAAAATTTTGAATGAATTTTTTTAAGGGTGCGTTCGATTGACTGTGTTCCAGAATAGGAATACATGAAATAGAAGTTAAAAATCTTTCGTTTTTACGGAGATTCACATTCAAATTGTCAAACACCTGCTAAAATGCTATTTTAAATATATCTTTATTGTCCTTGTTGTCTCAAAACGCC
>OX421456.1:2052500-2065000 GCA_949126865.1 Montipora capitata | reverse complement strand
AATTTCAGTTTTAATCTCCCAAACGATTGTTTCTGAAAGTATCTTTTCTTTCTTTGGTAGTGTTCATATACCTTTGGAAACAGTGATTTGTTCGGCAGGTACAGCAAGTGTTCATGGGATTCTGATTTGTCCACTGAAGACTGCGCACCGACGTATTTCCGTTTGTATGGAACGGTAAGAAAATAATTATAAAGGCAGTTCTGAGATTACGTTTAATATCTGACCGTTGTCGTTAAACAGTGCCTACGGCAGGCAGGTTGCAATCAAGTAGACAGTTAACGAAAAGCAACCAAGAAAAGCACGGGAATGGTATGTTGACAGGTGGGGGTTACTAAATCCCACATCCCAGCCTACATTTGGTCCAAATACCAATAGGGAAGATATCTGTTTATAAACATTGCTTTTGTTATTTAAATGTGCCAACCACAGGAACAAAAGACCCTTCGTTTCGACAGCCAATGAGGTTCTTGTTGGGACATTAATGATAATCGGTGATGTCAATGATATCTTTGGTATTACCAAATCCAGTGCCGATTGTTTGCAAACTGATGCGAATGATGAGTTAAATTTGATTGATGCCGTTTGGATACACATACCTTAGCCTGGTTTCAAGAAAATCTCTCATACTGCTGGTGAAGACTCTTTCTCTTCCACCCTTTGTTGGCATAACCGCATTGAATCCATTAATTGTCTCTACTTTCGCTGCCTCGAAAGTAGTCATTGAGTCGTACGTTCAGGTCCATGAGAAACTCCACACGCTGTTCACCAGGCTCACTTTCTGAACTTTCATCTGGCAGAGAGTTTTGCGTATGAGCAAATCCATCGAATTCAGCGACGTATGTGTTTCGTACGAAAAAAAAAACAAAGTGGCTATTAGGACGGGACCCGTTCACCGACCAAGATTTGCTTTTCATACGGGAGTCTTCAGTTAGAATGATTATTACAGGTTCAATAACACTCGGAAAGTCTTACCTCGTCTTTAATTCTTTTATATACAGTTTAGCTATCAAACAACGGCGTTGATGCCTGTTTAATTTCACGTAAAACCTGCCTTGTGTTTCTCGCATTTAAGTCCAGCTAAGCACCCATTTCAAATAGCGCTGGTGAACAGTATTTAAGTTTAACCACCCATTTTAAAACGGTTAGCTTTCATTAACTTCGTGGCTATGTCGTTCAAGGTTTGGGTTCGAACCTGTGATACGGTAATCATTCTAAGGAGACTCCCATATGAATGGCAAAGATAGGTCAGTGTATGTACGGGTCCAGTACGAATAGCCATTGCCAAAAAAAAAAACACAAAACATTTCCACTCCATGGTCCGCAAATCCCCTCTTTGCAACAGAATCTTCAATTCCACAATCATGAATTATTCTCTTTTGTAACTCTCTCCATCTGCAGTTCAAGTTCAACATAAGCTTGCGTTTGCAAATACTGTATTGTTTGCTGAAGATGACAATAAGTCAGTGGTCAGACGCCATTTTGGTCTATCCCGCCAAGTTCGCAAATAAGCGGATGTCCGCATGTCCTTACATCGATAACAAACCGCTGACCGTGTGAAGCCTCAGTTGAGGCTAATGATTTCTACGTGCTGCTGAGGTGTACAGATACAAAACTTTATTTCTTTATTTAAAAAACAGGCTAATTTGAGAAGTTATGTCAAATGATAGAGTTGGAGACCTCTAAAGAAGAGTGTTTATCCCTTCCCAGTGAAGTATATCCCACTTTCCCAGCCCCTTATAAAACCCTGTATGTTCCCAAGTGTTCCTGCATGCGAAGAACGCCAAGCTTGATAAGCGTACGCGTCGCGTACTGGGTAATCCTAGGCCTAAAACTGAACCGACTTTAGGCCTAGTTAGGCCTAGGGTTAGCCAAATTGAGGGTTTTGGGGTACTTTATTCGTTTCCGAGTTTTCCGAGTCTTAGGGTCTTCGTTTTCGAAACACCCGTCGTGTACTGTCTCCTTTCTCTTCTGTTCAACGTTACCAACACTTATGCCTATAAAGACAAGCGATTGAAATATAGCAGAAATCATGGCATTTATTTGCTCCTCGGGAAATTATTGCTTCCAGTTACATTTTTCTGTTAATCTGTTTTCCTTAGTTATCATAAGTCCCTCTCGCGACACCGCGATTCAGCTATAACTCAGCTATAACTCAATCCTTTGGGATAAAACGTTTTGTTCGAAGTATTTCCCTATCATTTAAATGTGAATGTCACATAATCATGCAAATGCAACATACAGAAAGACTTAACCCCGAGAGATTTGAATTGGGTAAAACATTCAGTTAGCTGAATCGGTCCGTATTCCTATTCATTTAAGATGCTTCTTCAGATAGCACCAATCCAGGAACCCATGGTCATGGGTTTCTGACCGGTGTCTCACATTTGCAGACTGCCGACTGCCTACAAATAGCACTGATAAACATTATTTAAGTCTAAGCACCCATTTCAAATAGCGCTGATAAACATTATTTAAGTCCAAGAACCGGTTTTAAAACGGTTAGCTTTCAATAATTGTGATTTAGGGTTAGTCTGCAGTCTGCAAATGTCAGACACCGGTTTCTGACCGATCTAATACTTCAGGCGGCACCACATGAATACTAGAGTTAAATCGACAGTCGACTGTCGATATTTCAACCAAGTTCTTACATCCTGCTTCTTTGTTTCTTTTCCTTTAGCCCAACAAAACAATCTCTTGCTTCTTTGATCCGGACAACGCGGAAAACGTCGCCCGAATACTCAAGGTAAAGCAAAACAAACAGTTTAGGCTGCTTAAAAGGCGTTGCCGTATCATTTTTTGCTCTCAAGGGAGTCACAACCAGTTTTTCTTGTCCAAACAGGTGTCAGGTGGTGAAGCAGCGGCTTTGATTGTTATTCCACTCTTGTTTCTGCTTCTATGGCTTGTTGCTTTCTTGTTCTTGATATACGACAAACGTCTTCGAAGGTAATTCATTCTTCGTTAGTCTGCTATAATCTCCAGCGTAGTCCATCAGCAGTATTGATTCATCTGGTCAATGATAACGGAGCTGCTCACTGAGACAATCAAAAATTATAGTAGGAAACAAGAAAGCGAGGGCCTACGTTTGTTGGGTGGCGATGTTAGACGCGCGGCAAAAACAATAACCAACACTAATAAAGGCAAATTATTTTCTTTACCTCATCAAATAAGAGATCTAACATTTTAGATGTTGGCCAGAAGTATTGGGAGGGGGGGTGGGGTTGATTCAGCGAGAAAATTGTTCATTGCGAACGAGGGTGAGATCGCCGCCATTTGGCCAGCGCTTTATTCCGCGAAGACAAGTGAAAAACTATCTTTTCTCAAGTTACTTCAAATAGCTGATGGACCCTTTCTTTCACAACAGTAATATGGAGAAACAAGTAATGAAGGAAAAGGCACACGATAAAAATGTTTCCATGAGAAACGGAGGTTCAATTCCGCTCGGCAAACGGAACGGGGGCTTCGAAATCGAAACAACAACTACAACGAGTGCAGACTCTACAACAGTTACCACAGTAACTACACCAGGTACTCGCCGAAGAAGGAAGAAGAAAATGCCATGCGCACGACAGCACTATCCATTCAATTACCTGGATGAAGGAATTCTACTCGAGGCTAAGCCGCTATCCAGTACAACCACTGACATGTCGTCTAACTACAGCTACGTCACAGTGGACACTTCACCAGTATGTACATGCCATCATAATGGGTACTTACAAGCGGGGTTTGAGCTTTTACCATACAGCAGGGATTACTTGAGGCCGGTGTCAAGCACACCGACGGGAAGATCGTCCTTCTCAAATCAAAAGGGACGCGTTTTCTTGCCCGAGTCATTTGTGTGATCTACGACCTTTTCCTTTGTTGCGTGATAAAAATAAGGAACAGTTTACAGTACATAGTGTTCTAGTAATGTGTAAATAAGACCCAGTGAAAGGATATTTCATGCACATCGGCTTTCTTGTCTGTTGTCTGAGATAACAAACATCACGTGACATTTTCGAAGTAGTCAAACTAACACGTACGGGAGAGGGGACGGGCTGAGGAAGACTCATAAGCGACATGTCCGAGTTCCCTTGTAATAGCCGCGTGCTGACCGCGCGTTTTGGTCGAATTTCTAAAAATATCAAAGGAATTTATCAACATTTCCAAACAAAACAAATGGGGCTGAAGACTATTACGTCAAGAGGATAGTTGTACTTTCAGAAGCGTGTCAGCGTACGATAAAAAGGAGGGTTACTTTCTCTTTAAAATTGGGCTCGGTAAACTCACTGCACAAAATGAAAGGGAAGTTAATAAAATCAAAGCCAGCAGTTGTTTTCATTTGAAACGGCTAACAAACCGATGATCCAGTGTGGTGTTAAATAGAACTCCATGACAGGTATACACAACGCATGAATGACAAGGCTACTGTCAGCTAATCTGTGCCAAGGTGCAAACAATCCGGTTACAAAAGCCATCCTTTCTGTCACATTTCCTTACCATGTATTGTGCAACGTTGAGATTGTTTTTTCAATAGTGTTCTCGTAAAGGAAATCAAGGCCAGATTGCGAAGGGAAAAAAAATCATCAAGACGAACTCAAATCGATTAAAAACGGTTGCACATAATACTGTAGGTGCCAGATCAGATCTGAATTTCTTCGTTCATTACGTCACGGCTGACGTCATTAGACAAACGAGGCCCATACGTGAACTCTTTTCTTTAGAAAACGTTTTCTTAAGTTCTCGTTAAAAACAAGGTCGCTGTTTGGGTAAATGAAAGCCAAGAATTACCACATACGAATGAGGTTCTAATCTGATCAACTCTTGAAAATGAGGATTCAGCCCCACGTTGAATATTACAGTACATTTCTGAAAGGACACTCGTGGATAAAACAGTGCACTTTCAAATGGTACGAAAGTGGTAGAACACACAAGAGTTACTTTATATGAAGAAATGAGATCTCAAATGTAATGAAGTATGACTTAGATGGAATGTGGAACCTTCCAACTATACAACTAGACTTACAAAACCATAATTTTTATGCTTTTTACAAATATTACATTTTGCAATAGTAATATAATAAATTTGTGAAAATTTGATTTGTTAAAAAAAACTCCAAAGATCAGGACAAGAGGTCGTGTGGTTGATTTGTGTTTGGGGGACGAAAAATGGTTTGCCACCAGTTAGTGATCCTTTCCCTGACGTTCAGGTTTTCCTTACAAAGTCCATCAAAGACAGGAATTGGGAGCATCCAAACCATTTCCGGTAATAGCTAACTTTACCCTATAGCCCATCTTTGACAAAGTATAAAAATTAGAGTACCTCCACCCGAGAAGGAAAAACCTGGCTTGATGTTAATTCAAACCAAACGAAAGGAGCGCAAACTGTCAGTCATTTCGTTACAGGAAAAAACAAGGAATGGTAAAATTGAATGTCGTTCGTAAATTCAAAAGGGACGACTTTTTGGAAGAGAAGGTTAGCGAGAATTACTATGGCAACCTAAAAAAAGTTTTCGTTACACTTAATCCGAAAATGGTGCTAACGTGCACAAGAAGCTGGACGGACGTTGGACGTTCGACGGGAACCGGAAATAGTTTTCTCATTTCCTTCAGCGGTCGATGGCAAAAGAGGCATTTAGCAATACAAATGTTGTTGCATGAAGGAAAGTTAAAATGGAAAACACCTTATTTCCAGTTTTCGTCCATCGTAAATAGGTTGTGGCTTCTTCTTTGATTGGATAGCGACGTACAAAGATTCAAACATGACAATAAAGCTGTATAATTATACGCATATTTTTATGTAAGATGACGGCGGAAAGGGCGATCAGAGAAAGCGACTACCACTTGTATCCAACACATGCGGCGGTTGCATTTACAAGAAATTCAAATGTTTCTTTACAAACAAATCGCAATTATGAAAAATCGATTTCTTGGGAGCAAGTTCAGTGTACAGCGATGGCGCTAACTAGATCACAAAACATATGTTAACTCCAAAAATCTCGCGAGCGTCCACCGGGCTGAACTTCAACAATATCGAAAAGGAAAGCTGCAATGAAGGCGATGAGTCCCACAACTCCTGCCAGGATGTACATCCACTGAAAAACACAGGGGAATAGCAAAGTTAATACTAATGATACTGACAATGATAACATTAATGCTAACCATTACATCAACAATGATGATAGCATTGACGACGACGACGACGACGACGACGACGACGACGACGATGATTGTAGTAATTCACATGAAGTATTGTTACCATTCAAGGTTCGCTACATAACGGAGCACGGTCTCCATTGTGTATATAATTGTAAAAAAAATCTGTTGGTTCGTTTACGTGCTTTCCTTGCAACAAGGGACAAGGGTAACAAGGCACGTGAATGAATAAAGTTTCCCGTTCACAAAGAAACTCACCAGCTGCGAATTGGTGTCAGTAAGTCGTTGTATTTGCGCCTGTGCTCCTTCTTGGCTTTTCTTTAGTTTTTCTTCTGTTTCACGCAGTCTTTCTTCGAGAGCGCTTGCCTGATACAAAGGAGAACACTGTTGAGTCCCTGCTTCCATCGCTATAGCAAAGGTCTTATCCCAGCAGCGAGTTCAAATCTCTAAAGCCCTTTTAACGTTTTGAGCATGCATATTTCGAACAAAGTTGAACCTGAGCACGAAACCTTGGTCACTTCAGGTGACAGCACACAAAAGTGGCGAGAAAAACAAGAAGATCACTTCTAACAATATACTGATGGGTTATTTTAAGAAAATTGTCAGCGCCATAATCACGAAGCAAATGATACCGAGAGCCTTGAAATTTCGAGGTTTAGCGAGTTCCTTGTACCTGATCCTCCGTGAGCTTTTTCTCTGTAATTTCCCTTTCGATCTTTCCTTGCATTGTTGTCTGCGATACAAAAACAGCACTTGTTACTTATACAAAAAACACAATGATCGATTTGAAACGGTGGACATAAGCAATATACTAACCTGCTGCCGCGCGATTTTTTCACTTAAAAATCTACTCTGGTTTTCAATCTCTCGGTAAGTGGCCTGAAGCCGAGACTGATCAGATGTTAAGCGGCTATTTTCTCTTCGATATCTACAACAAAAGAAAAACATCGATGGAATCTTTTATGGAAAGAATGAGAGGTAAGGCCAGCAAAATACTCAAGCAAAATTCTGCCGTTTACTAGCATTTTTTTTCGGTGCCCAAAAGAGCTTATCAGTTTCCGAAAACCAATTTCCCAGGGCGTTTATTCGCCTGACTCTGGTGATGAGAATTATTCCACTTACTTTTTCAGTTCACTTTCCAGAACATGTATTCTTTGTTTTAGAACCTTATTATCTTCCGTTACGGCGCTCAGCTCAACTGAAGAAAACAACAACAGGTAATAATTGTTAGGTGGGTATGCGAAGAATACTCCCTCAATTTATGGTATGTCACCATATTGGATTATCAAGCTCACAGAAGAATGAGGCAAGCGGAAGACTAATTTTAAGGGAGGGGAACACTTTCTTGCAGCGGACTTCGCACAAAATCTTGAGACGTCCATAGGGGAGATGCTTGGTAGTATTTCGCTCCAACACAATACCTTTATTTTTGCCAGCGTCTTTTGCACTCTTAGCCGCTTGTTTCTGCATTTCTCGTGCATTATTTATCGCTGTTTCAGTAGCGTGGTGCTCGCATTTTCTCTCCAAAGAGAGCAGGTCTTTTTCTCGTGCTAGTTCGTTGACTTCTCCTGAGGAACAAACAAAGTAATAAACAATTGCAAGGGATGTTATCTATAATGTTGAATAAGATAAAGGAAAAAGCGAATTGTGCTCTCATTTGCCAATTGAAAGAAAGTCAAGCAACCTTGTTACCCCACCCATCCCACTGCCTGCTTAATGTTTATAAGACTATCTCGGTGTTTACACTTTTGTTAGGTGGTGTACGAAAGCAATAGAGCGTTTTCGCGTGACGTCACGCCGGCGGCCATGTTGGTGTTCTTAACTAATGCTCCAGGAATTCACCTTTAAAAGACATTGACATCACATCTTGCTCACTAATTTTGTACTCTCCGCAACAGGATTTGCGACCAGCTTTTTAATGTCAATATCACTTGATTCTACAAAACGAGTTTGTTTTTCTTCCATGTAAAGTAATACAAATGAAAAGTTGAAACTCTTGTGCTGCCTTTCTTCCGCTGGGTTTGTTTCTTTTTCGACGAGAATGATCGCACGACATAAATCGACGAAGACGGGGGTGATACTGCGTGATAACTGTCCACCATGCCGTTATCGAAAATTAATGGGGGGTTATTAACCGAATGCAAAAATGACCACCAACAAATTATTCTTTTGTCTTTGTGTTAATTAGCCTAACTAGCCTCGTTCACACGCGTAAAAGTGAAAGAATTTGGGCTGTAAAACGAGGCTAGTTAGGCTAATTAACACAAAGACAAAAGAGCAATTGGTTGGCGGCCATTTTTGCATTCGGTCAATAACTGTGGATAACAAGCAGGAAATCAGCTAAAATCAAGCAACTTTTTGGATTTCTGGTAAACGCAAATTTAAGCCTGACGTTTACCACAAAAGTCTCTCTAATGTATCGATCAGGTCCCAATTGTTCAAAGGCTGGAAAACTTTATCCGGTGGTGTGATAAGTCACTATCCAGAGTGTAAAAGATACTTCAAGTTAAACCTTGGCCAAGATTCTTACTCTTTTTAACTAGATGTGCTAAAGGTGTGCATATTCACGGTTACAAGTGCAAATACTGAAATCTTGGCAGAGATTGAAACTGAGGGATAGTGAGTTATTCACCGGATACAGTTCTCCGCCATTGAGCAACTGGGACCTGAAGTGACAACTATGCACTGGACTGGCTCATTGAGACAACTTACTCTTCAACTGCGCCACAAATTCCTCCTTTTTCCGAGTAAGCTCTTGTTCCTCTAGTAATCTGTCTGTTAAAGTAAACAGCAGACCAACGCTAAAGGACGGTGCCTACTATTGCTATTGCGCATACGTTCTGCGCATCTCGAGATACTCGGGTTTCCTATGGGTGGTGCTTACTAATAAAGGGATATTCTTGCGCGGTTTAAAACCATGCGGAGAAGTAGATCTTAGTAAGGGCTCTTGGTATCCAAAAACAAAAATTGGGGGTAGCCATGCATTTGACTTTGGAAAAGTACGCCATGCTTTGCTTTGTATTTCAAAGCTCTTTAAAAATATTGTTAATAAATTATCTTTAAAAAATTTGTGGCTACCCCCATTGTGGATTTCAATAACACTTCTTGAGATCTGCTTTTCCCGCATATTCATAAACCGCGCAAAAATACCTTTGAATTAGGAGGCACCTTCCTTAAGAAAAATATGCAGCAAGAAGACTTTTTACATGCAGAAGAATGAAGCGCAAGATAGTGATGAATAGAGTGGTTAAAAACGAATAAAAATCAAGGTCGGGTTAAAAACCATCATATCAAACTGGGCCGAGAACAGCACTAAACCGGTTTAAATAACCAGGGAGAAATAGGTCGAGGTAATATTGCTGAACCAATTGGCGACCAATTGGTTTCGGTTACACTAGACCTGGGATTAGTGCTACATGTAAGCATAGTTAGTGGATGAGATTCGTGAATAACTCGCCAAAGCAGTAACGCGGCAATTAACCAGAGTAATAATATTTCATAATAATAATATTTATTGATTTGTATTGCGCAAATATCAATCCAGAGAAAGAAATTTTCATCTGTGCATTACATTGACTCAACAAAATCCTAAAATCCTAAACATAATCCAATTAACAAAAAGTCTTATTTACAATGACTAATTACTCTTAAAATCCTATACACAAATCCTCCTTTATGAGAAGAATAAAAAAAATAAATTAGCTGGGAAACGCCTTCTGAAATAAATGAGTTTTAAGAGCCTTCTTGAAAACACTAACTGAAGATATATTTCTAATAAAATGGGGAAGATCGCTCCACAATTTAGGGGCAGCCATATAACAAGATCGATCACCAAGCGTGGAAAGAGACTTGCATGGTAGAATGTTAAGAAGTTTGCCGTTATTTGATCTAAGATAGTACCTACCCCCTGTGTCTTTCAGAGATACAAGTTCGGAAATGTAAGTCGGAGCAAGTTTATGAATGGCCATAAAAGTTAACAATGAAATTTTAAAAACAATTCGATATGCTACGGGTAACCAATGTAGGGCTCTCAGCAATGGTGTAATATGACAAAATTTACTTTCTTCAAATACAAGACGTGCAGCAGAGTTCTGGACTCTTTGCAGTTTGCAGAGTAAACTAGCTCCGATGATAAAAGAGATATTACAATAGGAAAGTTGAGAAGAGTAAAGGCATTAAATGTAAATAAATAATAATTAAGGAAGCAAAGAGTGTTCAGTGCTAAAAAGTTAAATCAGACGGTCATGATGACAGCGAGATAATTTGTACCTCTGAGATCTAATATTTGTTGTTTGAAGTCTTTTGTATAGGACTGGGCATTTTTCAGCTCCTCTGAAATAAGATCAACAAAAACGCTTACATTAGGCGTCAAAAGAAACATCGTCAACTTAAAGGTGTGGTTCTGCTGCAATGTTGTCTTGAGTGCTGTTAAACAGCTAAAAACTGCGCTGGTGTTAAACAAGTTAGCAATCGAGATAAAAACATCATAAAAAGTAAAAAGGAAAACAATAAAAAAGGACCTGTAACCATTTTGAATTAAAATCAACTGGATCATATAAAAAAAAGTTACAGTAAAAAATCCCAACATTTCATAACTGGACCTAATGAAACTGTTTCATATGGGAGCTATCCAAGACCATGGATTTAACAATTTAAAATTATTCATAACTTCTCTTCGGAGAACATGAAGAAAAGGCTTTGGTAAATTGACCTACAAACGTAGGTCAATGATCTAATTACGAGTCGGATACCTTGCAACTCAACAACAAGCTCATTGTTTTCTTTGAGTTCTTGCTGTGTATCGTTCAATTGCCCTGTGAAAAAGAAAAGAAACATTGTAACAATCCTACAAGATAACGAGCTAAGGCACGTAGAAAAATGATGATCGTTCGCGGGCGAGTATCAGTTGCAAAAGTAAATGCACTTTGTGGAGTCAATTATTGTGCAAAAGGCATTGAAGATGAGAATTCCACAGCGTGTCATGTACACCCGTTCTCCAAAAATCATCGAGTTATGACGCCAGAGAAATGTGGTATAATCGCTAGCGTGAGCGAAACGCATACAAAATACTTCCTTTCCCAATGAACGTCGTAAGCTGAATTAACGCCAGAAAATCCGACTCTTTCCTTGGCAAAAAATAAAAACTAACGCATTCTCCGGCGGCAGACAAAAGTTAAGCTAAATATGTCTAGAAATAATGACCGCAACATTTTACAGAAGCCACAAGATGAAAAAAAAAAAACCCGAAATTACAACCCTTCCAGCGTACCTCTGAGGTCAAGCATATAAAAAAGTGAACAAAGTGAACAAAAAACAAAATCCTTACTAAGAATAGTCTGAGTCAACATCTTGAGCGACGACTTGGCACCGATGATGAACTCGCATTTTATAATGTCACTCATGACTTTTCATGAATAAACTGACGATATTGTACAGGAATAAAATGAATGACAATAAACACTGTCTCAGTTTCCGATGATGCAAGAAGCGGCAAGAGTTGATGCTTGTTGCGAATTTTCTCTATTTTTAGGATATTTCATTTGCTCGGATTAGCGATTAGAAAACGATAAAAGGTTGAAATAAATTTTAAAAATGTTCCAAATAACAAATCCAAGTGGCAGAAAAGTTCACTCATGAAAGAGATACTTAAATTTTTGGTCACGGTTCTGATTTTATAAAATCAATTAACGGGCCCATAAGGCTTCATGTGGCAAATTTAGAAAGAGCTCTTGCACGAATATCCTAGTTTCGTCCTGTAGTTTGAAAAAGTACTTTTATAAAACAAGAACTAAATTTAACGATGTATTTGCTTTAATGAGTTGATGAAGTAACAAAAATGAAAGGGATAAAAGGTGGAAAAGCGTTCGCTTAACGTTTGTTTCTTTATTACGACACATGACAAAAACTAAGGCAGACAGGAACAATCAACAAGTTGACGAATTGTTATTAACGTCATTCATCTTCTTCAAAGTGTCCCCCAGCCCTCCCCTAAAACAGTCAGGGGATTACACGGGCACTTAAAATACCTAACCTTCATTAAATAAATATTACTTTTAAACAACAGTGGTATTTGCCATTCTTCCTGAAAACATTGAGTTGAGAGGAGTGTGGCAATTAGAAGGGGAAATTTGTTGGCCTTCCTCAGAAGGACTAAAAATGGATCAAGTCTCGATCTCGACTCTTTTCGCCCAAGATTGTTTCCTAAACGCAAGCTCTGTGCGGAAACATTACCTTGTACGTGTTTAGATTCCTCGTGTTCATTGTCAATTATTCTTTCAATTTCAATGAATTCACCTGCAAGTCATAGTTACATCAAATGTTAAAGAGGTTAGGGGTATGAGATGTAGATGGCATGAAAGTAGAAGACT
>OX421456.1:2010000-2047500 GCA_949126865.1 Montipora capitata | reverse complement strand
AATCAGATTGCGAGATTACAAGCAATTGTGGTAAAAAAAAATGATAGTGGCTAAATTACCTTTTAACAAAAGTACATCATTTTGGCTTTCTTTGTGTAATAACTTTGTTTCCTCTATTTGCTCTGTCGAAAGAAACCAAATGTGCATCTTTACTACATCCATATGTAACAATATAATTATAAATGTAATAATAAGCGATCACTGATGGCATATCTTAACCCATTGACCCCTGGGAGTGAGACTTAACAAATTTTACTCTGTCTAATGCCAGACAATTTTACTCATCAACTGGGGGTACAGTCCTAGGGCATTTGAGGTGTCAATGGGTTAAGCAGTCAAAAAGTATACATGTCCCCTCCAACCCTTTCCCTCCCAAGAGAGACACTTATAGATTTTACTCTGTCTAACGCCAGACGATTTTACTCGTCAATGGGGAACCCCACGGGGGTAAAAGGGTAAAAAAAAAACCAAACTTACCAAGTAGAGAGTGAACTATCTTTTCTTTATCATCAACTTCACCCTTGAGTTTTTCAACTTGACCTGGTGAGAAAAAGATGATGCACAGCTAAAAAACCACTTTACAAGAAAAAAGAAAATCTCATCCAGAAAAATCACTTCATAAAAGCCAGATAAAAGCTGATGCATTATGTCCCCTTTGTAAGGACCCTGACGTGTTACTTACAATATTAGAAATCCTTGCCTAACCTTTTAAGATCTTAACATCGTCAGTGTTTGAATCAGATCCTGCTCTAGGATTGTCCAACTCTCTTGCATTTTCTAGGTAAAAAATAAAATGACACGCTACGTTAATAAATGAAACCAAACAAGAGAAATAGGATAAAATATTAGCCAAGGTTCCATTTAATTCAAAGCAACTGATTCAAACGAAAGAATTAACTTGATAATTTTCACCTTCAAAATCATCAGGGACCTGCTCCAACTCTATTGCTCCGTTGATATCTACAGATGTTATAGTGGTTTCCTCTGTGAATAAAGTGACAACACATTTGATTAGTTGACCCCTTGTGCAAATCCTCCAAATATAAGGCTGACAAGAACTTCAATTGCAAATAACCACCCTCAGGGTTCTTTTGTTTTGATAAATAAAATAGCTTTTAATTTTGAAGGACATGCATTCCATTGGTAAGTGTATTATTTATCGGTTTAATAAAGCACAAATATTGCAATTCTACTTTTGAGCTTATGGATGATAACTAACAAGTAACAACAAGTAATTTTCCACTTAATTGTTTACTAAAACTGTCCAAGTGTAGTTTTAATTTTTCCATCTTTTGGATAACTATAGTGCCTTTAAAATCCAAATTATTGTGCCAGCTTTACTTTCAGTTATAACTGCAGTAATAATCTTTCATTTATAAGAACAATTTAAACAAAGCACAACACCCGTGCCACCTGCTTTGTTGACAGTCAACGAATGTTAAATAACAAAGGTTTTGAAGCCTGCATTTGGCAAAAATTGTTCTGAAAATGCCTTGCCTTATGACAATGTATAAACCAGGACTTAAATACTTAGATACATTGCCAGAGTTTGACATCAAGCATTCTTTCAGACTTTACAAATTTGATGCTTGGAATCTAAATTGATTACTCAGGCCATTTGAAACGTTTGCTGATGGTCTACAATGATGTATGTATTATTTAAATATACATTGAAAGAACAGTATATTTGTCAAGAAACTCAATTTTCTTGGAAGAATTGAAACAACATTCTCATAAACAAGACATGGGTTGATTATTACAAAATACTTTCAAATTTACATACAGATAAATAACAAGATTATTTTGTTACAAACATTAGGACCTTTCAAACACAATGATACATGTACACTACGAAATGCTGCAAAAACAAAATTAATTTGGAAAGGAGTCCATAAATCTCACATGGTTAATTTGCACTGAAATAATAATATTATTCAAAATTGTTCTGCACATATTTATCAAAGCATATGTTTTGAATGAAGTCTAAAAGGAAAAAAATGGAATTATGTAAATAAAATCAAAATACTGTACAGTATCTTTATGTACATGTAAGCTGAGTTCAGTTGCAAACAGACTTTTAACCTACCAGTCAGATAAACAAACCAGAAAAAATGCATCTTAAACTTTGATAAATAACATGATACAGGCATGCAGTTACCTAGACTTTAATACCTATGGAGATGACTCAACTAAATCCAATAAATCTCTTGGCTCAGGTTTAGAATTTTGAGTGACAGAAAATTGGCTTTTGGCCAACATGGAAGAAAACACAAAGTTAGGCTAAACAAATATGTGATTACAGCATTTATATGCCAAATAGCAATCCACACCTAATTTCAAAGAAACAAGTAAATACAATTTACTACTGACGATGTAACAGTAAAAGGAAGGGAAATTTTGCCAGCAAAACGTTTTTGATTATTAATTCATGTGTAATTACATGCATAGGTAAGGGTAAACGCGAGATACTCCAATAAACTTTAAGTAAGTTTACTGTCAAGGCTCTTGCCTAACAGGCGCCCGGGTGCCTCTCAGGGGTGCCTAAGCAGTAAGCTGCTCACGTGGGTGACCAAATTTCTGTACAAGGAGCCCACATGGGCACCTAAAAAGCTGTGATTATCTCGGGAGAGTGGCCCCTACATGAATGTCATGGTAACTTTGGGTCCATTAGCTGACCTTAAAAGAGTAGAAATATTCTTGCATTCAGCGAGAAGCTATATACAGTAGAATGTTTCACAAACCCACCATATTTAAGTGTTAATAAGACCGTTGTCTTGCCAGTTGTAGACTGGGTACAAGATGTGATTCCCGAAATGGAATGTAAACATTATGGGCTTTGTGTTGCCTTTTTTTGGGGGAATGCTGATAGTCAATGCATTTGATAATAGTTTCTTTTTGTGAGAAGAACGGCTGTATAACTTATGTTACATCGACTCTGTGTGCACGATATCGTATTTAGTCATGAATTGGGAGCCCATGAGCTACTGCCTGAATCAATCACCATTTTAGAAAGACAACAACCACGCAGCAGTTCTTCAAATCAATAGAGAACCTGATCTTTACTGGTGTACGTGTGCTCACGATCTGCCAAAATCACTGAAATTATTAATTTAATAAAGTTTCCTTGTCTTTCACTGACAGGGATCGCGTTAACGCAGAAATCATGCATTTTTACGCAACTAAAACCCAAAAAATGCATCATCGAAATTTTAATGCGTCCCAGGACGCAAGGCACTGACTTAAATAACTCACACAACTTGCTTTGATTTGTCAGTATATTCTGTTGTTTGTTAAACTGTTGGAGTGATCTGTGATCATAATTGAAGTTCTAAGAAATGGGGTTTAAAACAACTAAAAAGGTTAAAACTAAATTTTCGACCGCCTTCTGCGGTCTTCTTCAGGGGAATGTACTCTGAAAGTCACTGAATGCAAATATATAGCAAAAGACGTCACTGTTCGTTGCTCCTAAGGGAGGAAACCAGTGATGCGTAAACCCTTGGAAAGGGTGCTCTTTCATTAACAGAGTTCTTGTCCACGAATGAATGTAACGGCTCTAGAAAAAGCCTTTGTCGGCCGGTCCTATGCATATGCGTCAATATTAATTCCAAGTTGGTTACTCTCTTTTTCTCATAATTTAAAACATACTCTTTTTCTCGCAGAGGGTCACCAAGATTTTGGGACCCCCAAAAAATGCTTGGGACCCCAATTTGGCCGAACATGCGGGTCCCAGGACCCAGATTGAAAAATCCTAGTGCCATCCCTGACTGAATATAATTCGATGACAGCAATGGAGTTGCAAAAGAACAAATCTGAGCTTCATTTCTCAATAACAATTTGGAACCGTTTCTAATCAAATCCTTATGCAATGCGACTAAAACGAATGCTTCTTCATCTGATCATACATGTATATTTGGTGTATTTTAAATGACCATAGTATTTCCATGTAAAGAATAAGCGTCCCAATTCCAGAGACAGAATCTACTACGTCCGTGAGTTCAAAGATTTGATACGGTGCAAGATATTCTCCTGAGCAATTAGCTTTGTTTTGTCAAAATTTCTCCCCCAAATTTACCTTATATACAGCTGTAGATACACGTATGAGAATGTTTTGTTTGTGTGCAAAAACAAAAGTTTTTGGGTGGGGGAAGGCCCGCCTCAATCCCCTCACGTCTTCGTTGCTCGTTTGTTCGATGTTTGCTCGCACAAAACCGCCACCTTTAAATAATAATATTGTATTTTTAATGGTTGTCATCCTCACTAGCCTTATTTTAGAGCAAGAATTTGAATTTTGTTAATGCTAACAAGGCTAGCTGTCGAGGATCATTAGTGCAAACAAATCAAAGACAAAAAAATTATTATTTTAGTGGCCGCCATTTATGAATACCGTGCAAAGTGCACGTGTCAAAGGTTCGAATCTACCCTTCTCTCTTATTCCATTATTTTAAGGGGTAGTTCTGAATTTTCCACTGAACTATCAAAATTAAAGTCTTAAAAGACGTAGTAGAATTTATCAATGAGATGTCTCACAGAGACTTTGATTTATTGTCATAACTGTTACGAGTGATCAACCCATTCACCCCTAAACCGGCTACTTAGTATTTTACTCTGTCTAACACCAGACGATTTTACTCATCAATGGGGAACACCTGGCATTCAATGGGTTAACTCTTGGTCATAACTCCATAAGCAATGATTTTACTGAAACTGTTCAGTATCTCTTATTAAATTATTTATATAGCTGTTTTATTTTTGCATAACAAGTCTTGTAACTAAAAGCTTCTCAAGAAAATGTGGTGCTGCGTCGGTGGGTGCTAACCCTAACCCTAACCCTAACCCTAACCCTTAACCCTAACCAACTGACGTTCCGAGCATTAGCACTTTGTCTGACGAAGGGCTAACGTTCAAAACGTCAGCTTTCCAAATCATTCACAGTGGTAATTCGACCTTTATCAACATGTTTGATAAAAGCAATTTTCATGTCTTGTTAAAGGCTGTACAGTTAGCTAAAGTACAGACACAAGCTAAAACCCATGCTGCTCTCAAGTGAAAACCAGAATCAAGATTCAGGAAACAACTTTGTAGACCCCGAAAAACAATGTGGCAAAGGAAACAGAATGAGCAAGAGCATTGGTTGTGCGTAGGGTTTCCTTTAGGATGCAGTGATGTGTACAAAAAATAATTACTTACAGTGTATTGTGGGCTGGGCTCCTAACTTTTGATTTTGGGAGCCCGAAGGGATACCAAGAATTTTCCTTTGGCAACACCCTTGAATGTTATGATAAATGAAGCTGTAATTAATTTACCTTGTGACTGGACGGCAGAAGATTTGAATTCATTAGTTGGCTGACGAAGCTCATCCTTTGCTTTCTCCATATGAACTGACCACAACAAAATACAACCAGTCACAATAAAACAACTGTTATTGACTTACAATCACTTACAGTTATAAAAAAAGGCTGTGTAAAGAGACACAAAAAAATGGGGTTCTCTGCCTTAACGTACAGCATACATAAAATTAGCTCTGCCTCTCTTTTCCCCTCTCCTTTTAGCACTTGCTGCACAGGCTAGTTATTTTAAAGAAAGAAAGAAAGACCTCTTTGCCAAATAAATAATAATAATAATATGACATAAAAATGGAAAAAAAAAAGTATGACATAAAAAAGGTTAAAAAAGTGTATAATATTGTGAGGCAGACTGTGATCCAGTGGTTGCAAGGCAATGGATTTGCATGTAGTTGCACCAGGTAAAAATCCCACTCTTACTACTGTAGATGGATTTGACTTGTAATTATCCCACATACAATTCCACCACAATTTGTAAATAATCAACTGGTTACCCAATGCCAGCTAGGGTTTTTAACCCTGGTGTCTTCCCTTTGAATAAATTAAAATTATGTTTGAATTTACAAAAGTGGAAATGAAGACCCTGTGTGCAGGCAAAGAAATTGCATGTTCCCATTTGACACTTAGAGCTACTAGCTGTTACTGAACGCCCTTTTTGTACCTTTCATTGCAGCTACTTGTTCTTTTGTAAAATCACATTCAGCTTGCAATGATTCTGCCTGTAGTAAAGAAGATACACAGCAAAACATAACAAAAATTCCTTCAAGTCAAAAAAGAAGAGATTCATGAGCCTTCAAAAATAATGTACATTTAGTAGAAGGTTATAACGTTAGGGCTTACCTTGGCTGCTAATGCAGCCTCTCGAAGTTGTGCTTCTTTTATTCTTAATTCAAGTTCCATTTTCTCTTGAACAGCCTACAAGATGGAAGATTAAAATGGTCATACTTCTAATATTTCTTTGTTAAATAGAATTGGCATTCCAAGAGGTTATTTGGACAGCATCAATCTGGGGACAATAACAGCTGAAGGACAAAATAACACCAGTGGGGGGTCAGCTCTGTGGGATTTTTAACTCAAAAGCAGCATGTTTAAGGTGGCTGGAACCAATTTCACCACTTTCAAGAGACCTTCTTATTAGAAGGGTTATAACTACTATAATTTTGTATCATGTAACAGCAATGGTATGGTACCATATGAAACTCAAATTACTGTATTCCTGAACAAAAATGCACCCACTATATCCTATATTTCGTCTTTACTTGCTTATATCTCAAAAATGAACTCAGTGACCCCCATTTTGTATTGTAGAATAGTAATTTGTAATCTGAGATAGACCTATCAGCAAAGTTCTTAAAAAATTCATGGGAGCCAATTCAGAGCTACCTTAATTTAAATTAAAAAAAAATTAAGGTAACTCTGAATTGGCTCCCATGATTTTCCTATCAACATGTATTGAAAATTCATATTATACCCAGTAAAATGTGAAGAAAAAAAATTTCACTTCCACACCAGTCAAAAAAACATGTTCTGACAAAACTAACCTGTCCTTTGACAGCAGAATGTCTTTTTTCTGCTTCTTCTACTTGTTCCTGAAGCATCTGCATCTCTTGTAACCTCTAGCAGATCAACACCACAAAAATTATTATAAATAAATTCAAGAACTTAACATCCTTTCTCTAGGCCTGCTTTTGGTCAATTCTTAATTCATGAATGTAATTTTGCAAAAAGAAATTATCGGGAATGATCAAAAACTAATAGTGTACACCCGAAAACAAAAATGTACATGTAGGATCAGTAAGTAGTCTGCAAATTCTCAGATGTTTTAATAAGGTACATTTTAAGCAACAACAATAGTTGCATATGCATCTGTTTACTGTTTGATCACCAATTATGCCATGTATTCGTGTAAAAATTCAACCATTAAGGCCCAGTTAATGTCACTATTCCACGATTTAAACTAGGAGTAGAGTGTAACGCAACTAGGTAGTGTAACGACAACAAATAAGCAAACAACAATATGGCGTAATTGAGGGGGACACAGCCCTGTGGCGGGTTTTACGCGACTTAATAATAGGTGCACAAACTAAAAGCCTCACTTATTCCCCCACTAACGTGGGAATAGAACAAGAGTATTGGCAGAGCCTTTGTTATCTCCCCAGCACAGCAGAGGCTGGATCGGACAAGATAAAGGCAAGGATATAAGATGGCAAGACACAAGCAATGCCAAAGCTTGGGGGAAGTCGCTACGCAGACTTAACCGAACCACAAGGAGTGACCCTAGTTTATTGGCAAATAACAAACAAAAGCCCGTCTCCCGGGGAGGGAGGGTGGGAAATTTTAAAGCAAAATTGTTACAAACTGTGTACTCTCGTGCAAGCTGCCAGGATTATGCCCTGTTACAGTGTATTGAGATTTATATAGCAAGACAGTGTCTCAAAGTTCGACCAATAGGTACAGCTGTACTACGAGCTAAAGAGACGCCACGTGGCGAGCTTGTCAGCCATGAATGGGGCTAACAAATATAAGGACCAATCTAGGAAAAGCTAAGATATATCACTAGATTACTCAGCAAGATAGAAGCTAAAATACAGACATGAATAGCGTTTGTACTAACTGCTAGAATAAGGGAACATTCATTCATGAATTCAGCATTCAATATTGTTCTATTATTTATCTTACTGGATTGCGTCACGAACGAAAGCAGTCTTGTCCTCTAGGGGTGTCATGTTCCATTAACTGCGTTTTACCAGCCGGTAAAAGCGTTATAATACAAGCAACATTTTTTGTGCAACTTGTCACGCAACAATGTTGCGTTGCAAGTTGAGATGATTTGTTGCGCGTATTGCCACTTTCTTGTGCAAAACATTTCTATGATGCAAAAAGTAGAGTCACGTCTCTTTTACTTTTTGCAACATGAAAATTTGTTGCACAAGAAGGTGGTAATACACATACAAACAATCTCATCTTGCAACACAACGTTGTTGCGCAACAAGTTGCACGAAAAATGTTGCCCGTATAAAATTTACTGGGCCTTTACCTCTGCTTGCTCTTATAGGCAGTAAAAATTGCTTGTTCTGGTGATCTCTTACAAAAATGTGTAATCCAAAGTACAGTGAAGTTGCCGCATGACTTTGATACCTGTTTGTGTTTTTCTGCTAAGTCTGTCAATTCTTGTTGTGATTGTTCATATAGAGATCTGTAATGTACACATTCATCTTCTGCATTGCTACAAGTTTTCTGTTCATTGTGATAAAAAAGATTTATACATGTTACATTGTTGATAACTTACTGTCATAAGTGAGTGGACAACTTAAGACTGCAAAAGAATGCACTAACAAGCTCCAACATACCTCCACTTCTGTTAGCTTTTGAATAGCTTCTAGTTTTTCTTGTAAAACTTTTTTAAGAGACTCCTGGAGCAAACACAAACGTACATGTAGTATCAGGCACAATGCAGATATTTCAGTTATGGTGGAATAATCATTTTCTAGATTTTACCACTAATTAAAGTATTGTACTCCACAAAATGAACAAAAAAGATTGTTTCATAAGCACAAGAATACACATTAATTTTGATGTTGTATACCTTGTAGTTAAAGTTTTTCCTTGGCTAGAAATTTTTTCAAACCAGTTTGTTCTTAACTTTTCTTTGTTTCAGATTATGATAATATCTACATGTATAAGGAAAGCGAAAAACAAACTACCGGTAGTCTGAAAAATGTACAACCAAGAAAACATGTTAACTGCGACATACATCCAACTAGTTGAATAATGTTATTATCAGTAGAGAACCAGATTAACAATGGGCAAGATTGTGCGTTTGAACGACACAATTTTGGTTTTCAAAGAGTGACTACTGTAGGTTTTTTCTATCGAATGCCAAATATCCTCAGGTTTACTTGTTTCAGGGAAGCCTCTTTGGGGCAAAAGGGTTAACAACATCTAAACATCCATTAGAAAACTTTGTCCTCTTTAATCTCTCTGCCTCACACAGCTGTAAGAGGGGCACATAGTCTGAGGAAACACTGTCTGTCTAATGCAAGACTTACACACAGGTGCAAAATTTATAAAGCCCATTGAAAGAACAATTATTGCCCCTACACTGTATATAGGTTGACAAGCATGGCAACGTCCAGGTTTTTGCAATAATTTATACATGTAGTTAATCCAATCCCCCTCTTTGGCCATCAAACAACTCAGCACAGGGTCCTAAAATTATTGTTAAGATTCTTTCTACAGCTGATGGTCACACTGGGCAGCATGCAGCTTTACAAAGCAGCAACAAAAAAAATATACGACAAAATATTAAGCCTGCTGCACACTAGCCAATTTTTTGTCTCCCGACGGAAAATCTTCACTAATGTCGGCTAGTGTGCGGTGAATTCAGACAAGTCTGTGACAAGATTGGGGATTGTCAGACGATATCTGACAGTGCTAGATTTCCATGTCTTGTTGAGCCTTGTCGGCTAGTGTGCAGTGGACCAAGATTTTTTTCAGGCCTCACACGCGCAGCAGCCAATTAGCAAGTGTCATAAGAGTCATGTGAGCAAGCATCTTTTCCAACATGGCAGAGATCGAACAGATGTTCTGAGAACTGGACGCCTGAAAAAGAGCACAAACTTGCTGCAAAGCTTTTGGATGAGTCGGCCCCAAGCTGGTGGCCCGACAAATGTTCAGGTGATTCTTCCCCAGAGGAAAGGAAAGGAGAGGAAAGAAACTGAAATTAACAATTAACACCAATCAAGTCAAATGTTGGTTTTTGAGGAGAGGAGAAACCGGAGTACCCAGAGAAAACCTCTCCGTGCAGAGTAGAGAACCAACAAACTCAACCCACACATGACCCTTGAAGTCTGGCAATCGAACGCGGGCTACATTGATGGGAGACAAGTGCTCTCACAACTGCGTCATCCCTCCAATAAAACATCTGCAGTTATACAACAAAAAATTGGCTTGTGTGGGGTGGTCTTCAGCCTTAAAATGAAAATCTGGTTCTTTTCTACAGCTTCAAGTATTTAAAGGCAAACAGTTAAACCTTGAATAAAATTGAAAAAATACCTTTGCTTTCATTTCATAATGGTGTCTTTCTCCTTGTAAAATGAGAACCTCCTTTTTGATGTCGTCTTCATTTAAATTCTAAGATGCACATAACAGAGCAAACAAGAAAGTGTTTTAAAATGCACAGATCAGAGCAATGTTTAACCTTCAAAATACAATGTTATACCTGCAAGTTCAATAAATCAATAATTACATGTACTACTACCGGTACTTTCACCAATTATGAAACAATCTTTACCTTTGTTAATGTCTCTAATTGATTTTCTAAAGTCTCTAATCTTGACAAAAGTTTATCCTCTTGAGCAAATGCCTAAAAAACAATGGCTCACTCTTAACAACAAAAGCATTGTTGACCAGATTATCCAATGTAGACAAAAAAATAGGAGTACATGTCATAGGAGAAAATACGGTATAAACTACTTAGAAACATGAAAAAAATACACGTAGGAAATTGACACACAGTTTTTGTAGATAGCCAACTGGTTGTCTCCTTCCTGTTTAAGTTTTCAACCCTGTTGCATACATGTGATTTAAAATATTTCATCCACTGCTCATTATTATAAAGCACATTTGAGTATATCCAGATAGACAATGCAATATTGTTTTAAAACTTAAATGTCACACCTTTTTCAAGGTTGAATGCAATACCTGTGAAAATTAATTGATTGGAAATTAAATTAAGTGTCTCCCTCTACTTGACTAAATTAAGTGTCTCTCTCTACTTGACAGTTAGATGTGTGATTAAAGGGGCTAGGTCACGCTATTTTAGGTAATTTTGTTTAATTTTGTTAATAGGCCACTTGCACTAAGAGGTCATGTGACATCGTTTTTATGAAAATGAAAGTTACATGATTTTGCCTTCGAAACACTATTAGTGGGTCATCTCTTAAACAAAATAATAGTGATTTGGTTTTTCAAACCCGCACCATTTGCTTAAAATGAGAAAGTCCATAGCTGGTCACGTGACCAAAACTTGATTTTTTAAAATTATGAATTACCGCTTTCTGACACAAATTTTGCACTTGAACTTCAAGGAAAATGTTGAAAAGATGATGTGGTAACGTTTATGGCACATCTGAACTCAACTATCAAACATTTAACAAGATATAAGCAAGAAGTAGTTTTGGCTGCCATGTTGGAGGGCAAGAGTATGCCCTCCAACATGGCGGCCAAGACAAATCATGCTACTTTGTTGAAAAATCAAAGTACCATAAAACATTTCCCTTAAATGCATTTCCTCTCAAATTTCGCATGTAAGATAATTTTTATGTGTTCTGTCAATTTTTGGCAACCACAAGATTACAACTCACTGTTTAAGAGAAGCATTGGCCACGTGACCTCTTAGTGCAAGTGGCCTATTATGAGCTCTAAATGTCAAATTGGCAGAGCAAGAGTCTTTCAATGCAAAATCACGGCCACATAACAAATGAGAATGATTTTCCAACTTTGTAAATGACATTTTGTTATAGACTGATATAAATTTGTGAGAAAGGTGGGCCGACGTTTTTCAAATTTACCCAAATTCAATCTATTTCAATCCTCTCCAGTTTTGTCCATCCATGTCCCTTCTTGGCTTCCCTGTGTTTTGTTAGAGTTCTTCTATAGTTTTGAACAGTTATTTTGATATTTTAGTTAATTCTACGACCATTCGATCAGTGCTGAAATTGCCTAAAATTGCGTGACCTAGCCCCTTTAACTTAGCCAGAGCTTTATGACTAGTTTCTATAAGAACTACATAACCTCCACCAACTTGTAACCGCTCTGTGGTAGCAGCAAACTCGAAAGCTTGGCTCCTTTGGCTGCTACACACTTTCTTCTTTGTTATGTTTAATTCAATGAATAGTTAGCCCCACTTTTATTTCTTTTTTACTCTTATTGTTGTTGAATAAGTGTGAATAAATGAACTTGAACTTGAAGTCCAAATAACTGACCTGAATATTATCATCAGTGGCTGCCTGTGAGTCTGATAAAAGTCTTTGAAGGTTTGCTAGTTTATTTTCAAGCATCTGCTCTCTGTACAAGGCATCTTGCAAATACTGAGACAATTGCCAGATTTCTTGGGCTTGGATGCCATTCTCATTCTGTTCAAGGCAAACAGTAGAGTACATACATGAGTACTGTATGTTGTAGGTCAATATGAACTTCAGGTCAAAAAGATTTTAACCTAGTTTGAGTCTCTATTTCCTTTGTGTTGTAACATAAATTGTTCATTACTAGGGATAGGAAACAGTGGAAATTGAGACTCAAACCAGGAGAAAATCATTTTCAACAAAATTTTACTTTGACCTACAACACATACTATGTCCAGCTTGTACGTATATGCCTAACCAGACCAAAATTTAACAAGAACTATGCATTTATAAACATCAACATTTAGCACCATGAAATGTTTAACATGTTACATTATTCATTAGCACAAATGGCATAAATTATTGCTTTTCTGAGGTCACAGTTAGTCTACCTTAAAATTGGAAACACCTGACATTGTTAAATCCATGTAGGACATTACAAAGCAGATCCATGGCATCTACATAACATTACTACAATAAGATATCTACTACCAGTTTACTACGAAAAAAAAGAAAACAACAACAGAGAACTGAAAAAATTAACTGCTTTACCAAAGATGCAGCAAACTACACAACTTGCTCTACATGTATTTCTGAGAACAGGATTTTAAAAATCGATGGCTTTACACATACCAGAGCAAACAAGCTTCTTGAAACACCCCCTCTACAACAACAAAGGAAAGAAATTCAGAGTTATTGAGCATTAAAAAGTTATGTTCAAGAGCAAATGTTTGTTTTACGTTTGTTTGTTATATTTATTTGCTTGAGCAGGTTGAAGTTTTGGCAGCTTAATTCAACTGATGTGGACCTGCTATATCTACCCACCCATACACTCACAAAGGACCTGTATCCACAACACAGGGAACTTAATCCCCTACTTTTCTCGATTAGTATTTGGGTTCTTGAACGTCCCACAGGAAAGGTATGGTATGGAAGATATTTGTGAGATGAAGCCTACAGGTTATAGTCCTTATCCAAGAAAACTTGAAAGTCTAACCATTTGCAGATGAAATTACAAAGGCAGCACTTTCTCTTCAGTTATTTTACTGTAAGACACTGAGTGTTGGTCTGGCTGGAGTCAAACTCACAACCTCCTGCATGGCAACCCGGTGCTCAACCAACTGAGCCACCGCTGCGTGGTACTACCAGTTTACTATGGATTCAACTCAACCATTTGACTTACTTTGTTGCCTCTTTTCCATCTGGAAGAAACAGCGTGACAGTAGCCACAATGCAACCATGAGTAACTAATGCAGAGAATGAGAAAGCAGAAATTACCTTAGATGGCACAAAGTTGTACAAACTGTACAGTTGTACAAACTGTACAGTAAATATCCGTTGCAACTTGCAACCACGTTTTGAAAACATGATCGTCTTTAATTTTCTAGCTTGAAAAGTTAACTGTAATGTCATTTTGAGAGTACCATTATCTTATTACCAAGTTATCATGATCAGACAAAATCTGTATTTACTTATTACTTCAAGCTACTTCAATAAGTGGATAACTGCATTCTTTTCAATGACTGATGATGGAATTGTACATGATAGTAATATTGTTGTCTGCAAGGGTTGTCTGTGTCTAAGGGTCAAGCCATTCCGCTTCACAAAACACTGGAACCAGTGGTTCATTTCAAGGATAGTAAGTCCGCAATAATAGAAGGATAAAATAGTGTGAACCTCCACTCATCCAAGGGAAAACATTTCAAGTTATTTTACTCATCCATGTGAGTTTTCAGTGACCCATTAATGACTGGACAACTGCAAATAGGGATCAATGTTGATCACCATTACATGTATATTATCTGTCCCAGATAACATCTTTTAAATCATACGTGTATAATATTGATGTACAGTGTCAGTGTCATGGGGAAATATGTGCACAGGGAAATGTATGGCGTCAATACCAAAGGGTTGCTCTCAAGTTTATATGTTCTTTTGGGTTCGACTTTGAGCAAAGACCTGTCTCTTATTTGAAAAATTGTTGTGTGCCAATACCATATTGTACATGTACAAACCTTTCTTAGAGTTTTCCACAACATCCACTCCAAACTGTACAATATCTCCTGACTTAATTTGTTTGGGTTCACTTTCTTCGGACCCTTTGCTGAGACGCACATTGTTCACAAATGTTCCATTGCTACTTTTGGTGTCTTGCAGGAAGAACTAGCAAAGCAAAGAAAATAGAAATAGAACTCTTTCATAATGGCGGCCAAATAAAAATATTCTTCTGTTTTAATGCTAATAAGCCTTTCTAGCAGTAGTATACAAAAATTTGGTTTTATCAACGGAGTTGATAATGTAAATTGGCCACCATACAGAGATTCTAAAAGCTGACGTTTCGAGTGTTTGCTCTGACGAAGGGCTAACGCTCGAAACGTCAGCTTTTAGAATCTCTGTATGGTGGCCAATTTACATTATCAACTCCCATTGATAAAACCAAATTTTTGTATACTACTTCCCCACCGACGCAGCACCACAGTTTCTTCTTTCTAGCAGTAGGTCTAATTAACATAAATTTCTACAAAGGAATGTAAAGGAGGTCGCCACTATGAAAGTGGTCTATGATCACCATAACTCAGTTCAAATTTGAATGAATTAACAACCTCTGTCCGCCAAACTTCCGATTGTGTGATAGAAACTAGTCGTTATTTCATTTTATCCTTGCTCTCACAACTGCAATGATTAATGTATAACCTATATTTATAATTTTCCATGACTTTTAATGATAGACCATAAAATTCCATGACTTTCCAGGCCTGGAAAATGAAATTCTTAAATTCCATGACTTTCCATGACCCATATGAACCCTGGTCATACACTTGTACATTTTCATCAGAGACATAGCACACGTTTGTTCAGTACCAGGGTTATACATAACCTGAAATTTGTAATGAGGGCATAAAAATGGGATATTTATAGTATGTCACTGATAAGACCAATGGAAAAATCTGTTATACTTGTCTTGAAAACAAAACATGTGAGAAGTATTTAATTAATTTTATTATTTGCACTGACAAGAGAGTTCAGCACATGAAAACTGTGCCGTATGCAACTTCAACTTAAAAACTTTCCCTTGGTTATATACTTGTCTTGTCATGTCAAATTAGTACACTTTTTGCCACAAAGATTACACTGATAGCTTGCTTACTGTTCATAGACAATAACTTTAACTGTCACATTTTTATTATAATAAACCACACTTTGACCAAATGACAAGTTGCTGTATCACAACACTTTCAATTGTTTTCAGAAAATGAAATGTTGTCATCTGGAGGCAAATTCCAAACACAAAGACTTCCCGTGAGCCGGTTAAAATTAACAAATACTGACAAAAATGTTTACATGTTAAACAGCTGGCAGAGATCAAAATAGAAAAATTTTAAGTTTATTATTAAACCTGGAGGGGTTAACTTTGTCCACTTTGATCAAAGATCAATATATTTAACCGTCACAAGGCAAGTTGTCCATGACAAGTACGAAATTATTTCGACAAGATTTGTTTCCGGAAAAGCTCACGCGAGAACTTGATCGACAAGAGCCTTAAAAATTGAACAGTACAATAACTATTATAACTCACCAACTTTTATTTATTAGTGACTAGCAGAGCATAGAAGATATGATTGCCATCTCGCCTATCGTACGCTAATTAATCATCGATCATTATTGGAAAACCTGAGGACCTTTGCTGAAGTTTGACATAACTTATAGTTTGGTACGTGAAAAGGTTAGCGATTTACGCAATAACCACGACCTACAGGGGATGATTTTTTATTTTGAGACGATTTCTTTAATTATGTTATCAACTGAGTAAATTTCTGAACGATACAAAACGATACAAAATGTAAACATCAAGCTTTGAATAAGCCACAAAAATAAACTGACCTTCCCATCCTCATACCACAAGATAGCATGGTTTCGGGACAAAACTTTGCAGTCGAAGATACAGTTGCTTGAGGCCGGCCTGCTTTTAGCTACTGAGCGTCCAATCTTCACAGCCTCTCTCAGAGGAACTGTCCTCTCTTCAAATGGGTGAGAGTTAGGCCGAGAAGTAAAAACTGCCATCGCCATCTTACCTCAATCATGTTGTTCTGCGCGCCGACAGAATTTTACGTGAGTTGACAACCAATGCGCATGAGCAATGTAAACCGGCTTGAATAGTCACATGACCTCCTCTCCTCCCCAAAAGTTCACCCCTTCGATAGTCTCCTTGTTGGTGAATGATCATGAATGAATGAAAACTTTATTAACGTGTCAATGTATTTAGCTAAAGATTAACTAATTGCGTACACCTAACTAAAGTCAATACCTATTAACTAGTGTACAAAAATAAATGAATAAAAATATAGAAACTAGGTAGCACATGCGTACTTTTCCTGATAGACGCCATATTTGCAATTTGGATTCACGCTTGTATTTTATCGATATGTGGTGTCCCTTCAGGTAAACACGAAACGAATTCACCTCGTCATCATGCAAACGCGGTATCAAGAAGTCACGCCGGTGCGAGTTTTCTGATGCAAACACCCCCTAAAGTTGAGCGAGTATTTTATAGCTAATTAATTATGCAAATAGCATTGTAGAATCTTGACGTACGGACTGCACGTGCTTGTCTACAATTCCCATGTGCTAATAAATTGTGCGCCAAATTACGCAGTTTATTGAACTACAATGTGTTTTTTTTTTCGGAGAGTTATTTTGTCCCCGAGGGATACAAGAGTTACTATCAAAACAAAGGAATGATTGACCAATATTTTGCTCACGTTTTCGCAAGATGGCTCCTTTTTTTGTTCAACGTCGAAAAGTGGCGGGAATTTTTGCACACCCGCGTGGCGTTTAAGGCGGGAAAACCGTTCGTCGTGGTCCTTTGGTTTGCAGCGGTTGTTGGAAAGTTGTCGATATAAAGACGATCATTTCAGAGGGAATTTTTTTCAGATAACAAAGTCTACAGCATCTCGAAAAAGGAACTTACACACAAAGAATAACAGAAAAACGAAATTCATTGGCTTGGAGTGTACGAAAGATCTGACGCGGACAGATCAGATGACAAAGGCTTTTGAGAGTTGAAAAGATAAGCTTACGTCAAGTGAGTATAACATTTTTTTATTTTGGAAATATTAAAACTGTACTTCAGTTTCAAACAAAGCACCAAATGTCTGGAGGAAAATTCTCTCGACACCTAATATTTCCCAAGCAAGGTAGGTAGGTAACTTTAATTCAACTCGGGTTGATGAGGCTGATAGGCCTTATCACGGTTTTGACCGCCATTTTGACGGGTAGCAAAGCGTAAAGAATTTGCAGTGTTTATATGGGGATCCGATGTCAAATAATTTTCGTTAAACGCTAGTTCTGAAAAAATTATGAATTGAGAACTGAAGGTACAGGGTAAAAAGTTATACAGACCAAATTATAGGCACTAACCTTTTACAGAAGATGCCCTGCAGCGTTTTCAATTTTTCCATATATTTGTCTGTAATTTTTTCCCGCGAATTTTCAGTAACAATTACAGACAAATGTATGGAAAAATCGAAAGTGCTACCACGCAGCTTTTAACGAAGGCTAGTCCCTAAAAATTGGTCTGAAAAATTATTTACCCTGTACCTTCAGTTCGTGATTCATACTTTTTTTAGAACTAGCGTTTAACGAAAATTATTTGACATAAACACTACAAATTCTTTATGCTTTGCCTACCCGTCAAAATGGCGGTCAAAACCGTGATAAGGCCTGATAGGCCACTAGCAATACATGCCAATATGCCGAGAAAAGTATAAAAGTAAAATATCAAAAAAGAAAAAAAAATACATGGTCAATATATTAATGACTAACTTTCTAACTATATCAGTAAACAATCCTAAAGCCCCATTTACACGAGCAATTTTTCCTTGACAAGTTTTCCTTGACAAGGAAAAATTGCTCGTGTAGATGGAGAATAGTGGACAAATTTTCCTTGTCAAGGAAAATCTGGCGTGCTAGCTTTTCCTTGACAAGGAAAAATTGTCAAGTCAGAAATTTGCTCGTGTAGATGGACAACAAGGAAAATGTGACAAGGATATTATTGATTTGCAGCACTTGTCAAGGAAAACTTGTCATATTTTTCATTTACACTACCAAGGAAAACTTGTCAAGGAAAACTTGCTAGTGTGTACAGTCGGCAAGTTTTCCTTGACAAGTGGACTTGTCAAGGAAAAATTGCTCGTGTAAATGGGGCTTTATCTTAAAATTATTACACTGAATCATAGAAAACTATACATTACAAGTGTAGCTCTCTTACCCGCGGCATTCTTAAAAATTCCTTAAGGATTGTCGTTGAACGTAATTCATCGGGTAAAGAATTCCACATTTTGGCGCCAATAAAAATTGTAGATTTTAAGCCAAAGTTTGTAGTTTTCTTACAAGGGACGACGAGCTTGCGATTATTCCAAATCGCAGCGGAACAGTAAGAAAAATAAGACATTACATACGAGTTGTAGTAGAGGCACATCTTCGAGGAGATTGATAACATGTTCTTTAGCCTGCTCAACACATCTAACTGATTTCCAACTTTCTTAGTAATCTTGCCAATTGTTGGCTAAAATTTAGCGAGTTGTCGATAGTTACGCCTAAAAGTTTTAAATGGTTTACGATAGGAACCTGTACATCACTACTGCTAAAGGAATTATCGCGAGGATAGTTTTTTTGGAAGAATAATGCATTTACATTTCTCGCGATTGAGCACTAGCTTATAATCGTTAAACCAACGACTCGCAACAGCGAGATCGCCATTGATTACAGACTTCACCACCTCAGGATCGTGATCACTGAAATAAATTTGCTTATCATCAGCATAGTTGGACAGATTGGCACGATTGATAAAATAGAACAGATCATTAAGAAAAATATTAATTAAAAAGGAGGGGCCCTAAATCCGATCCCTGGGGTACACCCTTAGAAAAAACAATAACATCAGATGTTTTATCTTCTATCCTGACACGCCGGGACCTGTCTCTAAGGTAACTGTGTGGGAGGGGCAGGCTGATTGGACCAACACCGTAGGCAGCAAGTTTTTGTTCGGAGTGTTCCAGCTAACGGGTTGCGTATCTTTCTGTTTCGTTTTGTAAAATGATTAGTTCATTGTCCTTCTTGCGTACTCATTAGCATTTAGTTATGGGAAGGTCGCCCCAGACTACGTTTAATGCTTTAAAACCCTCTAGCTAATCCACGAGAGATGTACCACAATAAACCCTCTATCTTTCTCAATCCTTAAACTAGATCATACTATCCGAACCCTAACTAATCTCCATAAAGGCCGGGACACACTAGGCGATAAGTCGCTGCGACACGTCGCAGGGACAAGTCGCCGCAACAAATAGCTTTGTGTGACATGGTTAATTTCATGAAAATCATTGTCGCTGCGGCAGAATTTGGTCGCTGCGATCAGTCGCACGAATTCAAACCAGTTTGAATTCGTGCGACTTATCGCAGCGACAAAATTAGTGAAAGCAGCGTTGTCGCATCGTGTGTACACTTCCGGCAACAAGTCGCAGCGACAAAATATAAATGAACCAATGAGAGAGTGTCATATGGTCAGCCATATTGAATTAGAAAACTAGTTCACATTCCCCCTCATACGAGATCATTGCGTGTGCACCGAACAGGCGTCGTGTCGCAGCGACTTGTTTTGCAAGTAGTACACATGGAGCAACTTGTCGCAGAGACATGTCGCTGCGACTTGTCGCCTAGTGTGTCCCGGCCTTAAAACGCCGGTAAACGAAAGCTGTCACTCCAAAACAGCTACCAAGAAACAGCTAAATCCACTAGAATGCCACGGTAAAACCAACGGGGCACAAACATCACCGTTTCTCTCTATGGTGTTTCGTGTCAGGCTAAAACCGAAAAGGTACCGAAAAGCAAACAATCAAGGATGATGCACTGTAAAAGGGGAAACAAAACTGCTCACCCGAGCTCGGAGAAAGTGACCACTGTAGCCGGCCCGAATAATTGGGCTCAAGTGCATGCCTATGGGCAAAACGCTTGTGGGGCCACCCCTCCAATCTCGAGAACACAAAATAAAAGATAAGAAACAAGACTGCCTTGGGTAAAAAAAGCACCCGGCCCAAAATTGCTTCATGCTCGTCAAATCTGAAAACAATCCCCAACGACACTGAAACGAATCACTGCAATCGGTTCCACTTTGGTCTAGCGCTTCCCCGGGCAAGAACGCGAAATGTGGCCCGCCTTTCCGCACCCAACATCTTTTATCCCCCGGCGGCCTCAGGCGCGTACGCAGCTTTTCCTACTGTGGGGGGGGGGGGGGGGGGGAGGGGTGCACTTTAACCTTGAGCGGACCGTAGTTTGTCAGTGCTTAAAATATAATATCTAAACAATTCTGATATCTGATATGTGTATCAATAATATGTAATCCGGCATTGTGAGCTTTTCTTTATAAGTTCTATTGCTTTTTTAAACTGCTTTGAGATCATTCGACTATTTTCTACTCGTGTTCGCGAGGTTTTTAGTTTTCTTAATATGTTCATTCTGTACTGCTGCATGCATGCATTTGTGTTACATTAAATACAGCAATGAATTCAATATTCATGACAGTCATTAAAGATTTTCACTCAAACGTGGATGATGACGACAAAGTTGTTGACTGAGGCAAATGATATGTGACCATTTCGTTAGGTCCTAACTTTTACAACTAGCTGATAGTAATTGCAGGAACAATGACAACTATTTGTTTGAGCTACCTATCCCAACTAATTGACACAGCGGTAGGTTTACACTGAGTCTTTAAGGAGAGTGCAAAAATCCAGCCTTCTCGGGTGATTTCTGGCGAACAGCTCAACAACCTCATCCCGGTTAACTTCCGTTGAATAGTGGATGTGAAAAAGAGCCAGATGTTAACGCCTGGACGGCTGTCCTCCACTCTCGTTCTTTTATTTCATCCCTTTTCTTTGATTGTTCTTATCTTGCCGTATCTGATCTGACTGAGCGGACCTTTTTATCAGGTGGGGGGTGCACGCGCACCCGATGCGTACGCGCCTGGGCCTAAAGCTCAGATTGCCACGTCTGGAGCATAGAGATATCCGCGTCCGTCCTTCGAACGCACCTCGGTTGATCGGAAATGGCCCTTTTGTTGCCTTAGCTATTACTCTTGCCACCTCAGCCTCCACCTTTGAAGCGACCAACCCGATCAAGATCTGCTGAAGGCCTGGGTTGGTTATCAATGGACGTCACTGCCTTTATACTATCCCAAAACGAGTGGCTCGGTCAACCTTCTTGTCTTTCGTAACGTTAACCACCTCATCAAGCGCCGCAATCGCAGCGTAAAGATCAAACAAGCTGCTGGGCACGAAATCACCGTGCGGAAAGAGGATAACTTGAAAGCCGCATCCATCTTCCATGTCCACTCATCCAATTCCTCCTTGAGCGAGCGCTTCCACCATAGCGGCCGGGGCTATTAGGGAGTTTAAGAAACCACGACGGCTGCGGCGACGAAAACGTCACTTCAAAATATAAGTTTGAGCTGTTCTAAGTATTTCATGATTATTCCATCTTGTTTATATTATTCAATATGAGCGAAGTGTCCTAAAACTGGATTGGTACGAAAGGATTTGAAGTAAAGAGTGAGACTGAAAGATTCACGGTAGTTTGTCCACGTTGTCCTCAAAACCTTAAATTTGGTCATTTCACGTAGTAGTTTTGACGAGTACGGGAGATAATTGTTCAAAAATGCGTGCCGCACGTGCAGCACGATCATTTTTCCTCTTTTAACCAATAATATTACTGCTTTTTGGCGTTGTCGTTGCCGTAGCCGTTGTCGTTTCTTAAATTCCCTATTCCCTATCCTTTCACATCACCACAAGGCAAAGGGCAAAAAAAATCGCTCCTATCCTTGCGCTATTGGTCCTCGACCGGGACTGTTTTGTTTTGTTTTTCCTCATCGCGTGGCGCCAAAAAATAATAAAAAACGCGTTTCACGTCACCACTGGTCCCCGACCCGTCCTTGTTTTGTGTCTACTTTCCTTTTTTATTTCATATATGGATTCTTTTGTTTCGTTTTTCGAATGCTTGATTTTTCCCTGTTTTTTGTCAATGCCACCACGTGACAGAGAAAAGAAACATCGGTCCTCGACCAAAACAAGTCGACCGGTCCTCGACCGGATTTTCCCTTTTTCGTCTTTTACCAACCACCTCGTGGCTTAGAGCAAAGTTCCTCGACCTATTCCAGCTCTATCAGTCCTCAACTGATGTACCCAAGATGCCACCACGTGGCACAGAGCAAAGGTCCTTTACGTATAACAGCTGTATCAGACCTCGACTACAGTTACGCATTCATACATTACGCCATTTCGTGGCACAACATAAAAAAGGCCACAACCCAAAACAACTCAATTGGACCTCGACCGAACCAGTCCTCAACGCTTTACGGATTGCAAAAAAATACCCTGTCGTTCCTGGAACGAAACAAATAACCTCGCAGATTATAAGACAAAACAAAACTACTAAACATCCAAACGAAATAAAACAAGCTCCACCATAACGAACCATAATAAAGCAGCTATCACCCAGGAATTACAAAAGAAACAGAAATATAACAACCAATAAAATAACCGTTAAACCCCACCAGAAACGACATTTGAAAGAAAATTAGAAATACCACAAGGTTTTCCGTCAGGTTCAACACACTCGACACTGTGGCATTATCTTGGGACGCAGCCTCGCCCCTCCCGGTCTCCCCCAAATTCTGAACAGCCTGCGAAACCGTCGACGTTGATGAGGGAATTTGCTCAGCAGAACCCTGAAGAGGCTATAAAAGTTCTTGAAGTGACGTCACTAGTCGCCAATCGTCGATTACGCGGTCAACTTGATTGGGCGTGGCCAAAGCCCGAACTTTGAAGCTTGATTTCGGGGTCAAAAAGTGGCGGAATCGAAAAATTATTTTTGGGACATTTATCTACGCTTTATAGGCCGGATAGACACTTTAATCTTTAACTTTATTGGATTCGTTGCAAAGTCATATATTAGAAGCTGAGAATAATAAAATAATAAGTACATCCTAAGCGTCAGCAACTAGAGCAGAAAGCAGGATGGTTTCCAAATTGATATTCAGCCCCACAAATAGAAATAGTAATTATAATCGCAAAGAAACCAAACAACATATGTGAAAATGTAAACATCATTCTACCTCATTTTTAAATGTGGCTAAATGAAATTAAGGCAAGGTTAGAATCGAGACAGTGCCAGTCAGAGGTTACCCTTTAATCTGGTTCAGAGATGGCCCTGATTTTTTGCAGGAAGTTACTTCGTTTCACTTGCAAGCATCGGTCGGCCATTTTTGGTTTCATGTATTCAAAGCTTTCGCTTTCGCAGAGCCATGTCCTCAGTTGCACTCTTTAACAGCGATTCTGGACAGGTTCCCTCACTCTGTGGCACCTATGTTGTTGTTCAATCGTCCGTGGACCCTTCGCACGCGTTAGCTGGCTCGGCATCTACGCCATCTTTGTCTTCACGTGCTGTTCCAGATTCTGCCTTTTGGGCTGCCGTTGAAAACGCAGTTTAAGCTGCCTTTGCCACCGTAAATCACTCAGTATCTACGCATGCTTCTTTAATTCTGCCCCGATTTCTCTTCGCCGGTGTCCTTATTGAGGCATTCGAGTTTTTCCCTCTGTTCGTTTTGGAGGCCGTTTCTTCCCGACCTTTAAAATTAGGCGCTCGCACTGCTTCGTTACTTGCTTCGGGTACTGGATTTCATTCGCCGTCCACTACTTCGTTTTCCACTGCATCTCAAGGCCGGACCACTTATGCTGCATTCTCCTTCGTTTATTCATGCCTTAATGACCTCGCATCTTCTCAACACAAGCTTAGAGATTCCACTTAGTTCTAATCTTGCTATCGTTCCTTCTGGCGCAAGAACTTTGCTGCCAAATTCCTTACCAAGCTTATCTCTCCCCTAGTCTTTCGTCGTTGGTCCTGGTTTTACCCCGGCACCGGCTAAAACTGTCAGTCAGATTGTGGCAGGGAAATGCATCACAATTAAGTGACCTTTTGTCCACCATCGTGCACGCCGAAGCGGAATCCCATGTACTGTTGGGTGGCATCCAGCCCTTAAGTAAAGTCGCCATCGGATTCGAAGTTATCGTATCGTGGACCAAGGACTTTTCTATTTTATCATTTATGATTCTTCCTTCTTACCTCCCTCGCCGACGGCCGGGAAAGACCTGACTTTTAATAAATTACTCATTAATTTGGGTGTCTCTGCGGTTATGGCAAGGGTGCCTAAAGAAGTTAAGTGGCTTATGAACAAAGGCGTCCTAAAATAAGACGTGATAAAAAATGGTATTCAAGAAAAGAATATCTAGATATGTTATTCGGTATTTATTTAAAAAGAAAAAAAAGACAGTCCTTGCAATGGGCCTCACTGTGCATCTGCGAGTTCATCCCACCTGAACAGGATCCCAACCGTTGCTACCGATTACAAATTGTTTAAATCGTTCGCCTTTAACCCTTTGTCGCTACCTCCGGATCCCTTAAGATTGTACCGTAGGTCCCTCGACGCAATTCTACCTGACCTTATCTGGACGGGGGCATCTTTCACTTCCTAAAATTAATTGTAAACTGCGTAATAAGCAGTGTGGCTAAAGTCCCCCCATAACTCACTGTAAATTAGTCCTGAAAAGCCCCGAGGGGAGAGACTAATAGCATCACTTCACTTCACATTAATGACACCTGTAATGAGCTTGATATTGCACAAAATCAATGCCTGTAACGGAGAATTTTTCCCACATTCATTGCCATTACATACAAAATGATACAATCCATCCAACTACTTAACGGAGGTCCCAAAATCTGGAACTCTCTCCCGGTAACAAGGACTCTCTTAGTTAGCAATCTAAGATTTTAGTGTTTTCACTCAAAAAATAGGCCGCGTTGTTTCGTGAGGTCTCCTCGTGTCCTTTGTACCCTTTTCGACTGATTCACATTTTGTTGATTCCGCTTCGAATTGCCTTTTGTTTTCAAAAAGCTATTTGAACATTGTTCTCCTTTAGTCTGAGTTGTTGATGCTGTTGTTGTTTTTTTTTTTACCGTTTCCTCCTTTTTTCACTCACGTAGGTCCAACTGGCTATTGGGACGTCACGACTCACCAGCCTGTACTAGACTGACAATAGAGGATAAATTCCAGATCCACTCCAGCTCCTCGGAAATAGTGCTTCACTTGATTAAGATGGGGAAGTTTAACCGTGGAGTGCCCGTGTTCCAAAGGCATCCCATGGAATGAACGATGTAATAGACTTCATGTGAAAAGGTTGTTGTTTCGCTCAGCCATGATTACACCGACACTGGCTAAATTGGTTCATGCTACGTGATATGCAACGATGAACCGGCACAAATAAAGGGATGGATATTGGTAAGTAACAAAGTTCAAGTGAGTACAAGTAGTGCAAAAATCCGTATCTCTTCCAATTCTCTATTTTCGTATTCCCCATAATGCACCCCCCACATTTTGCATAAACCATTGCTTCAAATACTCTTGGGAAACTGCATATTCCCAAGAGCATTTGAAACAATGGTTTCAATGTGGTTTCAATGTGGAGGGCAAACAAAGTGTGTTATGGGGAAAGTGAAAATAGAGAATATCAATAAACGCCCAATCGATGACTCCTCTTTTTCATACCGTCCAAAATACTCGGTGCTCGTCGGAAATGAAGCCCCTAAAGGAGACCAATCTGGGCTTCGGACCAAGCTTTTTTGACCCCTAAAAGAGACCATATTTAAAATATATTAATGAAATATATATTTTTATATTTCTTCTTTGCAAGCCTAAACGATACCCTCACGGCTACATACAGGCTACATATGATGGCGTTTTGCCCAGAACACCCTAAGTGGGACCAAAATCCTAAATTTACACCCCTGAGAGAGACGACTAGCATGCCAGCCCCCTTCCCCATTCCTGGGCCAAAATGGTTTCAATAAGTATCGACAACTAACGAACAGCGTCGGATACTTCATTCGGAGGAGCTGGCTACTTTTTTTTCCCATAAATTAAAGAAATTAAAGCAGGAACAGGAGCAGGAGGGTTATCGGCTCCTGATTAAAGACAGATTCTTTTAAACCAAAGATGAAAATTTATTTGACAATGAAAGCCATTTAGTTGTGTAAACGTGATCGTCAATTTGACGCTTGGTGATAATCTTTTAAAATGGCATGCTCCCAGTCGACATTCCGTTCTAGAGAAAGTGGTTGTTAGGCCTCTTGTTACTCTTCTCAAACCATCAGTTGAAATTTTATTGAAACCCCTGCTTGAGTTGGCGGTCCAGTGGAGCTCCCTCCCCCTTTAACTCAGAAATTGCGATAAACGCATTCACTTTTTATAAGAATAAATACAGATTTTTCAGTTGTGAAGGGTTTTTCTTATTTCTTAATGTTTTTACGCGGTCTTTCGTATCTACTCCTTGAGCCGGCTCGTATATGTTTATTCACAATTTCGGATTTATTTCTTTGTTTTAAAAAGTCGTTACGTAATAACGGATTCAGATAAATTCATTTCCGTGGAAGAATTTCATTATTTCGTTGAGGACGAGGCAAACTAGATAGTCAACAGTTATTCCCTGAAGCTTAAGTGGAGGTGAATAGTGGTGGATATTTACCGAGTCGCGACTTTCACAGACACTGAGGTGACCAATTGTTTTATTATACACCACACAAAATAATCAGCAGAGTTTACTGATAAAGCGAAACAGGAAGCCAATTTGTGTTTCTCACGGTTTGAATAGTGCTTGCTATTCACCTCCAAGCTAGCCAATCAGAATGCACAGTAAGCACTATTCACTCGTGTGGTTTATACTAAACGATGATACTTAGTATACAAATGTTTAATTTGCACAAGGCAGTTAAGTAATAATTTAATTGGAGAGTGCGCAGAGTTAAGTATATACTAGACCCTCCGTGAGGGTACACTGGGTTGCCTGTGGTACGTGCACCGTTCCAGACAATTTTTTTTAAGTTGGGGGGTCATTAAGACCATTTAAGGAGTCACCCAGAAGTCATACCAGCAGAGGCCCTTTGGCTCACAGGTCCTCACACGTTGGTACGACGAAACAGATCTGTCCTTGCGTAATATGTAGCTCTAACAGTGCACGATATTGTTTTGGTATTGTCTATCATTGTAGTGCCATGGTAGAAGTCTTGGGTAAATAGCCTGAGAAGACATGGGAAGTGAGAAACATTGGCTTCTGGGCTGACATGTTGATAAACTTCTTTTCACCACAAGTTTAAGCGTGCTCTCTGAGCATCTGACAGCTTTGTAATACTAAAGTTTACTAAAGTTAATCCCTTTGTCCGGCGGGGTTAGTGTCTGGATGGGTGACCAAAATCATATACGCCTTCGTACAACAGAAGCATTGGACCGAAAATACTATTAACGCTAACAAATGCGAACTCAGCAAGGCACAGATTTTGTTAGCTTGCTTTATGCAAAAACAAATATTGATGCAAAAGTAAATAAATATTGATACACAGTTTTTAGAAAGAGCAGAAGGAAGTTTCCAGGACGGTCGCTCGAGAATAACATATTTACGACGTGAAAACAACATTAATTTTGAACCGTGAATATAGAATATAAACAGTTACGATCAGCGACAAACATTTTGGGAGATTTTTGCTACGTTCAATTTTGTTATTGTAAGTTTTGGCTGCACAAATAAATCGCAAAATCGAAAGTGACATCGCCGGAATTCAGCGGGCGCCGTGTTTAAGTTACCACGGCATGTTTACTTGCCAAACAGTGAAGCATCTGTGTCAAATGATGGCAAGATACCGGGTTTTCGTAAGTTTCTTTTTCTGTCAAGTGTTATAAAGTTTGACAATAAATGAGCGAATTCAAAACAAAGATCACAATCGCCCACCATTGTTTCTGCAAAGTCAAAAATTTACTCTCCAAGACGAGGTTATTTATCACCAGGTAATTCCATCATTTTGGAAATAGCAGCTACTTTATTATTCACCGGCGTCACAATTTTTTGCTGATTTTGGGGCTCATTTTGTTGAAACTCAAGCACGCTTCCAACAGACCTGTTTATTTTCATGAAACCTTTCCTGCTTACAGAGCAATACTAAAAAATATCCTCCCGTATCACGTTTCAACCTTAAGCTCGAAAATTCAATACACAACATGATATTATAATTCACAAAGGCAGAAAATATCACAGAATCCTTTTCCAACGAAACATTTTATTGAAACAAACAACATAAGATGCACTAAAACGCCATTCGCATTGCAATGACTTTCCACGCCATTGCTGGTTAACGAGAATATCAAACTCACGAGGCAGAATGTATATTTATATTTAATTAAGTTAGCACAACAGAAAAACGCTCACCTCAATTTGACACGAAAATGCTTTACTATTGCCATAAAAACTATCCAGTTAAGCTCGCATATTATAAAACATGATGAATTCATAAAGGCCACCTTTTCCAGCGAACAATTTTTTGAAACAAACAACATATTTGCTCTTAGAGGCGAAAACCTCTTCCTATTTCATTGCGTGCGTGAAGACAAGAAACTCAATCGTGTCAAATTACCATGTACTTCAGGTTGAAACCCTTTCCTGAAGAACCTTTTCCTTGAATAACAAGAAAATGCTTTACTATTGCCATAAAAACTATCCAGCACACATATCATAAAACATGATGAATTCATAAAGGCCACCTTTTCCAGCGAACAATTTTTTCAAACAAACAACATATTTGCTATTAGAGGCAAAAACCCCTTCCTATTTCATTACGTGCGTGAAGAGAAAAAACTCAATTGTGTCAAATATGCGCAATATTACAACAAACTAAAATTTCAGGATCAAGCCGTTTCCATGAAGAGCCTTTTCCTTGAATAATGAAGCACAAAATAGACGACAAGCTTTCCTTCAAATAATTCTTAGCTGTCACATTTCCAATATTTTTTTACCTGAAGACTGTGCAGATTTGATCACAGGTCCACTTAAGGTGTTCGATTCGTTCTCTATCTTTGTTGAACCCATAAGTTACCAGATAATTTTCCATTTGGTTTCAGTGTTCTACATAACAGCACACTTGGCAAAATCTTAGAAATGCAGCTCACTTTGATTTCGGCTCGACGGGCGACAGATTGTTGTCGAAGTCCATTACTCGTCACTTTTAAGATTCCACAACCTGTCTTGTTCAGTATCCAAATGACTTGCCATTATTGAGCTTCATAAGGGTATCTTTTGTTCGAAGATCCACTAAAACGCCATTCGCGTTACATGACTTTCGACGCCATTGCCGGTTAAGTTTATCATTCTACAGTGTCCACCAGAGAAATCTACGCATTTCCACTACCTCTCTATCCTAAGAAAATACGAGCAGAAGGCTCTATGCACAAAGATACCACTTAGCAGGGGAGTGACAGGCAAGACTTTTACCGACACGGAAAAAAAAAGAAAAAAAAAAGCAAACAAATCCCACCCACTTTCCGACTGGGATTGCCATACTGGCAACCCAGTAATAAGCTATGGAGTGTACAAAATCTTTGTTCAAAATCCATATAGCAATGGTAAATAGTATTTAAACAGCGCGTTTTCCGGCAGTATAAGTGCATGTTTAAATGCTTTTCAGTCATTGGATAGGGGAGATCGGAGAATGATTTGCATTCGTGTAATTACCAGCTCTTCCATCTTTTAAGAATAAATCTCCTCCGGAGTTCATATAAACGTCAATTTAAATGTCTTGTCAGCCTGAATTTACACTCAAACGAGTTCCTGCAAAATGCAGTCAAAAGTGGATAAGCTCGCAAGCTCAGTTCCCTGTCGTGAGCCCCTTCTTTTCGCTGCTTCTTAAAGTGACTGCATCACTGGATTTTTGCTGTTTTCTGCTCAGTAATATTCACGATGTTGAAGATCCTTAACCATTATTTCAAGACTCAAAGTGAGAAATTGAACAAATTGGCCATTTTTTTGCTGTAGTCTGTTACAGTCCTTTTCATGATCCGTAACGACAGGAGACAGTTAGTTGTCTAAGTGAAGCAACATTTCTCAATTTATCAAATTACAATGGCATTCTACAATGTGATCAAAATAGGCGTGGCAACCACTTTGAGTGGACAACTTCCACCATTGATGTCTTTCTCACTCATTTAAAGCATATGCTAACAATTGCCCATATCTTTTCTGATATTTCTCCCTTTGAAAACAAATTCACCTGTCGCCTTACTTTGATGATTTTTCAATATCCTTTGTGTGTTGAAATAAGTACTTGCTGTGTCTTTTATTTCAACACACGAAAGATATTGAAAAACCATTAAACAAAGGAGACAGGTGAATTTGTAACTACCTTATCTGAAAATCGGAAAATGCTCCCTGTATCATTGTACTTATTTTGAGCGTTGCCGTAATTTAGGATTATTCTTTTTAGTTATTTTAAATGGGTGTAAAGATCGGATTACTTTTCGCCCTTTCCCCCGGTTGAAAATAGATGGTTGTCTTTCTTTTTGACCCCGGAAATGAATTAATAATGAAAAAACAATTTGACGACGGATTTCCAATACGTCTTGGATGAAACTTCCACATTACTGACAGACACACGCCTTATTGTGAAACTTAGCCAGTACCGTTCAACTGCTTAGAACCAAAATCATGTTTCCAGCAAATACTTGCTATAGAAACCTGCTTCAAAGAAACTGAATCAATGTAATGGAAAGAAATACAAAATTGCTCAGTTACTATTACTAGGAGGGAGGGACCTTTACCAACTACAAGGTGATCAAAATAGCCGTGGCAACCACTTTGAGTAGACAACTTCCACCACTGATGTCTTTCTCACTCATTTAAAGCATATGTTAACAATTGCCCATATATTCTCTGATATTTCTCCCTTTGTAGAAATTGAATTGGTATTTAAGTAAATACTTGCTGTTCTGTGACTATTTGAAAATCGGAAAATGCTCCCTGTATTTTTATTATTGTTCATGTTTTGAGCAGTACCATAATTTAGCATTTGTTTGTTCTTTGAAGTTATTTTATAGGGTTTTAAAGACAAGACTAAAAATCACCAGCTCGCTTTCACCCTTTCGTCCGGTTCAAAATAAATGCTTCTTTTTGACATGAATAAACATACCTTTGCCACAATGACGATTTCCTTGACTTTTTAGATGAAAGTTTTAAATTACTGATTGAAACACGTCAGGATCAGTGGTATAAGTGCTCTAATAAGTGCGACCATCACTTCAATCAATCAATACATTGCAAAAACATAAGACAAAAGTCATCCCTTGTACACGAAAGGGCGTCGACTCGTGGTTATATCACTGATCAGCAAAATGGTTTCTTCTTCAACGATAATCGCAGACGGGTCCCCTCTTTATAAAGAACTCGCTACGCGCTCGATTTCCTCCACAATTGGCGAATCGTTTTTATACGCTTTTATTGTATCCGTCGGCACTCTTGGTAACGTTGCAGTGTTGTTGGTTTTGTATAAAAATCACCGACTTCGTAACATTACCGCTTATTTTGTGATTTCCTTGGCCATATCTGATATCATCATTTTGGACCTCTGCGCACCATTTTCTATTGGTGTTCTAATCGTTGGAGATTGGATTTTTGGGTACCTTATTTGTCAGATCCAGGGATTCCTTGTTATGTGGGTAGCTTCCGCGTCACTCGGCACCCTTGCTTTGGTAGCGATAAACCGGTGAGTGACAGTTCTTTCCTTAGTCAAAATTAAATTTGAGTTATTTGTCATTTTCTATCTTTTCTAAATCAGACAAAAGGAGTCACTGAGATTCCACCTCAGCCAACGCAAGAATCTAGATAAAGCTCATCTCTCTTTGGAATGGAATTCGTTCAACTGCCGAAAAACGAACAAAATGTGCCTTTCCTCGTGTTTGTCAAAGTTTCTTGACAAATGTTCGCCCCAACAATTTGAAGGAAGTGCTCAAATGTGGCTTGATTTTACAACCTATCCTCTCTTTATTTTTGACAAGATTTCTGAAAAATAGTATAAGAGAAAAGCGTTAGACTACGAAACTGTCACAACAAAAACTGTGATGACTCGTTTTTTGCTCTTACTCGTCTTGTTCTGGGGGAAACATACTCTTTAACTTGAAATTATCTAACCCTAGCATAGCGTTATTATTTTTACGTCTTCCCGGGAATAATATAGTAAGAGCTGATAATTTTCTTTATCTCGGAAACACCGGTTTTTTTATTTGTTAATTTCGGCGGTAACTTGAATTTGACATCTAGTCTAATCTAAATTCAAGAAAATGTAAAAACCATACCGTGTTTGTTTCGGTTCCCACGAATGAGACGACATTTGAGTCTTAAAAATGACAGCGCGTTGCAATTTCGTGCACTTCTGTCCCAGTAAAAGAATTAATATAAGCCACGTTTTCATGGCAACTTTTTCTCATCAAGTACTTCGCTGGTTCAGTGCTATTCACTAGTTTAACCGACTTAACGAAAACAATGAGAATAAGTTATTTAGCTTTATTGTGGTAGGACCCTCAAAAGAGACCCTAAACCGAAGAAGCTGAGGCCAAGCCAAGACCTTTTTTTTACATGGGCGGAGCATTAAGCACTATATTCCCTTCTTTTAGGTATTTCCGCATCGTTAAAACCTCGATGTATACAGTCATTTTCACTTCAGCTAAAGCCAAACTTATAGTCCTTGGAGGCTGGATTGCAGCCTTATCAACTCCTTTGACATACACCGCCGCTGGAAAGAATTACGTGTTTCAACCCGGGAAATTCTTTTGTTACTTTGAGTCCAAGTTTTCATTGCTGATTCTTCCATTCTACATCTTCATCGGAATATCAATGGTAATTTTGATCGTTTGCTACCTAAGAGTTTTCAAAGCGCTTAAAATCCACGAGAGAACTGTGGCAAAGAATCTCCGGAACGAAATTGCAAGGAAGGTCTCTCTCTCATTAGAGGATATTAAGGCAACAAAAATCTTGTTTGTAACCGTGGTTGCCTTTATCTTCTGCTGGACTCCAATTTTAGTCCTGGACATTGTGGATAACTTTCTCGGGTCCGGATGGGAATTGAACCGCGAAACCTATTACATGTATAGTACAATTGGCATTTCCAGTTCAGCGATAAACCCTATCATTTATGGCGTCATGAATCCTTCTTATCGGAGAGCCTACTTAAGGTTGCTCGGAATTCATCGTGTGGGACGCGTAGACGTGGAAGTGCCAGCGAATGTACACGATGACCCAAGAACGAAGACTGGAGAAACACATTTGCGGGAACTGAGAAACACATTTGCGGGAACCTCAGTCAACTAAAACAGAAAAATGAAGAACCAGGAATCTTGGAAAAACTAAATGGCAAGATCATGCTTCCCCAGTACTGTTCATCGGTACTTCAGCAAAAGGAACTGCGATTCCGATTTTGTTTTCGTGTTAGGCCTTGCTTTCGCTCATAAATTTAATCTTTAGTTTTGTTTACATTTCCTGTTATCGATAAACAGATCCTGGGTCTCCTGGCGTGGCTGCACCGCTCTCGAAATCTCAGAGAACCAACGAAAAGTCACCCGTTGCAAATATACAGCTTTCAACCTCTCTTATCGGCTTATATATCGTATGACCTTATATGGAGACTGATTTCGTTGGTCGTTTCGTAAAATTGAAACAGCTCAGAGTTTAATAAAACTTCATGAAGCAATTATTTTAATCGTGCTTCTTGAATAAGAAATGGGATATAATTTATTCGGCGCTACACCTCCTGCAGGCCATTTGCTATCTCATATCCAACGCACGCTCATAGAGTCATTGTTGAATATGTCTGCCTACAAAAAAATATACACTGCTTCTGCGTTACAGACTTCGTGTAAAAATCAGGCTAGAAAATGGACCAATTTCAGTCCTAAACAAAAGGCATCCGTCTCGAGGCTTTGGGGAATAAATTTAAGGGTTTGTATGAGTTTATTCCTCGAGATGATGCCTTTTGTTTGGGACTGAATTTTAATATATCGAAATTGGTCTATTCAAAACTCAGGGAATCAGGAAAGTGAATAATGTGAGCACGAAATGAATGGGGGATTAGGGCGATGGCATATAGGGCAGATTATGTGCCAAGTACGGTTGTTATTCAGATTAAAAGTGCTCTGAAACCTATGAAATAGGAGAGCTTTCAATCGAAACAAGAGTTTACCGCATACGTAAATTAAACTCCATTCTTAGACTTGTTTTTCTCCCACCACCCGTTGCGTGTAACCATTGTGAACGAGGCGAGGGGAAAATGACCGGTAACATCGTCACTCAACACCTTGGCTGCCGCACGAGTCTCAATTTTCAGTTGGTGTACCAAGCAAACAGCTCATCACCCCCTGAATGTTGTTGGTGAAACATGCATTGCACATTCATCCGCCACTAAGGCCTAGAGTTCACCTTTGGGGCTTCAACGTCAAGAATCTCTATGTTAATTACGTTCTTGGCAAGTACTCAATTTATGAAAGTTAACGATTTTTCAGTTATACACTCGGCTATCCAAACAACAAGTAATCATTGGCAACGCTCACATACTGCAGAAGTAGGCTCCCCAACACGCCGAGCCATAGCGATATTTCTTGTTTACAAACATTGACTTCACATGTCTTTGCCAACCACGGAACAAAAGAAGTCATTGTTTCAACAGCCAATTAGGTTCTGGTTGGCATATTAATAACAAGGAGTGACGTCACGAGAAACATCGCTGTTTAAGCAATAGAGGACGTTTTCAGTGTTTCCATAGCCTCATCTAAACCCGAGGGGGAGTTGGAAGAATTCTAGACAGTTATGCAAACCTGAGACGTAGTCGCGGGTTTGCATAACTGTCTCGAATTGTCACAACTCCGCCTCTTGTTTAGATCATCGGGAGAAATGGTGCGACATTTACGCATGTCAATGAGCCATTGCAGCGGACTATTCAAGCGTGAATGCGCGATAAAAGCGTCAAAATAGTAAAGAAAATGGATGTTGAGGGGGCGATAGACTGACTAAAATCGTCTTTTCTGGACGTAAAAATGCAATTTCTTTAACGTGATAGAGCGGATTCTTATACTTAAAGGGTTAATATATCATGGCGGCCTATTTTTAAGTGAAACAAACGAGATTAAGTTGTAGACTTTTTACTTTGAAAATCGGGCTTTTTGCGGTATCGGCAGTATGGAGAAAGACCCTTATTAGAGTTACACATCGATTTTCTGCCAAACTAAGGACAAATGTTCAGATGATAGAGCAGATTAGTTAATACACATGTATTACCTACACGTTAATAGCTTTTTCTCGAAATTTGGAGCAGAATAAGTTGTAGACTTTTGCGTTTGAAAATATACGGTTTAAACTTGGCGCGTTTTCGGAGTCAAGCCATTGTCTTTGCGAAAACAATGGTTGCCATGAAGAAAGAACACGCAGTAATACGTTATGATGAAAACCAGTCGCGCGCGAAATTTAAAGAGAGAAATGGAAAGCGGAGGAATAAGAAGAAAGCCGAAACTTGGACAAAACTGACCATCTATCCCGCCGAAATTTCGCATTCGCCTTACGACATAGCAAATGAGCTGAGTCAAAAAGAAGATATTTTTTCCTGAAGACCAAGCGCAGTCGTTCGACTGGACGGGATACTTTTTTGCCATCTTGATAAAACGACTGGGACTTCGACAGCAACAGGCGTAGGGTTAACTGCACTATTCGGCATCGGTTCCCATTCGCGTTGATTGCTCGTTCTAGGTAAGGCGCGAGGCCGGCGTCTTCCCCTTTCAAAGACGAGACCGATTCTTTCTCGGGCATCCTCTATGCTTGTTTTTAAGCTCTGAAAAAGTACCCGCTGCTAAGACTCGCATGAAAGCAAACTGAAAAGCCCAAAGTGCCCCAAAGCGTAATCAAAATGAGAAAATAATTGCCATTCTTTTTCACTTGTCGATCGCTTCCTTGGGCTTTTTATGCTCGCGCAATGCATTATCCCACTGCATTATCCCACAATCGTCACAAACCCTCGCTCGCACAACGTTAGTTCGAGACGTTGGCATTTTTGCGGTTTAAAGGACGCGCATTTACTCTTTGATTTCACAATCGCTACAATTCCCAGCTCGTATAACGGTGGTTGATAAGTTAACGGTGCTTGGTACGTTTAAAGCACGAGCATTTTTTCTTTGTTGCGCGATCGCAACATGCTAATATACCCTGTCCCTCTAATTGCAAATAACCAAACAAGGATATTTTATATTCCTTTACTGAACGAAATCAATCCAAACGTATGCATAAAATAATTGCACTGGCAAACTTTACATCTTTTTGTTTCGTTTACAGGTATTGCGCGCAAATGTGTGATTTTAGTAAAGAAAAGAGAAAACAATAGCAGGCAGTATCTATTGTTTGTATTGACCGCCTACTACATACTAAGGAGCATTGCCGCGCGTACATAGCAACCAATGAAATGCGTGCTTCTTGCGCGTCTATGAATAATAACGAGCAATATGACAGTCCTAAGACGTTTCTTGAACTGTAAGTAAATGTCCTGAGAACAATAGGCATTTCTCCCGATGGAGGCTATGGAAACACGGAAAAAGAGTCCTCTATTGCTTTTATAAAATATTTTTCAAAGATAATTCGACAAACGGAAGGAAAATGCTGGTTTTTTCTCTTCTAGATTGAAACAGATTTTTTTGGTACACGCTCATATTTCCTACCAGTCAATCAAAACGCGCGTCTGACAACACACAAGGAATCAAAATTCGTCTGATGTCACAGCTGTGTTTCCATACATGTACTCTCATCTAAACACAGCTATTGACCAATGAGAGCGCGCGTACTATCCTAATTATTTTCATTCCAATATAGTTCCTGACGTTGGATGTCTTTGCGAGATCCGGGGTGAAGAGATTCCACACAATAGAAGCTCTGAATGCCATTGAATTTTTCATAAAATATGTGTTAAAGCGAGGCACTGTTACCGTGTTCGTAGTTCGTAAATGATGGATAGGAGAAATCTTCTTGGTTAGAATATGACCCATAGAGGGAGGGTACAATCGTGAAAAATGTCATATGCTAATGTCTCCA
>OX421456.1:1997500-2000000 GCA_949126865.1 Montipora capitata | reverse complement strand
TGGCAAAGAATCTCCGGAACGGAAATACAAGAAAGGTCTCTCTCTCATTAGAGGATATTAAAGTAACAAAAATCTTGTTTGTAACCGTGGTTGCCTTTATCTTCTGCTGGACTCCACTTTTAGTCCTGGATATCGTGGATATCTTTCTCGGGTCGGGATGGCAATTGACCCGCGAAACCTATTACATGTATAGTATATTTGGCCTTTCCAGTTCAGCGATAAACCCTATCATTTATGGCGTCATGAATCCTTCTTATCGGAGAGCCTACTTAAGGTTGTTCGGAATTCATCGTGCGGGACGCGTAGACGTGGAAGTGCCAGCGAACGTACACGATCAGCCAAGAATGAAGGCTGGAGAAACACATTTGCGGGAACTGAACAATTCCTCAGTCAACTAAAACAGAAAAATGAAGAACCAGGAATCTTGGAAAAACTAAATGGCAAGATCATGCTTCCCCAGTACTGTTCATCGGTACTTCAGCAAAAGGAAGTGCGATTCCGATTTTGTTTTCGTGTTAGGCCTTGCTTTCGTTCATAAGTTTAAGCTTTAGTTTTGTTTGCATTTCCTGTTATCGATACACAGATCCTGGGTCTCCTGGCGTGGCTGCACCGCTCTCGAAATCTACACCAAGAGAACCAACGAAAAGTCACCCGTTGCAAATATACAACTTTCAACCTCTCTTATCGGCTTATATATCGTATGACCTTATATGGAGACTGATTTCGATGGTCGTTTTGTAAAATTGAAACAGCTCAGAGTTTAATAAAACTTCATGATGCAATTATTTTAATCGTGCTTCTTGAAATGAACTGAGCTATAATTTATTCGGCACTACGCCTCCTGCAGGCCATTTACTATGAAGTATCTCATATCCAACGCACGCTCATAGAGTCATTGTTGAATATGTCTGCCTACAAAAAAATATACACTGCTTCTGCGATACAGACTTCGTGTAAAAATCAGGCTAGACAATAGACCAACTTCGGTATAATTCAGTCCTGACCAAAAGGCATCCGTCTCGAGGCTCTGGGAATGAATTTAAGGGTTTGTGTGAGTTTATTTTCAAGAGCCTCGAGATGATGCCTTTTGTTTAGGACTGAGTTTTAATATATGGAAATTGTCTATTCAAAACTCAGGGGATCAGGAAAGTGAATAATGTGAGCAGGAAAAGAATGGGGGTAGGGCGGTGGCATATAGGGCAGATTATGCGCCAAGTACGGTTGTTATTCAGATTAAAAGTGCTCTGAAACCAATGAAAAAGGAGGGCTTTCAATCGAAACAAGAGTGTACCGCACACGTTTAATCTGCACTCTTAGACTTGTTCTTCTCCCACCACCCGTTGCGTGTAACCATTGTGAACGAGGCGAGCGGAAAATGACCTGTAACATCCTCACTCAACACCTTGGCTGCCGCACGAGTCTCAATTTTCAGTTGGTGTACCAAGCAAACAGCTCATCACCCCCTGAATGTTGTTGGTGAAACATGCATTGCACATTCATCCGCCACTAAGGCCTAGAGTTCACCTTTGGGGCTTCAACGTCAAGAATCTCTATGTTAATTACCATTAGGGAATTTAAGAAACGACGACGGCTACGACTACGACAACGCAACAAACTTTAATATCATTGGTTAAAAGAGCATAAATAATCGTGCTGCACGTGCAGCACGGATTTTAGCAAGTATGTTTGCGGTCCTCTGCATAACGACGAGGTGAAATCACCAAATTTGAAGTTTTGACGACAAAATAAGCATGCAACAGAGAATCCTTCATTCTCTATTTTAAATTTGAAACCGCTCGTACCGATTTATTTTTAGGATACTTTGCCCACATTGTACGACGCGAACTAGACCGAATAATCGCGAAAGACTTATGATAGAGCCAAGTTATATTTTGAGGTGGCGTTTTCGTCGACCGTCGCCGTCGTAGACCTTAAATTCCCTCTTGTGAACGAGGCGAGCGGAAAATGACCTGTAACATCCTCACTCAACACGTTGCAATTGGCTGCCGAACGAGTCTCAATTTTCAGTTGGTGTACCAAGCAAACAGCTCATCACCCCCTGAATGTTGTTTGTGAAACATGCATTACGCATTCATCCGCCACTAAGGACTAGAGTTCACCTTTGAAAGCTTCAAAGTCAAGAATCTCTATATTAATTACGTCCTTGGCAAGTATTCAATTTATGAAAGTTAACGATTTATCATTACACCCTCGGCTATCCAAACAACAAGTAATCATTGGCAACGCTCATATACTGCAGAAGTAGGCTCCCCAAAACGCCGAGCAACAGCGATATTTCTTGTTTACAAACATTGACTTCACATGTCTTTGCCAACCGCGGAACAAAAGAAGTCATTGTTTCAACAGCCAATTAGGTTCTTGTTGGCATATTAATAACAATGAGTGACGTCACGAGAAACATCGCTGTTTAAGCAATAGAGGACGTTTTCCTTGTTTCCATAGCCTCATCTAAACACGAGGGGGAGTTGGGACAGTTCGA
>OX421456.1:1990000-1995000 GCA_949126865.1 Montipora capitata | reverse complement strand
CGCATCGTTTCTGGGGAAAGGAAATGTAAAATAATCCCTGAGAGGACATGTGGTCACTAGTAAAATACACTACAAAACCTTGAAAGATTGAATGAGAAATAAACGGAAATAGAATAACATTGGCATCAAACATGTTGATCATTTCCGAGTTCACTTCAACCTTTTTTCAATCGGAATACTCATATTTAACGGTCACTTTAGTTCAGACTTGTGGGAGGCGCGGTGGCCTCATGGTTGGTGCGCTCGACTCCGGATCGAGTGGTCTGGGTTCGGGGTCTGGCCGGTGACATTGTGTTTTGTTCTTGGGCAAGACACTTTACTCTCACGGTGCCTCTCTCCACCCAGGTATAAATGGGTACCGGCGAAATGGGTTACTCCCAGTAACCCTGCGATGGACTAGCATCTCATCCAGGAGGGAGTATAAATACTCTTAGTCGCTTCATGCTACGGAAACCGGAGATAAGCGCCGGCCTGATGGGCCTTCTGGCTCGTAAGCAGTGACATAGTTCAGACTGAAAGCTTTTTCTAATTGTATCTTACAAAGCCTGCGATGACATTTATATAAAAGGAGAAATCAAGAAGCGAAAATGAACCAAAAGACTACAAAACGTAGCGGGCTGCAAAGCTTCTCTTCTAATTCCCTGCTAGCAGAGGTCTCCTGTCTTTTTGCGTTGCGTCAGCCCAGCGAACGCAGGAGAAAAGAGACCTCTGCTTGAACGGAACTGTTCTAATCTTCTGTGTAACAAGATCTTAACGCGCATGTTAATTCCTGCATTCCCGCATAACCACAATTCCTTGTGGCTTTAACCACAATCCGTTGCGTTTCGAAGAAAAAATGTGTTCTTTTCCTGATTAGAGAGCTGCCTCGTGCGGCAGCAAAAACTGTGCTCTAGAAATCGTGTGGACTTGATCCATTACCTGCATGTAACTGTCCTGGGAACTGTCTACGCATGATTCTTCCAACTTCAACTTCGATTATCAATAGTGTCCTCATGAATGGCACAATACCAAATGCTCCAAGAGTTTCTGCATTCACACCCCTACTGGACGCAATTCGACCTGACATAGGGGACGTTAGTTCCCGGTGCTGTGGTCTGATCTTATCTGGTCGGGGGCATCTTTAACTTCCTAAAATTAATTGTAAACTGCGTAACCCATTGACTCCCAGGGGTTCCCCATTGACGACTAAAATCGTCTGGCGTTAGACAGAGTAAAACACTAAGTCTGCCCGGTTTCGGCCGGTTTGGACGTCAAAGGGGTAATAAGCAGTCTGGCTAAAGTCCCCCATAACTCACTATAAATTAGCCCTGAAAAGCCCTGAGGGGAGAGACTAATAGCATCACTTCACTTCACTTTAATGAGCTTGATGTTGCACAAAGTCAGTGCAGCCTGTAACGGAGAATTTTTCCCACATTCATTGCCATTACAGACAAAATGATCATCGCAATCCATCCAACTAATTAACGGAGGTCCCAAAATCTGGAACTCTCTCCCGGTAACAATGACCCTTTTCGACTGATCAAGTTACATGAATTCACATTTTGTTGATTCCGCTTCGAATTGCCTTTTGTTTTCAAAAAGCTATTTGAACATTGTTCTTCTTCAGTCTGAGTTGTTGATGTTGTTGTTTTTTTTTTACCGTTTCCTCCTTTTTTCACTCACGTAGTTCGAACTGGCTATTGGGACGTCACGACTCACCAGCCTGTACTAGACTGACAATGGAGGATAAATTTCGGATCCACTCCAGCTCCTCGGAAATAGTGCTTCACTTGATTAAGATGGGGAAGTTTAACTGTGGAGTGCCCGTGTTCCAAAGACATCCCATGGAATGAACGATGTAATAGACTTCATGTGAAAAGGTTGTTGTTTCGCTCAGCCATGATTACACCGACACTGGCTAAATTGGTTCATGCTACGTGATATGCAACGATGAACCGGCACAAATAAAGGGATGGATATTGGTAAGTAACAAAGTTCAAGTGAGTACAAGTAGTGCAAAAATCCGTATCTCTTCTAATTCTCTATTTTCGTATTCCCCATAATGCACCCCCCACATTTTGCATAAACCATTGTTTCAAATGCTCTTGGGAAACTGCATATTCCCAAGAGCATTTGAAACAATGGTTTCAATGTGGTTTCAATGTGGAGGGCAAACAAAGTGTGTTATGGGGAAAGTGAAAATAGAGAATATCAATAAACGCCAAATCGATGACTCCTCTTTTTCATACCGTCCAAAATACCCGGTGCTCGTCGGAAATGAAGCCCCTAAAGGAGACCAATCTGGGCTTCGGACCAAGCTTTTTTGACCCCTAAAAGAGACCATATTTAAAATATATTAATGAAATATATATTTTTATATTTCTTCTTTGCAACCCTAAACGATACCCTCACGGCTACATACAGGCTACATATGATGGCGTTTTGCCCAGAACACTTTAAGTGAGACCAAAATCCTAAATTTACACCCCTGAGAGAGACGACTAGCATCCCAGCCCCCTTCCCCATTCCTGGGCCAAAATGGTTTCAATAAGTATTGACAACTAACGTACAGCGTCGGATACTTCATTCTGAGGAGCTGGCTACCTTATTTTCCCATAAATTAAAGAAATTAAAGCAGGAACAGGAGCAGGAGGGTTATGGGCTCCTGATTAAAGACAGATTCTTTCAAACCAAAGATGAAAATTTATTTGACAATGAAAGCCATTTAGTTGTCTAAACGTGATCGTCAATTTGACGCTCGGTGGTAATCTTTTAAAATGGCATGCTCCCAGTCGACACTCCGTCCTAGAGAAAGTGGTTGTTAGGCCTCTTGTTACTCTTCTCAAACCAGCCACCAGTTGAAATTTTATTGAAACCCCTGCTTGAGTTGACGGTCCAGTGGAGCTCCCTCCCCCTTTAACTCAGAAATTGCGATAAACGCATTCACTTTTTATAAGAATAAATACAGATTTTTCAGTTGTGAAGGGTTTTTCTTATTTCTTAATGTTTTTACGCGGTCTTTCGTATCTACTCCTTGAGCCGGCTCGTATATGTTTATTCACAATTTCGGATTCATTTCTTTGTTTTAAAAAGTCGTTACGTAAAGCTTAACGGATTGAGATAAATTCATTTTCGTGGAAGAATTTCATTATTTCGTTGAGGACGAGGCAAACTAGATAGTCAACAGTTATTCCCTGAAGCTTAAGTGGAGGTGAAAAGTGGTGGATATTTACCGAGTCGCGACTTTCACAGACACTGAGGTGACCAATTGTTTTATTATACACCACACAAAATAATCAGCAGAGTTTACTGATAAAGCGAAACAGGAAGCCATTTTGTTTTTCTCACGGTTTGAATGATGCTTGCTATTCACCTCCAAGCTAGCCAATCAGAATGCACGGAAAGCACTATTCACTTGTGTGGTTTATACTAAATGATGATACTTAGTATACAAATGTTTAATTTGCACAAGGCAGTTAACTAATAATTTAATTGGAGAGTGCCCAGAGTTAAGTATATACTAGACCCTCCGTGAGGGTACACTGGGTTGCCTGTGGTACGTGCACCGTTCCAGACAGTTTTTTTTAAGTTGGGGGGTCATTAAGACCATTTAAGGGGTCACCCAGAAGTCATACCAGCAGAGGCCCTTTGGCTCACAGGTCCTCACACGTTTGTACGACGAAACAGATCTGTCCTTGCGTAATATGTAGCTCTAACAGTGCACGATATTGTTTTGGTATTGTCTATCATTGTAGTGCCATGGTAGAAGTCTTGGGTAAATAGCCTGAGAAGACATGGGAAGTGAGAAACTTTGGCTTCTGGGCTGACATGTTGATAAACTTCTTTTCACCACAAGTTTAAGCGTGCTCTCTGAGCATCTGACAGCTTTGTAATACTAAAGTTTGCTAAAGTTTGCTAAAGTTAACTCCCTATCCGGCGGGCTTAGTGTCTGGATGGGTGACCAAAAACATATACCCCTTCGTACAACAGAAGCATTGGACCAAAAATACTATTAACGCTAACAAATGCGAACACAGCAAGGTACAGATTTTGTTAGCTTGCTTTATGCAAAAACAAATATTGATGCAAAAGTAAATAAATATTGATACACAGTTTTTAGAAAGAGCAGAAGGAAGTTTCCAGGACGGTAGCTCGAGAATAACATATTTACGACATGAAAACAACATTAATTTTGAACCGTGAATATAGAATATAAACAGTTACGATCAGCGACAAACATTTTGGGAGATTTTTGCTACGTTCAATTTTGTTATTGTACGTTTTGGCTGCACAAATAAATCGCAAAATCGAAAGTGACATCGCCGGAATTCAGCGGGCGCCGTGATTAAGTTACCACGGCATGTTTACTTGCCAAACAGTGAAGCATCTGTGTCAAATGATGGCAAGATACCGGGTTTTCGTAGGTTTCTTTTTCTGTCAAGTGTTATAAAGTTTGACAATAAATGAGCGAATTCAAAACAAAAAAAACAAAAAAAAACAAAAAAAACATATTTGCTATTAGAGGCAAAAACCCCTTCCTATTTCATTACGTGCGTGAAGAGAAAAAACTCAATCGTGTCAAATATGCGCAATATTACAACAAACTAAAATTTCAGGATCAAACCGTTTCCATGAAGAACCTTTTCCTTGAATAATGAAGCACAAAATGGACGACAAGCTTTCTTTCAAATAATTCTTAGCTGTCACATTTCCAATTTTTTTTTACCTGAAGACTGTGCAGATTTGATCACAGATCCACTTAAGGTGTTCGATTCGTTCTCTATCTTTGTTGAACCCATAAGTTACCAGAGAATTTTCCATTTGGTTTCAGTGTTCTACATAACAGCACACTTGGCAAAATCTTAGAAATGCAGCTCACTTTGATTTCGGCTCGACGGGCGACAGATTGTTGTCGAAGTCCATTACTCGTCGCTTTTAAGATTCCACCGCCTGTCTTGTTCAGTATCCAAATGACTTGCCATTATTGAGCTTCATAAGGGTATCTTCTGTTCGAAGATCCA
>OX421456.1:1985000-1987500 GCA_949126865.1 Montipora capitata | reverse complement strand
ACTATTACTAGGAGGGAGGGACCTTTACCAACTACAAGGTGATCAAAATAGGCGTGGCAACCACTTTGAGTAGACAACTTCCACCACTGATGTCTTTCTCACTCATTTAAAGCATATGTTAACAATTGCCCATATATTCTCTGATATTTCTCCCTTTGTAGAAATTGAAAACAAATTCACTTGTCGCCTTTCTTTGAAGATTTTTCAATATCCTTTGTGTCTTGAAGTAAATACTTGCTGTTCCTTTTATTTCAACACACGAAATAAAAGCAAAGCGGCCTGCCTTAGAAACCTGCCTCGAAGAAACTGAATCCATATAATAGAAAGAAATGCAAAATTACTCAATTACTATTACTGGAGGGAGAGACCTTTATCAGCCGTGTGATAACTCTTCTGTGATAACTCACTTTGAACATGTCGATAAGATAGTTTAATGACTGCAGCTTAAATACCATTTTAAATCGTAAGTTAAATTAATTGACTTTCAACAAGACAAGCCGCCAAATACCACGCAATCATTGCCTACATGCGGTTATTTTATTCTTGCGAATTTACAAGTCAAATTGTTGGAAGTCTCAAGTGATTTTAAAATCATAGGATTTGGAGTCATTTACCCATGCTGAATAAACGACAAAGGCGTTTATGCAACGTCTTCATTGTACTGAATTAATAACCAAGCCTTATAAGTGCATCATCAATTTTATTTCTGGATAACTCATTTGGTTTTGCTATTGTTTATCCCCTGGATAGTGATTTATCCAGTGGATAGCGTTATCCACCTTTTGAGGAACCGTGGCCAGAACTGTGACGTCTTCCAACATTGATGCCTATCTCACTCATTTAAAGCATATGTATTGACTATAAGAAATGTTGGACACTGACTTATTTGAACGTCAAACGACGTTCACTAAACACTTGATGAACGTCGTTTGACGTTCAAATAAGTCAGTGTTTGACATTTCTTATGGGCATTATGCAAATTCCTGACTGGAATTTCAGCATATTTCGTATATTGCCAGTTCTTGTAATTGGTTATCGGGCTCCTGTGGGAGTCTCATTAGCGGGAAATTCAATCTAAAAATAACCTTACTTGTGAAAACGCCGTTGCACGAAAATAGGTAAGTTGCACGCTCCGGGTGATGGGCTCCTGATATTGCATATATTCTCTGATATTTCTCTTTGTTTAAGAATTGAAAACAAATTCACCTGTCGCCTTTGTTTGATGATTTTTTAATATCCTTCGGGTATTTAAGTAAATACTTGCTGTTCTGTAACTATTTGAAAATCGGAAAATGCTCCCTGTATTTTTATTATTGTTCATGTTTTGAGCAGTACCATAATTTAGCATTTGTTTGTTCTTTCAAGTTATTTTATAGGACTTTAAAGACAAGACTTAAAAATCACCAGCTCGCTTTCACCCTTTCGTCCGGTTCAAAATAAATGGTTCTTTTTGACATGAATAAACATACCTTTGCCACAATGACGATTTCCTTGACTTTTTAGATGAAAGTTTTAAATTACTGATTGAAACACGTCAGGATCAGTGGTATAAGTGCTCTACTAAGTGCGACCATCACTTCAATAAATGAATACATTGCAAAAACGTGAGAAAAAAGTCACTCCTTTTACACGAAAGGGCGTCAACTCGTGGTTATATCACTGATTAGCAAAATGGTTTCTTCTTCAACGAAAATCGCAGACGGATCCCCTCTTTATAAAGAACTTGCTACCCGCTCGATTTCCTCCACAATTGGCGAATCGTTTTTACACGCTTTTATCGTATCCGTCGGCACTCTTGGTAACGTTGCAGTGTTGTTGGTTTTGTATAAAAATCACCGACTTCGTAACATTACCGCTTATTTTGTGATTTCCTTGGCCATATCTGATATCATCATGTTGGACCTCTGCGCACCATTTTCTATTGGTGTTCTAATCGTTGGAGATTGGATTTTTGGGTACCTTCTTTGTCAGATCCAGGGATTCCTTGTTATGTGGGTAGCTTGCGCGTCACTCGGCACCCTTGCTTTGGTAGCGATAAACCGGTGAGTGAGAGTTCTTTCCTTTGTCAAAATTAAATTTGAGTTATTTGTCATTTTCTATCTTTTCTAAATCAGACAAAAGGAGTCACTGAGATTCCACCTCACCCAACGCAAGAATCTAGATAAAGCTGATCTCTCTTTGGAATGGAATTCGTTCAACTGCCGAAAAACGAACAAAATGTGCCTTTCCTCGTGTTTGTCAAAGTTTCTTGACAAATGTTCGCCCCAACAATTTGAAGGAAATGTTCAAATGTGGCTTGATTTCACAACGTATCCGCTCTTTATTTTTGACAAGATTTCTGAAAAATAGTATAAGAGAAAAGCGTTAGATTACGAAACTGTCACAACAAAAACTGTGATGATTCCTTTTTTGCTCTTACTCGTCTTGTTCTGGGGGAAACATACTCTTTAACTTGAAATTATCTAACCCTAGCATAGCGTTATTATTTTTACGTCTTCCC
>OX421456.1:1962500-1977500 GCA_949126865.1 Montipora capitata | reverse complement strand
GGATGTAAGGGAATACAAACCAACAAAAAGTTATTAAAATAATAATTAATGTGGATGTCTGCGGTTTATAAGTTTAAGTTTATTATACATTCACCTTGCGTACATTTTCCATTGATCCTTACCCGCAAAATAGCCTAGCTTATGGAGACGGGTAGGTTATGGCAAGGATGCCTAAAGAAGCCAAGTGGCTTGTGAACAAAGGCGTCCTAAAATAGTATATGATAAAATATGGTATTCAAGAAAAGAATATCTTGATATTTTATTCGGTATTTATTTAAAAAGAAAAAAAGACAGGCCTTGCAATTGGCCTCACTGTGCATCTGCGTGTTCATCCCACCTAAACAGGATCCCAAGCGTTGCTACCGGTTACAAATTGTTTAAATCGTTCGGCTTTAACCCTTTGTCGCTACCTCCTTTAAGATTGTACCGTAGGTCCCTCGACGCAATTCTACCTGACATAGGGGAAGTAGTTTCCGGTGCTGTGGTCTGACCTTATCTGGACGGGGGCATCTTTCACTTCCTAAAATTAATTGTAAACTGCGTAATAAGCAGTCTGGATAAAGTGTCCCCTAAAGCACTGTAAATTAGCCCTGAAAAGCCCAAAGGGGAGAGACTAATAGCATCACTTCACTTCACATTAATGAGCTTGATATTGCACAAAATCAGTGCCTGTAACGGAGAATTTTTCCCACATTCATTGCTATTACAGACAAAATGATACAATCCAGCCAACTAATTAATGGAGGTCCCAAAATCTGGAACTCCCTCCCGGTAACAATGACTCTCTTAGTTAGCAATCTAAGATTTATGTGTTTTAACTCAAAAAATAGGTCGCGTTGTTTGTACCCTTTTCGATCAAGTTACATTAATTCACATTTTGTTGATTCCGCTTCGGATTGCCTTTTGTTTTCAAAAAGCTATTTGAACATTGTTATCCTTTAGTCTGTGTTGTTGGTTTTTGTTAACTCTTTCCTCGTTTTTTCACACACGTAGTTCGAACTGGCTATTAGGACGCCACGACTCACCAGCCTGCACTAGACTGACAATGGAGGATAAATTCCGGATCCACTCCAGCTCCTCGGAAATAGTGCTTCACTTGATTAAGATGGGAAAGTTTAACCGTGGAGTGACTGTGTTCCAAAGGCATCCAATGAAATGAACCAAAGGCATCCAATAAAATGAAAGATGTAATTGACGTCCTGTGAAAAGGTTGTTGTTTTGCTCAGCCATGATTACACTGACACTGGCTAAACTGGTCCTACGTGATATGCAAATGATGAACCGGCACAAATAGAGGGATGGATATTGGTAAGTAAGAAAGTTCAAGTGAGTACAATTAGTGCAAAAAACCGTATCTCTTCTGATTCTCTATTTTCGCATTCCCCATAATACACTTTGTTTGCCCACCAAATTTTGCATAAACCATTGTTTTCAAATGCTCATGGGACACTGCATATTTCCAAGAGCTTTTGAAACAATGGTTTATGCAATACCATATCAACTCAGTTGATAAACCCTTTTCTTTATTTCACTTTCACACTGAAACAGTACCACAATTTCTTTACAAACTAAACCCCTTTATCCTACATGTGAAAGAATGCTTTACTTCCAGCAACCATAAGCCAATATTCTTGACCCAAAAGTCAAGACAACGGTTGTTTTAGACTAAACACTGCAAATAGGTGATTACTCCAATCTGATTAATGCGTGCCAATCCTTTACCTAGAATGCAGTGTCTGACACGTGTAAACTGCAGACTAACCGTAACTCGCAGTAACTGCTAACCGTTTGAAAATGGGTGCTTAGACTTAAATACTGCTTCTCAGCGCTATTTGTAGGCAGTCTGCAGTTGTCATACACCTACTGAAATGCTAACTGTTGAAATTCGAGGGAAACGAAATGAACTGTTTCCCGAGGGACCGACCATGCAGTCATTAAGTGATTTGTTAAATAGCACAAAAAGAAAAACGTGCAACGGCAATAGCAACGGCTGTCGTCGGTCAACATTTGCGGGTAACAGTCCACTGTTACCCTCTGACGTCATAGATTTTGCACTGTTGCCGCTCAGAGACTTTTGGCGGGAAACAGTTTTTAATTGTTAAATGTCATGTGACCTCGAAGTAACCAATGAGAGCACGCGCTGTTGTGGGAAAAAATTCAGCTAGGTAACAATGGTGGATATTTACCGAGTCGCGACTTTCACCGACACTGAGGTGACCAATTGTTTTATTATACACCACACAAAAATTAATAATCAGCCGAGTTTACTGATGAAACGAAACGGGAAGCCATTTTGTTACTGTAACGGTTTGAATAGTTTTTTGAACAGCGCGTTTTCCGGCAGTAAGTGCATGTTCAAATGCCTCTTCAGTCATTGGATAGGGGAGATCGGAGAATGATCGGTATTCGTGTAATTAGCAGCTCTTCCATCTTTTAAGAATAAATCTCCTCCGGAGTTCATACATACGTCAATTTAAATGTCTTGTCAGCCTGAATTTACACTCAAATGAGTAAAAGGAAAGAGGAAAGGAAAGGAACTTTATTTAAGTGTCTAGTCGTTCTCGCCCTGGAACACTAATTGGGGACACTGTAAACTGAAATTAACAATTAATACAAATCAAGTCAAATCTAGGTTTTTGAGGAGAGGGGAAACCGGAGTACCCGAAGAAAACCTCTCGGTGCAGAGTAGAGAAGCAACAAACTCAACCCACATATGACGTCGGATCTGGGAATCGAACCCGGGCCACATTGATGGAAGGCGAGCGCTCTCACCACTGCGCCATCCCAGGACCCCTGCAAAATGCAGTCAAAAGTGGATAAGATCGCAAGCTCGGTTCCCTGTCGTAAGCGCCTTCTTTTCGCTGCTTCTTAAAGTGACTGCATCACTGGATTTTTGCTGTTTTCTGGTTCAAACCGCTCATAATTCACTCCTATTAATTGCCTTTATTTAAGCATAAAATACATTTTGCTAATATAAAACGATGTTGAAGATCCTTAACCATTACTTCAAGACTCAAAGTGAGAAATTGAACAAATTGGCCATTTTTTTGCTGTAGTCTGTTACAGTCCTTGTCATGATCCATAACGACAGGAGACAGTTAGTTGTCTAAGTGAAGCAACATTTCTCAATTTATCAAATTACAATGGCATTCTACAATGTGATCAAAATAGGCATGGCAACCACTTTGAGTAGAATTCATAACTGTGAGATCTTCCACCATTGATGCCTTTCTCACTCATTTAAAGCATATGTCAACTATATTACACATACTCTCATTTTAAGAACTGAAAACAAATTCACCTGTCGCCTTTGTGTGTTGAAATAAATACTTGCTGTTTCTTTTATTTCAACACACGAAGGATATTGAAAAACCATTAAACAAAGGAGACAGGTGAATCAGTTGTAACTACCTTACTTGAAAATCGGAAAATGCTCCTTGTATCATTGTACTTATTTTGAGCGGTACCAGAATTTAGGATTATTCTTTAGTTATTTCATATGGCTGTAAAGATCAGATTACTTTCGCCCTTTCGCCTGGTTTAAAATAGATGGTTGTCTTTAACCCCGGAAATGAATTTAAAAACAATTTGACGATTTCCAATTTATCTTGGATGAAACTTCCACGTTATTGACGAACACACGTCAGAATTTCAAAGCCTTATTGTGAAACTTAGCCAGTACCGTTCAAGTGCATATATCAGAACCAAAATCATGTTTCCAGCAAATGCTTGCTTTAGAAACCTGCTTCAGAAACTGAATCAACTGTGGAAAGAAATACAAAATTACTCAGTTACTTTTACTGCAGGGAAGGACCTTTATCAGCTGTGTGTTAACTCTTCTGTAATATCTCACTTTGAACATGTCTTTCTATATAAGATAGTTTAATGACTGCAACTTAAACACCATCTTGAATCGTAAGTTAAATTCATTGACTTCAAATCAGAGAAGCCGCCAAATACCACGCGATCATTGCCTACATGGTTATTTTTTTCTTAGGAATTGACAAGTCAAATTTTTGGAAGTCTCAAGTGATTTTAAAATCATAGGATTTGGAGTCATTTACCCATGCTGAATAAACGACAAAGGCGTTTATGCAACGTCTTCATTGTACTGAATTAATAACCAAGCCTTATAAGTGCATCATCAATTTTATTTCTAACTGTATTTGACAAATGGGAAGAGATAATAAGACTGTCACCCCTTTTACACAAAAGGGCTTCACTGACCTGAAGTAGACTGGCGGTTATATCACTGATCAGCAAAATGGTTTCTTCTTCAACGATAATCGCAGACGGATCCCCTCTTTATGAAGAACTCGCAACCCGCTCGATTTCCTCCATTATTGGCGAATCGTTTTTATACGCTTTTATCGTATCCGTCGGCACTCTTGGTAACGTTGCAGTTTTGTTGGTTTTGTATAAAAATCACCGTCTTCGCAACATTACAGCTTATTTTGTGATTTCCTTGGCCATATCTGATATCATCATGTTGGACCTCTGCGCACCATTTTCTATTGGTGTTCTAATCGTTGGAGATTGGATTTTTGGGTACCTTCTTTGTCAGATCCAGGGATTCCTTGTTATGTGGCTAGCTTGCGCGTCACTCGGCACCCTTGCTTTGGTAGCGATAAACCGGTGAGTGAGAGTTTCTTTGGTCAAAATTAAACTTGAGTTATATTTGTCATTATCTATCTTTTCTAAATCAGACAAAAGGAGTCACTGAGACCGCTCGTCTGACTTCCATCTCACCCAACAATAGGGAGTTTAAGAAACCGCGACGGCTACGGTGACGAAAACGGCACTTCAAAATATAAGTTTGAGCTATCCTGAGTGTTTCACGATGTTTCCATCTTGTTTATGTTCTGCAATATGGGTGGCTGAGTATCCTATAACCAGATTGGTAAGTAAGGATTTAAAGAATAGAGAAAAAAGGAAAGATTCACTGTCTGTCCATGTTGTCGTCAAAACCTGAAAATTGATCATTTTACGCTGTTGTTTTGTCGAGTAAAGGAGAGAAATGTACAAAAGCACGTGCCGCACGGTCATTTTTTCCTCTTTTAACCAATAATATTACTGCTTTTTGGCTTTGTCGTTGCAGTAGCTGTCGTCGTTTCTTAAACTCTCTAATTTAAAGCAAGAATCTTAGTAGATAAAGCTCATCTCACTTTGGAATGGATTTCGTTAAAATGTCGAAAAACGAGGTTAATCTTTCCTCGTGTTTGTCCAAATTTCTTGCCAAATGTTCGCCCCAACAATTTGAAGGAAGTGTTCAAATTTGGCTTGACTTCACAACCTATCCTCTCTTTATTTTTGACAAGATTTCTGAAAAAAAATTAGTATAAGAGAAAAGCCTTACACCACGAAACTGTCACAACAAAAACTGTGAGTGCTCCTTTCTGCCTTTTCTAGACTTTTTCTCGGGCAAGCATATTAGCGCGGTTTAACTTGAACTTAACTTAGCTCAGTAGCATAGCGTTATTATTTTTCCATCTTCCTGGAAATATAACAGTAACAGCTGATATTTCTCTGGACAATTTTGATGAACTAATGTTCATCTTTTTGGAAAGTACACCTTGTATATTTGATGCTTTTATAGTTAATAGCAAATATGACTCAAAATTCAAACTCATCTAAGGTCTCAAGTTCAAAAGTAGCATTATTTTAGTTGCATCGATACACAGTAAAAACCTTTTAGATTTATATTTTTAACGGACCGGACGGAACGTGTAGCTGCTTCCCCTCGCTCTGTCATGTAATATCTGCCCTTATTTTCCTTTCACACTTTAAGGAATCGAAGAGATACAAGTTCTGCTCTCGGACACCTTTTTTTTTTTATTTGTTAATAAAGACCCATTTTTGACATTTAGTCTAATTGGCATTCAAGGAAATATAAATATGAATGATATATTGGAGGTCCTTTTCCCGTCAAGTTGATTACTATTGGTCACGCTTGTCAAGCTATTTATTTATTTAATAATTTATTTACATATTTTTCAGTGTCTCGGCTTTTTCGGTCCAATACTAGGTACAAATCAACTGTAAAACGTCGAATTTTTCAAGATGGCGGCACCGGAAAATTCCAAAGTGTCAAAAGTCAAATTAAGCGCATCTAAAATTCTCTATTTATAATACCAACACTTGTTTTGGATAATTTTTGAACATATTTAGAGTTGAAAGTTTTTCTTTAGAAGGAGTAGAAGTTCCCTTCAGTGCACACACGCGCTTTGTAGCTAATGACGGAACAAGTAGTAAACCCGTCGCATAACAAAACCATAGCAGTGCTTTTGGTTTCCACGAATAAGAAGACGTATTTGAGTCTTAAAACTGACAGCGCGTTGCAATTTCGGACACGTCCGTCGCAAAGAGAATTGATATAAGCCACGTTTTTATAGCAACTGTTTCTCATTTTCAAGTGCTTAGCTAGTTGCTACTCTAGTTTCACCGACTTAAAAAAACAATGAGAATAAGTTATTTAGCGTTATTGTAGCAGGACCCTGAAAAGAGACCTTAAACCCAAGAAGTCGAGACCAAGCTGAGACCCTTTTTTACCTGAGCATGCGCAGACTGAGATTACGTACTATATTGCCTTCTTTTAGGTATTTACACATCGTTAAAACCTCAATGTATAGAGTCATTTTCACTTCAGCCAAAGCCAAACTTATAGTCCTTGGAGGCTGGATTGCAGCCTTATCAACTACTTTGACATACACCGCCGCTGGTAAGGATTACGTGTTTCAACCCGGGAAATTCTTTTGTTACTTTGAGTCCAAGTTTTCATTGCTGATTCTTCCATTCTACATCTTCATCGGAATATCAATGGTAATTTTGATCGTTTGCTACCTAAGAGTTTTCAAAGCGCTTAAAATCCATGAGAGAACTGTGGCAAATAATCTCCGGAACGGAAATACAAGGAAGGTCTCTCTCTCATTAGAGGATATTAAAGTAACAAAAATCTTGTTTGCAACCGTGGTTGCCTTTATCTTCTGCTGGACTCCAATTTTAGTCCTGGATGTTGTGGATAACTTTCTCGGGTCGGGATGGGAATTGAACCGCGAAACCTATTACATGTATACTATATTTGGCATTTCCAGTTCAGCGATAAACCCCATCATTTATGGCGTCATGAATCCTTCTTATCGGAGAGCGTACTTAAGGTTGTTCGGAATTCATCGTGTGGGACGCGTAGACGTGGAAGTGCCAGCGAATGTACAGGATGACCCAAGAACGAAGACTGGAGGAACATATTTGCGGGATCTGAACAATTCCTCAGTCAACTAAAACAGAAAAATGAAGAACCAGGAATCTTGGAAAAACTAAATGGCAAGATCATGCTTCCCCAGTACTCTTCATCGGTACTTCAGCAAAAGGAAGTGCGATTCCGATTTTGTTTTCGTGTTAGGCCTTGCTTTCGTTCATAAATTTAAGCTTTAGTTTTGTTTGCATTTCCTGTTAGGGTTTAGGGTTAGGGTTAGGCGTGTCTGCACCGCTCTCGAAATCTACACCAAGAGAACCAACGAAAAGTCACCCGTTGCAAATATACAACTTTTAACCTCTCTTATCGGCTTATATATCGTATGACCTTATATGGAAACTGATTTCTCTGGTCGTTTTGTAAAACTGAAACAGCTGCTCAGAGTTTAATAAAACTTCATGATGCAATTATTTCCAATCGTGCTTCTTGAATATGAAATGGTTATAGTTTATTCGGCGCTACGCCTCCTGCAGGCCATTTACTGTCTCATATCCAGCGCACGCTCATAGAGTCATTGTTGAATATGTCTACAGACTTCGTGTAAAAATCAGGCAAGACAATAGACCAATTTCGATGTATTAAAATTCAGTCCTGAACAAAAGGCATCATCTCCAGGCTTTGGGGAATTAATTGAAGGATTTGTGTGAGTTTATTCCCCAGAGCCTCGAGATGATGCCTTTTGTTTTGTGACTGAATTTTAATATATCGAAATTTGTCTATTCAAAACTCAGGAGATCAGGAAAGTGAATAATAATAATGGGATATTAGGGCGGTGACATATAGGGCAGATTATGCGCCAAGTACGGTTGTTATGCAGATCAAAAGTGCTCTGAAACCTATGAAAAAGGAGAGCTTTCAATCAAAACGAGAGTATACCGCACACGTCAATGCTTATTCTTAGATTTTTTCTTCTCCCCCCACCCGTTTCGTTTAACCATTGTGAACGAGGCGAGCAGAAAATGACCTGTAACATCCTTGGCTGTCGCACGAGTCTCAATTTTCAATTGGTGTACCAAGCAAACAGCTCATCACCCCCTGAATGTTGTTGGTGAGACACGCATTACACATTGATCCGTCACTAAGGCCTAGAGTTCACCTTTGGAGGCTTCAACGTCAAGAATCTCTAAGTTAATTACGTTCTTGGCAAAGACTCAATTTATGAAAGTTAACGATTTATCATTACACCCACGGCTATCCACTCAAAGAAATATCTCTTATAATTGGAGGGGCAATGATAACAAACTGGTTATTCCACTGCCCCGCACTAACTTCCTTAAAAACAGTTTTAAGTACAATGGTGCGGTCGTCTGGAATAACCTTCCCCTGGAACTGCGGTAAGCGGAAACTATCAATAGCTTTCGAAGGGGCTGTCACATTTTTTTTGCTTGACCATTTATACACGGCATTCTTGTAAAGTTGGTTTATTGATTTCTTGGGGGGTGGGGATAATTTATAAATATTTTAATATTTTAGCTTCATTTACAAGGAAATTTGATACTTTTTGATAGATATCTATAGCTTGTAGTGTTGTTATGCCTGATGAATTCACCGTGTCTAAATAAAGTTATTACTTACAAGTAATCATTGGCAGCGCTTACATATTACAGAAGTAGGCTCCCCAACACGCTGAGCAAGGGCGATATTTCTTGTTTACAAACATTGACGTCACATGTCTTTTGATTCAAATTTGACAACCACGGAACAAAAGAAGTCATTGTTTCAACAGCCAATTAGATTCTGGTTGGCATATTAAACACGAGTGACGTCACGAGAAACATCGCAAGAGTGTTCTGGTTATCTCCCACTTACACAACCGTCTGATCTGGAGAGTTAATTAAAATGTCTCATGTCTGAGTTGTCTTTAAATGCTTGTATCTCAAAAACGAACTCTGTGAGCCCCAATTTTTATTTCTAGAAAGTAAAAAGTGGACTAGATAAAACTCTGCATAGCCTCCTTCACAAGTGGAAAATTTGACACATTGTGACGTTTTGACACATACTGCGCCCATTTTGGCATGGCGTCTAGCGTCAGCCACGGAGGGATCCTCATCATGATGACGGTTTGCTTCGTAAAATGGGACGCTTACTCGATGTTGATGGCGCAGATCATACTTGGCCTTTCTCTTGTGGATCTGATGTTCCAAGCATGATGGAATTGTACATTTGTAGATTCTATAGATCAATTAAGGGGGCTATCAAGATCTTGTACATGACAATTAGTGAGTCTCAATTGGCTACTTTGCGAACTTTGTGATTCATTTGACTGATTGAAACTACATAATCAAGCGAAACCATGATCCTCGCAGTTTTGAGAATTCATAGCTTTCCTTGATTTCATATCCGCAGTTCAATATATGATTCATTTCATATATTATTTCGTTCGTTGAAACTATATACTTTGCTTTTGAGTAGACTCCCAGTCGTAAGTAAATGCGATCCGTGTTTAATTTAAAAAGGTAAGTTGTGGTAAAAATAACTACGCATCGTTTCTGGGGAAATGAAATGTAAAATACTCCTCTGAGAGGACATGTGGTCACTAGTAAAATACACTACAAAACCTTGAAAGATTGAAGGAAATAAAAGGAAATTGATTAACATTGGCATCAAACATGTTGATCATTTCCGAGTTCATTTCAACTTCTTTTTCACAGCAAGTTGAAGCGACAAGTGCTGTGGTTATTAGTTCCACTTTTCGTGTGACTTAAGTACTATAAAAATTCTAAAAGTGAAACAATTTTCATGTGTCATATAAGAAAGTTTGACATGACAAGGCATAACATGACATATTTCACACTGAAATTGCTTTGGCGATTTTGTACATGCCATTGATTTTATCGAACTTAATTATTGTATTTTCCTGTTAAAATTACAGCCGTTAAAAAATCTCAGCATTACTTTCAATAATATTATTGCAAAACACCTTGACATTTACATTGTCGTTCGAGATACAAAAGTGTGCAAGGGTTTTACTTACATTCCTATTGTTATTGTGTTATTGATAACAAAGCTAAGTTGAGTTGAAGTATTTTGAAATAAAAAATTACAAATATTATAGTACTCTGATACAGATCTGCAAACTATGTATTCTATTGGCTATTTCGTTGGCACTTAACGATATCTACTAGTTAGTGTACGTAATCACATGATTTCGAGTGCAATTTGGAATAAATAAGCGCGAGTTACCTGGAACCTACAAAGCCTTGGACCACGCCAGTTTAACAGTTTATCGCCAATTTATTTTACGCCACGTTCTTTTTCGCTCCATAACCCCAACTGTGGAGCGTGGTCCCTTTTTTCAAAGACGAACAAAATTGCATGAGCCCGTAGGGCGATTGTAATTTTATAGTTTCTACTTCATCATCAGTCCTTTTTGCGCCATGGGACGCATAAGGCCTCTACAGTCTCTCTCCAGCGGGAGCGGTCTTGTGCCACCTTTCGGATTTCACTCCAGGTCAGGTGCATGGACTTGAGTTCTTTCTCCGCTGACCTTCGCCAAGTTATTCTTGGCCTTCCCCGTTGTCTTTTCCCCTCTGGTGTCCAGAACAAACTTTCTTTAGCAACATCGCCAGGGCTCTTTCTTAATACATGCCCAATCCATGTTCACTTCCTGCGTGTTAGGTCCAGCATGATGTCCTCTTGTTTACAGATATTTCGCAGTTCCAGGTTGGATATTTTTTGTGGCCACCTTATACCTAGTATAATGCGCAGGCACTTATGGATTTTTAACTATTTCCTGAGTTGGTTTCCAGCTTTCAGAGCCATAAGGAAGCACTGTCTTTACATTTGAATTAAAGAGTCTTAGTTGGTCTTACCTTGCATACGGCGAGAGCTACTGAAATTTAAACTGACCAATCAGAATTCAGCGAGCGGGAAAAACTGTGCTATCCGATGTCACGCCAATTGTTTACATTGTGATTGGTTAGATCTGTGGACATTCGCTCAGCCTTGCCTTGTGACTGCCAATCCTCTTTATCCAGTTTATGGATTGGGCTAGCATGTGATTAACAACCAGGATCGCTTTTGAACTTTATTCAGTAGAAGAAGAAGAAGAAGAAGACGTTGCTGAGTGAATATTTTTACGACGAAATCCCTTGGTTTGTTCAGCACTTTGATGTCCGATAACTGAGCCGCTCTAACGAGTGTTGGGTCAATCACATTTGGTCGTCTGACCTCAGGAAGTTCTTTCACCCCTTGTTTGTGTCCACCATGATCGAACTTCAGGTGAAGAGCAATGCTGCTTAATGCCAACTTCGATGGCTTGCAATTGTGATGAGCTTGCCTGCTGCCGAATTCGAAATTGTTGTTGTATTTGGGCAAGATTGGTCTTATCGGGTTGGAACTTAATAGTGAGGGGAACAATTTTTCGTTCCTCTGCTGTGCCAAACAACGAATAATCCTGTTGGGTGTTCCACGTGCTTGGCGAGTCTTGCACGATCATCGTCTATCAGATCTGGAGTGGAGTTTTTTTTCAATGATTACAACTTGGATCGTTCTGCAAACATCTACGTAGCATGCAGCACTTTTTTAGTGACTCAAGGATCCTGTTCTGCTGTTTTCAAAAGGAGTCGTGCATTCTTGAGCAGTTTGTTCTTCAGTGCTTGTATTTTTTCGTTTGTTCCTTGTGGCGCAAAGTAACTTTGATGATTTGAAACGACTTGAATCTGTACTTGAATCTGTACTTGAATTAGCGATTTTTTGTTAAGGAAACATGGCCAACAAGTGAATGGTACACAAAATTAGGAGAAACTGTTGGTTGAATAGACAATACTTGTAGACATAATTATCTACCCAGTTTAAGTACTAAGCTCAACAAGTTGTTTGGCTCCACAAGTTTCATTTTCAGGCCAGGTACCCGAATTCACCCAGGTACTGGTACACTACCATAGTGTTCTTTGGAAATTGAATAGCTCCTTGAACACTTGGTTGCTTGAGAAGAAACTTGATGTGTTTGTTCTCTACATTGGTGAATGCAGCCACTAACTGTCCATTGTGGATAAACTCCGGACCAACTCTCCTTTCAATTTATTCTTTGTTCTTTGCAGGGCATCAACAATGGTGTCCCTTGTAAAATGTTTAAGTTTAAAGGGTATGTTAAAGTTATTTCCCATTTCATAGGGCACTGTGGTTGCCAGATTCACTTTCAAACTTATCATGGAAACATAAATCAATACCAGTGAATAGACACTGAAAAGTCAGTCCCTTGAATTGTTGATAGAAAATTAATTTAAATGCATATATTTGAAACATCAAATGAGGAATTGTTTTTTTTCATTCCCACTTTGTGAACCTAAAATACATTGCTGCAGTTTGTTTATTGCTTGTTCATTCAGCGAACGCATGTTTTATGAGTTAAATGAGTCAATAAGTCATGAGTCAATTAGCCTACGAACGCAGACGTATTTCCGGCGGTCGTTTCTCTCCCCCGAAAAGTAACGTCTGCGAGTTCGAGCTGCAAAACGATTTCTGTGACGTAAGAATTATTCACCAATCACCGTTTAGCTCTAAAAAATCCAGAACTAACTCGCAGGATTCCTGCGCGGTAGCCACGTATTCTCGTGGTGAAAAAATGGCGGACACACTGGAAGAAGCGTTCAACGACGCGTTCAACCAGGTTTGCAATGTTTTTGGTTTTGGCAGTTTGAATACGCACCAGGAGGAGTCCATCAAATACATTGTTCAAGAGAAGAAGGATATTTTTGTAAATCTTCGAACGGGTTTTGGAAAGTCGTTGATTTACCATGCTTTGCCGTTGGTATACTCGTGCTTGCAGTCAACTGACGAGAATAATATCATCGTCGTGATTTCTCCGCTTAACAGCCTGATAAAAGATCAAGTGTTGCGACAATTGCCATCCAACATGGTAACCTGTGATGCCTTTTCTGTAATAAACTCCTGGGCTGTATACATTTCTTTCTTCAGATCTAAAACACCTTGATCATGCTTTTCCCTAATGATATCTAACTTATCGCGAACCTTACTACTGGAGCAAGTTACTTTCATTTTTGCCAGGCGATCCAGTGTTGCGTACAAAAATAACAGTTAAACAGGGTAAATAGGAGAAGCCTCTGACACCAGTGGAATGTCATATTACTATGTTGTACTCATTAGATTATCTATTGTATTTTGGCACTATTTCAAAATCCTCCTACCTCAACCAGTGGCTTTTAATAGCTATAACCAGTAAGAAAAAGGGAATTGTCAGAAGCAGTTTACAAAAACTATCTCAGGTATAATTATAGCCTGCGATCTGACAGGATTTTAGCATTCCCCGCACATTTATTTCCATACATTCCAACATTGAAATGCACAGGGCACAATCTCCACATATTTGAGCAAGAAATTATCATGCAGAAATTGCTAACCACAAAGGCGGCGTTTTCAAATAAATTTCAGTGAAAAAAATAATCAAAGAACTCACAAAAGGAAACACATTGTTCAATAATACAATCATCTACGAATTCACACACAAGAGAAAATACAACATCCAGTAGAAGATGTAAAAAAATTGTGTTTGAATTAAAAAATCAATCAGGGAATCGAACTAATCTCTTAAGACCTTGATTTAAGAAGCAGCCCCAAAATTGTGGCACATCCATTCATGTGGGGGTTTCGCTGCTTTAGCAGTATTTATTGATCCAGCCACTGCAACACTGGGGAACCATTCAGGATTTTCCTTTTGAGAGCTCGCACATGTAACCAAGAAGGCATAAAAAATGGGAGCTCTTTCTTTCCACTCAGAGATCAATTTCTGAAAATTCTGAAAATCAAATTGTGTTAAGTGTCCTTTTGTTGTCGCTCTGAGGAGTGAAGGCTTTCGTCTAGAGCACAATTCGTTCAATTGTAGAGTCATCAGCTGCAAAACTTTTTCCACAATGAATATTTCTTTAACGTCTCATTTTTCCACACCGCTCTGGCAATTCGCTGGCAGGAGCCATGCGACAATCGCTTTTCCGAGAGATGCAAAGTCGTCTTTCAGTTCTTTGCAGATTGATTTGCTGGGATATTCCACTGTAAGACGAACTTTCGTTTCTTTTGCGTCCGTTTCTGGAAAGGTTATTTTGTTCTGACTTTCAGCTATGCGAAGCGGGGTTGACGTATATCTTGGGCTAAAACCAGGAAAAGCTCTTTGAACTAAGTTTTGGCGGTTTGATGGAATAAATACTTTTACTGGAATCTGCGTAGGAACGAAGGCACCAAACTGGATAGGACGTGGACCAATTCCAGGACTCGCAACGATATGATTGCTGATTTCAGCTGTGGTTTCCGCAACATGCAAATCAGTAGCGGCCGCACTTCCGAAATCCGGACTTTTTTTCGCCTCCAGTGTGTTGCAATTGTCTTTCGCCATCCTTTTTACACGAAGGGAAACATTACCGCCAAAATATCCCCTAATTTCTTCGCTAATTTCGTCCACCTTTTGCAGGGCATTATTGAATCGCACAATACGATTGTAGCACTGCGTGCGACAAATGGCCAGCTTTTCACAGTCGACGTAAACAGAAAGATCAACGTTTGTGGCACGATATACCAATGAACATATGTCAACATTGCTTTCACCAAACACACGTATCTTCTCCTTAGCCGCCGAGAACTTCCCTCTACAAAGAATGCAGCATTCACAATCGTGAGAAATCTTCTTGGGAGTTTCGTTCATGGTTGTTTGTATCACTCATAATCACGCTCCACAACTGAGAATCTTGCTTGTATTGCTTGAATTTCAGACACGCAATTGCGCGAAGTCGCGCAAG
>OX421456.1:1952500-1957500 GCA_949126865.1 Montipora capitata | reverse complement strand
CACCTCCAAATGAAAGAAGACTATATGCTTATGCTCCAGACAAACCTCTGTCACTCAAGGGATCTTTCACATGTGAAATCAAAGCTGCATGGAAACTGAAGGGGTGACTCAAGCTAGATTTTTAGCTGCTAGAGGAGCAAGCATGAATATGCCTGCATGCACTCTTTTTAATGAACAAAACAAAGGACCAAACCTCCTGAGTATTATCACACGACCTGTATATTGGGAAAACAAAATATACAAGCGAAAAAGGTCTATTAGCGCTTCAGCGCTAGAACGACTTGGAACTTAAATAAAGTTCCTTCCTTTCCTTTCCTTTCTTTTGCTGATACACTTGGTTACTCTAAGCAAAGTAATCATCAACTTGAAATTTTATTGAAACCCCTGCTTGAGGGGGCGGTCCGGTCCTTCGCTTTTTCACTCAGAAATTGCAATAAACGCTTTCCCCTGAAAAAACACTGCATTTACTTTCTATAAGAATAAATACAGATTTTTCGATTGTCAAATAATTTTATTTTTTCTTAATGTTTTTGCCCTGGGTTTTTTGTATCTACTCCTTGATAAACACCACTTATTATTACAATGGAAGAAGCAGGCTACTGAAAGGATCGAGCTCAAATGCGGCATATTTCTCATCATCCCCGGAGCTTCCCAGTCCGGAAACGAAACACTACTTACTTTTTGTTTCGTTTCCTCAGAAACGAAACGTATTTATTTTGACTTCAGGGTGAACTATTTACACAATGAGGTTGAGTGGCCAATCAAAACAGAGTTTGTTGAACTGAAAATTTAAACATCTATGAGATGCAAAAACAGACTTGCGAACACGTGAACCTGCATTATCGCAAACCATAATGCTCACAAACACAAACGCGAAGGAAATGGTTAATAAATATAAATGATGAATGATTTTGGGTTAGATTAACCCATTGACTCCTGGGGGTTCCCCATTGACAAGTAAAATCGTCTAGCGTTAGACAGAGTAGAATACTAAGTATGGCCGGTTTAGGGGTGAATGGGTTAATTAAAGCGATATCTTCGTGTTAATGTGTAATGTAAACAATTTTGCACTAGTAAGTCGTAGCAATAAATTGGGTTAACCAGGCTCCAACTTCATTTTACAAAAGAAGGACAAAACAATCATTTTCTGACGTTAAAAACTATGGCTACCTATTACTCATTTGCCAGAAAGGACACGACTAAAAATTCCTGTCATCTTTATGAAACTGCTCGCGTATCAAATTTCAACCCACGTATGCAAATTAGTTAATATTTACATAACAAGATGACTCCACAAAGGCAGAAAACTCTCGCATTAGCTATTTTTTTAGATAAGCTTAAAGAAGTATTGTTGGCTTCCTAAATGAACTTCATTTTACGAACGAATTGCTGTCATCGTTGTGAAAACTGCTCGCGTATCAAATTTCAACCCACGTATGCAAATTAGTTAATATTTACATAACAAGATGACTCCACAAAGGCAGAAAACTCTCGCATTAGCTATTTTTTTAGATAAGCTTAAAGAAGTATTGTTGGCTTCCTAAATGAACTTCATTTTACGAACGAATTGCTGTCATCGTTGTGAAAACTGCTCACGTATCAAATTTCAACCCACGTATGCAAATTAGTTAATATTTACACAACAAGATGAATCCACAAAGGCAGAAGACTCTCGCAAAAACATTTTCCAGCCAAACTTTTTATTGAAACAAACAACATATTTGCTATAAGAGGCAAAAAACACACCTTCCTATTTCATTCCGAGCGTGCAAACAAGCAACACACTCCGTGTCAAAAACCTATGATACGCAACTAAATAAATTCTCACCGGAGTTCAGGATCAAACCCTTTCCTGCAGAACCTTTTCTTTGAATGATGAAGCAAAAAGTGGAGAAAAAGCTTTCTTTCAAATAATTCTTGACTGACAAGAATTAGTCAAATTTCCAATTGTTTTTTGGACTGAAGACTGTGCAGAGTTGAGTACAAATAAATAAAATTATAAATAGCCAGACAACAGATATCCGACTGTTTTAGATTCCCTCTCTGAGTTTGTTAAACCCCATATCCAACCAGTAAAAGTTACCAGAGAATTTGCCATTTGGTTTCAGTGATGTACACAGTAAAATATTAGAAATACAGGTCACTTTGATATCCGCCGGCGAAAGATGCAATTGTTATCGAAGTCCATTATACGTCGCTTTTAAGATTCCAGATATTCATTTTTCACAGTTTGTGTTGGCTATCGAATTAACGTTCTATTCTTAGCAGGAGAGCGACAGGAAAGACGTATTTCGCAACTTTTCCATTTTCAGCTGACACGGGAAAAAAACAGAGAAATGTAACTCATTTTATGACTGGATTGCCTATGCCTTGTCAGCCTGAACTTACATTCCAATGAGTTCCTGCGAAACGATGCAATTGTTCAATCGATCAAAATAAGCGTAGCCACCACTTTGAGTAGAATTCATTACTGTGACATCTTCCACCATTGATGCCTTTCTCACTCATTTAAAGCATATGTCAACTATATTACATATACTTTCATTTAAAGAACTGAAAACAAATTCACCTGTCGCCTCACCCTGCGAGCAGAGCCTCCTTTTGTATTTTTCTTTACTGAGGAGGAGAAAAGTAGGCTCTGCCCGAATCGCGTCAACTCTTTGAAGCCGCCGCAGCCCGAACGTCTGGACTAGTCAATCTTGTTTTCTCTCGTCAAACCAGTTTTTCCAGTGCGAGCGTCCGTTTAGTGACAAAACCGATGGTTATAATTGAGCCCGCTGGCATGAAAAACCAAGATGGCGGCGAGATCTGGCATATTAGGCTTGGGTTCGAGACTGTATCCTGGCAACATGCAGCGCATATTCAAAAAAGATCTTACTCGATTCATGCAGAGCCTTTCTCGAGAACGCCAAAATCGAGCAAGCAAAAGAAAGGCTCTGCTAGCAGGGTGCTGTCGCCTTTGTTTGATGATTTTTGAATATCATTCGTACTATTTGAAAATCGGAAAATGCTCCCAACATTTTTATCATTGTTCTTGTTTTGAGCAATACCATAATTGAGCATTATTCCTTCAAGTTATTTTATATGGCTCTAAAGACAAGACTTAAAAATCGCGGGATGGCTTTCACACTTTCGTCCGGTTCAAAATAAATGGTTGTTTCTGACATGAACAAACAAACCTTTGCCGCAATGAGGATTTCCATGACTTTTTAGTTGAAACTTCGGAGTTACCGATTGAAAGGCGTTTATGCAATGTATTCATTGATTGAAGTGATGCTCAGACTTACCAGAACAATTTAAGAAATGTCTCATATAGACACCTGGCAATGAAAAATTCAGGCGGTTTAAACGGGATTCGAACCCATGACCTTGCGATGCTAGACGGCAAGTAGAAAATAAAATTGTTGAAAGGAATGCATACGTTGAACTTTGAACTTTGCGTACGTTGAACTTTTGCTGAAGCTGTGGGCGTTGGTTAGAGCCACTCTAACCAACGCCTGCAGTATTTGCTTTCATTTCAACGACTTTAGAGTAAAAGAGAGACTGTTCGCAGTCAGTTTACCAGTTTCAGCACTCGGACTCCTTCAATTTGACTACTGTCTGTCTGTCTGCTGTTATGTGGTCTCATCGATCAGTAGTTAATTCAGATGATTACGCCAAGCCGAGCACATTGCTGAGGGAAAGCCCAGATCACAACACCAAGAACTTCGTGCCTTACTCTTTTCGACTAGTGTGTGGAATCTTTAACGTCCTACAGAGTTCATGAACATTGAAGAGTTGTGAGACGGGGCCTAAGGTTTATAGTCTTTATCCGAGAAGACTTGAAAGCCTAACCATTTGCGGATGTAATTACAAACGCAGCACTTTCTCCTCAGTTATTTTAAGACCCTGAGTGTTGGTCCGTCCGCCGGGAGTCACGACCTCCCGACCTCCCGCAGGGCAGCCCGATGCTCAACCAACTGAGCCGGCCACCGGTGCCGGTGCAATGCTCTACCAACTGAGCTATGAAGCCACACAGTTGGAAGCAGGTCAATTTGTTGGGCTCATGTGTTTCCGTGAAAAAAAAAATTCTTTCCTTCATTAGTCCTTTCACGGGAACACATGTGAGCCCAACAAATTGACCTGCCAGGGAAATGCATAAAAATGGGGGAATTGCCATTTACATCAGAAACAATATTAACTTTGTCGATGTATAGATCGGAAGAGTTTGAACTGATCGTGATTACCACTTCCTTGCCCAAGGGACAACATATGCTAATTTGTGGAGTTTATCACCCACCGCTGCATAATTATCAAGAAACGAGTCTGAGGAGCTGTATAATTGACTTGGCAGACTCCTTGGAAAGTTTTCCGGACGGTTTGTTCGTGTGTGGAGGAGATCTTAATCAGATGGAGATTACCCGTTTCGAATCGCTCTCTGGCTGGCGTCCTTTGGTAAGCTTTCCCACAAGAGGAGAGTCGTGCCTGGATAATTGTTTCACCAACAATCCAGGCCTGTTCAATCTTTGCTATCCTATATAGATGCTGACGAAGACCGATCAAACTTAAGCCACTTCGATATAAATTTCAACTTAGAGATTGCAGGGAACATCGCAAGGCCAATCTTTATTCTGAACTTGAGCAAGTGGATTGGGGTTTTGTACTGGAGGCCAACAATATCGAAGACGCTGTGACAAGTCTCGAGACAAAAATTCTGGAACTTATGAATGCTTGTATGCCTTTATTAATAGTAAAAATGTCGTAACGCGATCCTTTTTGGATGAGCCCACTTATTAAATATTTGTTGAAGATCAAGGCCAAAGGAACAGGTTCTCATAAAGATCTAGATCTATTGAAGAGAATCTCCAAAGCCATTATGGATAATAGAGTTCGTTTAAATTCTGCTAATGGTATCGGAAGTCGAGAATGGTGGAAAATAACAAATGCCAAGCTTCTTCTCGTTGTACACTAAGCGAAGCGGAAATTAGGGATCTCAACTGCTTTTTCGGCCAATTGTGCAC